>CM077676.1:429909125-431109125 GCA_039707655.1 Elymus sibiricus
CATATAGGTCCGATGATGTTTGAACCGTCGATAGTTAGTACATGCTTGCTATGTTCACTTCAAATATATCAACATATGGAGGCTCCTATTACCAGGATATGTTCAGAAGTTGCCTGTGTTCTTTTCTGTCCTTTGCTTAGTAGATACCTGTTCTTGGAGTCTGTTGCTTCTGTCTGAAAATGCATTGTTGAACCTCCATGCATTCTTGCAACTAGGAACCCCAGAGACCATAGTCAACTTTACTGAATCCTAGAATGTACAAACACAGAAGCTGCACTTATTTTACTGGCCATAGGTGCTTGCTTTGATTTGCTTCTACGGTAATTTTGTCTTCATAAAAGATGGCTTATGAGTTAGTATGATTGTGTGCCTTGGGCCATTGGCCTACACAGGTGGGCACATGATGAGAATTTTAAACCTTTTGCTCCTTCTTTCAAGTTCACCCATCACCCATGTGTCATATGTGCCTCCAAATTTTCGGTGGCTCAAGTTTCTAGTACGTCTTGGTTTACTAGAATCCAGTCAACCCAAGGTGAGCTCTCTGTCCAAGATTTCTGTTCATGGAACATGTGGCCCTTATTATAGGCCGTTAATTTTTTTTTTGCATGTTTATGGTTGAAAAACTAATTTCCTGAAGGATCCTGGCTCACAGCTGTTGATAGTTGCTGAATTAATTAAATTTGGATTCAAGCACATTGCCATTTCTTCCAATGATCTTTCTTCAGGTACTAAAACTAGTTCTACATTGCATTGCCATGATGATGATAGAACTTATGCATGAATAACTGAACATATTCTGTAGCACTATCAGTTGAAGAAAATGTATTTACTTTGTTGGTCCAAAGACGAAATGTAGCTTTTCTTAGTTTTGATGACATTGTGTTACAGTAGTAGTAGTAGTTGAGTTACATGGTGCGGATTTCGATGCAAAAAAGTACTGCTATAAGACGTTTTTACATTAGTGTACAGAGGAAGTAACAGAGAGACAACGAAGGACCCCGTGTGTGCGCACTAATACTGTATGCATGTGAATGGGTTATATGTGTACAATATTCTTACAGTAGTATTTGGCAACATTCTTGCCTGTGAATTTTATTAGACTTGATTTCCCAGTTGTTTATGTACTTTTTGATTTCAGAAATTTTACCATTCGTTTCCAATTTCCATTGTGAAAAGACAGCGACCCCTGTTGTCATACATTTTCATTGGCTTTTCCTTTTAATAGGTGAGCACTGCAAGTAGTTTCAGGTTCTGCAGATTTCCTCTCTAATGCAACAACAGAACTTGAATTCAAACTACACATGCACCCATGATCTAAGCAACTTTTCACACATTCACACATCTTCTTTTGCAATGGACATCACAAAGTTTTGCTGCAGTACATAATTCCGGGCAGGCACCTTTTTCGCTCTGCTGATCAACTAAGAGTGTAGTGTGTGCAGTCAACACTAGCTAGCTCGCAAGCACTGTACACTGATTGGACCTCCCGCAAGAACAAGATAAAATCCTGATATATTTTTTTCACCGCTTTGCGCATGGCAATGTTGTGCCTAGCTATATCCCTGATCATCATGGAGGAGATCATGTCTTTCTTTTCTCAAAGGCACCACCTGGTACTTAATCATGCCTCCTTTCTAAGTGCACGGTCAGAGTCACTGGAGCTAGATGTTTGCACAGCTTCCGAGAGCTGGCGGAGCACGTCGACCTGAGCGCGCAGGTGCACGGCGTAGTCCATGGCCTCGCGTAGCAGGGTGGCCTCGTCGACGGCGGACTCCCGGCCTCCCGGTATCACCTCCCTCAGCGCCATGGTTCTGCTCCTTACCAGCCTCCCCGCAACTTGGGCACCACCAGCGCGGCCTGATCTCCCCCAGCTCCGTTTCCGCCGGCAGCACCTGCTCACGATCCTCCTGCACCTCTGGACCTTGCACGCGCTGGATGACGGAGTGACCGCAGCCACCGAGGCCAAGACCAAGATGGCCTTGGGCCACCTCGCTTCGCTGCAGGAGGCACCACGCGCGGCCGCCATGGCAAGGTCGGCGGAGGACTTGACGGCGCGCTTCCTCTCGTGGAGGCTCATGGCGCCGTTGCCGAAGGATGATGTGCGTGCGTGGAGGTGCAGGGCGACGAGGAGGTTCTTGAGGAAAGCTTGCTTGAAGGACTTGGTGCTGGTGTTACAACCTTGCATGGCTTCTATATCTTCTCTTTTCTTTTTTCTCTGTAGCAGAGACAGGATGTACCAGAAACAGGGGCTCTCCTGGTCCTTAAATAGGACTAGTCTCCGGCATCCATGTGGTGTCACCAAGAGCCTTACCAAAAAAATATTCCATATAGGTATAACATGCTTGTGTCACCGGCAGCTAATTCATAATCTCTCACACATGCCATGCACGCATGATTTTTGTCGTTGTTGCCGATAACAACGTTTTGTGCAGTGCCAGATCCGAATGTTGGTGACTTGAAGCCTAAAAGTACTAGATGATACCCCGTACGTTGTTGCGGAAATATTTTGCAACATATTTCAATGTGATTCGTTGTATGAAACATGAATATTTAAAGTAATAATATAAAAAGCTAAAACTAAAAATACAGATAATTTATTATGTTTGATTACTATATAGTTGTAAAATGTTTATTAAATATATATAGCATAATAGAATGAAAACATATTTTAATGTGATTCATTGTATGAAACATGAATATTTGAAGTAATAATATAAAAAGCTAAAACTAAAAATACAGATAATTCATTATGTTTGATTACTATATATAGTTGTAAAATGTTTATTAAATATATATATGGCATAATAGAATGAAAATTCTCATGTATGTTTGCATGTTGAGATGGATTTTTTTTTCATGCATGTCATGATGAAGTGCCATGTTTGCATGTTGAGAGACATATGGTAGTGGAGATCAGTGGCGGAGCATGAATCACATATTAGGGGGGGGGGGGGGGGGGGGCAAATGAGTGTATATGACATGGAAAAGGCTAGGGTGATCAGAGATGCCGGAGGATTTTCCTCTTGGAAGGTGGGGCTAGGGCCCGGAATTGTCCCCACGACGCTCCGCCATTGGTGGAGATGGTCCTTTTCTCATACATGTTGTGCGATGATGTGGCATACTTGCATGTTAAGAGAAATAGTTAGTGGTGATGGGTCTTTTTTTTCATGCATGTCATGATGAAGTGGCATGCTTGTATGTTGAGAAACATATGGTAATGGAGATGAGCCTTTTCTCATACATGTTGTGCGATGATGTGGCATGCTTGCACGTTGAGAGAAATATTTAGTGGGGCTAGCTATTTAGATATAACAGATACAATCTCATACAGTCATATACATTAATTGCGATTGCCTTCATATCGCAGCTAGACGTGCTCATATTCTTCCATGATGATGATCAACTTAATTGGGCATGCATGATGCATGTATATATGAAGGCGTGTCATATTCTTCCATGATAACGATGTTGATGATGATATGTTGTCGTATGCTACAAGGGCTTGTAGCGCTTTTCGCGCGCGCGAGGCGCGCGCGAGGGGGGGGGGGGGGGAGAGTTGCTTTAGCAGGCGCTACAAAATTTAGCGCGCCGCTGTAGCGCTTCAGCAGGCGCGGTAAAAAAGAGCGCGCGCGACCAGCCGGCGCTTGGAAAAAAACTTGAACAACACATATGAAAAAATTGAAACAACACATAGTTCAAATTCTCATAGCATAGTTTCTCACATAGTCCAAACTACAAGCCAGTTCATAGATGCTAGATAAAAATAGGTAAAACGATACTAATAAAACGACGCTAATAAAACTACTCGTCCTCCTCCTCGGTGGTGTCGTCCGACGACGTAAACGCATCGACCTACCGAGAATCATCAGAGTCCTAGGTCGACGCTTCTCCCAGCTCGATCTGGGCTTCCGCCGCCTCCTTCCGCGCACGCTTGTCCGCCCGACGCGCGGCTCGCTCCGCCCTCCTCTGCGCCCAGAACTCGTTCTCGGCGACGACATCCTGCGGGAAGCGCTCGCGCCACACCGCCATGGCGTGCTCGTCCGTCTCGGCGATGAGGAGGCGGCGCTCCCGCCTCCGCTGGAGGCGGCGATCCTCCTCGGTGACTAGTTGCGGGGGAGGCGCGAGTTCCTGCGCCTGTTAGCGCGTCCGCACGTCGGGGAAGTTCATCTGCGCCCGTGGCCTCCCGAGGCGCCACGCCGCCGCATCGTACGCGCGGGCGGCCTCGTGGGCGGTCTCGAACGTTTCGAGCCCAAGACGTATGTCGTCGCCGGAGCGGATCTCCGCATAATACATGCCGGAGGGGCGGAGGCGGACGCCGCGGAAGCCCGAGATGCTCCGGCGGCGTGGCGGCATGGTGAAGAGGCGGGGGAGAAGGCGCGGCGGCGGCGGGGGAGAAGGCGCGGCGGCGGCGGGGGAGAAGGCGCGGCGGCGGCGGGGCGCTGGAAGAGGCGAGGAAGAGGCGCGGGAGGAAGTGCTGGCAGGTTGGCGCAGGCGCAGGCGAGGCGCGGCTTTTAACAGCACGCGGGGCGTCGCGCGCCAAATCTGCCGCGCGCGCTGCCGCTTTTTCCCACGCGCGCACCGATTTTTTAGCGCGGTAAAGTTTCGCCGCGCCTACTAGAGCGCGCCGCGCGGCCTCTCGCGCGCCAAAAAGGTGTTTTTCCTACGCGCGGCTTATATAGCGCGCCTGTTGGAGATGCTCTTAGAGTACAACACAACACATTCCCACCATTGCAGGTACGCTGACATCTCAACGTCTCATCATCACACATTGCATGTGCGTTTACTACGTGTATTATCATTGTGTGTTGTCGTTTGCTGGGTATGGATACAAGATGGACAAGTATGATACGAGATGCCCACAAGGTCTTCCAAAGTCTCAAGCGCATGATGATGATAACAAACATGATCACTGAGCTGGCTCCCGTGCTATGGTCACCGGCAACGGAAAAAATGGCTTTCGAGAGTTGGAGACGTGGGAGCTCCGGGAGCCGAGAGCTAAACACAAGACGCACGCACATGGCCGCACATGCAGCGGCACGCGGCGCCGGCACTTGGCAGCGGCAGCGCGAACGGGATGGGTATGTGTTGACGACCTGAATGTGACGGGCACTGCGCTGCCGTAGACGCATACACTCAGCAAACTCGAACAGCCGGAGACGTGATCCCGGGTCATCTCCCCTGATGGCTCGGGGACAGCACCTGATATCGAGCTCCTTGACGAAAACCCAGGTCTGACCCAAGTGCGTAGTACCTGGCAATGACAATGTTTTTTGCGTCTACCTTGTTGAAAGCATTGCTCGGATTTGTTCTTTAGGATGAAAACCTAGAATCTGGCCTCTGGTGGTTGGATCCAGTGATGACGGCATTTGAGCGTCGTTCCCTTTCCGAATGCATTACTATTGAAGAACATCGTGGTCATTATGGTGTCAAGCGATGTTTGGTATAGATATGGTCGTTACCGTAGTTTGTCGATTGTTATTTTGATCACTTTAGTCTTTTGTCTCGTTTACGCCTACCTTTCGTCTTGTATGACGTTGTTCTTTGCAAACGTGTCTTTTGTGTGTGTGCATCCTAACTATACAGAGAGTGGGTGTGTGTTCATTGTGTTTGTATTCACTTGATTCTTCATTTTGAGTCAACAAAATCCACACTTTGTCGAAAGGCTAAAAAAAATTCGGTATCTCCTCCATTGCGATGGAAGGTGAGATATTATGAAAAATTTGGGGATTATTTTTGAAATCGGAGCGTTGGTGTACTCGTCCTCCGCACGAGGCGATGTGAGCAGTGTTTATGGATGCCCACAAAGAGGTTGTAGATGCGAAATGCCTTGTTGAAGGAGAGGTGATAGAAGATTGGTCGGAATTTTCATTTCCCGACCGTGCCTTGCTTGTGGAAAGGCACTCGGGTGATGATGAGTGTATTTTTGCGCTCATTTTTATCCGTGTTTAAACCAGATTATCTCAGGAATTCTGAGAAAATCACTTTGATATGATCATTACTAACGACTAATAAATGCGAAAGTCACAAATCTCTTTGTTTATTTTGTTCCTTGTAGGGATGAGTCATTTTGGGTGATAAATCAAGCCAGATAGGGAAGATAATAGGTGTGTTGATCAAGTCCAATTACCTGAGGGTGCACAAAGTCCAATTAATCAGGGGCGCACAAGAGGCTCTAGAGGAGAAAACAACGTCTAGTATGAGCATAACCCCACAAGATGGTAATTGCCTTGGTTGGACACAGGGGCGGAGCTCTGTAGGAGCCGAACTGGGCCATGGCCCGCCCAGGAATTTGACCAAATTATTTTTTGGGATTGCTAAAACTCAGCTAGCTGAGATTTAATTTGGTCGCATTCATGTACTTGACCGTTTGATTAATGTGCTGAGATTCGTGCTTGTACAATGATTTTTTTGAGGGATTGTACAATGATTTTCTTGCCTCACGCCCGCTGGGCTTGTATGTTGGGTCCGTTCTTTTCTCTTTTTGTCCTGGGCTACAGGGGTGCACGGGGAGAATAAGGGAACAAGTGAATTTTTTTTCAGCATTTCGTTTTTCTTTGCTGTTTATTTTTTATATCGATTATTCCTATTTAACTTTCTATTTTACCAACCTTTTTTTTTCACTTTTTTTGTTTTCTTTTTTTTGGTTGGGAGAGAACATGTAAACATTTTTAAACTAATTTCTACTCAAGAGATTTGGTTAATTTTTTAAATGTGCTAGAAGATAACTTTTATACTTTATATTTTGCACCCATTATTTTTTATCTCATTTTGTGTTTTCTTTGTATGCTTATCATTATTCATATTTTCGACTCGTAAAGAGGATGACAGCTAGAACTGAAGAGAGCGTGAAGGAAAGTAGTGGTCCCCTCGATTGCTTTATGTCCTCCGACTGCAGTACAAAGGGAAGAGTAGTGGTTCTAGATTTTTATTCTGTTTTTCATTGAAAGTTTTTGTTTTTTGTTGTTGTTCTAATTTTTTTTTGCAAATTTATATTTTACTCATGCTTCCGTTTCTCATTTTGTTTTTAATATCTCATTTTGTCATTTTTCTTCTTGTTCTTTTCTCTTCTTCATCTATTAAAAAGTTTTTTTTAAGAAACATGCTTACAACTACAAGCGTCAGACCTCACACGCAACAACAAGCCTGGCAACATGCACGTAGATGCAAGCATCACGCCTCGAGCGCAACTGCAAGCGTCGCAACATGCACGTAACTGCAAGCGCCGTCACACGCCTGTAACCGTGAGGACTTTTTATTATCACTAGGCATGCAACCGCAAGCGTTGTAACATGATTGCAACTGCACAGGCACAAAGTCAATGTAACTGCCGTCAAGAGGGGAGTTGTCGGGGCCAGTTGCATGTCCAACACTAGACATGCAAATGCAAGCGTTGTATCCGACTGCAACTGCACGGACACAAAGCGACTGCAACTGGGGTCGAAAGTAAGTTATCGGGGCCAGTTGCATGTCCACCACTAGGCATGCAACTGCAAGCGTTGTAACCCGACTACAACTGCAGAGGCACCAAAACGACTGCAACTGGATCAGAAGGAAAGTTGTTGGGGCCAGTTGCATGTCCACCACAAGACATGTAACTGCAAGCGTTGTAACTCGACTGCAACTGCATGGGCACAAAGCGGCTGCAACTGAGTTGGAAGGAAAGTTGTCGGGCCAGTTGCATGTCCACCACTGACATGCAACTGGAAGCGCTGTAAACCCGACTGCAACTACACGGGCACAAAGCGTCTACAACTGGGGTCGGAAGTAGAGGTGTCGGGGCCAATTGCATGTCCACCCCTAGACATGCAAATGCAAGCGTTGTAACCCGACTGCAACTGCACGGGCACAAAGCGACTGCAACTGAGGTTGAAAGCAAAGTTGTCGGGCCCAGTTGCATATCCACCACTGACATGCAACTGCAAGCATTGTAACCCGGCTGCAACTGCACGGGCACAAAGCGATTGCAACTAGGGTCGAGGTGGGCCTGTTTTTTTCCTACTAGCTGCATGTGCGCAAGTTGCACACGACACACCCATGCGTAGTTGCAATCGCGACAACATGTATGCAACTAGTGTTGACTTCATTTTTTTTCTTCTGTTTGTTGTTCTTTTTTTAATTCCTATATCTTTTTACACAAAACGTCATCTTAATTATTACTGTCACTTGTGGTTTGCTGTGTAGCGCCCATCTTTTGAGGACATCTTCCTTTTTAGCTTTTTTTTGAGTGGTTCTTGCTTTTTAGCTTAAAATGTAGTAATACCAACAAGCCAACGAAACC
This sequence comes from Elymus sibiricus, assembly GCA_039707655.1. Lineage (NCBI taxonomy): Eukaryota > Viridiplantae > Streptophyta > Magnoliopsida > Poales > Poaceae > Elymus > Elymus sibiricus. The sequence goes on from CM077676.1 coordinate 429,917,404, forward strand.
CAACTATTGCCTGACACAACCACTAGGAAATTAGTCCAAACCCACCAACTAACACGAGCTAACAGCCCACAACTGAATTCCAAAAAAAAAAAAAAAAAAGACAACCAACAACTAAACTGGGCCTGGCCAACAAAGTAAAACGGGACACGTACAGCCATGCATGGTCGCGGGCTCACGGCGGGATAGAGCGAAGGCTTGCTGAAAAAGATGACACGGCCTGGGAGAACAGGCATGGTGTCAGCTAATATGTTAGGTTTGTCTAAAAAAAAAAAGCTAATATGTTAGATTGTGCTAAAAGAAAAACTAATATGTTAGATGAATGAGACCAAATTATATCTCATCTAGATGAGTTCTAGGCACTTCCATTATTTTTTACCTATGCATCTTCCTTGACCAACGCCCCTGCCCACCTGGCGCATCTTCTGAATCTCAGGCAGACAGCGCACGACATCAGGGACTGCATGACATCCCCATCCTTTCCCCGTCTGAAAGCATGTAGCCGCGCCGCTGCCCCGGACCAGGGAGCCCCGACCACCGGAGCGAGGTGCCCGCCGTCTTGCGGAGCTGCCACCGGCCACCGGGATCTCACGGAGCAGCGCACCTGCTCCCTCCCCACGAGCAATCTCGTGCCAGTCGTTAGCCACCTTGCGGATCTCGCGTCAGTAAGTCGTGCTGCCGGCCAACTACGGGTACATGAGCCCCTGGCCTGCATGATGTGTCTACTCTAATCCCAGGCTCCAACTTCCCTGCCTGCCGGTGCCGGACGGACATAATTCCCGTTTGTTGAGACACGTCAGCACGGACTGCACATCAGTACATCACACACAGCGGCAGGGCTGCACCAAAACCCACATTTGATAAGCAATGGCCTGATATATGTACATACCTGTTCGCCCCATCTTGTAACCTTGTCTAATACTCTAATATGATAATATGCTTATGACTCAGAATTTCAAAAAAGTTATGTTTTTTTCTGTAGTCTGGCCCGCCCAGCTTTTTCATTCAAGCTCCGTCACTGGTTGGACAATAGAACCCCAGTGCGGCTACATGTTGGTCGTGGAGTTATTTGGATGCATGTCCAGCAAGTAGACTACACATGTGTAACATTGTCTACCAGAGCCATGTTGAATAGCTAGATAGGATCCCAAGCGCAAGTATACGGTTTTAGGTAAAGCCTTAAGCCCTGGCCCATTTTCTTTGCTATTGTTTTTTCTTATAAACCATGCGTTTTCGACCCGGGAAGCCAAAAATATTCTTTTGATAAGTGCTTGTAGAAACCACCTTGTATTTCGCACACATTCCCTTGGGTTTGATAACATAGGGTCACCTTTAGGAAAAAAAATAAAACTATGTACATCCAAACCGGATCAAAGATAATCAACCCTTTCCTTGTGCCATTGCCGGGAAGCATTTTTGCTACCCTCATAAGGTGACTAGAGCCCTTGTTTTTAGTTTTTAGTTTTTAGTTTGATTTGTCCTTAGTTTATCGTTACGGAAGTTTATCAAAAACTCAAAAAAAAAAAAAATTGTATCACGACTAACAACAAGCTTGGGGAGTTTACAACTTCAGATAAAGATTTTATGCGTGCACCTATTGCACAACCTGCAATTGTAGCTGAACAATTTGACATTAAATCTCATTTTGTTACCATGTTCAGCAAAACCAATCCGGAGGCTTTCCTTCTGAAGATGCACATATGATCTACATACTTTTATCATTTGTTTCCATGGAGAAAAGACAGTACGTTACACTAATTGTGAAACATTTTTGCCGCAAGCATTACGTAATTCTGGCACCATTTTGTCAAGCTATCTAGCACGCATGCACGAACATACCTTCAATTCAAACTACACACGCATACACGATCTAATCAACTTTTCACACTCTCTAACATTTCTTTTGCAATAACACACAACAAGTTTATAGATACAACTGCAGTACATAATTCATGGCAGCATTTTCTCTGCTGATCTACAAAGAGTAGTCTCTTCAGTCAACTAGCTAGCTCGCAAGCACCATAAAAGGCATATACCGACCTGACCTCCTAGAAGAACAAGGCAAAATCATGACGTATATATTTCTCACCGCTCTGCTTAACATGGAGACAATATTTTTCTTATTGCAGAGGCACTGGCACAGTACTACCACATACTTTTTTTTTTGCCAGGAACCACATACTTAATCATGCCTCCTTTGTAAGTGCACACTGAGACTAAGCATCACTGCTGACACTGCATGCCAAATGAGCAAGTTATTACTTACACACTGAAAGTTACCAATAAATGGAACAAAGCAACTAGATTGTCACGTACCTGCCGAGAGATGGAGCTGGATCTTTGCACGGCTTCTGATAACAGGCGGAGCACGTCGACCTGAGTGCGCAGGTGCACCGTGTAGTCCATGGCCTCGCATAGCAGGGTGGCCTCGTCGATGTCGGCGTCCCGGCCTCCCGGTATCACCTCCCTCAGCGCCATAGTCCTCGTCCTCAACAGCCTCCTCGCAACAGCGCCACCACCAACGCGACCTGATCTAATCCAGCTCCTCTTCCGGCGGCAGCACCTGCTCACGATCCTCCTGCACCTCTGCACCTTGCATGTGCCAGACGACGGTGAGGCGGCCACTTCGGAGGCTAACATGGCACTGGGCGACCTCGCGTCGGTGCGGGAGGCACCGCGCGCGGCCGCCATGGCGACGTTGGGGGAGGACTTGACGGCGAGTTTCCTCTCGTGGAGGCTCATGGCGCCCCTGCCGAAGGATGTGCTCGTGCGTGCCTGGCGCTGGAGGCCGAAGAGGAGGTTCTTGAGGAACTGCTGCTTGAAGGACTCGGTACTGGTGTTAGGGCCCTGCATTATTTCTGTTCTCTGTTTTTGCTTTAGCAGAGTCAAGTACAGATGTACTTGCCCGTGGTAAGTAATGTCGATGGATTATAGGTACCAGAGACAGGGGACGCTCCTGCTGCTTAAATAGGACTAGTCTTCGGCATGTGGTGTCACCAAGATCCTAATCTCAATGATGTACTTGCTGTCGGCGATCGCCTTAATACCGCAAGCAGCGTGTGTTCATATTCTTCCGTGATGATGATGTGTTGTCGTACACTATGCTTGGACGTAGAACGGACAAGTACGGCCTGAGATATGCCCACATGATTAAGGTCTCGCAAGCTCATGATGGTGTACATAATTATTGAGCTGGCACAGAAATGGTGTGAAAAGTTGAAAGGGAGTTGGCTAGATACGCGTGTTACAAGTACGCAACACAACACACCATACATGCCAGCTAACCTAGTACGCAGACATTCACCTAAGTGTCGATCTCGTATCAAAAGCATCATGCATCATCACGAATTGCATGTGCGTTTACTACGTAGTGTTATCATTGTGCGTTGTCGTATGCTGGGTATGGCCGTATGGATACAAGATGGACAAGTACGATCCAAGATGTCCACAAGCCTGCTTAGGATCACGTATTTGAAGCCTCAAGCTCATGATGATCGACGATAACAAACATATAATCACTGAGCTGGCTTCCGTGTCATGGTCACACAAGAAAAATGGCTTTGCAATGAACGGGAACGAGAGACAAGACGCGTGCACATGGCCGCACATGCATCGCCCGCGGCAGCGCGAACAGGATGGGGATGTGTTGACGTGCATGTGACACGCTCTGCGCCGCTGCAGATGCATCGCATAGTCATGTAGGAGTATACAACACTTTTTTTGCGGGGGCAGGAGTACATGATAGCTCCGATTTCCTCAAATGTTGCAACGTGTAAGTGAAGTTCAGTGTATATATGTAGCCCTGACCATACTTAATCTACTGATGTGAAGGAAGCTTAAGAACCTGGCCGGCGAGCTGGCGACCATGGATGAACCACGGTAACTTCGAGTTCAATTGGTGTGCTTGGCATCAAGATTTAAGAGGCCTTCCCCGCAAAAAAAAAGAAAAAAAGATTTAAGAGGCCTGCCTTAGCAAGAGCTTGACGGCAAGATCTATATCTCTACTCCTAATGTCTCAGTTGGTAGTCTCCGTTCCACGGTTATTTTTCGTCCCACCTTCTCTGGTTTTTTTTCGTCTCTCCTCCCACCTCACACGTAGTCCCGTCGAACCCAAAAAACTCCTAGCGATGCCCCACCCAGTCCACGCGCAAACCTCCCTCGCACCAGAGAAAAACGGCCGAAAAAAATACTACGAAAAAAAACCTACGAAAAAAAACCAGCGAAAAAAAAACCGAGAACGAATCGCACGAGCGAGGCCTCCTGCCCTCGAGCGACCAGTCGCACGCACGACTCGCACACCAGATCCCTTCGCCGCCGCCCTCCATCCCTTCGCCACCGCAGATCCATCCCGCCGCCGCCGCCGCTCCATCCCTCTCTTCCCTCCAAGCTTGTCGCCGGCGACGAAGCGTACGGCGCCCCACGGTCGTGATCGATCGCCTCCAGGAACCTACCACGCGCGCCGAGGCGAGGGCCTCGTGGACTCCGTCCGTCGCCGCTTGGCCGACGACCCCGCCGCCGGGCAGGAGGAGTGTTCCGCGCCGTGAGGAACCCGCCACGCGCGTCAAGGCGAGGCGCCTCCTGGGCTGCAAGGTCGCCCGCCCCCCCCCCCCCCCCCCCCCCGGTCCTTCCCCGACATCATCAGTACGTTATCCTCCCCGCTGCACCATTTCTCTTTCGGTTGGGAGAGTAGTTCTTGACATTGCCACATGTTTGATCAGGCGAGTACCTCGGGGCAGAGCCCGCGCTACCGTACCTGAGCCCCTACATGCGCGGCGAGAACCTGCTCGTCGGCGCCAACTTCGCGTCCGCCGGCGTCGGCATCCTCAACGACACAGGCGTGCAATTCGCAAGCTCCACGCGCACGCACGCACACATGCTCGAATCATGTATACGTATCTACAATAATGCAACGGAGATGACAATAATGCTGTACGTGTGCGTGTGCAGGTGAACATCATCAGGATCGCGCAGCAGCTGCAGAACTTCCAGGACTACCAGCGGAGGCTGGCGGCGTACATCGGCGAGGACGCGGCGAGGGAGCGCGTAAGCCAGTCGCTGGTGCTCATCACGCTCGGCGGCAACGACTTCGTCAACAACTACTACCTGGTGCCCTTCTCCGCTAGGTCCCAGCAGTTCGAGATCCACGACTACGTCCCCTTCATCATCTCCGAGTACAAGAAAGTCCTCGCGGTAATAATAGTTAACCTCTTCTCTTACTTACCACTAATCAATTCCCAAACATGCATAATTTCTGCTCCAAAACATAATTGCATTTGTAAAACATGATTAGCATTCAAGGTGAAAAATTGCCAGGACGTTTTTTGTCTTCTATTTTGTCAGTATGGTGCACAAGAGTGGTAGGCCTAAAATTCCCAAAATTAGACAGGGAAATGAAATGCTTGCTGCATGCCGGCTAGAACAGTAGTGGAAAGAGATGAGTCTGTAGCCTGCCTGCCTGCCTGCCTGATATGATGGTGAGAGAGATGGGTGGTAGCACCGGTGAAGTCATTTTTGTAGTGGAGTCATTTTTGGGTGGTATGTTCAGGAAGCAATAAACTGACACGCGGCCTGTAGTGTTCTGCACGCCGAATTCAGAAGCACACACTGTTTCTGGTAAGAGTTGGCCCATGAAGCGAGAAACGATTTTATTCATGGTTGATAGCCACTTTCAGTAATTGTCTTAGACATCTTCACTGCGGAGGCCTAACCCTAATGAGATATTGCAATATATTATGCAGTACTCTAATTGTTCATTACTAAATTCTAACTGCTTGAATTCTGATTTTCATATACATCTTAATATTTCAGTGGAGTTTCCTACATTGCAGGGTGATATGGATGAAGGAAAAGAGGCCAGCAGTGCTGGGCTAAACAATTCAGGGAGGTATTGGATTGGCCTCTGTAGAAACTATGGTAAAGGTAACTTGAGAGTGCACTTTAGGTCTTTATTACATTTCTAAAATGGTTGCTTATAAGTTTTAGCTATCCTATTGAGTAAATCTCAATCTCTCATGGTTGGGATAAACTTTCTCATAATGCATTCATCTATATATGTGAGAGAGCTAAATTTCTCATAGTGTCGGAGAAAGAAGGTTTGAATATTACTTTCTTCACATGTGATCTTATTTTCATTTTGGAAGTACTAACTAATCTATCCAGCCCATTTGTTCAAAATAGACGAAGGTGAATACTCGGGTAACAATTTGCTGAGCAAGCCATTCCAATAATCCTATTTGTTTCAGGCATAGCTAGAGTGTATTACAACAGAAGAGTTTCTTGTGCTGATACTTGGAAATCTGCACTCACCTAAATAATGAGCTACTGCACCTGTTTATCCACCACATGTATCCTGATTATCAAAACAAAGATACTCGGATGCTTGACAATATTGTTACTGAGTCTAGAAATCTTGTTACTGTGATTGTCCACCACAGGCAACCATTCTTTGACTTTGATTGTTACTGAGTCTATATGGTTCTAAAAAATAATATCGTGTGAGAAATCTTGCTAGCTGAATGAGGTTCCTGGAAATAGATTACATGCTGAAGCCTAGAAGTAAGCAATTAAAGTGCATATGTACTTGTAGACAGAACACGTTCTTGATATCTTTGATTTTAAATTGTAAAGGTATTGTCATTTCTAGGACCACTTACTCATCTGCTATGCATTACTTGGCTTCGTGCTCTCTTGGTGCTTTTCTTGATTATTACGAAAAGGGTAGAACAGAGTGTTGGCATTCGCTGCTTTATAGCATATTTTTTAATACGATTTTGGATATTTTGTTTCCGTACCGTACCTTAGTTTGGGACTTATTTTGCAGGCACCTTATCTTGGGCCCCTAGAAGAAGGAAACTCAACATGCGTGGTTCTCATTAGAGGCAACCAGACCGTTGTTAAAAATATTGATGATTCCTGTTGTGTATTCTCAAGGAATGGTCAGGTTTAGTACTGTAAGTATTTTCTTGTTAAATATATTTGGGTGGTGCTCAAAATGCAGAGGTGAAAAGCAAGAAACATAAAACTACCTCTGAAGAAAAGTTCACCACGCCTCCCAGAATGTCACCCTGCTTAGTTGAACCGAAGTTTAATGATATTTAGTTTAAGTGGAAAATTGATCAAATCAGATCATCTAACCTTTGTAAAGTAGGCAACTGAATCATTTCATTGTTGCTTGTCCATGTAACAAAGAACTATAATTTGGGTAGCCAAGTTCAGATTCAGGCCATGAAAACATTCTTATAACTTCAAAACGGCAAGGGATACACCATTGTCTTTTCGTTTAATCACTAATACACACAAAAAATGTTAATTTGTAGGTTGGCGATACTGATCTGCTGGGAAAGGCCAGAGACATGCAATGCACACATTGTTTGATCAATGTTTCTGGTCCAGCACGGGCATTAGAATTCCTCTTATTACAAGGATAAGAATCTTATATGTTTTTTTAGAAGGAAAGAATCTTAAGTGCCTTCCATTTATTTTTTGAGTATCCTCTTGTCATGAGTAAATTTCTTTGTATCCAAGCAGAGGTCACGGGGCACCTCGGTCATCTCTTCCGGAGTGAGGACGGCGAGGGCGACCGCGGGGGCCGTCCCGGCGGCGGAAGAGACCGGCGCGGCCAGGAGCGGGGTGACGCCCGCGGTGGTCACCGATGACGAGGGGGTGATCGGCAGCGGAAGTGAGGGTGTGGGCGGTGGCGCAGACATGATCGATCCCAAGCTACCTGATACGAGATTGATAGGAACTGGGTCCCTACCAGGACGAGCTCTCAGGTTGTAGGGGTGGAATGAGGGATGGCGTGGAGGAAGGCGTGGTCGCCGGCGCTGGGGCGCCGTCGTTGCGTGAGCGAGAGAGAGAGGGCGCAGGGGGCGGCGGCTAGGGTTAGGTCTCCCGGCTCCTTCAGGAAGCCGAGCAAATTATGATTGCTTCTGCTTAATCTCAAAACGGGTCCATACATGAGTTTATATAATCTCCAAATACGATAACTGGGCTAAGCCCCTAATAACGATAAGATAACTGGGCCAGGCCCCTAACTGCTTGGGCTGTAATATAGCCGGTCATAACACCTTCCCATCTCCACTCCTATCATTAATATTCTGCTTAGTGCGTGTTTTGGGAAGATCAGGCTACATGTTGTTCTATACTTCTTTACCTTTGAAAAGTTCTTACCTTGGTTTTGATACATAATTTAGCATGGGTAAACTAATAAAATTTAATCTGGTTTAGATGATGTAATCAGCTGGAGAAGGACATGAGCTTGCACAGAGTTTTTAGTAGAAGACGGCGTAAATTGTGGTATTGGCCGCAATCTGGAAGTTCTTCAGGTGAGTGGCATGATTTAATTTGGAGAGGCACGAGTTAGGATGCAGTCACATATTTTTTAATGGTTTCTTCCTATTCCTTGTGATATTATCAAGATTTTCTAATTGAACTGAAGTTCTATAACCTTCCAGATCCAAATCCTGCTTCAGAAAGTGTATATGAAGCAAAGGTCTGTACCTACACGTTATCAGAAGTCAGGTCTTAGACAAGGTAATGTTCGAACTTGGAAGTGATCAAATCATATGTTTTGGTATGCAAGAGTGTAAACTAACTATTGTATATACATCTTGGCTCTAGATTTTCAGTTTCTGCTTGTCTAATGTAGAAATTGTTGTCCATGAGGCGTGGCTTGAAGGTCAGAAAAATATCATTCCTCCTTGTGTTGCAGTAAAATATATCTCTTCGTTACAAAAAAATCCATTTAGATTTGGGAGCAGTATATGCCGAGTTTCTATACTTACCAGAGTCGATTTTAAGAGGTACTGCTTAAGTTCCGCGTGCAATGTGTCGTAGCCTAATTGGGGATACTCCATGGATATATTGGTCGGATTCCTTTGTTAGTTGCTCTGATAGGAATTCTCATCTCGACAAAGTTCAGTACATGGTGAAGATATTAGAGTTTGACTAATTCTCTTGAAAAATGAATCACCTCTCACCTTGCTTTGCGGGGCTAACAAAATATAGGTACATGGTGAAGCCAAGTGACACTCTTATTTTTCTTTCATACAGGACCGTTGCGGTGCGTAGAAGAAAGGTGCTACTTTCACTTAGTTCTCTCAGTTCTAAGTTGGGACTGCAAAAATTTGAGGATTTCCCCACATGTGAGTTGCCTTGATTAGTTTTGGCTTAGGTAGTGAAATGAACTGGAAGTAACTTCTGAATTTGTTTGACTTTGGACTTGCTAGAGACCTGAAGTTTCTGCTTCTAGCATTTCTCTTCTGTAAGCAACATGGCAAACCCGGTTTCAAAGCAAAAACCTGAGGAAGAATGTAGATTGATCACTGTGATTTCAAGTCCTTCAGGTGATTGATCACTGTGGTAATTCATTCTTTTGTCAGAATTTGATTACAATTGGGGTTGGAGGGAAGCAACAAAATTCCTATCCTGTAATAGACGTTTTTGGTGTGTGACTTGACAGTTGTTCAGGTCGATACAAAATTTCATTCATGTGGTTTTTTAAGGCATTTGAATTTAACATTGTTTTTATGTTTGTCTAAGAGCTGGAGCTGTTAAGACTTGAGACAGATATATACAGGGGCCTACAAGATCCAATTCATGTTAGTACCTATAACTCTGTACCTAAATGCATCTTTCATAATGTTATTTCTGTAATTTATAGAAGTAAACAAATTCCTTACAGGTTTGACAGTTCGTCAAAATAAACACGTAGTATTGATGGGTAAAGGTGGGTACTGATTTAGTATGAACAAGTCTGCATGTTTTAGAACTTCTGTATTTTTTGAGTTTTCTTTCCTTCATGGATTTTCCGAGCTTATGTATTTTTTGAGTTTTAGCATAGCTGAAAATATGGCGCTTATTCAGAAATGGTGGCATATCAATATCATGTGCTTGCATATGTAGTATCCAGAGAAAAATGATATGCAATGATGAATCCTGACAATCTACACACAAATCACTGTATTTTGTTCACTTGCTTGCTATTTCTGGACTATTATTGATGGAGCAGCGGAAGAGGCTTTTAGTGTTATAATATATGTTCGACTTATAAATTCAATAGCTGAACAAAACTTTCAAAAAGAATACTTTGACTGACTAAAGTATGGACATATATACCGCGTGTTATCGTTTCTTCTTCTTCTTCACTTAACTACATGTGAAGCTGAAGCTGAGCCAATGTGCTTTTCCAGAAGAAGGCTGAGGCACATCAATCAAACGCCAACCCACCTGCTATTGGCACTAAATGAGGAAGGAAAAAGAACATTGTCCCTGAAGGCTCGAGACACACAAACAGGAAACTGAGTTTGGGAAAGGTGGTTGTCTCCTTGACGCACACCATGGTGCCCTTGTCTACTCTTTGTCTTCTTCCTTGGACAGGTATTTTATTTCAAGCTTTCGTAAGTGGTCCGTACTGACAAATGAAATACGCAGAAAAAGATACTTATGTTGTTTTGTTCTTGCAGACACCTTATTTACTGGTAGTAGGTTCTCTCGTAGCGTTTTTCAGTGGAGTTGTACTGGCATCTTTGACTGAAGTTTCTTTCAACTGCTTAGTTATAATCTTCCCATTTCTGAAATTTCAAAGTCAAATGATTGGGGAATGCATCACACTATCCATTAGTTCAGTCAAGCTCACATTATTGGCAATTGAGTTAAGTCTTATATTTATATGCCTGTATCACTCAAAACTTTCTAAAATGAGAAGTGATGTGTTAATTTTTGAAGATACTGTGATTATGTTACAAGCATATACATCACTGGCAATGCGAAAAAAACTAATAATACCTTTTCCTGTTATTTTAGCTAAAATAATGGAGCACATTTTATTTTATTTTATTTGCAATCTGAAGCCTTGGTTGTACTTCAGTCTCTGGCAATTGGTTTATTTCTTGTGGTCTTATACTGAGCCATCTGCCATCATGTATATTGGTTGCGATTGGATTTTGGAGTGCCATGGCTTCCAATCTTACTAATCAGTTGTTAGGTGTTTTCGGCAAGAATCTTTTTACCGACAAGGAGGATGAAGACGGGGATTAATCCAAGGCAGCGGGTATGGTCTCCAGGTCGAGACCACGGCCCTTAGTGCAGTCGTTGCACACAGCCGTTTCGTCCAGTGCCTCAGACGGGCTTGGGTCTTTCTGGCGTGCGTGAGAGAGTAGATGGCAGGGGCACGCGGCCAACTTTCTATGCACCGTTGGTGGGCTTGGGGGGCGAGGCACGTATATCTGTAAGGCCCGTAGGCAAGAACCCGCTCAACTGCTAATTAGAGGTTTGTCTGACGTGTCTTCAATAGTGATGTGTTGATGCACAGATATCCAGCTATTCACACTGTTTTGGCGGCAACCCAATTGCGACGTCCTCGTCGACTACCCTAGCGTCAGCCGCTGCCACCTCAAGTTCTGATGCAAGGCACTAACACCGGATCAGCATCACTGTCAGGCCTCCCCCTGCCTAAGTTTGTCCCAGGATAAAGTACAGGTAAAAGTAAGTTCAGCTTGTTGCGACCATGACTTGAATAACATCACAATTTGCTGATGATGGATGGCCTGTGTTCCACGATGGTGGTACGTGCCGCAGTATACTCAACGGATGGCAGGTTCATATATGCCATATGGAGATGGAGAACCGGGTGCCTGAGGGACATCAAGCTTTCCCATGTCTTCTTCCTTCAATTCAACGTTGTTAAGATTTTGAAGATTTTCTGCGAGTTGAACTCGCATGACATGGACCCTCTGCAACGGACTCTTGGACTACATCAATCGTTTTGTCGACCAAGTACCTGTACTGGAGCATGATCCCAGGAGTGGATCACTACATGCTATCCTGACACGACTAGGTAAGTGACCTTATTGTAGCATTTCAGGCATTTGTCGATGAATCGTGGCAGCTGTAGTTCAGTCATGTGGTCTTGCCATGCTCAGCTCTGTTTATTGTGCAACAACGGCCATCAATGATAAGGATTAATATGTTGAGTAAATATTATGATGTGCAACGCCAACCCATTGGAGGGATTAACGCTTCCAATTATGCATTGTATATATTCAGATTATTGCGCATGTGTATGTCCGCGACCACCTACTTTAGATTATTGCACATGTGATGTTTCCTGTTAATAGTCACATAATTAGTTGGTTATCCCTTGTGTATGTGCGTTGTTATTTTTGCACACCTCTTATATCAACTTGATCTGATGCTTATCTTCTGCAATAGCCATGTCAAGTATACAATGTTTTCAGGTTACAATTTCTGTATATATACTGCAATGTTGATCCAACTTATCAGCCCTCGTTCTCCTATCGTACAAATATTTCGGTGAGAATCTGGGTCCACTTAGCATGGAGGAGCTTGAGTAAATTGAGAACCAAATAGAAATATCCCTCAAGTTGTGAAGCATATCAGGTCAAGAATAATCTCAGGTTCATCAGCTTTAGATATTTTTCTGTTATACATGACTCCTCCCATGTAAATTGGGTACATGTCTTTCTACTTGATATTAGTGTAACCTGCCATATCTCTCCCATGTAAATAGACTACCGGATTTACTTCATGTCAGTTGTTACTATCTCTTAGAAATTCTTTCTGCATTCATCATATAAGCAATTAAATTCACTATCAGCGAAGTTCACTGCAAGTTTGCTGCACAATTTTTATTTGATAGAAACACGTGAGATTATTATTTTTCTTTACGTTTGTTGAATATATGAATAATTCATTTGAGAACAGAGACAAAACATGACAAGAAAGGGGAAGAACTAACCTACATGGAGCTTGGTCAAGGTCGCCGCTCATGTTTGATGGCATTGTTTCTGGTTCCACCGACGTTGTTGATGCCTGTTACCTATGGCCCCGTTGCTGCTTTCCTCGGTCGGGCGTGGTCCACCAGCCACTGCGTGCAGACAATAGAATTTAGGCCAGCAATTGTCGCTGATCTACGCTACAGATCGACCCATAGACAGGGAAAGGAGGCGATGGCTGGTGGGGAGAGGAGCCGGGGGACGTGTTGTGGCGGGAAAAGAGGCGCAGTGGCAGGGAGAGAAGGTGAAGACTACGCCATGTGAGTTGCTGAAGTTGTGACTTATGCGGTGGGGATAAGGGATGTGTGATGTGCTTGTGTGGTGAGAGGCGAGGAGTGGCTTTTCCTTTTTGTGGGAGGCTGTTCATATTTGTCTATTCTATTTTTATATTCAAGATACATACAATTATTTATCATCATTATAATCGAGATAATAAATATTTATTTATTCCAGTATGTGTTGAGTTATTTTGTTTTTGATTTTAATATGCTCTCATGGAATGGTAAAAAATTGGTTCATCCAATTTACAAGTTGAGTACTCTACGTTTGCACGTTCTTACATTTTCATGTGAAATCTTCATGCTAACTGTATGAAGTACTCATGCAGGATGGTTACAACTTACAAGTCAACGAAGATTTTTTTACTATAATTGCTCAAGTACTGTGCGAAGGAAGCTGAAGACAATATTCCTGATATTTTAGGAGATGCAAGTGAAGTGGAATAATGAAAATACATTGCATCAAGTACATTTTTCGATTGTTACTGTAATTTTTTTTCTATACATGTGAAATTGGAAGTGCATTATGCTTATGTATGCAATCAGAAAAAAAAGGCCCGTGGCAACGCACGGGCATTGTACTAGTACACTATAGTAGGTGAATCGGTGTGTACGTGTGCATTGATCGATGCTAGTTCCTTGAAACAATGGATGCACGTCGATGCATGAGCATTGGAGTGCATGGTGCATGCGGCAGGGCCCGGGGAAAGGCAGGCATGCGGCGGGCCGCGAACATCTTCACATGGCATGACATCTGTTGATTTGTTCGGATCTTCGGGGTTGTGCATGCTTGCACATGATCTGATGATTTTCCTTCTTCAACCAATGCACGTTATCGTTATAAGCGTCTGTCTGGGGAGTGTGGCAATGTGCCTACGTCGATTGACCACTATTTTTTCTAAAGAAAGACACTCAAATGTATCTCAGAGCATCTACAATTGGACTGGGCTATTTTGTTCTCCTATACGTCGACGAACGTGGAAGTGCCCGCTTTAAACCCTCATTTATCTGTGCACGCATGTATGGCCCTGAAATTGTCCGGTCTCAACCATATGTATCTCGTCCGCAAGGATGGATCAAGGGACCACCTTCTATTTGGCACAAGGTCTGTTTTACTAGGACAAAATGCATATATTTGCTGGAGATGGACATGGAGAATCAAAAGAGAATAAAAAATGAGATAGCGTGGTCTGCGATGGGCCGCGTCCGAGGTGGCGGACTGCCCGAACACGCGCGAACACCCGAGTATCCTCCCCACATATAGGCTGAGTTTGAGGGTTTGTAGACAACTCTGCCATATAGGGATAAGCGAGGGTCTAGTTGGGTAGACTTTTTCCTTCTCTCTCTTGTTCGGACACTGTCCGGGTTATCTCGGACATATAAGGACAAAGCGGGGAGAGGAAGATGCTCTTAGATCCAATAATTATTAAGGAAGACAATAGCCAGTATAATGGAAAGATAATTGGAGGCACAACGACTTGTAAAAAATAAAATTACATTGAGAAACATAATAGTTTGCTTCTTCCTTCGATTGTATGCCGTTAGCCGAAGATTGAAAAGTGCACTCAACCAACAGGAAGAAAGGACCATACACAAAGGCACTCGCCATGCCAAGCTTTAAAGACCTCAATAGCCACTTGCCACTCGAAACGAGATATAGAAATCACTGAGGAAACAATGACCGGCTTTGAGATAGCTTACCGCTCATGCTGCGTGGTCAAACAAGAGGACTATAATTACCCTTGTTCTAGAATTTCTTCTAGCCTGTTCTTTCCATGCACCAGAACATTATTGAGCAATCGTGCAGAGGGTAGATATGTAGTGCAATCTCACCCACACACAAGCAAATATTTCCTTAATGCCTCCCAAATCCAAAATATTTTTGATAGTGTGTGGTACAATATATGTTACGAATTTCAACGAAACATGACTTCAAAAGAGTAATACCGAGGGGAATTTCTTCCAGGATTACTACCTCCATGGTGGCTAGCTCACTTGAGATAAATGGCATATATGTACCTCTTTTAGTCCACTCCTCGCTATTTGCTCACTACTAACCATGGTAGATGGGAGCTATTTATACACACACATGCTGATTGGGATCTAGGAAGAAACAGAAGGTGATAATAACTCATCGATAAGGTGGGGCGATAGTGTGTAGCACTTAAGAGCATCTATAGTGGTTGGTAAGACTGTCTTATCTTAAGTCTGCCATGTAATTTAAAGATGGGTATAAAAGTATGATGTACGATGAGTTAACTCTTATTCTTATCGTTAAACTACCTAAATATATGGTGAGGGATATCACTACTAGAGATCATCTCTTAATTAAGAAAAAACAAGTCTTTTTATTTCTTTCTCATTTCATTCTCCTCCAGCTCAACACTTATCCTCTTGAAACATGATTTCCCCCCACTTTATAAATAAAGCACCGCATCCAAACAACAAGTCAAATGCAGGAAAGAAGATAAAAAGGTCTGCTCGGAGGAGTTATTTCCTGCAACCCGAAAGATAAAATAGAAAAAGGGGACACAAGGCTCGTCGGAGCCAACCGATGAACAGCTAGGAGGCGAAGCGAGTTGACGGCCTGCGACTATAAGATTGATCACTCCACCTAGCTGATCCGTGTCGTGTTGCCTAGAGAGTGGGTGCCACTACAAAAGAGGCGTCTCCTCCCAAAAGAACAAGAGAAAATCCTGATTTATTCTTCACCACTCCCTGATCATCAATCATCATGGAGACCATGTCTTTCTTTTTGCAAAGGCACCGGCACGCCACCACCTCATACTAAATAATTCCTCTTTTTCTCCAAGTGCACACTGAGACCAGGAATCACTACACGCCGTTGAGCGACCTATTAGTTACTTACACAATGAAATTAGCAGTAAATGGAATTAAGCAACTAAAACTTTTATTTGAGAACATAGTACAGACGCATGCGCTCATATATACTCGCGTACACTCACCCCTATGAACACACACACACATCCTACCACTATGAGCACCTTCGAGAGATTGAGCTGGCATATCATCTTGAGATTGACGAAGTCACCACAGGTAGTCGACGGGAACGTCTCCTCCCACTGAAAGCGCATCGCCGGAAATCCTAAAATAAATCCAGGATAATCCAGGATAATGCGAGCCATGGAGCTGGATCTTTTCACGGCCTCAGAGAGCCGGCGGAGCACGTTGACCTGAGCACGCAGGTGAACGGTGTAGTCCATGGCCTCACGGAGCAAGGTGACCTCGTCGACTGCGGAGTCCCGGCCTCCCGGTATCACCTCCCTCAGCATCATGGTCCTCCTCCTAAGAAGCCTCCCCGCAACGTAGCTCCTCTTGCAGTTGCGGCACCACCTCACAATCCTCCGGCACCTCTGCACCTTGCACGCTCTGGACGCCGGAGCCAAGATGGCCTTGGGCCACCTCGCTCCGCCGCCATGCGCAGTCACCATGGCGACATCCACGGAGGATCGATTTGACGGCGCGCTTCCTCTCGTGGAGGCTAGTGGTGCCACCGAAGGACGTGTCCTGGCGTGCCTGTAGCTAGAGGCTGAGGAGGAGGTTCTTGAGGAAGGCCTGCTTGAAGGACTTGGTGCTGGTGCTAGGACCTTGCATGGTTGTTTCTGTTCTTTTGCTGGAGGAGACAGGATGTACTTGCTGTGATAAGTAATGTCGATGGATGATAGGATGTACTTGCTGGAGCACAAACATGGGCGCTCCTGCTCCTTAAATAGGACTGGTCTCCGGCATGTGGTGTCACTAAGAACCTTAATTCAACATGATGCAAGTTCCATATAGCATGCATGCATGCGTCGTCTGATTCATAATCTCTCACACATGCATGAATAATTTTTGTCATTGATGTTGATATTAATTCTCCTCTTTTTTCATGATCACTAGTAGAAAAAGGACTTTACGTGAGCCCCATTAGTCCCGGTTTGGAAACGGACCGGTACTAATGTGACCATTAGTCCCGGCTCCAACGGCTAGGGGGGTGGGCATCATTAGTCCCGGTTCGTGTTGAACCTCTAGTACCGGTTCGTGACACGAACCGGGACTAAAGGGGTGGTGGCAGGCTGGTGTCAGGCTGGGGCCCCACGATCACCTTTAGTCCCGGTTCGTGTCACGAACCAGTACTAGAGGCTCACCTTTAGTCCCGGTTTGTGTAACGAACCGGGACTAAAGATGCTCCTATATAAACCCTTCGTCCAGCCCTAGCTCTCTGTTCTTCCCCTTTCCTCTCCTCTCTGTTCTTCCCCCCTTCCTCGAGCTCATCCTCCATTTTTGCCAAAATTTGTCAAGATTTGAAGGCACCCCATCCATCCAAGTGTTCACAAAGGTTAGCAACTTTGTCCTTTCATCTCTCATTGCTAGATTAGCTCTTGCAATGCTCTATAAGTATAGTGATTTGTGGGTTTTAGTTTGGGAGTATTTATATGTGGTAGTTTATTTGATTTATATGCAATTTGAGCTCAAATTAACTTCTTAGTTTGGATGTGTAGGTGTGGTTTACTTAGTGCCTTCCCGTCCCCGTCCTAACCACCGTCGATCGCCCGCACCATCCCGTCGCCGGCACCACCTTGGTGAGCTTCTTGTTCTTATCCTTTTTATAAAAAGAAAATCATGTTTGTGTGATTTAGATAGTTACTTGTATAATTTTCTTACCCGTACGTTGTTTGTTATACATAGTGGCATGGTTTTGATATCCGTCCCCGTGGGCCCTCGTCCGGTTTATGATTCGGATGTGGTATATTCTCTTTTATAACTATTTGTTGCATTTCGTGTTTATGACAATTATGCCCATCAAGTTGACATAGATATTTTTATCTAGGAGGTATGTGAACCGGAAATTGCAACCGACCCTCTTGTCGAGAAGTTAAATTTAGTTGAAAAAGAAAACGAGTATTTGAATTTTTTTTTGAAAAGAATTGAAGAAGAGAAGATGAAACTGGAGTTGTATGTTGCCGATGTCGTCGATGATCACAAGATCAAGATGGATGCAATGCGCTTGAAGATTATAAAATTTAAAAAATATGCCATTGATAGTGAGGCTTGGTATCACTATGCTGTTGGATCAATTGTTACCTTAGTTGCGATCTTGATCGCATTTGTTGTTGCATTTAAATGCTTTAGCTAGAGAGTTTGTATGTTGTTTTATGAGAACAAGTGTGTATGAACTTTATGTATGAACTTGTATTAATTTGGTCTTTTCGGTGTTGTGTAATGAAGATGAGCCGGCAATGGATGTACGATGACCGATGCTCTCCCCAGTTCATTAATGGCGTGCGTACTTTTCTGGTTGCGGCTGAGGCAAACAAGCGGGCGGATGGTTTTATGTATTGTCCATGTGCTGGCTGTAAGAATGATCGAAATTACTCTAACTCAAGAACCATTCACGTCCACCTGTTTGAGTCCGGTTTCATGTCCGGCTATAACTGTTGGACCAAGCACGGAGAAAGAGGGGTCCTAATGGAAGAGAATGAAGAAGAAGAGGATGACGACAGCTATCCTGGCCATGGGTTCCCTGAATACGATGGTACAACAATGGGGAAAGAAGCTGAGCCGGCAATGCGGGAAGAAGCTGAAGAAGAGGCATCAGATGAGCCCGCTGATGATCTTGGTTGGGCCATTGCCGATGCAAAGAGAAACTGCGCAAGTGAAAAGGAGAAGCTGAAGTTGCAGCGCATGTTAGAGGATCACAAGAAATTGCTGTACCCAAATTGCGAAGATGACAAGAAAAAGCTGGGTACCACACTGGAATTGCTGCAATGGAAGGCAGAGAATGGTGTATCTGACAAGGGATTTGAAAAGTTGCTGATAATGTTAAAGAAGAAGCTTCCAAAGGACAACGAATTGCCCGACAATACGTACGAAGCAAAGAAGGCTGTCTGCCCTCTAGGATTAGAGGTGCAGAAGATACATGCATGCCCTAATGACTGCATCCTCTACCGCGGTGAGTACGAGGATTTGAATGCATGCCCGGTATGCGGTGCATTGCGCTATAAGATCAGCCACGATGACCCTGGTGATGTTGAGGGCGAGCGCCCCAGGAAGAAGATTCCTGCCAAGGTGATGTGGTATGCTCCTATAATACCACGGTTGAAACGTTTGTTCCAAAACAAAGAGAATGCCAAGTTGATGCGATGGCACAAAGAAGACCGTAAGAAAGACGGGAAGTTGAGAGTACCCGCTGATGGATCGCAGTGGAGAAAAATCGAGAGAAAGTGGACGGACTTTGCAGATGACGCAAGGAACGTATGGTTTGGTTTAAGTGCAGATGGCATTAATCCTTTTGGGGAGCAGAGCAGCAATCATAGCACATGGCCTGTGACTCTATGTATCTATAACCTTCCTCCTTGGTTGTGCATGAAGCGGAAGTTCATTATGATGCCAGTGCTCATCCAAGGCCCCAAGCAACCAGGCATAGACATTGATGTGTACCTAAGGCCATTAGTTGAAGAACTTTTAGAGCTGTGGAGTATAGAAGGTGTACGTGCGTGGGATGAGCACAAACAGCAGGAATTTGACCTGCGAGCGTTGCTGTTTGTAACCATCAATGATTGGCCTGCTCTCAGTAACCTTTCAGGACAGACAAACAAGGGATACCACACATGCACGCACTGTTTAGATGATACAGACAGTATATATTTGGATAAATGTAAGAAGAATGTGTACCTGGGACATCGTCGATTTCTTCCGAGCAGGCATCCCGTAAGAAAGAAAGGCAAGCATTTCAAAGGTGAGGCAGATCACCGGAAGAAGCCTCGCCACCGTACTGGTGATGATATACTTGATATGGTCAAGGATTTAAAAGTAATCTTTGGAAAGGATCCTGGCGGACAATCTGTTCCGAATGACGCTGACGGACGCGCACCCATGTGGAAGAAGAAATCTATATTTTGGGACCTACCCTATTGGAAAGACCTAGAGGTCCGCTCTGCAATCGACGTGATGCATGTGACGAAAAATCTTTGCGTGAACCTGCTAGGCTTCTTGGGCGTGTATGGGAAGACAAAAGATACATCGGAGGCACGGGAGGACCAGCAATGTATGCACCGAAAAGACGGCATGGATCCAAAGCAGTATCAGGGTCATGCCAGCTACGCTCTTACCAAAGAAGAGAAGGAAATCTTCTTCGAATGCCTGCTCAGTATGAAGGTCCCGTCTGGCTTCTCGTCGAATATAAAGGGAATAATAAATATGGCAGAGAAAAAGTTCCAGAACCTAAAGTCTCATGACTGCCACGTGATTATGACACAACTGCTTCCGGTTGCATTGAGGGGGCTTCTACCGGAAAATGTTCGATTAGCCATTGTGAAGCTATGTGCATTCCTCAATGCAATCTCTCAGAAGGTAATCGATCCAGAAATCATACCAAGGTTAGAGAATGATTTGGTGCAATGTCTTGTCAGTTTCGAGTTGGTGTTCCCACCATCCTTCTTCAATATCATGACGCACGTCCTAGTTCACCTAGTCGAAGAGATTGCCATTCTGGGTCCTGTATTTCTACACAATATGTTCCCCTTTGAGAGGTTCATGGGAGTCTTAAAGAAATATGTTCATAACCGTGCTAGGCCAGAAGGAAGCATCTCCAAGGGCCATGAAACAGAGGAGGTCATTGAGTTTTGTGTTGACTTTATTCCTGACCTTAAGCCGATTGGTGTTCCTGAATCGCGGCATGAGGGCAGACTGGGTGGAAAAGGCACGCTAGGAAAGAATTCAGTAATATGCCATGATGGGCATTCTTGGGTGCAAGCACACTACACAGTTCTACAAAGTTCGGCCTTGGTGGCTCCGTATATCGAGGAACACAAGAATATTCTACGCTCCAAACACCCGGAGCAGTCTGACGACTGGATTACACATGAACAAACAGGGACTTTCGCCGGTTGGTTGCAGACACGTCTCATGCATGACGACACTGTTGCAGATGAGCTGTACTTGCTGTCCAAGTTACCATCTTCGACTATATTGACTTTCAAAGGGTACAAGATAAATGGGAATACATTTTACACGATCTCCCAAGATAAAAAGAGCACCAACCAAAACAGTGGTGTTCGCTTTGATGCAGCAAACACGAATAGGCCAAAGGACACATATTATGGTTACATAGAGGAGATATGGGAACTTGACTATGGACGTGGTTTGAAGGTCCCTTTGTTTCGGTGCAAATGGGTCAATCTGACAGGAGGTGGGGTAAAGGAAGACCCGCAGTACGGAATGACAACAGTGGATCTCAACAATCTTGGGTACGCAGACGAACCATTCGTCCTAGCCAATGATATGGCGCAGGTTTTCTATGTGAAGGACATGTCTACCAAGCCGAGAAAAAGAAAAGATAAGGAAGCGAATACATCATAAGATGAGCCAAAGCGCCACATAGTTCTTTCAGGGAAAAAGAAACATCGTGGGAGTGGAGGACAAGACAGACATGTCAGAAGATTATGAAAAGTTTCATGAAATTGCTCCCTTCACAGTGAATATTGACCCGAGCATCAAGTTAAACGATGAAGATTGTCCATGGTTACGGCGCAAAGGGACACACGCGAATAAAAAGTTTTATACCCAAAGATCCCACTCTGGGATGTGACCGGCTTCTCTAGTGAGTTTCCGGACTTATATATCTGGAAAGTCCCACTTCGGACAAACCGGAGGGAATCGTTGTAATAGTTAGGGTACTTATGTGTTTTGGCATTTGAAACGCGAAGAAATATTATGTCCAAAGCCACGTCATCAATTTTCAACCCTTTCTGACTTGATTTGCTATTTTTTATGCATTTACTGATTTTTTTGAGCTAAATGACCCTGAAATTGAAAAGCACTACAAATGAACTCTGAAAAGGTTGAAAGTTGGCATGGTATCATCATTTCACCCACATAGCATGTGCTAAAAAGTTGAGAGGAATACGGCAAAAACTGGATGCACTTCGTGTACAAAATGGACAATCTCTTTCGAAGTATCAGGGTTTCAGACGAAAACTCATCTGTTACAAAGGCATTTCATTTTTTTAAACTTATTTCAACTCCAGACTTATTCTGCGTTTAGTATGCATCATTCAAAGCCACGTCATCAATTTTCAACCCTTTCTGACTTCATTTGCTATTTTTCATGCATTTACTGTTTTTTGTTTGAGATAAATGACCCTGAAATTGAAAAGCACTACAAATGAACTCTGAAAAGGTTGAAAGTTGGCATGGTATCATCATTTCACCCACATAGCATGTGCTAAAGAGTTGAGAGGGTTACGGCAAAAACTGGATGCACTTCGTGTACAAAATAGACAATCTCTTTCGAAGTATCACGGTTTCAGACGAAAACTCATCTGTTAGAAAGGCATTTCATTTTTTAAATAACCTAAGAATTACCAAATTGAATATAATGATAAAACACACTAATATTAAACAGCAGAAAAAAGAATCACTGGAAAATCTATTTTTAAAGTAAAGTTATTCACAAACTAGTGATTCACACAAATTTCAAATAATTCAAATTTAAACTATTCAAATTTGAAAACTACTACCACTAACAGAAAGTTTATAATTTTTTTGACCTAACACAAAAAGATTCACTCATTAACTCTAAATAAAGCAAAAAAAAAAAACTCAGAAACAAAAGAAAATAAATAAAGCAGAAAACAAAAACAAAAACTAAAAAGTAAATAAAAAAAGCCCGCCTACTGGGCAGCCACGGCCTGCATACGACTAGACACCCAACCTCTAGTTGGGCCAGGATGCAGGTCTGCAAGGCCCAGTAGGCCCAACAGGGCAGCACAAGTTCAATAGGCCCACAGGATTGCTTAGAGAGGAGCTCGAGAGAGATGCCGCGGCGGGGCTTATAAGCTGGTGCGGGCGCCCCTCGCTGGGCGAGGTGGGACTAAACTTGCCCTGCACCGCGCCTGCGCGAGCACCAGCCTTTAGTCGCGGTTGGTGGCTCCAACCGCGACTAAAGGGTGCCTTTAGTCGCGGTTGGAGTCACCAACCGCGACTAAAGGTCTGCGCTTCCCGCTGCTTGGACTGGCGAAATTGACCTTTAGTCGCGGTTGGTGGCTCCAACCGGGACTAAAGGTCTCCGCATATATATACAACACTTGTAATTTTTTCACAGTTCGTTCTCTGCTTCTTCGACCACTACGTACAGAGGAGATCGCCGCCCCGCCCGGCTGCCGCCGTACGCGCCTGCCCCGACGCCGTCTCGCCTCCCCCGACACCGGAGCTCGTCGCCGCCCCTGACGCCGGCCGCCCGCGCCTCCTCGCCGATCCCCGACGCCGGACGCGCCCTCCTCGCCGATCCCCGCCGCCGCCCGCGCCCGCTCCTCCCCGAGCTCCTCGCTGCGCCGCCTGCCTCGACGCCGTCGCCGCCCCCGACTCGCCTCGCCTCGCCGTCGCCCCGCTATGAGCTCCTTTCCTCCCTCTCCCCCCTCTCCCTCGCCCCCTGCCGCCATGGTGTCGGTACCAAAACCGACAGATCTCGGGTAGGGGATCCGAACTATGGGTCAAGGAGTCGATGGTAATAGGGAACGTAGAGACATCGATTTACCCAGGTTCGGGCCCTCTCAAGGAGGTAATACCCTACGTCCTGCTTGGTTGTATTGATGTGATTGTATGAAGGTTACAGAGCTGATCTACCTCGAGATCGACGGGGCGAAACCCTAGGTTATGATATCTCATCCCTACGGACTAAACCTCCTGGTTTATATAGACACCAGGGGGTCCTAGGGTTACATATGGTCGGTTACCATCTAGGATAAACATGCAGGTTACGCCATCTATTCCACGGAGGAGACGCCAAGACTTCGGAGGTTTCCTTCTGACACACGGGGTCGTCCATAATCCAACCTTCCACCAACATGTAGAGAGCGGCCCATCAGCCTGGCCTATGAGAAATAGGCCGGCAGCCCGAGTACCCCCTAGTCCAGGACACCCTCACATGGCCACCCCTCCCCGAGCCCACACACACACACACATTTTCTTAAGTTAGATGATTTCTATGTATTTTTGTATGTTTTAGTATATATGTATAGCAATTTTGACATTTTTCTGAAGAATTTTGACATTTTTTTTTCACTAGATGATTAGATGTATAGAAAAAAGTTGAGGAATTTTGACATTTGAGGAATTAATTAGTATAATGTATGTATAGAAATTTTGAGGAATTTTGACATTTTGATCCAATGTATAGAAATTAGTATATATATATGTATATATACAATGTATAGAAAAAATTTGCATAGAAAAAAGTTGCATATTTTAATGTTGTATTTGCAAAAGTTTGTTATGTATTTGCAAAATCAAGTGAAAAAGAATTACAAAAATCACAATCAAGCATTTAAAAAATGTTAAATTTGCATAGAATTTGTTCTCGACGTCAACGATGCCCGGCCCGCATCCTCGTCGTCGACTCGTTCGCGACGACGTCCTGCTTCAGAGGCCCCATGTCTGGGACTGGGCTCCGCCGGGCTGGCACTGGGAGGTGCTACCTTCAGAGGCGCGCATCTTGGTGAGGAACCCAGGTCCCATCGTCGACCCGGAGATTTTTTGGTGGCGGGCGCGTGGGCCACATTCGGTGCGGAGGCTGGCGTCCCCCGCGGAGGTGGTACGTCACCGTGTCAGGGAGGAGGACGAGCACGTCTGTCGCTACATGGTTGCGTTGGACGTTAGGTTCTCCAATACCTAGCAGGTTCTTCAGGGATCTCACCCGAGCTATGATCCTGTGATCGTTCCTTCTCTTTGGGTGTCCACCGCGAGTGATGTTAATTAGCTAGTGATGTTATATATATGATAATATTTGAGATGTATAGTGATAATACTCGAGATGTATTCGAGATTATATTCGATAATATTCGAGACGATGTATTCGAGATTATATTATTCGATAATATTCGGGACGATGTATTCGAGATTATATTCGATGATGCATATTATCTGGATTATTCGAGATGCATATTATCTACTATGATTCAGTTTTTCCTTATTGATTGCATGCATTCTAATTTGAATACTAAATTGTTTTATCTTTCTTCTGGATTAGTTAAATAAAAGCTATGGACAATACCGGCAGAGAAGGAGAAGAGGCTCTGTTCGACATCATACGCTCCCCGAGCCCAGATGATCATGATGACGGCTCGCAATATCTGAACACTATGGGTGAGGGTATGATGTTTGATGAAGACGAACGAATAGATGAATGCGACAACAATGATGACGAAGGAAATGTTCTTCAAATAACAAAGACCGGCGAGGTATATTTATTATATAAGCCATCCGGTGATCATTACATGTATTAATTGATTTGTATATATTAACGAATCGATCTTTCTTCTTTTAGCCCTCCGGATCGAGCAAATCTTCTACAAGCGGCAGGGCAGTTCGAGGCCCGGCCAAAAGGTTGCAGGCTGGCGTAAAGTACAACATCGATGCCATCAAATCAAATGGCGAACCGCTTGAACCTAAGAAGAATGCGACCAAGTTCACTCGTCAATGCGGATTTATTGTCAGGGACCAAATCCTGATCTCCATTCAAGAATGGAAAAAGCCAGCAAAGGGAGATCCAGGAGTTACTTTTGTCGACGAAAGAGCAAAAGATCTGCTTTGGGAATCTCTCATGTCACATTTCACCCTACCAGATCATTTGACAGATGCAGATCTGGCGAAAGTCAGGAAGAGTGCTCTTAAGAAGATGGCGATAGCATTCAACAACCACAAGAAAAATATATGGGCGCGTACGTCAGAGCAGGAAAGCAGACTCCAGAATTCAATGGAACACTGGAGAAGGCAAGAGGTCACTGGGACGCGTTCGTGAAGTTCAAGGAATCGGAACTAGCTCAGGAACGGTCGAGACAAAACAAGATTAATGCTGCGAAAAAGAAGTGGCACCATACTCTGGGGCCAGGTGGCTACCAGGTGGCCCTGCCTAAGTGGGATCTCGCTGAGCAAAAGATGATGGATGCAGGGGTCACTCCAGTTACATTGGACTGGCCCCCCAGGTGCAGGACTTGGTTTTATGCGCATGGGGGGAAGTTGGACCCAGAGACAGGGCTGATTATGGAGCAGGCAAGTCTTAAAAAAGCTCAGGACGATTTACTTGTTGCAATAGAAGAAGCTCGAACGGGGGTGTTCACGCCCAACAGAGAGAACGACGAGCTTATGCGCGCCCTGAAGAATCCTGAACACCCGGGAAGAACACGAGGCAAAGGCGTTGTTCCGTGGTTTGAGGGGTTTGCGGATTGGAACGCCGATTACAGAAGCCGTGCGAGAAAGAAGCAGCAGGAGGAGCAGAAGAGGAAGCTGGAGGAGGAGAAGAGGAAGCTGGAGGAGGAGAAGAGGAAGGAGGAAGCACTCCGCCTTCAAGGCCTAGAATCAAGGCACTTGGAGTTGGAACGCGCTTTTAGGCGGCAGCAGGAGCAGATCGACTCACTTAGCCAGGAAAGGGCGTCTCAGCGGCAGCAGGAGCAGTTCGATCCAGCATTGGATAGCACCGTCCCATCTATGCCGAGAAGCAGCGTGGGTTCCACCCCGGCCGATGATGCACTGCTGGCTAGATACCCTGTGGATGATATCAAAGATAGGACTACTTGTGAGCTACACATGAAAGTGAAGAACCTATCCATGAAGGTGGCGGACGACTATGCTTTAACAAATCCCCTTGAAGCAACCTTCCATTGCAATCCGATTCCAGCTGGCTATGCTCGTGTCGGGGTTGATGAAGTGATGTCAGGATATTACGAGCTACAGCTTGACATTCCTGGAGGTGACGAGGAGAGCACACTGGGAGAGGCCATACATCGTATCATTCTCTGGAAAAAGGATTGCATCGTCTTTCCAAGGCCACCGACTCCTGCTGCAACAAGTCCGCCACCGTGTCAGCCGACTCCTGCTCCTCCAAGTCCGCCGCCGCGTCAGTCGACTCCTCCGCCGGCACCGCGTCAGCCGACTCCTCCTCCTCCAAGCCCGGCACCGCGTCAGCCGTCTCCGCCGGCACCGCGTCAGCCGACTCCTCCTCCTCCAAGTCCGGCACCGCATCAGCCGTCTCCGCCGTCTCAGCGGGCTTCGCCGCCTAGGCAACAACGGAAGAGAGGCGCCGCAGCTACGGCGGCTAGCGGTACAACAGACAAGAAATACAAATATGGTCCAAGCCTCAAGCCTCTTTCGAAATTGCCTTACCACCTGACTGAGGGGGAAACCAAAGCCGAAGTGGCTGCCCAATTGAAGGCCCATTTTGGACCGAAACCGCCCCCGCCGCCAAAGGAGAAAGTACGTGAGGATGTCATACAACACTTTATTGATAATGCTTAACCGGCTGTCAAGCATACGGACTCAGACTATGAGCGCTGTATCAAGAAGTTATATCAGGCACAACAAAAGAAGGAGTCGAGCTCGAGCTCGAGCCAAGCAGTTGGCCAAAAAAGCGGGAAAACTGTTCCCCAGCTGGGAGAACAGGCAGTGCAATCGCCCCCCCCGCTCATTGTACAAACACATGTGAGTACCGCCCATCAGCTAGTAATAACCGACGATCATAAAAGGCAGGCTAAAGAGGCCGGTCTCACTGTTGAACAACTCCTAGGCACCGAGGAACTCCCCGTGTTTAAAGAGGAGGAACTAAGATGGAAATATGTCCGCGGCCAACCTCTGGTCAAGCCTGAGCAGGTCCCGCTTCTACCAACGAGAATGTACAATTTGCATAAGTGGTACATGATAGAAGCAGCAAAGACCGATCGAGAGTCCCTCATGGTGAAAGTCAAGGAAGAGCATTACTTCCATGCAAAAGATTTGTGGGTTGAGTTTCAAGAGATGTTTCAGTTATTCAATCAAGACGCACTCGACAAATCTATCGTCAGTTGCTATTGTCTGTAAGTGATTTCTTTCTGTAATTTAAGTCTCTAGCTAGCTGTGCTCGTTCATTACCTGTAATTATCCTCACTATATTCTTTTCTGTGGTATTATGCAGAATGAAGATGTATGAAATGAAAAAGCTAGACGCTATGGCATTGGGTTCATTGACCCAAATACGATTAATCAAAAGACATGGTCAATTGAATGGTCGAGAAAAGACACAGAGATCAGCTTGCTAGAGTTTTTGAAGCGACTAAACACCCAACCAGAAATACTACTTCCTTACAACTTCGGGTGAGTGTTACTATATCTACTACAAATTCTATTTTTGCTTACTAGATGTTAATAAGTGTAGTTGATGAGTTATGCACATGCCCGCTTAATTATACAAACATGTGCGCATGCAGTTTCCACTGGATCTTGTTAATCATTGAAGTTGACAAGGGAAAAGTTCAAGTACTGGACTCACTATATAAAGACCCATCCGAATACGAAATCTTGAAGGGGATGGTCGACAGGTAATTTCAATCATTATCGCACTATGTCGGCCTCTTTAGTTCATTTCCTGATATCAACTAATTAATAACTCCTTTATTCATTTTCTTTGCCGGCGGGCAGGGCTTGGCAAAAGTTCATCAAAGAGGTCACCGGCGAATGGAAACAACAGCTGAAATGGGTGTGACCCAAGGTAATTAAGTAGTACCCCCTCCGTCCGAAAAAGCTTGTCTCTCAAATGGATGTATCTAGCACCAAGTTAGTGCTAGATACATCCATTTGAGGCACAAGCTTGGGACAAGCTTTTTTGGACGGAGGGAGTACTAGCTAGCTACGTCCGTGCATCTCTTTAATTCTAGTTTCGATACCATTATCATGCTTGATTAATTATTATCTGATTGAATTTTATTCTCGTAAAGTGGCCGAGCCAGGCGCCGGGGAATAATTTATGCGCATACTACGTTTGCGAGACCATTCGCATGATGACGTCCGAAATGGAAAAATCTGGAAGACAACTTTGGGTACGTTTGCCAGAACACTATCCACAATTTTTTTTTCATGATCTAATATATATACACACAACTAATATATTCATCTTGATCTCCTTCTTTAAAGCTGTCGGAGATGCGGGGCAAGCTCCTACCAACGGATCGCATACGAGCAATTCAAGAGGAAATAGCGGGATTTTTGCTCGACCGGGTCATAGATCCCAAAGGAGAATACCATTACAAGCTGTAATGCCTGCATGTAATGATCCGCAAATTGTAGGAGAAATTGTATATACCAAATTGTATATATATATATGTGTATATATGTGAATGGTCGTACGAGAAATTCGATGATATATATATGATCGGTTCTACGAGAAATTCTATTTATATATATATATGCATAACGTGTACAGTATGTAGTAGCGTAAAATATGTTTGAAATGAAAAAGAATTAAATGACAAACACAAAATTAAAATGAAAAATAAACCATAATTCATAAACCCAGAATTAAATGAAATACTTTTAGTCCCGGTTGGTGTTACCAACCGGGACTAAAGGTCCCCCAGCCCCCGGCGCCGGCTCGTGCCACGTGGTGGGCCTTTGGTCCCGGGCCGTGTTGAACCGGGACTAAAGGGGGGGGGGGGGGCTTTAGTCCCCACCCTTTAGTGCCGGTTCCTAAACCGGGACTAAAGGCCCTTACGAACCGGCACTATAGGCCGATTCTGCACTAGTGGATGTATACATTGTGTTGGCGACTTGAAGCTTAAAAGTATAGGACCTCAAGTTCATGGCATTTAATTGCAACCGCCTTAATATGGCAGCACATTCTTCCCTGCTGTGGATGTTCTCATATTCTTCCATGATGATGATGATGATGATGTCTTGTCGTATGCTATGCATGGACGTAGAACCGACAAGAAGAATGCGAGATGTCCACAGGCTTAAGGTCTCCCAAGAGCATGATTGCATACTAGCGACCCGACCCCTGTAGCGACCCGACCCAATACGGTCAAGTCTCTGTGCTTTCTGTGCCATCCCTGGATCAGTATGCTGGCACACCTAGTACTTTGATGAAATACCATAACATCACATGTATAATAAATACCGTAGATCCAGAGTATAGCTTATTTATCACAGCGAAAACAAATCAATAAGGGTGTGGAGTCCCATCAACAACAACGGCAAGTTGAGTGCAGACCGTAACCTTATATCTTAACTCTTACTCATCGTAGAAATACCTGCAACATGATACGTTGCAGCCGTGTAGGTCAGTACATTGAATGTACCGGCAAGATCACAATTAAAACCGATGAAAAGGCTATTCTATATGCAATATGGTTGTGGTAGCTCTAAGTCTGAGTTTTTTTTGCATAAAAACCAGTTTTGTCCTAACTCAAGGTTTGCATTTTAGTACTACACAGATGTTATTTATGAGATGGTACCGCCAACCAATTCTCATTCCTAGGTCGTTATAATCCCAAATTCATTTAATTGGTAACAGTGTTGAGAATATCCAGACAATCCAATTCCAATCGCTCAAATTGTCCGTAACTAGGGACACGGCTAATCGATTAGTTTAACACTCTGAAGAGGTTTGCGCACTTTTCCCGCAAGACTCGATCGCCTCTCTTGAAGTCCTCGCACTGCCTGGTGTTTGAGAACAGGATGACCGAGACACAGTCTTTCTGGAGTACTCAACTATGCTAGAGCCCATAATAGCTTGCGGCTGCACATGGAAGCTTCTAGTCTTGAAAGATCCATCAATCTCTTTGAGCCTGGGTGGCCTTCCGTAAAACTAGGTGATCACTGGTCAATCCCCCGGATCCCCTGGTAAAACTGTGTGATCACTGGTCAATCCTCCGGATCCCCTGGTAAAACTGGGTGATCACTGGTCAATCCCTAGGATCCCCTCTTCAGTCTGTAGAACCGGGTGATCACTAGTCAATGCCTAGCATCCCCTCTTCTTGAAAGCAGTCCACCCAGAGGTGTATTGAAATCTTGAAGTCTTGTAGTCTTGAGGTTGATCCAGATATTATTATCACACTCACATCTCACATGAAACACTCATACCAATCCCCGTCTACTGAAGCATAGCTACAACTAACTTAACAACGATTCTCGGGGCTTGGTGACAAGGGTATGGGTTCCTACCTCATGATTCTACTCAAGCTACAAGTTACAATATTCCTATTGAATGCAAGAGGAAAAGTGACACCAATGCAATAAAATCATAGGTATTAAGAATATGATCAAAGTGAACTTGCCTGGTAAGTTGATGAAGATTATATCGCTCTCAGAAATAACTTGATAGAACTACTCGTCACTCTCCGATGAAAATCTATATAGTCAAACATTGTATTCATATAAGTAATCATTCTAGCACTCAAAAATAACAATCAACAAATAAAAAGCAATAAAGAAATCAAAGAAAAACCAAATGAAATCCAAAGAAAACTTCAAAAGAAAAACTATAGAGAAAACTACTAAAGAATCTTTATGACTTAACTACACAACAACACAAAAATAATTTTGTCCCAATTAAAACTTAACAGCAAGGAAAATACTAAACTCATAAATTAACAGAAAATAAAATACTAAACTAATAAATAAACAGAAAGTATTTTAAAATATTTTTCATTAGCAAAAGGAATCAACTAAAAAGCTTTAATAAAACTCAAATTATGATCAAAACAATATTAACTTAAATCAAAAACAATTTCAACTAATAATACAAATTGTTTCTGATCTAAATTAAAGTTAACAGAAAAATAAAATTTATCCAACTAAAATTTTCATAAAGTATTTTTGTTAAAAACTTTAATAGCAAAAGAAATAAATCACAACTAAGCATATATGCTACTGTTTTGAATCTGCTTAAAACAAAATCAATAAATTTTATAAATTAATTTCTTTAAACCACTGGATAATTAATTCCATTAGAAACCAGTAGCAAAAAGAATTTATTAAAAATAAAATTTTTAAATAGGATTTATGCCCAATTTGGTGTTTGAAGCAAATTTGAGCAAATTCAACTTAAAAAACTTCAAATATGAAAACTATTTGAATCTACAGAAACTTTATAAAATTTTGAAACTAATGCAAAAAGAATCACTCAAAAACATTAAATATCCTAAAAGATCTAAGCAATTTAAAACAGAAACTTTTCTGATAAAGATAACAGAAACTGAAAAAAAAAAGAAAAACTATGGATCGGCCAGTGGCTACGTGGCAGACTCTGGTTGGCTGCAGAAGCGAGCTCCCTAACCTAACTAACGAACGGCCGAGGCGAAGAGGAAAATGGTTCGGCAACTTAAAAGAAAAAGCGCGATGTAATCCTAACCGTACGTGACAGATCTGACGGTGGTGGTGAGTTCCGGTGCTCACCGCGGCGGCTGTGGACTCCGGCGACGGCGTGAGGTGGCGATGGTTACTGTTGCCGGCGTTGCAGGGGGTCTCCGGCGTCGGCGAGTGCAGCAATCGATGCGGGCGAGCACGGCGGTGAGGTTGGTGGCAGTGGCAGGGCTCGGGGGGGGGGGGGGGCTCTGTGGTGGGCGAAGCGAGCTCGGGCGTGCGATGGCAGAGGCGAACGACGGCGAAGGATTGAGGCGGCGTGGGTGCGAGAGAGAGAGAGGGGTTTTGGGGAATCGGACACGGGAGGTCGGGTTTATATAGGGTGGTCTTCTTCGGGCGGGGGCGGATGATTCGATCCGATTTGGGAAGATCCGGCGAGCGGCGACGACGGCGGAAAGGAAGGCGTGCGCGCGAGGGAAGGAAACGGACGGTGGGGTCCGCCTGCCAGGGAGAGGAGAGAGAGAGGAAGGAAGGGGCGGGCGTCCGTTAGAAAATCCTTTCGGGCGTCGGCGCTGGCGAGTTGGGCTGGATCGGCTAGGTGGGCCGCGCGCTGGGTTTCCTAAAAAGAGGATTTCTTTCTTTTTTTGAAATAATAGAGAGGGAAAAGGAAAGGAAAGAAAACAAAAAATATATTCCATATACATATTATATACCAAAATGATTACAAAAAGATTTCCTAAAACATGAACTATTTTTCAGAGGCAAATAAAATATACAGAAAATTAAATAAATGCAAATGCATTCTGTAGATATTTAAAGAATTCAAATTAAATTTTGAAATATTCAAAATGACTCCAAAATAATTTTCCCTTATTTTTCCATTGGAGGGAATCATTTTACCCCTTTTCCATATATTTATTTTATTTGGGAAAATTATTTGCATAAAAACCTATTTAAGCAATGTTCAAATAAAACGAGAATTAGCTAGTAAATTTAATCCAAATATTTTTCAAACCACTTTGAATTGGTTCCAATATTCATTTCCCATATTTATTTTCAATAATTGAAGGAGTCCTATTACCTTCTCTCTTTATTTATTTTGTTAATATAAATGAAAAAGATTCCGAAACCTTTATGGAGTATTTCCAAAAGTGGCTATGATGCCATTTTGAAAGTGGCCTGCTACTTCCCACTCTATTTCAAATTTGAAGAAGTCACATTATCTTCCCTCATGAAAATCATTGAGTGGCATGAAGTTCATGGTTCGAAAATATTTCAAATGAAATTCAAATCATTTTCAAATCCATATTTCATTTCTTTAAGTGGAAGAAGTCATGTCATCTTCACTCTAGGGTTTTGTATTGTAATGAATTTGAATTCATTGGCGATCAAAAGCAAGAATGAAAGTTTTGGGAAAGTCCTTTTATTCCCTCTCATTTAACTTTCAAAAAGTTTCAAATTTCACTCACTTTCAATCAATCAATCAATCAAACAATCATAATTACTTAATTAATATAACATTCCAAAATTTAGAATTTTGGGATGTTACAGCTCCCGTGTCATGATCGCACAAAAATGACTTAAAAAGTTGAAAGGGAGTTAAGCTATATAAGGTGCAGAGTACAGCACAACACATGCCCACTAAGGGCATTTTTAAGCGATCCCCTGTAACTAGTCAGAGGAGTAAAAAATCGGTTTTACTTCTTTTACCGGAGGATAATTTTTAGCGGAGGATAATTTATCCTCAGCCACGCATCCCGTCCCTATATTTGCTCGGCCGCTACCGCTTGGAGGAAAAATTCCCTCCCCTCCGCTGCCTCACCCACCCCACTCCCGCGTCGCATCTACACCGGCGCAATCCTTCCCACCACCCGCCACCGCAGACACTCCGTAGGCTCTGTCGCAGTCCTTGACCACCCGGATATCTTTGAAAGTTTCTAATTTTGGTTCTTGTTTTCTTTGGTTTTGTTTTCGTAGCGAAGATTTGGTGAATTATGCACTCCAATGTATCAAAATGTCGTTCAATGAAATAAAGAAGCAATGAATTTTGTTTCCGTGGCTGGAAATGAAATGCAAATGAAGAAAAAATTACTGCGTTATATTTAGGGGATCGGCTAGATCCGGCCAAAAATTAGTGAAGTAAAGATACTCCACTAAAGGTTTACTTCGCGAGATCCTCCTTTATTTTCAGGGGATCGGTTAGAGTTGCCTTAAGGCACTAACGTGCACGTAGACATCTCAAACGTCTCATCATCTCGCATTGCATGTGCCTTAGCTAGGTACTGTACGTATTATCATTGTGTGTTGTCGTATGCTGGGTATGGATGCAGGATGAACAAGTATGATCCAAGATGTCCACAAGCCTGCTTACTTAATTAAGGTCTCGCAAAGTCTCAAGCGTAATGATGATGATAACATAATCCCACTGAGCTGGCTGGCTCCCGTTTCATGGTCACCGGCAGAAATGGCTTTCGAAATTAAGTTGGAGACGAGGGAGCTGGCCGCACATGCGGCCTCAGCGCGGCGCTGGCGCTTGGCTTCAGCTCTCCCCTGCGAGCGGGGTGGGGATGTGTGTGTTGACGTGCATGTGGCGGGTGCTAGCTCGTGTAGTCAAGACATGGAACCTGTCCGTCTTGTAATGAACCCAGCAAATACGGCCCAACGTTCAGGTGTCAGACGGCAAAAGCAGCACCCACATGGTGTTTAGAACAGGCGGCCGCCTGCTCTGTGTCTCCCTAGTCCGTGAACGTATGCATGCATTTCTTTTCTTGTCCAATCTAGCCTTCGATCCACCGAGTTTATTCGTTCCACGGAGCTTAATTCCAAACTCCCATATCTAGTGAGTTTTTTAAAGATCTACTGATTATTAGTGACACGGCTAGTTTGTCTCACAGATATATTGTTCTCCCTGAAACATGGGTGATGTCTCCCGTATGCATGGTCTGTTCCATTTTAGCCGCGCTTGTGGCTGCGATGCACATGTTTCTTTTTCTTTTCCTTTGTGTAAAAACGAACCGTAGTGATGGTTTATTGCAAGAAAAAAGGAAGAAGAGATAATGCTTCTGTACTGAGAGCGTTCGAGACCTTTGTATATTGGAAGAACCCCTTTTTCTTCAAACCTGTGTAGTAATGGTTAGGAGGACAGTGGTATCCCCAGCCCACCAGGGTTATAGTACTAGACTTGACATTGATGCTCGCATTTTTCTGAATTTATTTCAATCTTTCCGGCGATGTTCGTTCAGTGGGAGGAGACGTTTCAGTCGGCTACGAGGCGTCTGTGGTGACTTCGTCAATCTCAAGACGCTATGTTGGCCCAGTCTTTCAGAGATGCTCATAGAGGTAGGGTCTGCTTGTGTATGTGAGCAACTTCGATTGTACTATGTTCGTTTAAAAAAAAATTACAAAGGCTCAACGCGGAAATTTAAAAAGTCCTAACCAACACAACGAGGTTCTTGATTCTTTTTAGTAATCTTTTAAAACTTATAAATGCGATTTTTCAGAACTCTTATATGTTGCGTTTTTGCCCGTTGGTACTATGTGTTTCGGATCCATCAACAATTGGTGGAGTAGCATCGCCTCTGGGAACCAAAGGAATGGCACTATTGCTAATTTGCTACCGATTTTGCCTTGGATATTTCGAACGAAAGAGACCATCTATTTTATAGAACTCTACACCAGCCATGACTTTGTCTGTCGGTCCGATCAACTCTGAGCTCACCATGCGGGGCGCGCCAATCTGGAGATGTAATCTCTCTCTTGTTGCTATTTTTTTTTAAATAATACACTTTTTTTACTAAATTACACAAATAATATACAATTTTGAAAATTTTCAAAAATATTATCCAGTCGGTCTTGGTGTGGCCGACAGGGCCCAATCGGCCTAGCCGTGGCCGACAGGGCCCAGTCGGCCTAGCCGTGGCCGATTGGAGACTGTAGACGGGCCGGATGCAGTCGGCCACAGCCAAGCCGACAGGCCAGTCGGCCCAGCCATGGCCGACAGGGTGCCAGGCCTCGGCCGGCTGTGCGTGCGTGCGGGCTGTGTGTACTGTAGCGTGGTCTAGCTTTTGCTAGATCACAGTGATCAGCCCTCTGGACAACCCCTAAACAGCCACTAAACGAAAGTTAAAATGGGTAAAATTCATATGGGCAGGTAGTACACTTGACGAGGTTCAAATGTTTCCATTGGACCAAATTCAAATAAGACATAGATTAAATGCTACAAAAATCACAAAATGCTAAGTTCTGTTAACTGAAAGACTGAAAACAGCTTTATTTTCATAGCTATTCTATGGCTGTTTTAAACATTTGCCCGGCCTCGGAAATTTTGCTAAGTCTGAGAATTGCTCAGTTTTAAACATCACTTAGCCGTTTTCCGAAGGCTATTGCTATTGTTCTGTACATCCTATGATTTTGTGCCTTATATCAATTGTGAGCATTTTTCTGCGATCTACATGTTAGTATCACTTTTATCCATATTAGTGTTCATTAGCTTGATCATCAACAGCCATAGAATAGCTATGAAAATAAAGCTGTTTTCAGTCTTTCAGTTAATAGAACTTAGCATTTTGTGATTTTCGTAGCATTTAATCTATGCCTTATTTGAATTTGGTCCAATGGAAATATTTGAACCTCGTCAAGTGTACTACCTGCCCATATGAATTTTACCCATTTTAACTTTCGTTTAGTGGCTGTTTAGGGGTTGTCCAGAGGGCTGATCACTGTGGTCTAGCAAAAGCTAGACCACGCTACAGTACACACAGCCCGCACGCACAGAACACACGCACGCACGCACGCACAGCCGGCCGAGGCCTGGCACCCTGTCGGCCATGGCTGGGCCGACTGGCCTGTCGGCTTGGCTGTGTCCGACTGCATGGACCAGCCCCGTCTATAGTCTCCAATCGGCCACGGCTAGGCCGACTGGGCCCTGTCGGCCACACCAAGACCGACTGGATAATATTTTTGAAAATTTTCAAAATTGTATATTATTTGTGTAATTTAGTAAAAAAAGTGTATTATTTAAAAAAAATTAGCCTCTTGTTGTTATACAAATAGCGCCTACTCAACTGAACTTGTTTTTCCTCTTAAACTGTTACATGTATCTCCCTAATCTATTATGCAAAGGCAAATCATCTGCCAGTTTAGCTTGAAAAAATTGTTCTCGAGGAATTTGCTGGTTAAGTGCTCTAGCCTCTTGCGGCCATTTTCACCTCTCCCCAGTTCTCTCCCGGTGGGTGGAGAAGAGGATCATCCGAAGAAAATTACATTTAATATTATATAAACTTTATTTGTTCACAAAATTGGATGTTCTTATAAAAAGGAAAGACATGAGAACTATTCGAAAGTGCCACTAGTCTCATGCTATGAAAACTACACATCACTCATTAAGAACTAATTGTTGAGTTGCTGCGATATTGTGCCTGCATAGTACAATGTTCGATCTGTATTTCCTCGGAACACTATAACAAAATAAATATGAGGTGCATTGTCTCAAGTACTATCCATGGTGGCTGCTCACTTGAGATAACGGGCGTCTCTTTAATTAGGCTGTTTTTAAAAACCGCGACGGATGGTAGCTATATGTATGCACGCACGTTAGATGGGCATTGGGAAGAAAAAAGAAGTGATAATAACTCGCCGGCTTGGTGGATGGTGTGTAGGTGTAGCCCTAAAGATGAGTTAATACTTGCTATACATTTTGTTAAATAAACTATATGAGGCCTCCGCTTGGTCAGGGTGTATTTGGCTAGATATTAAGATCAAAGATAAAATTTACGAGAAACTGACTTCCATTAGCCAGAACTGGTTGTGTCAAGATCTTCCACAAGTGAACATAACGATTTGGACGGTTAATTGCTTTAGTTTCTTATAGCCATTTCCACCGCTTTGTAGTTCTCTGGTGAAGGGTGGAGAAGATACCCATCCTAAAAAAACCTTACATATTATCAATATGGTAGGTTCGTTGAACATGATATAATATTGTTTTGACTATTATGAACTATGTCTAATCAGGGTGTAGTTTGTACATGTATGGGATTCTCTAGTCAGACTAACATTGAAATAACTAGTCGGCTCACCCATCATTATTACTGTGCAGATATGTATTTGTTACTAAATAGTAGATATGCCAAATTTAGTTAAAGTTTTGGGCAGGCTGATAGTTTGTACATACAAGGTCTTAGATCAATACACATAACTGAAGTTTGTCCGTTGAGCAAATTAAAGGTTTGTTTACATGTAAAATTAATGCATGTCATGTTTTTGTGATATAATACTGGTACTTATGACTAATTGAAGTTCGAATAACTAAGAAAAAACATTAATTTTACATGTAAAACTAAAGCATGCCGGCTATATGTGATATTACATTGATACATGAAACTAAATGTTGGATTGTGAGTTGGCCGACCTGCCATTTGTATTCAACCATGCAATATCTGGTTTGTTATGATATTACACAGTAATTACAATTTAGGTGTGCTTGAGTATGATCATGTTTTATTGTGTGGGATATCTTATCAATAAGCGGAACTAAAGTTCAGTCTGTGAGACAATTTGTTGTTTATATATGATACCGGATTAGTATATTGAATTTAACTTTATATTACAACTTATTAATTAATATTATATTACTACATTGAGGACTTGAGAAGCTGTTCCGGTTTTCGTATGTCTTACCCGACATGCTTGAGCAAGAGCATGTTGTACACAACCAAATAACTTACGTGTTTTTAGATGTACACATATGCATGTATTCTATTTCCAAATAGAATATCTATGTGTTTTAAGGCTAAGTGTATGTGTGCAACTTCTCTAGACATTATGTGTAATTGCATCCTCATTGCACTAATGTTTGCTGGGGTTTACATAGATCCAGCTGTAGGGCAAAGTTAGTTTGAAAGTAATGATTTGGCAAGCCCAAATTTGGCATTACCAAAACTTAAAAGAAAAGTAATATGGACTAGCTCGGTAGTTTGTTAGTAATTCAAGTAATATCTAATATTTTGGACTTTCCCAAATACTGGTAAGCCAAAAATTTACAAGAAACTAACCATGCTCTTAGTCTGTTTGGACCGAAGAAGTTTCATGTTCCTCTTATTCTAGAGACTCTTGCTAACTCTAATCATTTTGTACATCGTGGAACTATTTAGAAATGGTGCATAGAAGATGTAGTGCATGATGTTGAATATCTACAAGAAAATATTTTCCTAATACCTCCCTGATGACCCACAAGTACAGGGGATCAATCGTAGTCCTTTTGATAAGTAAGAGTGTCGAACCCAACGAGTGGCAGAAGAAAATGACAAGCTGTTTTCAGCAAGGTATTCTTTGCAAGTATTGAAACTAGTGGTAACAGATAGTTTTGATAACAAGATAATTCGTAACAAGTAACAAGTAGTAACGGTAAAAAAAGTGCAGCAAGGTGGCCCAATCCTTTTTGTAGCAAATGACAAGCCGGAAGGAACTCGTATAATAAGCAAAGCGTTCTGGAGGACACATGGGAATTTCATCTAGTCACTTTCATCATGTTTGTTTGATTTGCATTCGCTACTTTGATAATTTGGTATGTGGGTGGACCGGTGCTTGTGTGCTGTTCTTACTTGAACAAACCTCCCACTTATGATTACCCCCTCTCGCAAGCATCCACAAGTACGAAAGAAGAATTAAGATAACTCTAACCATAGCATGAAACATATGGATCCAAATCAGCCCCTTACGGAATAGCGCATAAACTAGGGTCTAAGCTTCTATCACTCTAGCAACCCATCATCTAATTACTACTCCACAATGCCTTCCCTTAGGCCCAAAGATGGTGAAGTGTCATGTAGTCGACGTTCACACGACACCACTAAAGGAAGCAACAACATACATATCATCAAAATATCGAACGAATACCAAATTCACATGATTACTTATGACAAGACTTCTCCCATGTCCTCAAGAACAAAAGTAACTACTCACAAATCATATTCATGTTCAAAATCAGAGGGGTATTGAATAGCATTAAGGATCTGAACATATAATCTTCCACCAAATAAACCAACTAGCATCAACTACATGATGTAATCAACACTACTAGCAACCCACAGGTACCAATCTGAGGTTTTGAGACAAAAATTGAATACAAGAGATGAACTAGGATTTGAGATGAGATGGTGCTGGTGAAGATGTTGATGAAGATTGGTCCTCCCATGATGAGAGGAACGTTGGTGATGTCAATGGCTTCGGTTTCCCCCTCCCGGAGGGAAGTATCCCCGGCGGAATCGCTCCGCCGGAGAGCAAAATAGCTCCTTCCCAGGTTCCGCCTCGAGACGGCGGCGCTTCGTCCCGAAAGTCTTCTCCTTATTTTTTCTAGGGCAAATGGCTTCATATAGCAGAATGAGGGGGCCAGAGGCCACCTGTGGGCCCCACAAGGCATCAGGACGGGCCCGGGGGGGGGGGGGGGGGGGGCGCCCTGTTGCCTTCTGGGTAACTGCTGGGTCCCCTCTGGTATTTCTTTTCTCTAGTATTTTTTATATATTCAATAAAAAATCTCCATGAAATTTCAGGTCAATTGGAGCTCTGTAGAATAGGTATCTCTGATGTGGCTATTTCAGGTCCAGAATTCCAGATGCCGGCATTCTCCCCTTTCATGTAAATCTTGCAAATTATGAGAGAAAAGGCATAAGAATTGTACTATAAAGTGAAATAATGATAAAAAACATAATAAATAACAGTAGGAAATCATGATGCAAATTGGACGTATCAACTCCCCCAAGCTTAGACCTCGCTTGCCCTCAAGCGAAAAGTCGAAATCGATAATCATGACCACATGTTTAGAGAGAGAGAGAGACGTCGATAAAAATAAAATATGAACATGGAGCATCATGATCTTTATTATAACATCAACATAACATCACAAAACTTCTCATGAAAACGTGACAATTCATCCACAAGTTAAAGTATGAACCATAAACCAAATTGAAAACTAACAAACTATGATCTCACTCACTAAAGCAATTGCAATTCATCATATTATCAGAAAGAGTCTATGTAAGAGCTTTGATTAGCAAGTTCACATACTCAACTATCATTTAGTCTTCTATGATTGCTGACACTCACGTCATACTTATGGAGCAAAAGTTTCAGTCGAACACATAGAAATATAGGGGCTT
This sequence comes from Elymus sibiricus, assembly GCA_039707655.1. Taxonomy (NCBI): domain Eukaryota; kingdom Viridiplantae; phylum Streptophyta; class Magnoliopsida; order Poales; family Poaceae; genus Elymus; species Elymus sibiricus. The sequence continues at coordinate 429,958,732 of CM077676.1, forward strand.
ATAATTTCGCCTCCCAACGTATTTACCTCAAGGGTAATGTCAACAATAATAATTCATGATTACCTACATTCTACTGGATATATATGCATGGATCAATCCCCACCACATGATGTTTGCCAAAAGAAAAAATAAAAACGGAATAGAAGAGAATACTATTGACTCTTGCATGAAAGTAAATACATAAAGTAAAAGATAGACCCTTCGCAGAGAGGGAAGCAGAGGTTGTCATGCGCTTTTGTTTTTGGATGTGCAAGCTCTTAATGTAAAGGAACGTTACTTTATATTGCCCCTTGTGATAGCGACCTTTATTATGTAGTTTGTCGCTTTTATTACTCCACCATCACAAGATCGTACAAAGCTTATTTTTCCTTACAATAAAAGTTCATACATATTTAGGAGCATTTTTTATTGCTTTTGCACTGATGACAACTTACTTGAAGGATCTTATTCAATCCATAGGTAGATATAGTGGACTCTCATGGCATGAAACTGGGTTTAAGGGTTTTTGGATGCACAAGTAGTATCTCTACTTGGTGCGGATTTTTGGCTAGCAAAGATAGGGGGCAAACACCACATGTTAGAGGATCCAAAACAATATAACTTCTATGTGAATATAAGCAAACATAACCCATTACGTTGTCTTCCTTGTCCAACGTCAACTAATTGACATAGAATATTTGGTGGGGGCTCACAATCATAAAAGATGTCTAAGATAGTGTATTTATATGTCAGATCTCTCTTCCTTTATTACTTTTTCATGAATTGCTATAATGACCAATGCTATGTTTGTCAACTTCCAACAAGTTTTATCAATTATACTTCTTTTATGTGAAGTCATCACTCCCCATGGGATTAGCATATGATTTTATTCTTTGTTTATTTCTAAGATTGGGTCATCAAAAGCAAAACACTCAACTCAAACTACTCTTTATTATATAACTTTCACACACGATTACATAGATAGATAGATCACAAAGCAAGCACTCGAAACTAAATTATACTAAAATTTTATTCCTCTAAATCACGAAATAACTAAGAATCGAACTAAGATAGATAATGATGATGAAAAAGTGATGGTGATACGATACCGGGGCGCCTCTCCCAAGCTTGGCACAAGCCAAGGGGAGTGCCCATACCCATGTACTCAAGTCTTCTTCTTCGGTGATGGTGGTGATGGTGAGGTGGTGGGCTTGTCCTTCATGAAATTAATTAGGATCTCCTTTAGGCTCTGAATTTCTCGGAGCACATGCTGTATCATCTATGTGTTCTTTTGGACTTCGGCCATAATATGCTTATTCTCTGGCCCCCAAGCATTCTTTCCTGCATCACTTTCACTTGGACGAGAGATATCCCGATTGGACGGTATGTGCATACGAGGAGTATTTTCAACCCCATAATTGTGACCCAAATTGTGAAAGTTGTTCCGATGTAACCTGTGTAAGGGTCTCCTAGGAGGAAGCCCTTCTTGTACCTCTGGACTCCCATGGCTTGTAGTGCTTCTCACGGCTTGATGAAGGTTTGGAATTGTGGAGTTGCCGGCAAGGGTGCCCCTTTCAGAAGCTGGAGGATGGACCTCAAGCGAATCTCCATCATCTTCTTCCATGGTAACCTCTCCTTCTTCCCTCCTGAGCTCCATCTGCAGCAACCAAGCGTCGTCTCCCACGTTGTTGGAGGAGGAGGAAGACATGATGCCTGCCCTCGAAATCTGACAAAAAATAGCACGAAACAAGAACAGAGGAGAAACTCGCGATACTGTGGTTAAAACATATGGGAGTATATATAAATAATTTTTATCTTGCAAAACAAGCATACGGGAAGAAAACGGAGTCGGGAAGGCACACGTGGGGCCCACAAGGCATCACAGCGCGCCCCCGGGGCGGGGTCGTGCCCTGTTGCCTTCTGGGTGACACGTGGGTCCCCTCGGTTGTTTCTTATTTTTGTAATTTTTCTAATATTCCAAAACTGGCAGAAATAATTTTTATGGAATTTTGGAGTCGGTTTACTTACCGTATCACATACCTACCCCTTTTCAGGGTTCTGGAGCGTTCCGGAAGGACTCTTCTATGTGCTCTTCCGGTGTAATTGTTTCAATAATATTAGTTTCAACATTAATGGGAGTACCTGAAATGTAGTGCTTGATTCTTTGCCCATTCACCACTCTTGGATTATTGCCTTTGGAGTTGTTTATTTTTATGGCTTCGGAGCGATAAACTTCTTCGATGATATACGGTCCTTCCCATTTAGAGAGAAGTTTTCCTGCAAAGAATCTCAAACGAGAATTGTATAATAGAACATGATCACCTACTTTGAATTCCCATATTTGAATTGTTTTGTCATGCCACCTTTTAACCTTTTCTTTAAACAACTTGGCATTTTCATAAGCTTGGGTTCTCCATTCATCTAAAGAGCTAATATGAAATAACCTCTTCTCACTGGCAAGTTTAAAATCATAGTTAAGTTCTTTAATTGCCCAATATGCTTTATGTTCTAACTCAAGAGGTAAATGACATGCTTTTCCATAAACCATTTTATACGGAGACAAACCCATAGGATTTTTATATGCAGTTCTATAAGCCCATAATGCATCGTCAAGTTTCTTAGACCAATTCTTTCTGGATCTACTAACGGTTTTTCGCAAAATCAATTTTATTTCTCTATTAGTTAATTCAACTTGACCACTAGACCGAGGATGACAAGGAGACGCAATTCTATGGTTAACATCATATTTAGCAAGCAACTTATGGAAAGCACCATGAATAAAATGTGAACCACCATCGTTCATTAAATATCTAGGGATTCCAAACCTTGGGAAAATAACTTCTTTAAGCATTTTAATAGAAGTGTTATGATCAGCACTACTAGTTGGAATAGTTTCTACCCACTTAGTAACGTAATCAACAACAACTAAAATATGAATATACCCATTGGATTTAGGGAAAGGTCCCATATAATCAAAACCCCAAACATCAAATGGTTCAATAACAAGCGAATAATTCATAGGTATTTCCTGACGTCTATCAACATTATCAATTCTTTTACATTTATCACAAGAAAGGACAAACTTACGTGCATCCTTGAAAAGAGTAGGCCAATAAAAACCAGATTGTAATACCTTGTGTGCAGTTCGGTCTCCCGCATGGTGTCCTCCATATGCCTCGGAGTGACACTTACGTAGAATTTGTTCATGTTCATGCTCAAGTACACAACGTCTAATAATACCATCTACTCCTTTATATAAATGTGGGTCATCCCAAAAGTCATGTCTTAAATCAAAGAAAAACTTTTTTTTCTTTTGTTGGTATGTAAAGCTAGGTGGTATGTATTTAGCAACAATGTAATTAGCATAGTCTGCATACCAACGAGTATTAGGAGAAGCATTTATCACAGCTAATTGTTTATCAGGAAAATCATCATTAATAGAAAGTGGGTCATCAAGAACATTTTCCATCCTAGACAAATTATCAGCTACGGGATTCTCAGCTCCCTTTCTATGAACAATATGCAAATCAAATTCTTGTAGCAGAAGATCGCATCTAATAAGTCTAGGTTTAGCATCTTTCTTTTCCATAAGATATTTAATAGCAGCATTATCAGTGTGAACAGTAACTTTGGAATCAACAATATAAGATCTAAATTTATCGCATGCAAACATAACTGTCAAAAATTCTTTCTCAGTAGTAGCATAATTTCTTCGAGCACTGTCTAGAGTTTTACTAGAATAATGGATAACATTTAAGTTCTTATCAACTCTTTGTCCTAGAACAACACCAACAGCATAATCACTAGCATCACACATAATTTTAAAGGGTAGGTTCCAATCAGGTGGTTGAACAATAGGTGCAGAAATTAAGGTTTTCTTAAGTATTTCAAAGACTTATACACAATTATCATCAAAAATGAATGGAACATCTTTTTCCAAGAGATTGGTAAGAGGTCTAGAAATTTTAGAGAAGTCTTTTATAAACCTTATATAGAAACCAGCATGACCAATGATACTTCTTAGAGCATCTCCAACAGGCGCGCTTCGCCTCGGCGCGCTATAATTCTTTTACAGCGTCAAAATAGCACGGGAGCGACGAAGAGGTTTCTCAGATGCACAAAAACACGGCACCCAATCCGGCGGCCCCACCTGTAGCAGCCCGCGCACACAATCCGGCGCCCCAAATTTGCAGCACAGCAGCCCGTGCGCACACCCGTGCACTAAAGTTTTCTGTGCGCGCTCTATTTTACAGCGTCTGCTGGAGCGCGCCAAACGGCCGCGCGCGTGCCAAATTGTCATTTTTTCCAGCGCGCGGGATATCTACCGCGCCTGTTGGAGATACTCTTATACCTTTTATATCTTTAGGACATGGCATTTTCTCAATAGCATCAACTTTAGCTTTATCAACTTCAATACCTCTTTCAGAAATTTTATGCCCAAGGACTATACCTTCATTCACCATAAAGTGGCACTTCTCCCAATTCAAGACAAGATTAGTTTCTTCACATCTCTGCAAAACTCGATCAAGGTTGCTCAAGCAATCATCAAAAGAAGTTCCGTAAACGGAGAAATCATCCATGAAAACCTCAACAATCTTTTCACAAAAGTTAGAGAATATAGTAGTCATACACCTTTGAAAGGTAGCAGGTGCATTACATAAACCAAAAGGCATACGGCAATAAGCATAAGTTCCAAAAGGACAAGTAAAGGTGGTTTTTTCTTGATCTTCAGGTGACACAGGTATTTGAGAGAAACCAGAATAACCATCTAGGAAACAAAAGTGTGTGTGCTTAGACAATCTTTCTAACATTTGATCAATAAAAGGCAAGGGGTAATGATCTTTTCTAGTAGCTTTGTTTAATTTCCTGAAATCAATTATCATCCTGTAACCAATTACAATTCTTTGTGGGATAAGCTCATTTTTATCATTAGGAACAACGGTAATACCTCCTTTTTTAGGAACACAATGAACATGACTTACCCATCTACTATCAGCTATGGGATAAATTATACCTGTTTCCAGAAGCTTTAATATTTCAGTTCTTACCACATCCTTCATTCTAGGATTCAGCCATCTTTGATGATCAACAACGGGTTTAGCATCTGGCTCCATATGAATTTTATGCTGACATAAAGTGGGACTAATGCCCTTAAGATCGTCAAGAGTATATCCAATAGCAGCACGGTGCTTCTTCATAGTTTTAAGTAATCTCTTTTCTTCATGCTCTGAAAGGTTATCACTAATAATAACAGAATATATCTTCTTTTCATTAAGATAAGCATATTTAAGAGCATCAGGTAATTGCTTCAATTCAAACACAGGATCACCCTTGGGTGGAGGTGGATCTCCCAAGGTTTCAACAGGCAAATTATGTATCAGGATAGGTGCTTGTTTAAAGAATAATTCATCTATTTCATTTCTTTCATTCATATTCATGTCATTCTCATGCTCAAGCAAATATTGTTCTAAAGGATCTATAGGAGGCACAGCAATAGAAGCAAGACCAATAATTTCATCTTTACTAGGCTATTCTTTATCATGAGGTTGTCTACGAAACTTAGAGAAATTAAACTCATGAGACATCTCACCAAAATTAACACTAACAATTCTTTAGTGCAATCAATCTTAGCATTAACAGTATTCAAGAAGGGTCTACCAAATATAATGGGACAAAAATCATCTTGTGGTGATCCAAGAACAATAAAATCAGTAGGGTATTTGATCTTACCACGCAAGACTTTAACATCTCTAACAATCCCAAGTGGTGAAATAGTATCTCTATTTGCAAGCTTAATAGTAACATCAATATCTTCAATCTCAACAGGTGCAATATCATTCATGACTTCTTGATAGAGAGTAAACGGAATAGCACTCACACTAGCACCAATATCACATAAACCATGATAGCAATGATCTCCAATTTTAACAGAAATAACAGGCATGCCAACTACAGGTTTGTTTTTATCTTGAGGGTCTGGCTTAGCAATTCTAGTGCTTCATCACAGAAATATATGACATGTCCATCAATATTATCAACCAAAAGATCTTTAACCATTGCAACACCAGGTTCAACTTTAATTTGTTCAGAAGGTCTAGGTGCTCTAATATTAGTCTTATTAACCACAGTAGAAGCTTTAGCATGTTCCTTAATCCTAACAGGGAAAGGAGGTTTCTCAATATAAGCAGTAGGCACAACTGGATCAACATGGTAAATACTTGTTTCTTCTTTAACACCAACATGTTCTTCTTTCAATTCAATAGGTGGATGATATTTAAAGCATTTCTCCTTAGGGAGATCAATATGAGCAGCAAAAGATTCACAAAAGGTAGCTACTATCTCAGAGTCAAGTCCATATTTATTATTAAACTTACGAAAAGCATCGGTTTCCATAAAAGATTTAACACAATCAATCTCAAGATTTATACCTGACTCATTACCTTTATCGATTTCCCAATCTTCATAATTTCATTTAACTCTTTCTAGAAGATCCCATCTGGATTCAATAGTTCTGTTCATAAAGGAACCAGTAGAAGAAGTGTCGGGCATGGATTGATCATTATGAGAAAGCCGAGCATAAAAGTTTTGAAGAATTATTTGTCTTGAGAGCTCATGATTGGGGCATGTGTGCAACATATACTTAAGCCTCCCCCAAGCTTAAGAGATACTTTCTCCTTCACGAGGCCAAAAATTATATATATAATTCCGATCACGATGAACCAAATGCATATGATAAAATTTCTGGTGGAATTCCAGGTTCAATCGGTTCCAGTCCCATGTTTCAGTATCATCACATAGCCTATACCATGTCAGTGCCTTTCCCTCCAAAGATAAAGCGAATACTTTCTTCTTAATTCCATTTCCGGATAAACCTGCAAGCTTAAACAAACCACAAATTTCATCCACATAGATCAAGTGCACATCAGGATGTATCGTTCCATCTCCTGCATAAGGATTAGCTAGCAGTTTCTCTATCATACCCAAAGGAATTTCATAATAAATATTTTCAGTAGGTTCAATAGGTTGAGGAGCAACTCTTATTGCTTCCGGTCGAGGTGAAGATACCCCAAACAAGCCCCTCAAAGGATTACTTTCCATAGTGACAAGTGACAGTAAATTTCAGCACGTAATATAAATGTTTCCTTACCAAATTCCACTCACCAAAGGCGCTTCACTCCCCGGCAACGGCGCCAGAAAAGAGTCTTGATTACCCACAAGTATAGGGGATCAATCGTAGTCCTTTCGATAAGTAAGAGTGTCAAACCCAACGAGGAGCAGAAGGAAATGACAAGCAGTTTTTAGCAAGGTATTCTATACAAGTACTGAAAATAGTGGTAACAGATAGTTTTGATAACAAGATAATTCGTAACAAGTAACAAGTAGTAACGGTAACAAAAGTGCAGCAAGGTGGCCCAACCTTTTTGTAGCAAAGGACAAGCCGGAACGAAGTCGTATAATAAGCAAAGCGTTCTCGAGGACACATGGGAATTTCATCTAGTCACTTTCATCATGTTTGTTTGATTCGCATTCGCTACTTTGATAATTTGGTATGTGGGTGGACCAATGCTTGGGTGCTGTTCTTATTTGAACAAACCTCCCACTTATGATTACCCCCTCTCGCAACAATCCGCAACTACGAAAGAAGAATTAAGATAACTCTAACCATAGCAGGAAACATATGGATCCAAATCAGCCCCTTACAGAATAGCGCATAAACTAGGGTTTAAGCTTCTGTCACTCTAGCAACCCATCATCTAATTACTCCTCCACAATGCCTTCCCTTAGGCCCAAAGATGGTGAAGTGTCATGTAGTCGACGTTCACACGACACCACTAAAGGAAGCAACAACATACATATCATCAAAATATCGAACGAATACCAAATTCACATGATTACTTATGACAAGACTTCTCCCATGTCCTCAACAACAAAAGTAACTACTCACAAATCATATTCATATTCAAGATCAGAGGGGTATTGAATAGCATTAAGGATCTGAACATATTATCTTCCACCAAATAAACCAACTAGCATCAACTACAAGATGTAATCAACACTACTAGCAACCCACATGTACCAATCTGAGGTTTTGAGACAAAGATTGAATACAAGAGATGCACTAGGGTTTGAGATGAGATGGTGCTGGTGAAGATATTGATGAAGATTGGTCCTCCCACGATGAGAGGATCGTTGGTGATGTCGATGGCTTCGATTTCCCCCTCCCGGAGGGAAGTATCCCCAACGGAATCGCTCTGCCGAAGAGCAAAATAGCTCCTGCCCAGGTTCCGCCTCGAGATGGCGGCGCTTCATCCCGAAAGTCTTCTCCTTATTTTTTCTATTGAAAATGGCTTCATATAGCAGAAGGAGGGGGCCAGAGGCCAGCTGTGGGCCCCACAAGGCATTAGGGCACGCCCAGGGGGGCGCCCTGTTGCCTTGTTGGCAACTGGTGGGTCCCCTCTGGTATTTCTTTTCTCCAGTATTTTTTATATATTTAATAAAAAATCTTCGTGAAATTTCAGGTCAATTGGAGCTCTGTAGAATAGGTATCTCTGGTGTGGCTATTTCAGGTCCAGAATTCCAGCTGCCGGCATTCTCCCTCTTCATGTAAATCTTGCAAATTAAGAGAGAAAAGGCATAAGAATTGTACCATAAAATGAAATAATGATCAAAAACATAATAAATAACAGTAGGAAATCATGATGCAAATTGGAGGTATCACTCCCCAACTAACCTATTTAATAGTTATCTGTGTGTTTATATTTGTAGCAATCCGCGCGTGTGCTAATATGTATGTTCTATACTTTTATGAAACATGATACTAACGGAGTAAAACTGAGCGGAATTTTCTTGAGGTGTATTATATCCATAATGGCTATAGCTAGCTAACTTGAGATTAATGACCTATATGTAGCTTTTTTAAACTGCTCCTTGCTAGATGAATGCTACAAACGTCGGTGGATGGGAGCTATATATACTTGCATACTGAATGGGGGCTAGGTAGAAATAAAGGCAATAATAACTCATTGGATGGCTGATGGTGTGGAGCAGCGATGATGATTTATTGTCTTTCTATCCTTTTCATAGAGAAATAATAAGTGTTTTCATGAGATTATGTATTCAATCCTCCAACCAAGTGAGCTTGCTTTACTTGGATGCATATTAAGATCGAGATAAAGTAGACTAAAGAGACTGAATTCATTTAGCCCCAATATACATTGTGTTAAGATCTTTCGGACAACATACCACTTTGCATATTTTTTGGTTAGCATTCCTCTTGGAGGTTAGTGTGGTCACACAATGCAACACCCTCCACCCCCTTCCCATGCACCAATGCATAATCAAAAATCTTATTATCTAGGAAACTTCAACAGAAATATTTCAATGTAGCTATCACTTAGCTAGGAGACAAATAAAACCACAAACTCATTTGGTTTTTAGTAAGTAGGGTCTTACTCATGTGGCAATCCACCTTACAAACGGAGATTACTATCATTATTTTCATAAAAAAAATAAAACACTATGAGGAAACCATAATTTTTTTGGATCAAAAGACACATGTATCTTTGAAATAGAAGATCATGAAGGAAAAATTGGAAGTTTGGCATCACCATCAAAGTGAAGAACAGTGTCATAAAAAGGCGACATGACCATGCATGGTGCTTCGAAAACAAGTAGATTATGTTGTGTAGTGTCTACATTGTGGTGGTAGTATACATGTCTAGTAGGTGGGTCGGGAGGTCTCACGGAGGCAAGAGTAGAGCCAGACCCTTATATGTTTTGTGGTGAGATACACTCTAGAAGTATTCTATTTTGACTCTGCATGTGTATTTCCATGCTCAGATAGTTTGAACTGTGCATGTCATATGTAAACTGATGCACAGGTTGATAAATTCAACAACCTATTGGGTTTAATTTTTTATCCGTAGAATTTTACAATCCACTTGATTCCGAGGATCAATGTTCAAGTGATGTTGCTATATATATATATAAATCTAAAGACCATCATCTACTATAATAATGTCCACTTGATCGACTGACGAAATTGTATATGTACAATGTTGATATCTACTAGCCATGCTCTATTGAGAAAGATACTATCCTAAAAAAATGACCTGATCACCGCTACAAAACAATATCGGTGAGAGGTCCTGGATTGACACCCTAGCTCTTTCTTTGGCAAGCCAATAAAAATCGGATACGTACAATTTCATGGCGGAGACACCTAGGAAAAGCCTCTCTGATAGAGGCCTTTCCTAGGTGTCTTATGAGGCATGTCTTTCTGCCTCTATAACTTCCAGGAGATACCTATTTACTGAAAACAAATGTCTTTGTGGTTTTGTTCCTAGTTAAATGATAGCTACATTCATTCGGAAAAAAATGATAGCTACATTGAAATATTTCTGTTGAAGTTTCTCGGATAACAAGATTTTTTATTTTTTATTAGATGTGAATGTGCTCATGGGAAGGGCCCGGGTGGAGGCTGTAATGATGTTTGACCATACAAACCTCAAAAAAGGCTAATGGAATTCTGTGTTGTGGTATATGCAAACTAGTTTGCTGACTTCCGAAAGATCTTGACACTTTATATGTGGTGTGGCTAAATGAGTTCAGTTTCTTTACACTAGTAGAAAACCTACCTTTGATCCGGAGCATTAGTCCCGGCCGGGTTTGGGCCCGGGACTAATGTGATCATTAGTCCCGGTTCCAACGGCTAGGAGCGGACGGGGGCACGGCCCCCTTTAGTCCCGGTTCAATTGGGACCTCTAGTCCCGGTTGGTGATACCAACCGGGACTAAAGGGGTGGCGGCAGCCTGGGGCCCCTGCGAGCACCTTTAGTCCCGGTTGGTATCACCAACCGGGACTAGAGATGGACCTTTTGTCCCGGTTTTTATAACCAACCGGGACTAAAGATCTCCCTATATATAGATGCTTCGTCTAGCCCGAGCCCAAGCTCTCATTTCTCTCCTCTCCATTTCCTTCCCCTAGCTCGAGCTCATCCTCCATTGTTGCCAAGATTTGTCAAGATTGGAGGCACCCCATCTATCCAAGGGTTCTAAAAGGTTAGCAACTTCATCCTTTCATCTGCTTTGGGATATGTGGACAAAAGGAAGATCGAGAAGTTAGCAATGTGGACGAAAGATCGAAAAATTTGCTTTGGGATACGTTCATGTCACATTTCAACCTGCCAGAGGGTTTCACAGATGGACAATGGTTGAAAGTCAAGCAGTTTGCTCTTAAGAAGATGGCCACACAATTCCAGACCTGGAAGAAAAGATTATACAGCGACTACCTCAAGGCAGAAAAGAAGACTCCATAATTCACTGGAGCGCTAGAGAAGGTAAAAGATCATTGGGACTTATTTGTGAAGTACAAGGAATCAGATGAAGCTAAGGAACGGTCGAGAAAAAATAAGATAAATGCTGCCAAAAAAGAGTATCACCATGTTCTGGGGCCAGGTGGCTACAAGAGTGGCATGCCTAAGTGGGAAGCAGCTGAGGCCAAGATGATTGTTGAAGGGGTCACTCCAAAAACAGCGGGTTGGACCGAGAGGTCCAGGAATTGGTTTTATGCGCATGGGGGAAAGTTGGACCCAGCGATAGGGGAGATTATTGAAAAGGCATCTCTTAAAACAGCCTCGGACGCTTTACTTCAAGCAATAGAAGATGCTCAAAAGGGGGTGTTCCAGCCCAAGAGAGAGAACGATGAGCTTACACGCGCCCTCGGGAATCCTGAACACGGAGGACGAACACAAGGCAAAGGCGTTGCTCCGTGGGTTCAGGGGTTTTCGGAGTGCAACGACACTTATAGAAGCCGTGCGAGAAGAAAGAAGCAGGATGCAGACCGGCTTCAAAAGGTAGAATCAAAGAACGCGGAGTTGGAACGCATTTTAATGCGGCAGTAGGAGCAGATCGACACAATTAGCCAGCAAAGGGCATCTCAGCAGCAGGAGCAAGCATATCCAGCATTGGATAGTACCGTCCCATCTATGCGGAAAAGCAGCGTGGGTTCCACGGGGGTCCCGGCCGATGATGCACTGCTGGCTCGCTACCCCGTGGATGATATCAAAGAGACGACAAGTTGTGAGCTACACATGAAAATGAAGAACATATCCATGAAGGTGGCGGTCGGCTTTGCTTTACCGAATGCACCTGAAGCAACCATCCATGGCAATCCGATTCCAGCTGGCTATGCTCGTGTCGGGATATGACTCACTAGAGCTTGACATTCCTGGAGGTCAAGGGGAGCAGACACTGGGAGAAGTCATACGTGGTCTCATTGTATGGAGAAAGGATTGCATCGTGTTTCCAAACTCGGCGCCAAGGCCACCGACTCCTCCGAGTAGCAATACACATGTAAGTCCGCCGCGTCAGCCGACTCCACCCCACCTCGAGACGGAGCCCAGCGCGAGTCCGCCATATCGATCTCCGCCGCGTCAGCCGACTCCACCCCTTATGTCCCAGCAGCAGGGCCACAAGCGGAAGAGAGCACTAAAGAAGAAACCCGAGCCTCCTGCCAAAAAGAAGTTAGCTTACGAGATGACTGAGGAGGAAACCAGATCGGTCGTGGCTTCCAGTGAAGTCCCATTTTGCACCGAAACCGCCCTCCCCGCCAAAGGAGATAATACCTGCGAAAACCGCACAACACTTTGTGGATCTTCTAGAGCGACCCCCGGCACATGTGGAGAATAGGCCATCAAACTATGAACGCTGTATTAGCAAGTCATATCATGATCAAATGCAGCAGTCGAAAAGTACAAGTAGTAATAAAAGCGGGAAAACAGTTCCCCAGCTCGGAGAATAGGCAATGCAATCGATCCCCCCGCTCAAGGTGATTACCGATAACGCGCTAACAGACGCTGCTAGAGAGGTGGGTATCACTGTTGAACAACTCCTAGGCACCGAGGAACTCCCCGTGGGTGATCTAGTATGGAAATATGTCCCCGGGAACCCTCTGGTCAGACCTGAGCAGGTCGAGCATCTACCAACACAAATGCGAAGATTGCATGAGTGGTACATGAAAGAAGTAGCGAACGGGCGATAGACGCTCAGCATGAAAGTCAAGGAAGAGCATTACTTCTATGAAAACGAGATAATCATTGAGCTTTCAGAAATTTTTCAGTTATACAATCAAGCCGCACTCGACAAATCTATCGTCAGTTGCTATTGTCTGTAAGTGATTTCTTCCTGTAATTTAAGTCTCTAGCTCAGCTCGTTCATTGCCTGTAATTATCCTCACTATATTCTTTTGTACGCTATTATGCAGAATGAAGATTCTTGAATGCCAAAAGAGGGAATCTTTGACATTGAGTTCGTTGACCCATATATCATTCATGAACTAAGTATAAAAGACTTCCCCGATGACACAGAGGAGAACTTGCTAAGGTTTTTGAAGGCACAAAATACCAAAACAGATATACTATTTCCTTACAACTTCAAGTGACTGTTACTGTCTTGTACTACAAATTCTATTTTTTGCTTACTCGATGTTAAGTGTAGTTCATGAATTATGCAAGCCTGCTTATATAAACGTGTGCGCAGGTTCCACTGGATCCTGCTAAACATTAAAGTTGACGCTGGAACTGTTGAAACCATGGACTCACTACGTAGAGACCCTCAAGAATACACCAGCTTGATTTTGATGCTCGACAGGTAATTACAATCAATATCGCACTATATCGGCCTCTTTCGTTCATTTCCTGATATCAAGTGATTAATAACTCCTTTATTCATTTTCTTTGCCGGGCAGGGTTTGGAAACGGTTCATCAAAGAGGTTGTCGGTGAATGGAAACCGAAGCTGTCATGGCGACGGATCAAGGTAATTAAGTACTACTAGCTAGATCCGCGCACCTCTTTAATTCTAGTATCAATACCATTATCATGCTTGATTATTATCTGATTGAATTCTATTCTCGCAAAGTGCATGAGGCAGGAACAGGGGACTAATTTATGTGCATACTACGTTTGCGAGAACATTCGCATGACGACCGAATGGCGCAGAGATGTAAGTCAACTATAGGTACGTAAACATTATTCACAATTTTTTTAATGATCTAATATATATACACACAACTAATATATTCATATTGATCTCCTTCTTTAAAGATGCAAGAGATGCGGGATAGGCTCCTACCAAAGAACCGCATACGAGCAATTCAAGAGGAAGTTGCGGGATTTTTGCTTAGGGAGGTCATATCTGAAAGAGGAGAATCCATTGCACCTAATGCCTGCATGTAATGATCTGCAAATTGTAGGAGAAATTGTATATACCAAATTGTATATATATATTTATATATGTGTATGGTCGTACGAGAAATTATATGATATATGTATAGTCGTACGAGAAATTATATTATATATGCATAACGTGTACAGTATGTAGTAGCATAAAATATGTTTGAAATGAAAAAGAATTGAATGAAAAACACAAAATGAAAAGGAAAAATAAACCATGAAGCCTAAAACCCTAAAACCCCTAAACCCCTAAACCCCGAAAACCCTAAACTCCTAAACCCCTAAACCCTTAGTCCCGGTTGGTGTCACCAATCGGGACTAAAGGTCCCCCAGCCCCCGGGCTAGCACGAGGCCACGTGGAGGGCCCTTAGTCCCGGGTCATGGCCAACCGGGACTAAACGGTGGGGGCCTTTAGTCCCGATTTAATTGTCCCGGTTGGTGACCCGGGACTAAAGGCCTTTTCCAACCGGGACTAAAGGCCGTTTCTCTACTAGTGTTAGTATATTTTATCTTTGATCTTAATATCCATCCAAGTACGGTGACCTTGCTTGGTTGTTGGAGTGAATATATAATCTCATGACACTTAATATTTTTGTAAGAAAAAGTATAGCAATTCAATAACTCATCATCGAAGTTACACACCATCAGCCAACGGGTAAGTTATTCTCGTATTTATTTCTTCCTAGCTCCCATTGAACATGCAAGTATATATATAGCTCCCATGCACCGTGTTTTGTAAGTGATCAGCCTGCATGCAACAAACTAAAGATACATATAGGTCATTTATCTCAAGTGAGTTAGCCACTATGGATATGGCACTCAAGACAATTTCCTTGAATTTACTCTGTGGAAGTCATGTTTGGACGAAATATGGAAAATATATTGAGCACACACGCACATTACTAGACATATGTTAGATTTGGGATGCATTAGGAAAATATTTGCATGTTGTTCTTGAAGATCTTGCACATCATTGTCTCCTGCGTCATTACTATGTGGCCCTACGATGCAGGTGACCACTAGAGCTAGCAAGAGTCAGACTAAGAACATCCTTAGTTCCATGCAAAAGTTATGCTTACCAATGTTTGGAAAAACCCAAAATATTAGCTAATCTGAATGAAAAATAACAGGCCATAATTGCTCTTGCCTGGTAGTACACGCCTACTCGGCTCCCCCTCCCCCTCCGTCGCCCCCGCGCGGGCGACCGAGGGGTCCCATCCCTCTGCCGCCGGCCCCCTCCTCCTTCCCGCTCTCCCCTCCGCCGCCGCCAATGATCGGCGCCGGGCTAAGCCCGCGCGTGCGACGGCGGCGGCGGAGGCATCGCCCTCTCACCCCGGGCTTGGGATGCGCGGGATCCCCGATCTCGAGGATGAGGCCCCGATCTATGGCAGCGGCGTCGATCTGGCCCACGGCGGTCTCCATGAGCGCGGCGGCGTGGCGGACGACCGGTTCCTAGGGGCGGCCGTGGCGGCAGCCTGGATGCTCTGCCTGATCTGGGGCGGAGGGTGCTGGATCCGGGGCGGCGGCCCCTAGGCTGGCCTCCTCGTCTGGGCGCGGCGGGGCAGGTGGGCTGCTGGGGATCGGATCGGGTGGCCGGTGATCCTCCGGCGGTTTGGTGTCGCGGCGTCAGATCTGGTGGTTCCTCTCCCTCCTGTTGCCTCTCTCGTCGTCCCGGTGGTTTGCGGCTGCAGGCTCCGGTGATGGTGAGCCCTGGTGGTGTACCTTGGGTCCGGGGGAAACCTTGGCCGGTCTGGCCGGCCCAGCGGCGGCGTCGTCCATGGGCGTCGCTTTCCTTCATGAAGGCGCAGCTGAGGGCCCTATCTACCCACCCCGATCTCCGGCCGGGTGAAAACCTACAATCCTATTCGGATTTGGCGGCAACGGCGCTTCACGTCGTAACCTTCCTGGAGGTGTCGTCAGGGGCCTTGGGGCGCGGTTGGGAGTGCAGAGCAATTGCAGGTGGAGGGGATGGGATCAGTGGCAGCAGGTGGTGTTCGCGAAGGAGGTGCGGCGTTGCGTCTGACACGTCGACAACGGCGGGTCCCAGCAGCATGGAGCAGCGGGGTCTCGCAGCTAGGCGTGTGTTGATGGACGAGCGCAGGATGGCGGCGTTGTCTGGCGTCGTGGTGGCGTCGACGGCAGTTAGACCGGGCAAGGTTGATGCGTCAATATAGCTCTGAAGATGGATTGGTGGCAGTTGGCGGCGGCGGCCTCTGAGTGTGCGCCGGACCGGTGGGTGCCCCATACCCGGTAGGTGGCTTGGTTGGGGCCTCAGGTCTTAGATGTTAGGTTTGGCTGCGAGGTCTGTTTGGTATTAGGCCCAGACTATCAGCATCCCTTCATCAACTGGACAGGAGTAGCGACAGATGTTGCCTAGACGGTGGCTTCAGTCTTACTGTTGTATTACTCTATAAGGTCTTTTGTGAATAATTAATAAAGTGGCTGCATGCATCGCCCAGATGCAGGGGCCAAGGGTCTTCCTCCTTTTCAAAAAAAAAAAAATTAGCTAATCTGAATGTCTACTAATACTCAGCCGCAACTGTGTTTCTTATCAGTTTTGCTTGATGTAAGTCACATGAATTTGAAATTTAGATCAGTCGATTCGGTCGAGAAGGAAGCAACAGCTACAGAGCACGCCGAGGGTACGTTTGATCTTATCTAGGGTGCAAGGGGAGAAGTAGGCTCCTTATCTATCTTAAGGGTGCGTCTGGGTGCAGGTTCGCCGGAGAAATCAAGTAGTTTGCCGGCTGTAGAGGGATGGCCGGGGGCGGCGGGGAGAGGTTGGGGGGAGGGTGGGGCGGCGAGGCGGTCGCGGGAGCGTCGCCGGCTGCGGGCGAAGGAGGCAGGTGGTTCGGCCTGGCCTGGAGGGCGGCCAGAGAAAGATGGAAGATGATGAACAGTATTCTTCAGGAGGTAGAAGAACGAAACCAGACCGTTTCTTTTCCATCCAACGGCCGGGAGCAAATCGACTAACCGAAAAAACAAATTCAGTCGACTGGTCCCTAGCCATTCCCATTTCTTATACCTCTAGCTTACACGTGTAAATACATACTACAAAGGGCGTTCACCGTCATCTCCCATGGCGTGCCGGTCCACTCCACGCCACATCTGGGCCACCATCGCCGGCACGCCTCCACGATGGTAGAACCCTCTCAGCTCTCTGCATGCACGTGACCCTCGCTTGAACACGGCCATGTTCCCGTCCATGCACGTTCAGCCGCATAGGCCGTAGCTCAACAACGTGGACATCATCACCACGATGAACATGGCGAAGGTTCACACTTTCAGGCCCGGAGAACAACAACAGTAGTGCGTCGCGCCTCAACCTCGGTGCACCAAGTATCCAAGTGTTCTAAAAAGGTTAGCAACTTCATCCTTTCATCTCTCATTGCTAGTTTAGCTCATTTCATATGCTTTAGAAGTAGAGTGGTTTGTGGGTTTTAGTGGAGGAGTGTATGTGGGAGTTTATTTGATTTAGATGCACAATTTGAGGTCAAATTAACTTCTTAGTTTGCACATGTGTAGGGTGCCGTCCCGTCCCCGTCTCCGTCCTCATCGCCGTCGATCGCCCGCGCCGATCTCGTCGCCGGCACCACCGTGGTGAGCCTCTTGTTCTTATCTTTTTTTTAAAGAACAGATTCTTACTTGTATGATTTAGATAGCTACTTGTATAATTTTTCTTACTTGTATTATTGTTTGTTATTATATAGTGCCATGGTTTTGGTATCCGCCCCCGTCGGCTCTCGTCCGGTCTATGATTCGGATGTGGTATATTATCTTTTTTATAACTATTTGTTTCATTTAGTGTTTATGACAATTATGCCGACCACCTTGACATAAATGTTTTTATCTAGGAGGTATGTGAACCAGAAATTTCAACCAACCCTCTTGTCGAGAGGTTAAATTCCAACCAATCCTCTTGTCGAGAGGCCCTTAGGAACCGGGACTAATGCCCTGTTTTCTACTAGTGAAATGTGCTTGATTTTTTTTGTATTGTTCTTGCAAACTTACAAATGTTATATTATCAACATTTTAAATTTGGGTTCATTGTTTTGAAATGGTCTACAATAATTAGAATATATCAAAGCTATTACAATCAAGTGGCGTGGCACTGAGCGAAGCAACACACTAAAAAGACCACATCACTCGCTCTACTCAGCCAAGCTAAACCACAAATGCATTTGCACTCCGGTGGACCTTAACTGGAAACATTATAACCACGCAGCTGCTAGTATTGTCGTGTCTTTGGCGTTCCAACAATCACAATTTTGAACTGCGATCCATACCACAGTTCTTTCACCGTACTAGGGTAATCGCTTTAGACCACAAACAGGCGATCAGGAATATCGATAATTCTCAGAACACCCTCTTGGTAAGAAATGGCTTCAGCCACCTCTACCGTTGGACAATGTATAATACTCTGTCATACCGACCAGACAACAGCTCTTGCCCTTTTGTATATTGTGTTTTGGTGTTTACTAGGTTATTGACGACGTATAAGTTCCACGGAGGAATTGGCTGGCTAATTGCTCCAATCTCTTGCAGCCATCTCTACCGCTTCCCAGTTTTCTAGACAAGGGAGCCCTTATTATCCTTGTTCTTGAACCCAACCGACCAGTGTAAGACCTCACACAAATACAGGCAAATCTTTTCCTCATACCTCCCAAACCTAAGATATCTAGCGTATTTGTGATAGTTTACAAGTCAACATACCATGTGTGTTCTCTATTTCGTGGAACCATGACTTTAGGAGAGTAAAACTGAGAATTTTTGTCTCAAAGGACCACCCGCCGAATCAAGTTGACAGAAAAGACCACCTCTGGATGCAAACGACAGAAAAGACCAGCTTGGCCGTGGCGGCAGGCGCGCCAGCCGACACGTGGCACCTGCCGCCACAGCCGGAGGCGGCAGGGCCTGCCGCCACAGCCGGTGGCGGCACCCCTTGCACCACAGGATTTGTAGCAATGCTGGAAAGGAAAACAGATGACATGGCAGCTGCCGCCATGGGCTGTGGCGACTGCCACATATTTGCATGCATGATAGCTAGCTATCTGATCTTGCTGGCTAGCTAACTATTTTATCTTGCTGCTATCACATACAAATCTCGATGGCTTGCTAGCTATTTGATTGATTCTGCTGCTATCACATACACATGAATCTCATGCATGCATGATGCTCTAATGGGAGTGGCAAGATCAGCAGGTGCCACATGATTTGATTTGTGTCTTGGTCTTACAGCTCTTTTGTAGCTTAGTATTGCATCAGTACAACACACATGCTTTGCACACATATGGGAGGTGAATGGACCACCGGAAGAAATATGCAATTTGGTGCACGGGACCATGGGCTACGTTAGTTGCATTGATGGGAGTAGAGTAGAGCCAGCTAGCTAGCCATCGTGATCGATCCGATCCATCATGCGTGCATGCAAATATGCTTGGCTGCCACTACGGCTCATGGCGGCAGGTGCCATGTCATCCGTTTTCCGTTCCAGTGTTGCCCAAATCCTGTGGTGCAAGGGGTGCCGCCACAGCGGCTGTGGCGGCAGGCCCTGCCGCCTCCGGCTGTGGCGGCAGATGCCACGTGTCGGCTGGAGCGCCTGCCGCCACGGCCAAGCTGGTCTTTTCTGTCGTTTGCATCTGATGGTGGTTTTTTCTGTTAATTTGATTCGGCAGATGGTCTTTTTGGACAAAAATTCTAAAACTGAGGGGAATTCTCACGACTATATCAATGGTGGCTAGCTCACTTGGGATGAATAGCCTATATGCATCTTTCTTTAGTCTGCTCCTTGCTGGGGGTGATAATTACAAACGGCGGTGGATGGGGGCTATATATATGCACGCATGCTGAATGGGATCCAGGTAAAAAGTAAATGTGATAATAACTCACTGATATTGTGGCCGATGGTGTGTAGCACTCAAGATTAGTTATTGGCTTGCTATATTTTTCAGTAAATATAAACCGTGGGCGTTTTGGCGAGACTACGATTACTCCTCCAATGAAGGGAGCGTACCATACTTGGTTGGATATCAAGACCAAAGATAAAAGTATACATGAAAATGCATTCATTTAGCCACAATACATTGAATCATGATCTTTTATGCATCAAGATACCAGCTTGCATATATTTTGGTCATTGTTCACATAGACACATTTAATAAACAAAAAGAAAAATACCAGTTTGCGTATTATTGGTCTTACCCATCTGTTCCGTCTAATCTGTCTTTGTGTTTGTGTACATGTGCTTTGTATAAAGAAGGGACCATGATTATGGATTCTTAGTTTTAAAGAAACGCTCGTGATGAGAATGTTCAAAATCCGGTTATATCGGCTCCCGTTTTTTCAAACTGGTGAATAATATTTCTGGAATTTGGTTCGTATCAGGGGTGGTGCCAGCAATCTGGAAAGATTTGGCAGCTGCGATACCTAAATTTTTATACAAATGCAACTAGTATACATACTAGTATATGTAAACTTTCAACCAGTAAGATTCAGTTCGTGTTAGGCCTGGTTGCTTCCTATTGGTGGGCCTGATTCATCGGTTAGTGTGTTTGAGAACTGTGAGTTGACTCCACAAATGATTTAAAACACAAATACACGATCCTGCTGGCCAACTAGAGGTCACCATTTTGCCCAAAAAACTAATGATTGTTATTTCGAAAATATCACAAAGACCAAACCGTTGTGAAGTCATGATAGTGCGCGCAGAGGCAATATGACATATGTCAGCAGCCATCTAGTAGAGAGCGGTGACGTGAGGGTGATTGTGCCTTGAATGCATAAAGCGCTTAAGAAGAAGAGCAAGTACATAATGAAAAGTTGTTCAGAATTGAAACTGAACATCATTTTGAAGGAGAGCCTGCTCGGATGCCGATTCGGAGAAGACCAGAATTGGTCCTCGAATGGGCATTGCAAGAGATAAAATCTCTAAATTGGGTTCAGAGAGCCCGATGGGGATGTATGCTGGGGTTAATGCCACCAAGAACTGGCCCACCACCACCATGGAGGACGGTGAGAATGCCCCCACCACCACCGGATTCGGCCGACGAGTACGTGTTTCGAGAGTGTAGCTTTGAAAACATTGCTAAGTAGTCTGCATGTTAGTTAAGTGCATTGAACTTATGCTTGTAAAGGTAACATTAGATTTTGCTAGCCCAAAAAGGTGTCATGGAAGCATGATTAACCTTTTGTCTCAAAAAAATTCCCCTGGCACCATGTTGGGTTACAAAAGGATGTCGTGGCAGCAAAATTAGGTAGGAAAATACTCCTATGGTGTGGGTACTATGTGGTAGTTAATTAAGTCCGTTGTACATGTTGCACTATGTGGTAGAATATGAATGAAAGCTACTAACTGCACCATCCGGGGTTATAAAATGCTTCCAAACATAATTAATGATTTTTTACTCAGAAATTTAAATCAGCAGCGTGTACGCTAGAGTACGTGACTAGTGTTTGTTAAGTTATCAGCGCGCATGGACAACCACACGTTTCTACTCTTATTCTGTACAAGCTACGTTTATGCACTAGTACAAAACGGGCCTTTAGTCCCGGTTGGGAAGGGCCTCTAGTCCCGGGTCACCAACCGGGACAGCCCAATCGGGACTAAAGGCCCCCACCCTTTAGTCCCGGTTGGTCACAAACCGGGACTAAAGGCCCTCCACGTGGCCGCGCTCGTGCGCTGGGGCTGGGGACCTTTAGTCCCGGTTGGTGACACCAACCGGGACTAAATCCCTGCCACTTTACTCCCGGTTGGTGACACCAACCGGGACTAAAGGTTTAGGGGTTTAGGGTTTATTGTTTATTTTTCCTTTTCATTTTGTGTTTTCCATTTAATTCTTTTTCATTTCAAACATATTTTACGCTACTACATACTGTACACGTTATGCATATATAATAGAATTTCTCGTAGAACCAATCATATATCGTAAAATTTCTCGTACGACCATGCATACACACACATATATATATATATACAATTTGGTATATACAGTTTCTCCTACAACTTGCAGATCATTACATGCAGGCATTAGGTGAAATTGTATTCTCCGTCGGGAGATATGACCTACTTAAGCAAAAATCCCGCCATTTCCTCTTGAAGTGCTCGTATGCGGTCCGTTGGTAGGAGCTGATCCCACATCTCTTTCATCTTTAAAGAAGGAGATCAATATGAATATATTAGTTGTGTGTATATATATTAGATAATGATAAAAAGAATTGTGAATAGTATTTACGAATGTTCTCGCAAACGTAGTATGCACATAAATTATTCCCCGATGCCTGACTCAAGCACTTTACGAGAATAGAATTCAATCAGATAATAATCAAGCATGATAATGGTATTGAAATTAGAATTAAAGAGATGCGCGGACGTAGCTAGCTAGCTAGTACTACTTAATTACCCTTGGTCGCCACCATTTCAGGCTTGGTGTCCATTGACTGACAACCTCTTTGATGAACGTTTTCCAAACACTGCCCGGCAAAGAAAATGAATAAAGGAGTTATTAATTACTTGATATCAGGAAATGAACTAAAGAGGCCGACATAGTGCGATAATGATTGAAATTACCTGTCGAGCATCAACTTCAGGTCGTAGTATTCTTTAGGGTCTCTAGTTAGTGAGTCCAGTACTTCAACTTTTCCCTCGTCAACTCTAATGATTAGCAGGATCCAGTGGAAACTGCACACACGTTTGTATAAGCGGGCATGCATAACTCATCAACTACACTTAACATCGAGTAAGCAAAATAGAATTTGTAGTACAAGACAGTAACACTCACTTGAAGTTGTAAGGAAATACTATCTCTGGTTTGGCATTTAGTTCCTTCAAAAACATTAGCAAGTTGGCCTCTGTGTCTTTGGGTTCTTTTTTAACACTTGTTCATAAATGGTATTTGGGTCAATGAACCCAATGCCATAGACTCCATTTCTTTTCATTTCAGAAATCTTCAATCTGCATAATACCACACAAAAGAATATAGTGAGGATAATTACAGGCAATGAACGAGCTGAGCTAGAGACTTAAATTACAGAAAGAAATCACTTACAGACAATAGCAACTGACGAGAGATTTGTCCAGTGCGTCTTGATTGTATAACTGAAAAAGTTCTGGCAATTCAATCCACACATCTTTTCCATGGTAGTAATGCTCTGGCTTGACTTTCACCATGAGGCTCTCTCGCCCGGCCTTTACTTCTCTCAGGTACCAGTGATGCAATTTGCGCATCTGCGTTGGTAGAAGCTCGACCTCCTCAGGCCTGACCAGAGGGTTCCCGGGGACGTATTTCCATGCTAGATCCTTCTCATCAATATTCGTGGGAAGATCCTCGATGCCTAGGAGTTGTTCAACAGTGACACCGGCCTATCTAGCCATCTGTCTAGCAGCGTCGGTTATTACCGGCTTATCGGTGGTACTCACCTTGAGCGGGGGGATCGATTGCACTGCCTGTTCTCCCAGCTGGGGAACAGTTTTCCCGCTTTTATTACTACCTATTGTAAGGCTCGACTCCTTTTTTTTGTGTGCATGATATGACTTCTTAATAGAGCGCTCATAGTCTGAATCAATTTTCTCCACAGCCGGTTCAGCAAGATCCAGAAAGTGTTGTATGACTTTCTCAGGTATTTTCTCCTTCGGCGGCGGGGGCGGTTTCGGTGCAAAATGGGCCTTCACTTGGGCATCCACGACCCGTTTGTTTTCCTCCTCAGTCATCTCGTAAGCTAACTTCTTTTTGGCAGGAGGCTCGGGTTTCTTGTTTGGTGCTCTCTTCCGCTTGGGAGTCCGCTGACGCTGCAGAGTTCGATATTGCGAACTCGCGCTGAGCTCCGTCTCGGGGTGGGCTGGAGTCGGCTAACGCGGCGGATTTGGAGGAGGAGTGGGCTGACGCGGCGGACTTGGAGGAGGAGTCGGTTGACGCGGCGGACTTGGAGGAGGAGTCGGCTGACGCGGCGGACTTGGAGGAGGAGTCGGTGCCCTTGGCGTCGAGTTTGGAAAGACGATGCAATCCTTCCTCCATACAATGATACCACTGTTGGGGAACGTTGCATGGGAAACAAAAATTTTCCTACGCACACACAAGATCTATCCATGGTGATGAGCATCTACGAGAGGGAGAGTGGATCTACATACCCTTGTAGATCGCTAAGCGGAAGCGTTAAGAAACGCGGTTGATGTAGTCGAACGTCTCCGCAATCCAAATCGCAAGTCGTCCCTCAATCCAAGCACGATCCAGCGCCGAACGGACGGCACCTCCGCGTTCAACACACGTACGTCTTGATGACGATCTCCGCCTTCTTGATCCAGCAAGAGGGAGCGGAGAAGAAGAAGAGTTCCAGCAGCACGACGGCGTGGTGGTGTTGATGAAGAACTATTTCAGCAGGGCTTCGCCTAAGCACTACTGAAATTATGACGTAGGAGGAACTAGAGGTTGCCGGCACACGGCTTGGGGCAATCTAATGTCTCTCGTGTGCTAGCCCTACCCCTCTATTTATATGTTGAGCCTTGGGGTCTAAACTTGGAGTAAAAGCCTCCTCCAGGTCGGTTTTGCCCGCACAAGGTCGGTTTGGCCCGCAGGGAAAGAGTCCAACTCGGATCCCTGCAGTACCGCGCACAAGCGGTAGTACCGCTTACGATAAGCGGTAGTACCGCTTGACCAGCTTAAGTGGTAGTACCGCTGACGATAAGCGGTAGTACCGCTTGACCAGTTTAAGCGGTAGTACCGCTGACGATAAGCGGTAGTACCGCTTGACCAGTTTAAGCGGTAGTACCGCTGATACAGTAGCGGTAGTACCGCTTAACCAGCTTAAGCGGTAGTACCGCTGCTACAGTAGCGGTAGTACTGCCTTACCATCTTAAGGCAGTAGCAAAACTTCCTTTTGCACTTTCCAATACCTCGTGGGCTTTATCCCTTTAGCCCATATAAAGTGTTGCTGCACCCGAACACTTCGGTAAACATCCGGAACCCCTTTTCGGTGAATTCCGGAACCCTTCCGGTAACCAAAAACACTATTATCACATATATCAATTTTTTTACCTCCGGACTATTCCGGAGATCCTCGTCATGTCCGGGATCTTATCCGGGACTCCGAACAACTTTCGGTCACCAACAAAATAACTCAACTATACTAATCGTCACCAAACGTTAAGTGTGTAGACCCTGCGGGTTCGAGAACTATGTAGACATGACCGAGACACCTCTACGGTCAATAACCAATAGCGGGACCTGGATGCCCATATTGGCTCCTACATATTCTACGAAGATCTTTATCGTTTGAACCTCTATGTCAAGGATTCAGTTAATCCCGTATGCTGTTCCTTTTGTTCTTCGGTATGTTACTTGCCCGAGATTCGATCGTCGGTATCTCTACACCTAGTTCAATCTCGTTACCGGCAAGTCTCTTTACTCGTTCTGTAATACAAGATCTCGTGGCTAACACTTTAGTCACATTGCTTGCAAGGCTCATTGTGATGTTGTATTACCGAGTGGGCCCTGAGATACCTCTCCGTCACACGGAGTAACAAATCCCAGTCTTGATCCATGCCAACCCAACAGACACCCTCGGAGATACCTGTAGAGCACCTTTATAGTCACCCAGTTACGTTGCGACGTTTGATACACACAAGGTATTCCTCTGGTGTTAGTGAGTTGCATGATCTCATGGTCATAGGAACAGATACTTGACATGCAGAAAACAATAGCAATAAACTGATACGATCATATGCTACGTTCGTAGTTTGGGTCTTGTCCATCACATCATTCTCCTAATGATGTGATCCCGTTATCAAATGACATCTCATGTCGATGGCTAGGAAACCTTAACCATCTTTGATCAACGAGCTAGTCAACTAGAGGCTTACTAGGGACACAGTGTTGTCTATGTACCCACACATGTATTTGAGTTTCCAATCAATACAATTATAGCATGGATAATAAACGATTATCATGAACAAGGAAATATAATAATAACTAATTTATTATTGCCTCTAGGGCATATTTCCAACAGTCTCCCACTTGCACTAGAGTCAATAATCTAGTTCACATCACTATGTGATTTACATTGTAATGAATCGAACACCCATGCAGTTCTGGTGTTGTTCATGTTTAGCCCTTGGAAGAGGTTTAGTCATCGGATCTGCAACATTCAGATCCGTGTGTACTTTGCAAATATTTATGTCGTCCTCCTTGATGTAATCGCGGATGGAATTGAAGCGTTGCTTTATGTGTCTGGTCCTCTTGTGAAATCTTGGTTCCTTGGCTAGAGCAATGGCACCAGTGTTATCACAAAACAGAGTCATTGGGTTAAGCGCACTAGGCACTACTCCAAGATCTGTCATGAACTCCTTCATCCAGACACCTTCCTTCGCCGCCTCCGAGGCTGCGATGTACTCCGCTTCGCATGTAGAATCAGCTACCACGCTTTGCTTGGAACTGCACCAGCTAACCGCACCTCCATTAAGAATAAATACGTATCCGGTTTGAGACTTAGAGTCATCCGGATCAGTGTCAAAGCTTGCATCGACGTAACCCTTTACGACGAGCTCTTGATCACCTCCATAAACGAGAAACATGTCCTTAGTCCTTTTCAGGTACTTCAGGATATTCTTGACCGTCGTCCAGTGTTCCATTCCTGGATCACTTTGAAACCTTCCGACCATACTTATGGCAAGGCTGACATCGGGTCTTGTGCACAGCATTGCATACATAATAGAGCCTATGGCTGAAGCATAGGGGATGACACTCATCTTTTCTCTATCTTCTGCAGTCACCGGGCATTGAGTCTTACTCAACTTCACACCTTGCAAAACAGGCAAGAACCCCTTCTTGGACTGATCCATTTTGAACTTCTTCAAAATCTTATAAAGGTATGTGCTTTGTGAAAGTCCTATTAAGCGTCTTGATCTATCTCTATAGATCTTGATGCCTAATATGAAAGCAGCTTCTCCTAGGTCCTTCATTGAAAAACTTTTGTTCAAATATTCCTTCACGCTTTCCAACATTTCTATATTGTTTCCAATCAGCAATATGTCATCCACATATAATATTAGAAACGCTATAGAGCTCCCACTCACTTTCTTGTAAATACAAGCTTCTCCGTAAACTTTGTATAAACTCGAACGCTTTGATCACTTCATCAAAGCGAAGATTCCAACTCCGAGATGCTTGCACCAGTCCATAAATGGATCGCTGGAGTTTGCAAACTTTGTCAGCATTCTCTGGATCGACAAAACCTTCTGGTTGCATCATATACAACTCTTCCTTAAGGAAACCGTTAAGGAATGCTGTTTTGACATCCATCTGCCAAATTTCATAATCGAAAAAGGCAGCTATTGCTAACATGATTCTGACGGACTTAAGCATCGCTACGGGTGAGAAGGTCTCATCGTAGTCAACTCCTTGAACTTGTGAAAAACCCTTTGCCACAAGTCGAGCTTTATAGACGGTGACATTACTGTCCGCGTCCGTCTTCCTCTTAAAGATCCATTTGTTCTGAATGGCCTTACGCCCTTCAGGTAATACTTCCAAAGTCCATACTTTGTTTTCATACATGGATCCCATCTCGGATTTTATGGCCTCTAACCACTTCTCGGAATCCGGGCCCATCATCGCTTCTCCATAGCTCGTAGGTTCATCGTTGTCTAACAACATGACCTCTAAGACAGGGTTGCCGTACCACTCGGGAGCAGTACGCGTCCTTGTCGACCTACGAGGTTTGATAGCAACTTGATCCAAAGCTTCATGATCATCATCATTAACTTCCTCTTCAGCTAATGTAGGCTCCACAGAAACAACTTTCTGCACTGCGCTACTCTCAGGTTGAAGTAAAGGTTCAACAACCTCATCAAGTTCTATCTTCCTCCCACTCAATTCTTTCGAGAGAAACTCTTTCTCAAGAAATGTTCCGTTTTTAGCGACAAACACTTTGCCTTCGGATCTGAGATAGAAGGTATACCCAACTGTCTCTTTTGGGTATCCTATGAAGACGCATTTCTTCGCTTTGGGTTCCAGCTTTTCAGGCTGAAGCTTTTTGACATAAGCATCACATCCCCAAATTTTAAGAAACGACAGCTTTGGCTTCTTGCCAAACCAAAGTTCATATGGCGTTGTCTCAACGGATTTCGATGGTGCCCTATTTAAAGTGAATGCAGCTGTCTCTAATGCATAACCCCAAAACGATAGTGGCAAATCGGCAAGAGACATCATAGATCGCACCATATCCAATAAAGTTCGATTACGACGTTCGGACACACCATTACGCTGTGGTGTTCCAGGCGGTGTCAGTTGTGAAACAATTCCACATTGTCTTAAGTGACTGCCAAACTCATAACTCAGATATTCTCCTCCTCGATCAGATCATAGGAATTTAATCTTCTTGTTACGATGATTCTCAACTTCACTCTGAAATTGTTTGAACTTTTCAAACGTTTCAGACTTGTGTTTCATTAAGTAAATATACCCATATCTACTTAAGTCATCAGTGAAGGTGAGAAAGTAACGATAACCACCGCACGCCTCAATGCTCATTGGACCGCACACATCAGTATGTATGATTTCCAATAAGTCACTTGCCCGTTCCATTGTTCCAGAGAACGGCGTTTTAGTCATCTTGCCCAAGAGGCATGGCTCACATGTGTCAAGTGATTCAAAATCAAGTGACTCCAAAAGTCCATCAGCATGGAGCTTCCTCATGCGTTTTACGCCAATATGACCTAAACGGCAGTGCCACAAGAAAGTGGTATTATCATTATCAATCCTACATCTTTTGGCATCAATGTTATGAACATGTGTATCATTACTATTGAGATTCAATAAGAATAAACCGCTTACATTGGGTGCATGACCATAAACGATATTACCCATATAAATAGAGCAACCATTATTCTCTGATTTAAATGAGTAACCGTCTCGCAATAAACAAGATCCAGATATAATGTTCATGCTTAACGCAGGCACCAAATAACACTTATTTAGGTTCATCACTAATCCCGACGGTAATCGAAGAACGAGCGTGCCGACGGCGATCACATCAACCTTGGAACCATTTCCCACGTGCATCGTCACTTCGTCCTTCGCCAGCCTCCGTCTATTCCGCAGTTCCTGTTTAGAGTTGCAAATATGAGCAACCGCACCGGTATCAAATACCCAGGCACTACAACGAGGGTTGGTAAGGAACATATCAATAAAATGTATATCATATATACCTTGTTTGTTGTTGGCCGCCTTCTTGTCAGCCAAATACTTGGGGCAGTTCCGCTTCCAGTGTCCAGTTCCCTTGCAATGAAAGCACTCAGTTTCTGGTTTGGGTCCAGCCTTGGGTTTCTTCACAGGAGCAGCAACTGATTTGCCACCCTTCTTAGATTTACCCTTCTTACCCTTGCCATTTTTCTTGAAACTAGTGGTTTTATTGACCATCAACACTTGATGCTCCTTCTGAATTTCAGACTCAGCGGCTTTCAGCATCGCAAACAGCTCGGCGACTGACTTGTTCATCCCGTGCATGTTATAGTTCAACACGAAGCTCTTGTAGCTAGGTGGCAATGATTGAAGAACTCTGTCAGTGATAGCCTCTGGCGGAAGGGGCATCCCCAATTCAGCCAGACGGGTGGAGTACCCAGACATTCTGAGCACGTGATCACTGATAGACCCGTTCTCCTCCATCTTGCAAGTATAGAACTTATCGGAGATCTCATATCTCTCGATCCAGGCATTCTTCTGAAAGATAAACTTCAACTCCTGGAACATCTCATATGCTCCATGACGTTCAAAACGTCTTTGAAGTCCCGGTTCTAAGCCATACAACATTGCACATTGAACTATTGAGTAATCATCAGAACGAGCCTGCCAGGCGTTCACAACGTCTAGAGACTCAACTGGAGCGGGTGGATCACCAAGCGGTGCATCAAGGACATAAGCCTTCTGGGAAGCCGTAAGGATAATCCTTAGATTACGGGCCCAGTCCACAAAGTTACTTCCATCATCTTTCAACTTAGCTTTCTCTAGGAACGCATTAAAATTCAGGGGTGCTACTGCGCGAGCCATGATCTACAACATAAATATAGCAAAGACAACTTAGACTATTGTTCAAGATAATGAGTTTAATTAATCATATTACTTAAAAACTCCCACTCAAATTGACATCCCTCCGGTCATTCGAGTGTAACATGATCCAAATCCACCAACTCAAGTCCGATCATCACGTGAGTCGAGGTGGTTTCAATGGTGAACATCTTCATGTTGATCATATCTACTATATGACTCATGTTCGACCTTTCGGTCTCTTGTGTTCCGAGGCCATGTCTGTACATGCTAGGCTCGTCAAGTTTAACCCGAGTGTTCCGCGTGTGCAACATGGCTTGCACCCGTTGTATGTGAACGTGGAGTCTATCACACCCGATCATCACGGCGTGTCTCGAAATGACGAACTTTCGCAACGGTGCACACTCGGGGAGAACACAATTTATCTTGAAATTTAAGTGAGGGATAACCTTATAATGCTACCGCCGTCCTAAGCAAAATAAGATGCATAAAAGGATTAACATCACATGCAAATCATAAGTGACATGATATGGCCATGAACTTGTGCTTTTGATCTCCATCTCCAAAGCACCGGCATGATCTCCATCGTCACCGGCATGACACCATGATCTCCATCATCTTGATCTCTATCAACGTGTCGCCATGAGGTTGTCGCGCCGACTGTTACTCCCACGACTATTGCTAACGTTTAGCGATAAAGTAAAGCATTACATAGCGCTTAATGATTGACACGCAGGTCATACAATAATTAAAGACAACTCTATGGCTCCTGCCAGTTGCCGTACTCATCGACATGCAAGTCGTGATATTCTATACAACACATGATCATCTCATACATCACATATATCTCATCATGTAATTGGCCATATCACATCACAACATACCCTGCAAAAACAAGTTAGACGTCCTCTAATTGTTGTTGCAAATTTTACGTGGCTGCTACGGGTTTGCAAGAACCGTTCTTACCTACGCAAAACCACAACGTGGTGTAGTGATTGCTTTTTGATCTTCTAAAAGAACCCTCTTCATTGAAATCGATTCAACTAAAGTGAGAGAGACAGACACCCGCTAGCCATCTTTATGCAACGAAGTTACATGTTAGTTGAAGGAACCTGTCTCGCGTAAGCGTACGCGTAATGTCGGTCCGGGCCGCTTCATCTCACAGTACCGCCGAATCAAATATCAACTAGTAACGGCAAGCAATATGTATACACCCACACCCACAACTCGTTTGTGTTCTACTCGAGATCTCATCTACGCATAGACCTAGCTCATGATGCCACTGTTGGGGAACGTTGCATGGGAAACAAAAATTTTCCTACACACACACAAGATCTATCCATGGTGATGAGCATCTACGAGAGGGAGAGTGGATCTACATACCCTTGTAGATCGCTAAGCGGAAGCGTTAAGAAACGCGGTTGATGTAGTCGAACGTCTCCGCGATCCAAATCGCAAGTCGTCCCTCGATCCAAGCACGATCCAGCGCCGAACGGACGGCACCTCTGCGTTCAACACACGTACGGCTTGATGACGATCTCCGCCTTCTTGATCCAGCAAGAGGGAGCGGAGAAGAAGAAGAGTTCCAGCAGCACGACGGCGTGGTGGTGTTGATGAAGAACTATTTCAGCAGGGCTTCGCCTAAGCACTACTGAAATTATGACGTAGGAGGAACTAGAGGTTGCCGGCACACGGCTTGGGGCAATCTAATGTCTCTCGTGTGCTAGCCCTACCCCTCTATTTATATGTTGAGCCTTGGGGTCTAAACTTGGAGTAAAAGCCTCCTCCAGGTCGGTTTTGCCCGCACAAGGTCGGTTTGGCCCGCAGGGAAAGAGTCCAACTCGGATCCCTGCAGTACCGCGCACAAGCGGTAGTACCGCTTACGATAAGCGGTAGTACCGCTTGACCAGCTTAAGCGGTAGTACCGCTGACGATAAGCGGTAGTACCGCTTGACCAGTTTAAGCGGTAGTACCGCTGACGATAAGCGGTAGTACCGCTTGACCAGTTTAAGCGGTAGTACCGCTGATACAGTAGCGGTAGTACCGCTTAACCAGCTTAAGCGGTAGTACCGCTGCTACAGTAGCGGTAGTACTGCCTTACCATCTTAAGGCAGTAGCAAAACTTCCTTTTGCACTTTCCAATACCTCGTGGGCTTTATCCCTTTGGCCCATATAAAGTGTTGCTGCACCCGAACACTTCGGTAAACATCCGGAACCCCTTTCCGGTGAATTCCGGAACCCTTCCGGTAACCAAAAACACTATTATCACATATATCAATTTTTTTACCTCCGGACTATTCCGGAGATCCTCGTCATGTCCGGGATCTTATCCGGGACTCCGAACAACTTTCGGTCACCAACAAAATAACTCAACTATACTAATCGTCACCAAACGTTAAGTGTGTAGACCCTGCGGGTTCGAGAACTATGTAGACATTACCGAGACACCTCTACGGTCAATAACCAATAGCGGGACCTGGATGCCCATATTGGCTCCTACATATTCTACGAAGATCTTTATCGTTTGAACCTCTATGTCAAGGATTCAGTTAATCCCGTATGCTGTTCCTTTTGTTCTTCGGTATGTTACTTGCCCGAGATTCGATCGTCGGTATCTCTACACCTAGTTCAATCTCGTTACCGGCAAGTCTCTTTACTCGTTCTGTAATACAAGATCTCGTGGCTAACACTTTAGTCACATTGCTTGCAAGGCTCATTGTGATGTTGTATTACCGAGTGGGCCCTGAGATACCTCTCCGTCACACGGAGTAACAAATCCCAGTCTTGATCCATGCCAACCCAACAGACACCCTCGGAGATACCTGTAGAGCACCTTTATAGTCACCCAGTTACGTTGCGACGTTTGATACACACAAGGTATTCCTCTGGTGTTAGTGAGTTGCATGATCTCATGGTCATAGGAACAGATACTTGACATGCAGAAAACAATAGCAATAAACTGATACGATCATATGCTACGTTCGTAGTTTGGGTCTTGTCCATCACATCATTCTCCTAATGATGTGATCCCGTTATCAAATGACATCTCATGTCAATGGCTAGGAAACCTTAACCATCTTTGATCAACGAGCTAGTCAACTAGAGGCTTACTAGGGACACAGTGTTGTCTATGTACCCACACATGTATTTGAGTTTCCAATCAATACAATTATAGCATGGATAATAAACGATTATCATGAACAAGGAAATATAATAATAACTAATTTATTATTGCCTCTAGGGCATATTTCCAACAACCACGTATGGCTTCTCCCAGTGTCTGCTCCCCTTGAACTCCAGGAAAGTCAAGCTGTAGTGAGTCATATGCCGACAGAACTTCATCCACCCCGACACGAGCATAGCCAGGTGGAATCGGATTGCCGTGGAAGGCTGCTCCAGGGGGATTTGGTAAAGCATAGCCGTCCGCCACCTTCATGGATATGTTCTTCAGTGGAAGGTGTAGCTCACAACTTGTCGTCTCTTGGATATCATCCACCGAGTAGCGAGCCAGCAGTGCATCATCGGCCGGGACCCTCGTGGAACCCACGCTGCTTTTCGGCATAGATGGGACGGTGCTATCCAATGCTGGATCTGCTTGCTGCTGCCGCTGAGACGCCCTTTCCAGGCTAAGTGTGTCGATCTGCTCCTGCTGCCGCATGAAAGCGCGTTCGAACTCCGCGTGCTTTGCTTCTAGCTGTTGAAGCCGTTCTGCATCCTGCTTCTTCTTGTCTTCCTCCTGCTTCTTCTTTCTCGCACGGCTTCTGTAACTGACGTTCCAGTCCGCAAACCCCTCAACCCACGTAACAACGCCTTTGCCTCGTGTTCGTCCCGGGTGTTCAGGATTCCCGAGGGCGCGTGTAAGCTCGTCGTTCTCTCTCTCGGGCTGGAACGCCCCCGTTCGAGCCACTTCTATTGCACCAAGTAAAGCGTCCGAGGCTTCTTTAAGACTTGCCTGCACCATAACCTCCCCTGTCTTTGGGTCCAACTTTCCCCCATGCGCATAAAACCAAGTCCTGCACCTGTCGGGCCAACCCAATGTTGCTGGAGTGACCCCTGCAGCAATCATCTTTTCCTCAGATTCATCCCACTTAGGCCGGCCAGTCTTGTAGCCACCTGGCCCCAGAACATGGTGAAACTGTTTCTTCTCAGCATTGATCTTGTTTATCCTCGACCGTTCCTTAGCTGCTTCCGATGCCTTGAACTCCACAAATAAGTCCCAGTGATCTTTTGCCTTCTCCAGTGCTCTAGTGAATTCTGGAGTCTGCTTTCCTACTTGGACGTACCAGGCCCATAATCTTTTCTTGTGGTTGTGGAATTGTGTGGCCATCTTCTGAAGAGCACTCTTCTTGACTTTCTCCCGTTCTGCATTTGTTAAATGCTCTGGTAGGCTGAAATGTGACATGAGCATTTCCCAAAGTAGATCTTTTGCTCTTTCGTCGACAAAACTAACTTCTCGATCTCCCTTTGGCTTATTCCATTCTTGAACGGAGATCGGGATTTGGTCCCTGACAATAACTCCACACTGACGAGTAAATTTGTCCGCATTCTTTTTAGGAGCAAGCGGTTCGCCATTTGGTTTGATCTCATCGATGTTGTACTTTATGCCAGCCTGCAACTTTTTGGCCGGGCCTCGTACTGCCCTGCTTGTAGAAGATTTGCTCGATCCGGAGGGCTAAAAGAAGAAAGATTCGTTAATATATATATATACAAATCAATTAATACATGTAATGATCACCAGAGGCCTTATATATACCTCGCCGGTCTTTGTTAATTGAAGATCATTGCCTTCGCCATCATTGTTTGTGTTCCCTTCGTCTGTTGGTTCTTCCTCAAATATTCCCTCTCCGAAATTGTTCAGATATTGTGAGCCGTCATCTTCAGGTTCACCCTCTGGGTTTCAGATCATGTCGAACATGATATGCTCTTGATCATGGTCGTCTCTGCCGCTAGCGTCCATAGCTTAACTAATCCAGAAGAAAGATAAAACAATTTAGTATTCAAATTAGAATGCATCTCGAATAATATCACTAATACATCTCAAATAATCCAATTAATGCATCATCGAATATTATCGAATATAATCTCGAATACATCTCGAATATTATCACTAATACATCTCGAATAATAATCCAGTTAATGCATCATCGAATATTATCGAATATAATATCGAATACATCTCGAATATTATCACGAATACATCTCGAATATTATCTCGAATACATGTCGAATATTATCACTAATGCATCATCGAATATAATCTCGAATACATCTCGAGTATTATCACTAATACATCTCGAATATTATCATATAACATCAGTAGCTAATACAGATCGAATACTATCGAATAATCCAGTTGACTCGCGGTTCCTGACGCGCGGGCGGTGGACACCCAAAGAGAAAGAACCATCACAGGATCATAGCTCGGGTGAGATCCCTGAAGAACCTGCCAGGTATTGGAGAACCTGACGTCCAACGCAACCATGTAGCGACGGACGTGCTCGTCCTCCTCCCTGACACGGCGACGTACCACCTCCTCGGGGGCCGGCTGCCTCCGCACCGATAGTGGCCCACGCGACCGCCACCAAAGAAGCTCTGGGTCGACGATGGGAGCCCGGTTCCTCACCAAGCTGCGCGCCCCGGAAGGTAGCACCTCCCAGTGCCAGCCCGGCGGAGCCCAGTCCCGGACATGGCGCCTCTCAAGCAGGTTGTCGCCACCGAGTCGACGACGAGGATGCGGGCCGGGCATCGTCGATGCCAAAAATGTTTCTATGCAAATTTAACATTTTTTAAATGCTTGATTATGATTTTTAAGATACAACATTAAAATATTTTTAATACATGGTCAACTTTTTTCTATGCAAATTTTTTCTATACTATACATGATACAACATTAAAAGAAAAACTAAAAAACAGAAGAAAAAAAAAACTAGCTAGTGAAAAAAAAACAATCTATGCAAATTCCACCGTTCATCTACATACAGAGCATTACTTCCAATACGAGCAAGCCAGGATGGGATCGGGGCGGGGCGTCGGGGCCGGGCGACCTATATATATATATATATATATATATATATATATATATATATATATATATATATATATATATATATATATATATATATATATATATATATATATATATATATCAATTCATCACATGCATATCCATATATCCATACATACACATACATCCATTCATCAAATTTCCATATATCCGTACATATACAACAAAAAAAATTATTCATCCATACAAATTAAAAAAATTAACTACAACATATCCATACAATCTATCCATACATTCATCAACACACCTCTATTACTACCTCATATCCATACTAAACAAATTTAACATCACAAAATTTCAAACAAAGTGATGAACTAGGGTTCACCTACTGCCATCCATCCATCCATTTGGGGAAGAGGGGGAGGAGGGGGAAAGGGTGCTCACCGTGGGGCGGCGACGACGAGGACGGGGCTCGATCGGGGGCGGCGACGAGGAGCGGGCTCGGGGGCGGCGATGCTCGGGGACGACGGCGAGGAGGTCCGGCGACGGTCAGCGGGCTCGAGGACGGCTCGGGGCAGGGCGTCGCGGCAGCCTGGCGGCGGCGTGGCGGTGGTTCGGCGTCGGGGCAGAGGCGCGAAGAGAAAGAAGATTGGGGAGGAAGAAGGGCCGAGGCGGTTAATATATATACCTGGACCTTTAGTCCCGGTTGGTGGCTCCAACCGGGACTAAAGGCCCCCCTTTAGTCCCGGTGCGAGCCACCAACCGGGACTAAAGGTGAATTTCACCAGGCCGAGCGGCGGGAAGCTCAGACCTTTAGTCCCGGTTGGTGGCTCGCACCGGGACTAAAGGGGGGCCTTTAGTCCCGGTTGGAGCCACCAACCGGGACTAAAGGTTTGGTCCTGGCGTGGTGGAAGTTTAGTCCCACCTCGCCAAGCGAGAGGCATTCGCACCTGTTTATAAGCCCCGCTGTGATAACCGTCTCGAGCTCCTCTCTAAAGCAGGCAGTATATGCCTAACGTTCCTCTCTGCCCTGTTGGGCCTACTTGTCCTGCGGGCCTGCATCCTGGCCCATATAAAGTTGGATTTCTAGTCGTATGCGGGTCGTGGTGGCCTAGTAGGCGGGCATTTTTTTATTTTTTGCAAATGTTTTAGTCCCGGTTGGTGGCTCCAACCGGGACTAAAGGTCTTTTCCAGTTTTTTTTTGTTTTTTGCTTTATTTTTTTTCTTTTGTTTCTACTTACAGCCAAATATTTAGAGTTTTTGAGTGAATCTTTTTGGTTTAGGTCACAAAAATTATAAACTTTCTGTTAGTGCCAGTAGTTTTCAAATTTGAATAGTTTAAATTTGAATTCTTTGAAATTTGTGTGAATCACTAGTTTGTGAATAACTTTACTTTAAAAATAGATTTTTGAGTGATTCTTTTTCCTGCTGTTTAATATTAGTGTGTTTTATCAGTATGTTCAATTTGGTAATTTTTAGGTTATTTAAATAGGTGTTTTAATCAAAAACAGATTCTGTTTAGCTCTTTTAGTTTTATAGCTCAAAAAAATCATTAAATGCATGAAAAATAGCGAATGAAGTCAGAAAGGGTTGAAAATTTAGGATGTGGCTTTGAATGGTGCATGTTGAATGCACAAAAAGTCTGGAGTTAAAATAAGTTTAAAAAAATGAAATGCCTTTGTAACGGATGAGTTTTCGTCCGAAACCTTGATACTTCGAAAGAGATTTTCCAGTTTGTACACGAAGTGCATCCAGTTTTTGCTATAACCCTCTCAACTTTTTAGCACATACTATGTGGGTGAAATGATGTTACCATGCCAAGTTTCAACCTTTTCAGAGTTCATTTGTAGTGCTTTTCAAGTTCAGGGTAATTTAGCTCAAAAAAATCAATAAATGCATGAAAAATAGCAAATGAAGTCAGAAAGGGTTGAAAATTGATGACGTAGCTTTGAATGGTGCATATTGAACGCACAAAAAGTCTGGAGTTAAAATAAGTTTAAAAAAATGAAATGCCTTTGTAACAGATGAGTTTTCGTCCGAAACCCTGATACTTCGAAAGAGATTGTCCAGTTTGTACACGAAGTGCATCCAGTTTTTACCGTAACCCTCTCAACTTTTTAGCACATGCTATGTGGGTGAAATGATGATACCATGCCAACTTTCAACCTTTTCATAGTTCATTTGTCGTGCTTTTCAATTTCAGGGTCATTTAGCTAAAAAAAATCAATAAATGCATGAAAAAATAGCGTTCCTTCGCGTTTCAAATGCCAAAACACATATATATATACCCTCACTATTACAAAGATTCCCTCCGGTTTGTCCGAAGTGGGACTTTCCAGATAAGTCCGGAAACTCACTAGAGAAGAAAGTGATGACGGTGAAGCCGGTCACATCCCAGAGTGGGATATTGGGGTATAAAACTTTTTCTTCGCGTGTGTCCCTTTGCGCCGTAACCATGGACAATCTTCATCATTTAACAGGATGCTTGGGTCAGTCTTCACTGTGAAGGGAGCAATTTCATGAAACTTTTCATAATCTTCTGACATGTCTGTCTTGTCCTCCACTCACACGATGTTTCTTTTCCCTGGAAGAACTATATGGCGCTTTGGCTCATCGTATGATATCTTCGCTTCCTTATCTTTTCTTTTTCTCGGCTTGGTAGACATGTCCTTCACATAGAAAACCTGCGCCACATCATTGGCTAGGACGAATGGTTCGTCTGTGTACCCAAGATTGTTGAGATCCACTGTTGTCATTCCGTACCGTGGGTCTTCCTTTACCCCGCCTCCAGTCAGATTGACCCATTTGCACCAAAACAAAGGGACCTTCAAATCACGTCCATATTCAAGTTCCCATATCTCCTCTATGTAACCATAATATGTGTCCTTTGGCCTATTGGTGTTTGCTGCATCAAAGCGGACACCACTGTTTTGGTTGGTGCTCTTTTTATCTTGGGCGATCGTGTAAAATGTATTCCCATTTATCTCGTACCCTTTGAAAGTCGATATGGTCGAAGATGGTGACTTGGCCAGCAAGTACAGCTCATCTCCAACAGTGCCGTCATGCATGAGACGTGTTTGCAACCAACCGCCGAATGACGCCATGTGTGTACGTTTGATCCAGGGCTTAGACTGCTCCGGGTTCTTGGAGCGTACACTATCCAGGTGTTCCTCGATAAACGGAGCCACCAAGCTGGAATTTTGTAGAACTGTGTAGTGTGCTTGCGCCCAAGAATGCCCATCCATACATATTACTGAATCCTTTCCTAGCGTGCCTTTTCCACCCAGTCTGCCCTCATGCCGCGATTCGGGAACACCAATCGGCTTAAGGTCAGGAATAAAGTTAACACAAAACTCAATGACCTCCTCTGTTTCATGGTCCTTGGAGATGCTTCCTTCTTGCCTAGCACGGTTATGAACATATTTCTTTAAGACTCCCATGAACCTCTCAAAGGGGAACATATTGTGTACAAATACAGGACCCAGAATGGCAATCTCGTCGACTAGGTGAACTAGGACGTGCGTCATGATATTGAAGAAGGATGGTGGGAACACCAACTCGAAACTGACAAGACATTGCACCAAATCATTCTATAACCTTCGTAGGATTTCTGGATCGATTACCTTCTGAGAGATTGCATTTAGGAATGCACATAGCTTCACAATGGCTAATCGAACGTTGTCCGGTAGAAGCCCCCTCAATGCAACCGGAAGCAATTGCGTCATAATCACGTGGCAGTCATGAGACTTTAGGTTCTGGAACTTTTTCTCTGCCATATTTATTATTCCCTTTATATTCGACGAGAAGCCAGACGGGACCTTCATACTGAGCAGGCATTCAAAGAAGATTTCCTTCTCTTCTTTGGTAAGAGCGTAGCTGGCAGGACCTTGATACTGCTTTGGATGCATGCCGTCTTTTCCGTGCATACGTTGCTGGTCCTCCCGTGCCTCCGGTGTATCTTTTGTCTTCACATACACGCCCAAGAAGCCTAGCAGGTTCACGCAAAGATTCTTCGTCACGTGCATCACATCGATTGCAGAGCGGACCTCTAGGTCTTTCCAATAGGGTAGGTCCCAAAATAGAGATTTCTTCTTCCACATGGGTGCGTGTCCGTCAGCGTCATTCGGAACAGATTGTCTGCCAGGACCCTTTCCAAAGATTACTTTTAAATCCTTGACCATATCAAGTATATCATCACCAGTACGGTGGGGAGGCTTCTTCCGGTGATCTGCCTCACCTTTGTAATGCTTGCCTTTCTTTCTTAAGAGATGCTTGATCGGAAGAAATCGACGATGTCCAGGTACACATTCTTCTTACATTTATCCAAATATATACTTTCGGTCTCATCTAAACAGTGCGTGCATGCGTGGTATCCCTTGTTTGTCTGTCCTGAAATGTTGCTAAGAGCAGGCCAATCATTGATGGTTACAAACAGCAACGCTCGTAGGTCAAATTCCTGCTGTTTGTGCTCATCCCACACACGTACACCTTTTATGTCCCACAGCTGTAAAAGTTCTTCAACTAATGGCCTTAGGTACACATCAATGTCGTTGCTGGGTTGCTTGGGGCCTTGGACGAGCACTGGCATCATAATGAACTTACGCTTCATGCACAACCAAGGAGGAAGGTTATAGATACATAGAGTCACAGGCCAGGTGCTATGATTGCTGCTCTGCTCCCCAAAAGGATTAATGCCATCTGCACTTAAACCAAACCATACATTCCTTGCGTCATCTACAAAGTCCCGCCACTTTCTCTCGATTTTTCTCCACTGCGACCCGTCAGCGGGTACTCTCAACTTCCCGTCTTTCTTACGGTCTTCTTTGTGCCATCGCATCAACTTGGCATGCTCTTTGTTTTGGAACAAACGTTTCAACCGTGGTATTATAGGAGCATACCACATCACCTTGGCAGGAATCCTCTTCCTGGGGCGCTCGCCCTCAACATCATCATCAGGGTCATCGCGGCTGATCTTATAGCGCAATGCACCGCATACCGGGCATGCATTCAGATTCTCGTACTCCTCACCGCGGTAGAGGATGCAGTCATTAGGGCATGCATGTATCTTCTGCACCTCTAATCCTATAGAGCAGACAGCCTTCTTTGCTTCGTACGTACTGTCGGGCAATTCGTTGTCCTTTGGAAGCTTCTTCTTCATTATTTTCAGCAACTTTTCAAATCCCTTATCAGATACACCATTCTCTGCCTTCCATTGCAGCAATTCCAGTGTGGTACCCAGCTTTTTCTTGTCATCTTCGCAATTTGGGTACAACAATTTTTTGTGATCCTCTAACATGCGCTGCAACTTCAACTTCTCCTTTTCACTTTCGCAGTTTCTCTTTGCATCAGCAATGGCCCGACCAAGATCATCAGCGGGCTCATCTGATGCCTCTTATTCAGCTTCTTCCTCTTTATTCTCTTCCCCCATTGTAGTACCATCGTATTCAGGGAACTCAGGATAGTTGTCATCATCCTCTTCTTCTTCATTCTCTTCCATTAGAACCCCTCTTTCTCCGTGCTTGGTCCAACAGTTATAGCCGGACATGAAACCGGACGTAAACAGGTGGACGTGACGTAAACAGGTGGACGTGAATGACTTTTGAGCTAGAGTAATTCCTATCATTCTTACAGACACCACATGGACAACACATAAAACTATTCCGCTTGTTTGCCTCAGCCGCACGCAGAAAACTATGCACGTCATTAATGAACTGGGGAGAGCGTCGGTCATCGTACATCCATTGCCGACTCATCTTCATTACACAACACCGAAAAGACCAAATTAATACAAGTTCATACATAAAGTTCATACACACTTATTCTCATAAAACAACATAAAACTATCTAGCTAAAGCATTTAAATGCAACAACAAATGCGATCAAAATCGCAACTAAGGTAATAATTGATCCAACAGCATAATGATACCAAGCCTCTTTATTAACGGCATATTTTCTAATCTTTCTAATCTTCAAGCGCATTGCATCAATCTTGATCTTGTGATCATCGACGACATCGGCAACATACAACTCCAATTTCATCTTCTCTTCTTCAATTCTTTTAAATTTTTCTTTCAAATACTCGTTTTCTTTTTCAACTAAATTTAACTTCTCGACAAGAGGGTCGGTTGCAATTTCCGGTTCACATACCTTCTAGATAAAAATATCTATGTCAACTTGATGGGCATAATTGTCATAAACACGAAATGCAACAAATAGTTATAAAAGAGAATATACCACATCCGAATCATAAACCGGACGGGGGCCGACGGGGACGGATATCAAAGTCATGGCACTATGTATAACAAACAATAATACAAGTAAGAAAATTATACAAGTAACTATCTAAATCATACAAATAAGATATTTTTTTATAAAAAGGATAAGAACACAAGAGGCTCACCAAGGTGGTGCCGGCGACCGGATGGTGCGGGCGATCGACGGTGGTTAGGACGGGGACGGGAAGGCACTAAGTAAACCACACCTACACATATGCAAACTAAGAAGTTAATTTGTGCTCAAATTGCATATAAATCAAATAAACTCCCACATAATTACTCCCAAACTAAAACCCACAAATCACTATACTTATAGAGCATTGCACGAGCTAATCTAGCAATGAGAGATGAAAGGACAAAGTTGCTAACCTTTGTGAACACTTGGATAGATGGGGTGCCTTCAAATCTTGACAAATCTTTGGCAAAAATGAAGGATGTGCTCGAGCAAGGGGAAGAACAGAGGAGAGAAAAGGGGAAAACAGAGAGAATGGGCTCGGGCTGGAAGAAGAAGGGTTTATATAGGGAAGTCTTTAGTCCCGATTGGTTATACAAACCGGGACTAAAGGTCCACCTCTAGTCCCGGTTTGTGATACAAACCGGGACTAAAGGGGATCGTGGGGCTCCAGCCTGACACCAGCCTGCCACCACACCTTTAGTCCCGGTTTGTATCACAAACCGGGACTAGAGGTTCCACCTCTAGTCCCGGTTTGTGATACAAACCGGGACTAAAGGGGCTCGTGGGGGCCCCAGCCTGACACCAGCCTGTCACCACCCCTTTAGTCCCGGTTTGTATCACAAACCGGGACTATAGGTAGAAAATGAATCGGGACTAATGATGCCGGTGCCCCCGACCGCTCCTAGCCGTTGGAACCGGGACTAAAGGAGCGGACGAAAGGTCTGTTTTCTACTAGTGATGTGGGGCAAACACTGATAGATACTACCAGCGTTTTGTGCACACACTGCTAGTTCACCACGTTTATGCATTGTTTTGAAATGGTCTACAATAATTAGAATATAGCAAAGCTACTACCATCAAGTGACGGTAGCACCCTCACGTAGGGTGCCACTGAGCGAAGCAACACACTAAAAAGACCACATCACTCCCTCTACTCACTTGGACCTTAATTGGAAACATTGTAACCACGCAGCTGCTAGTATTGTCGTGTCTTTGGGATCCCACAATCACAATTTTGATACAGCTGCAGTACATAATTCCTGGCACCATTTTGTATGCTGATCTACAAAGAGTAATCTCTTCACTCAACTAGCTAGCTCGCAAGCACCATATAGGCATATACCGATCTGTCCTCCCAGAAGAACAAGGCAAAATCCTGATCTATATATTTCTTCACCACCCTGCTCAAGGCAAGGTTGTGCCTGCTTCCTCCATGATCCTCATGGAGACAATGTTTTTCTTATTGCAGAGGCACTGGCACAGCTCTACCACATACTTAATCATGCCTGCTTTGTAAGTGCACACCAAGACCAAGGCATCACTGCTGACACTGCATGCCAAATGAGCAAGTTATTAGTTACACATTGAAATTTACCAATAAATGATCTAAAAAAAGAAATTTACCAATAAACGGAACTAAGTAACTAGATTGTCACGTACCTGCCGAGAGATGGAGCTGGATCTTTGCAAGGCTTCCGATAGCCAACGGAGCACGTCAACCTGAGCGCGTAGGTGCATCGTGTAGTCCATGGCCTCGCGTAGCAGGGTGGCCTCGTCGACGGCGGCGTCCCGGCCTCCCGGTATCACCTCCCTCAGCGCCATGGTCCTCCTCCTCAACAGCCTCGCAGCGTCGCCACCACCAGCACGACCTGATCTAGTCCAGCTCCTCTTCCGGCGGCAGCACCTGCTCACGATCCTCCTGCACCTCTGCACCTTGCACGCGCCGGACGACGGTGAGGCAGCCGCTTCGGAGGCTAAGATGGCACTGGGCCACCTCGCGTCGGTGCGGGTGGCACCGCCCGCGGCCGCCATGGCGATGTTTGCAGAGGACTTGACGGCGAGCTTCCTCTCGTGGAGGCTCATGGCGCCGTTGCCGAAGGATGTGCTCGTGCGTTCCTGGAGCTGGAGGCCGAGGAGGAGGTTC
Source organism: Elymus sibiricus (assembly GCA_039707655.1). Lineage (NCBI taxonomy): Eukaryota > Viridiplantae > Streptophyta > Magnoliopsida > Poales > Poaceae > Elymus > Elymus sibiricus. The sequence goes on from CM077676.1 coordinate 430,003,349, forward strand.
TTGAGGAACTCCTGCTTGAAGGACTTGGTGTCGATGTTAGGGCCATGTATTGCTTTTTCTGTTCTCTGTTTTGGTTGAGCAGAGTCAAGTACAGATGTACTTGCGCGTGCTAAGTAATGTAGATGGATAGGTACAGAAACATGGGCGCTCCTGCTGCTTAAATAGGGCGCTCCTGTACTTTTTTCAAACATTTTGCGAACTTTTTTCAAATCCTAATCTCAATGATGTACTTGCTGTCGGCGATCGCCTTAATACCTCAACAAGCAGCATGTGCTCATATTCTTCCGTGATGATGATGTGTTGTCGTACACTAGGCATGGACGTAGAACGGACAAGTACGGGTTGAGATGTCCACATGCTCATGCTACTGTACATAATTACTGAGCTGGCTAGCTCCCCCTGTGATCATCGCACAAAAATAACACACCATACATGCCAGCTAACGTAGTACGTAGACATTCACCTAGGTGTCGATCTCGTATCAAAAGCATCATGCATCATCACGCATTGCATGTGCGTTTACTACGTATAGTATTATCATTGTGCGTTGTCGTATGCTAGGTACGGCCGTATGGATAAAAGTTGGACAAGTATGATCCAAGATGTCCACAAGCCTCAAGCGCACGATGATCGATGATAACAAACATATAATCACTCAGCTCGCTTCCGTGTCATGGTCACACAAGAAAAATGGCTTTGCAATGAACGGGATAGAAAGACAAGATGCGCGTACATGGCCGCACATGCAGCGGCAGCGGCAGCGCGAACATGATAAGGATGTGTTGACGTGCATGTGACAGGAGTATACAACATTTTTTTTGCCCGGACATGAGAACATGAGGCCAACTCCAACGCGCCACCCCCAATGGTCCTGCCGCGTCCGTTTGAGAGTAAACGGATAGAAAACGCGGCCCAACGCGCGGGAGCAAACGGACAAATGTGTGACACCCCCGACTTAATCGTGCACTAATCATACACGCAAATGCACACGATCAAGCCTAAGAACTCATTTGAAGATATCACAACACAACTCTAAACACAAATAAAGTTATACAAGCTTTATATTACAAGCCAGGGCCTCGAGGGCTCGAATACATAAGCTTGAGTCATACATGCATCAACGGAAGCATCAGATATCTAAGTACAGACATAAAGTTAAACAAGTCTGACTTAAGAAGGATGAGCAAAACAACGACACTGATCGAAAAGGCGCATGCCTCCTGCCTGGGTGCCTCCTATCTACTCCTGGTCGTCGGTGATCCACGTAGTACTAGTCTCCGCCGGAGGGGTAGTAGTAGTCGTCGACTGGGGCAGCTGGCTCTGGGGCTCCGCCATCTGGTCGCAGCAAACGGGTATGGGGAAAATGCGAGTAAGGCAACCGTGAGTACTCATCCAAAGTACTCGCAAGACTTACATCAGAACTATTTTATATATGCATCGGTATCAAAGAAAGGGCTGTATCTGTGGACTAAACTGCAGAAATGCCAGAATAGGGGGGAAAGCCTAGCCTATCGAAGACTAGTAACTTGCAGCATCTTGCAGCATTAGAAAAGTGTAGATTAGTACATGGTAAAGAAGTAAGCAAGTAGTAACAACGCCCAGAGATCCTTCCTCGACTCCCTGCGAGAAAGCGATCCCGGAGCCATCATATTATTAAACATCACAAATATCCAGTTCTAGTTGTAGTAGATCGGGATACTCTCTGAGCGTCCGTTACCGTGGACATGGCTATTCGAATAGATATACTTCCCTGCAGGGGTGCACCAACTTTCCCAACACGCTCGATTAACTCAGGCCGGACACACTTTTATCGGGTCATGCCCGGCCTCGGCTGATCGACACACCGTAGTCCTACCTAGGCTCAATAGAGAGGCCAGCACGCCGGTCTAACTCCTAAGTGCGAAGGTGTCATGGGCCAATCGTCCTTTGCACTCCCGCGCGTTGCGAACGCGGCCGGGAGCAGACCTAGCCCCCTTAATACAAGCGCAGGCTTTCCCAGTCCAACCCGGCGCGCGCCACTCAATTGCTGACGTCTGAGAGCTTTCGGAAGAATCGTACGACGCCGAGTTCCCATACTTATTCCCGCGTGGTGGTTAGTGCGAAAAGGCCAGAGGCCTACTCAGATCACATATCCTAACCCGTTAGTGTGCTGGGAGCTCACAGTGACAATCAGTGATACATGATCTGTGGTCCCGTCGCCCCGTCTCGTGGACTTACGGCAAGGGCCAGGAATGCCCGGCCGTGCCACGTAATTATCTCGCGGGTACCCTCACGGTCAACCCGACTCCACATCTCTCGCGGGTACCCCTCGGGGTCGACCCGCCTTCAACAAAGGTCTGAGGTAAAAGTCATGGTAACCGTGTGTCCATAACATCAAGGGAACCCGAGGAATCACCCTCGATGGATTCCTACTCGATGTAATCCGTCAAGGAGAACCAGGAGGAATCACCCTCGATGGTCCACACTTGATGGGTTGCCCGACAGAGTCATCATCGGGAAGGGGAGGGCGAGGAATCACCCTCTGCAATCACCACCGATGTGCTATACTACAGAGATATCATCAGGAGTGCAGTACGAGGTATCAACCTCGGCACTCGATAGTAGCCCTGCAGAGTCGTACAACTAAGGGGGTGTGCGGTGATGTGTCGGTCTCTGCACATCGATCACATTGATCTGGGGCACCAGTAACAAAGCGGGGCAACAGGGACAAGGGTGAGGGGTCACTAATGGATGACTAACCAACCTATACTAAGCATTTATGATAGCAGATAAGGTATCAATAGCAGTTTACAAAAACAGGCTATGCATCAGAATAGGTATTTCGGAACAACAACTGTGGCAATTCTAATGCAAGCATGAGGGAGAAAGAATAGGTGATATAGGCATGTTCAAGGGGGGTTGCTTGCCTGGAAGCTCTGCTGAGAGGGTCTGATCGTCTGGAGCGTAGTCGTACTCGGGAGCAGCGTCAGTCTCGGGGTCTACCGGAGAGAAGAGGGGGAAGAAACATTAAATAAAAGCAAACAAGTGCAACACAATGCATGGCATGTCAAAATGCAGTGTTGGTGGTGACCTAATGCAGTACTACACGTAAGAGACGGAGCGGGAAAATATCTGAGGATGTTTTCCCGGCTTTGGGCATCTGTCAGACAGATGAACCGGAGGGGAAGGTTCCACGTTTGCAGTGTTGTGGGCATGTGACAGATACATGGAGGGCATATTCGGGTTCGTCTCATTTTTCTGATCAACTTTCATGTAGAAAACTTTTCGATCCGAGCTACAGTTTATTTTCTACGATTTTTCAAAGTTTTAAACATTTTCTGAATTTTTCTGGAATATTATTAATCCGAATATGCACAGTGCAGAAAAGGGCTAGGAGCACCCGGTGCAGTGCACCAAAGGTGCACTGTGAGGCTGCCAGGTGGGGCCAGTCAACTGCTGACTCAGCAGTTGATTGGTCAAAGGGTCCAGTGGGACCCACATGTCATTGGCTGGGACCAGCCCAGTCAGCATTTGACTGGGTCAACTGGGCCCAGTGGACCCACATGTCAGCCACTGTTAGTTTAACTATGATTTTGTTTATTTAATTAACTAATTTAGCCAGTGGGCCCAGCCTGTCAGTGGGTGTACTAATTAACAGATTAGCTAGTTTAATTAAATTGCTACAGTAGCGGGCCCACTTTCAGTGACTGCTTAGCACGGGGTTAGCCCCTGACCACCTGACAGGTGGGGCCGGCTGGTGTTTTGAACGCTGGCGCGCGCGCCGGTGATCAACCGACGACGGCGCGGCGCGGGACGTCGCCGGAAAAGCCCTACAGGCGACCGTTTTGCGCGTGGTTTGCTCCTACGGGACCGGCGTAGCGAGGCGTGTCTACTGGTGTGAACAGAAGTGGAGGAGGTGGTCTGAGCTGTCCGGAGCGACCACGACGGGCGGCGGCCAAATCGGGAGCTCGGCGAAAACGACGTTGCGGGCGCGCTCAAGTCGAATGGATGGGCCAGGGGCATCTACGCGACGACACGAGCTCGGTGACGCGCTCAGTTGAGCCGGAGCGGCGCTAGGAGGACGGCAGGGAGCTCACCCGCAACGGCGGAGCTCCGGCAATGGCAGCAGCAAAGCGGGGCTTGTGTGGGAGGGAAGAAGAGAGGGGAGTGGCGTCGGAGCTCACCTAGTGGGCGCACGAGGGCCCGACAGAGGCTTAGTAGCTGCAGAGGAGCGGATCGATGCCGGCGAGCTGCGGTGATCCGAGGTGGACGCCGGCTCGATCCTGGTGATGTGGAAGTCGGAGGCTCGCGTGGGTTGGCGGAGAGGAAGAAGCAGTCAGCGGCGGTCCTCGTGGGCACGTCGGAGTGGCGAGGCGACGGTAGTGGCCACGTCCACAGCCGCGGAGTGCTCTCTGTGGCGCTCGGCCGAGGTGAGAGCGAGAGAGGGAGAGAAGGGAGGAGTGAGGCGAGGGGGGGCTCAGGGGCACGGGGCTCTGCCCTTATCCACCAGGAGCGGGCGGCAGGGCCGCTGTCGAGCTGCAGAGGGGGGGGGGGGCTAGGGAGCGGGAGCATGCGGGCACGCTGTGGCGACGTCAGCGAGGAGAGAGAGAGGAGCGGGAGGTGGGGGAAGGAGCTGGCCGGGCTGGGCCGGCACTGTGGACTTAAGTCCAGTGCCCCCAGGCCCTTTTCCTTTTTCTTTTTCTGCTTTTCGTTTCCTTTTCTGCTTTGCAAAAGATAGGCCCCCAATTGACTTTTGTAAAATATGTGGCTGGGCTCAATATTTAGTATGCAATATACCTCACTGCCCCAAAAAGTTTGGGGGCAAAATAATTTCATTTGGATTTTGTATTGCATTTAAAAGAGTCAAAATGGTGCTGTTGGCCCTGTTTTCTTGATGTTAGAGTCATCTAGGGAATTTAGGTGATGTTGTTTTCCTGAACATAAATAGTTATGGAATATTTCCAAAATTATGAACTATTTAGTTTCCAAATTTGAACAACTTTTATTTTCACCTCATATTTGAATTTCAATTTGAGTTGGAATTTGAAATGAGATATGATTCCAATGTGATCAAGCCTTCTAAATCAAAATGACTTAGCATAATCATGAGGATCACTGTAGCTCATTACATAGGGGTGTTACAATTCTCCTCCTCTAAGAGAAATTCTCGTCCCGAGAATTCAGGAGGTAGAAGGGAAAAGATCGGGGTATTCCGGGGAAGTTCTACCGGAAATACCTTTTAAAAGTCGCGAACGACTGGAACATTTCAATTCCTCAAATTTAATGCCATGTATGTATGCAGAAGCTTATGATAAGAATGACTACGATACTTCTGAATCAAAAAGAACAGAAGCTGGTACTGAATTAACAAGAAGAGTACCCTTCACAGTAGCTGGCTGACCTTGAGCCTCATTCAGATCAACATGGTAAGCTTGACCACGACCATAAGAAGGTCTGGCTTTGTTGTTGCGGGACTGGTTGTTGCCACGACCATTACCACGGCCAGCAGAGGGAAGTGCAAGCTGATTCTGATTCTGAGGGCATTCTGTGGCACGGTGACCTGGACGGCCACACTTGAAGCAGAGCCCATCATTGGGACGGGGAGCAGGAGCTCGAAGCAGTGGAGCCTGAGGTCTTGGCTGCCCCGGCAGTGGAGGCGGTGCAGCTGGATGGTACATGCTGTGAGGAATCCAGATACGGTGCTTCTGCGATGACGAGCCCGAAGATGAGCCCGCATCATGGGTGCACTTGAGAGCGTTCTTGTGATCCTTCAGTCCAGTCTCAACCTGAATGGCCTTGTTCACAAAGGTGGCAAAGTTAGCGAAGTCTTGAACAAGAAGTGCTAGCTTGATATCGGGATTGAGCCCTTCACGGAAATTCTCCTGTCTGCGGGCATCAGTAGCAATGTCTTGCTCAGCATAGAGAGATAATTGAAGGAACTCCCACTGGTAAACTTCCACAGTCTTGCTGCCCTGGGTAAGATTGCGGAACTCACGCTTCTTCCGGTCCATAACACCTTGCGGAATGTAACGGGCATGGAAAGCAGCTTGGAACTCCACCCAGGTGATGATTGTTCCAGCAGCTAGGGTATGCCTATGACTGTTTCACCATTGAGCTGCAGGACCCTTTAGAAAGTAGGACGCAAAAGTGACATAGCTGGCAGGAGCAACATTAGCAGACTCCATCTCATACGTGATATCACGGAGCCAGTCATCGGCATCAAGCGACTGAACAGAGTTGCGGAATACAGCAGGGTTGAGGCGAACAAAGTCTTGCAAGTTAATTGGGGCTGGCTGCTGGTTCATGTTCGGACGCGGGAACTGATCCATTACCCGTTGCAAGAATTGACGGTTCAGCTCAAACTGTTGCATCATTGCAGCCATATAGTCGGGCGGTGGTGGATTGTTGGCACCACGGCCACGACCACGACCTGCTGGTCTAACCATTCTGCTAAAGATTAACAGAGGGTAGTTTAGCAACGAGCATTGCAGTTGTATGGAATCGTTCATGAAGTAACACACACAACAAAGGAAGTGCAATAGATACAATATCATAGTCAAACATGACATACAGATCCATACATAGATTCAGTTACAAGCCAATGTTACAACAACGGAAAGGAAAGCTAGTCATACTAGGCGGCACGCAGGCACGCGGTGGAGGGATACAGCAATGGGACATAGCGATAGCTACATCATCGCTGGAAAGGACCACTGAAGCCAGGCAACTGCAAGTGACGACGTAGGGTGCAGAAACTGGTCCCAAAGTGGAAGAAGAGGACCACGTGGAGGAGTACAACCTCCAACTGCAGGCCACTCAAGACCTGGTGGCAACTCCGTCGTGCGCGGGTAAAGGATGTACTCTGGATGTATCCCTGCACTGACTGCTGGCAGCAACTGTGTCAGAGCATCGCAAAGACGAGCACGAGTGGCGTACAACTCGACAGCAAGAGCTCGGGCAGTGCGATCCAGAGTCTCAGCGTACTGAACCAAAACCTGCGGGTCATAACGACGTCGCACGTAAGGGGTATAGACAGCAGTGTAATATCCACTCTCATCCCCAGCGGGGGTATACGGGATATATCTGAAAGCAGTCTCCTCCAAGCGGCTGTGCTCTCCACGGAGACAGGCAATAGCAGTATAGGCAGCATCGTGGACTGCCATGTCAACAGTCACTCCAACACCATGAAAGGTATGCAACTCAGTGATGGAGCTGTTCTGCCGATCAAAGATACGAACCACAGCGTGGTACTGCTCCTGGTTGAACTCGCGGTAATCCTCGTAAACAGTGTACTCGGGGTACCAGGGATATCCCAGCCTGGTCAAGAGGTCGATCAGGATAGCAGGGAACTCAGTCGCATCAACAACCATAATGTGGCATACGAGCTGTCTTGCGGGACGCATCTGAAACAAGGAGTGCAAGATGTCAAATGACAGTGTGAGAAGCATATGATAGTACTGGAAAGAAATGGTTGCAGATAATCCAGCTCTCCGGGTGAATGTGAAAATGAGAACCTAATGTCAGAGTTAGTAAAATCTTTAACCTGAAAGGAAGAGAGATCAGAGTCCCAGAGTAAGGAAGAGGAATAAAAGATCCTAATACCACCCATTGACGACGTGGGCCCGTAAGCCACACAGCCATGTTAGTAAAACAGTTTTTCAGAGACTAGACTCAACTTCGGCCAACGAGATGGAAAGGGGGGTTCCTACAGGCAGTCTGCTCTGATACCAACTTGTGACGCCCCAGACTTAATCGTGCACTAATAATACATGCAAATGCACACGATCAAGCCTAAGGACTCACTTCATGATATCACAACACAACTCTAAACACAAATAAAGTCATACAAGCTTTATATTACAAGCCAGGGACCTCGAGGGCTCGAATACATAAGCTCGAGTCATACATGCATCAGCGGAAGCGTCAGATATCTGAGTACAGACATAAAGTTAAACAAGTCTGCCTTAAGAAGGCTGAGCAAAACAACGACACTGATCGAAAAGGCACAGGCCTCCTGCCTGGGTGCCTCCTATCTACTCCTGGTCGTCGGTGGTCTCCACACAGTAGTAGTCTCCATCGGAGGGGTAGTAGCAGTCGTCGACTGGGGCAGCTGGCTCCGGGGCTCCGCCATCTGGTCGCAGCAAACGGGTATGGGGAAAATGGGAGCAAGGCAACCGTGAGTACTCATCCAAAGTACTCGCAAGACTTACATCAGAACTATTTTATATATGCATCGGTATCAAAGAAGGGGCTGTATCTGTGGACTAGACTGCAAAAATGCCAGAATAGGGGGGAAAGCCAAGCCTATCGAAGACTAGCAAATTGCAGCATTAGAAGAGTGTAGATTAGTACATAGTAAAGTAGTAAGCATGTAGTAACAACGCCCAGAGATCCTTCCTCGACTCCCCGCGAGAAAGCGATCCCGGAGCCAGCATATTATTAAACATCACAAGTATCCAGTTCTAGTTGTAGTAGATCGGGAGACTCCCTGAGCGTCCGTTACTATGGACACGGCTATTCGAATAGATATACTTCCCTGCATGGGTGCACCAACTTACCCAACACGCTCGATTAACTCAGGCCGGACACACTTTTATCGGGTCATGCCCGGCCTCGGCGGATCGACACACCGTAGTCCTACCTAGGCTCAACAAGGAGGCCAGCACGCCGGTCTAACTCCTAAGTGCGAAGGTGTCATGGGCCAATCGTCCTTTGCACTCCTGCGCGTTGCGAACGCGGCCGGGAGTAGACCTAGCCCCTTAATACAAGCGCAGGCTTTCCCAGTCCAACCCGGCGCGCGCCACTCAATTGCTGACGTCTGAGAGCTTTCGGAAGAATCGTACGACGCCGAGTGCCCATACTCATTCCCGCATGGTGGTTAGTGCGAAAAGGCCAGAGGCTGATAACCCACAAGTATAGGGGATCGCAACAGTTTTCGAGGGTAGAGTATTCAACCCAAATTTATTGATTCGACACAAGGGGAGCCAAATAATATTTGCAAGTATTAGCAGTTGAGTTGTCAATTCAACCACACCTGGAGACTAAATATCTTCAACAGAGTGATCAGTAGCACAGTAGTATGATAGTTTGATAGCAGCAATAATAGTAATAGTAGCAGTAACGGTATCAGCAATAGTTTTGTAGCAATTGTGACAGTAGTGGCAACAGTAGTAACTTAGCAAGGAACAATATGTAAAAAGATCGTAGGCATTGGATCCGTGATTTTGTTGGATAACGTTCATCATGTAACAGTCATAACCTAGGGCGACACAGAACTTGCTCCAATTCATCAATGTAATGTAGGCATGTATTCCGTATATAGTCATACGTGCTTGCGATAAGAACTTGCATGACATCTTTTGTCCTACCCTCCCATGGCAGCGGGGTCCATAAGGAAACAAAGGAATTACTCACTCCCGGCGGTGAGCATCATGAAATTGGTGATGAAGGATGGTTCATGATGACGATGCCGGAAGATCCCCCTCTCCGGAGCCCCAAACGGACTCCAGATCTAGCATCCCGATGAAGAACAGGAGGTGGCGGCGGCTCCGTATCATGAAACGCAATAAAACTTCCTCCCTTTTTCTTCTCTGGAATTGTGAATTTATAGCGTTGGAATTAGGTCAGACGGAGCCACGTGGGCCCCACGAGGTACCAGGGCGCGCCTGGGGGGGTGGCGCGCCCTGGTGCCTCGTGAGCACTGGGTGGCCCCCCTCCAGTGGGTCTTGGTTCCAGTATTTTTTATTTATTCCATAGAAAATCTCCAAAAAGTTTCATCCATTTCCAAGAACTTTTATTTCTGCACAAAAAAACAACACCAGGGTAATTCTGCTGAAAACATCGTCAGTCCGGGTTAGTTCCATTCAAATCATGCAAATTAGGGGCCAAAACAAGAGCAAAAGTGTTTGGAAAAGTAGATACGATGGAGACGTATCAACTCCCCCAAGCTTAACTCATTGCTTGTCCTCAAGCAATTCAGTTGACAATTTGAAAGTGATAAAGAAAAAAATTTACAAACTCTTTTGTTCTTGTATCTATATATATGTTTAAATAGTACCCAAATTTTAAGCAAAGATTATAACTAACCACGCAAATGATAACTCTTAGAAATTATATTCACTCATATCAATGGCATAATCAACTAGCGAGCAATAATAAGATATTTCAAATGCCAACACTTTGTCAAAACGATCATGATATAATATGACAACATGGTATCTCGCTAGCCCTTTCTGAGACCACAAAACATAAATGCAGAGCACCTCCAAAGTTCAAGCAGCGACTAAACATTGTAATTCATGGTAGAAGAGATCCAGTCATGATGCACACAACATTAACTATTCACAATGCATGAGAATGACAATAGTGCTCTCAGGACTAGTACTTATTTGAGAAGGTGATGACTCAACAATAAAAGTAAAATAACATAAAAGTAAATAGATAAGCCCTTCGCAGAGGGAAGCATGGATTTGCAGAGGTGCCAGAGCTCGAAGCTTAAATTAGAGATAAATAAAATTTTGGGAGGTATGCCTTTCCTGTCAACGTCACGACCGAGAGTTTTTAATATCTTCCATGCTAAACACATTAGCGGTGGTTCCCAAGCGGTAAAGTAAAGTTTACTCCCCCTCCACCAACAATCACAAGCCATGGCTAGCCGAATCCTCGGGTGCCCTCCATACCAACAACTTTCCGGGGGAGTTTGTTTTATTATTTTGCAATTTTAATAATGGGACTGGGCATCCCGATTACCAGCCCCTCTCGTGCAAGGACAAGTGAATCAACACTCATCATGAGAATAACCCGCTTGGCATGGAAGATACTGACCACCCCCTGTCGCTCCATAAGCGGTACGGGCACACAAAATAGATGTTCATTTGAATATTTAGAGTTGGCACATGCAAATTTACTTAGAACGGCAGAGTAATACCGCATATAGGTAGATATAGTGGACTCATATGGAATAACTTTAGGTTTAAAGGTTTTGATGCACAAGCAGCATTCCCGCTTAGTACAGGCGAAGGCTGCAAATAGGTTGAGAAGCGACCAGCTAGAGAGTGAAAACGGTCATAATCATGCATTATGAATAATCAAGATTGAATACTAGCATGAGTAGGATATAAACACCATGAACATAAATATCGTGAAGGCTATGTTGGTTTTGAATCAACTACATGTGTGAACATGTGCCAAGTCAAGCCACTTGAAACATTCAGAGGAGGATACCATATCATCATACTACATCACAATCATTTTAATGCATGTTGACACTCAAGATAAATCATTATCCACTCCTAGCTACTTAAGCATGGCATGAACAACTATAATCTCTAATTGTCATCATAAACATGTTTAATCATAATATGCTGAATCATGGATACTGAGTTAAACATATTTACAAAAAGAAAGAACAAGTTGAGTTCATACCCACTTTTCCTTGCCACAGTCACTTCATCAAATCATCGTCATTATTGCCTTTCACTTGCACGACCGATTGATATGAAAATAATAATAGTGCAAGAGTGACATGGACTAAGCTAGAATCTGCAAACATTTTATTCAAAGTTGAAGACAACGTAAAATGGGCTCTTTGTTAGATCAACAACAATGCATATGAGAGCCACTCAACATTTTCATCGTGGTCTTCTCCTTACAATGACTCAACAAAAGAAAAGAATTTCAGAGAAACACACTGAAATATTTTTGGAGTTTTTAGTTTTTCTGAAGTAAACGAAATAAAGAAGAAAACGAAAAACGAGAAAAACTATTTACACGGGAAAGCTCCCAACAAGTAAAAGAACAAACGGGAAATCTTTTTGGGTTTTCTTTTACTACTATGAAACTACAACTAATTAAACTAGAAAGAAAAACTGAAAAGAAGCGAGAAATGTTTTTGGATTTTCTTAAGTTTTTCGAACACACTAGAAGAAAGCGAGAAAATAAAAGTAGCATGGATTATACAATGAAAAAGTATGAACACGGACAACTGGAATTAAATGTGTGAGCATGAATGTAATGTCGGTGAGAGATACGTACTCCCCCAAGCTTAGGCTTTTGCCTAGCTTGGTCTACGGCCATTCGTAGTAGCCATCCGGTCCCATGTGAAAGTCCTGAGGCGGCGGCACCCGAGCATCCCAATCCTGGGGCTCCTCCTCTGCCGCTGCCAACGCGTTCCGGTAAGCAATGATGCCCGGTGGCATCACGGTATATCCATTCCTGGCTTGAGAATCAAACAAAGCAGGTGCAGGCAACAGAATAATATCACGAGTATCCTCCCTAAAAACCAAGTTATAACGAATGTTGTGAGGAGGCTCAGGAGCATCAAGAAAGTGGTGGTCCCTCATGGACTGGTGATCTAAGTAAATTCTGGGCAACAAACAATCATGAGGGCGTATGTTAACATTAAAACGTCTCGCTAAGCGAGTAGCATAAATACCACCATGAATTTTACCCCTAGTTCTATTAGTGTGCAGGCGGCATGCAATGATAGCTCCCAGGTTATAAGTGTTGTCATTATGTAGTGCACGGCGTAAAATGGCAAAGTCAGGTGTAGCTAGCGCACTACCTTGCTCCCTAGCAATCAAGCATTTCCCTAAGAATAAAGCAAAGTAATGAACAGAAGGAAATTGCAAGCTAGTGGCTCGGGCTTTCGACACGCCCCTTGTCTCTCCCACAGTTAAAGTGTGGAGGAAACCCTGAAACTCCTCCGGCCGAAGCTCTCTAATTTCCCCATCAAGGGGAATCAAACATATCTCACAAAATTCAGCCAGAGGTATCTGATAATGTTCAGCATATAAATCAAAGCGCACCTCAGGGGGTTCGAGCCTACTCAGAAAATGAAAGTTTTGCACAAAGGAATTTGTAAGTATGTGGTGCTGGTCACACTCATCGGCGAGGAAGTCGGCCAGTCCAGCATTTGCAACGAATTGCGCGAACTATTGGTAGAATCCGGCTTCATTCATGAAGGGATTGTGCGGCCATTCGCACGGCCGGACCTCCGTCCTACGCGGAATGTTGAGGTCACTGTCCGAGGTCTCCCCAAGGACTCCCCAAGGACTCCCTTGGCGTTCGTTCCACTTCGAGGAACTCCTTCGAAAGATATTCATTTTCCTAAGAACAATTTTCTAAAAAAAATTTGGGCCACAAAATGATATCAATAAAACTTCACAAGATTGATAGCAACTACTCATATGGATGTCTAGAGGCTATATCAAGCATTCAAACTATTTGGAACTCAAAGAATTCAACATGCAAGCTCATTTTCTGTAGCACCAAGAGCAGCTAATTATGCAAAATATAATCAACTAGAGCAAAAACTAATTGGAGCAATGGAGGAGTCACATACCAAGGAGCAATCTCCCAAAACAGTTTCGGAAACGGGGCTCCGAGCAAAGAGATCAAAAATTTCAGGTTTGTGAGCAAGAACACGAGAGAGAGAGCTACCAGGAATTTTTTCTAGAGGCAAGAGACGAAGTGAGCTGAAGGGATAAGTGAGGGGGTCCCTGTGGGGCCCACGAGGTACCTGGGCGCGCCAGGGGGGTGGCGCGCCCTGGTGCCTCATGGGCACCTGGGGCACCCCCCTGGAATGTGTCCAGTGCCAAAAATTCTTAAATATTACATAAAAATTCATATCAAAATTTTATTGCATTCTGAGCACTTTTATTTCTGGGCACCTTTTTTATTGCACGGATTAATCAGAGAACAGGATAATCATGGCATTTTATTGCATTTAACTAAAAATAACAGAAAATAAAAAGTGGTACAGAAGGTTGTGCTTACTAAATTCATCGACCACATGCCTTCTAAAAGAATCCATTAATAAGGTTGATCAAGTCTTATTAACAAACCATTTCCGAGTGACATGAAACCGAAGAACTTTCGTATAACACTAAGTTACCTCAACAGGGGATATGCATCTCCCCGATAATAAGAGTTTCATATTTCCTTTTAACAGTAGGAAGAGGGAGTTGAAAACTTCCAGTAGTAATTGTCGGAGTCTTTTCAATAATATGAATACCATTTACTTGAAATTGTTTCTTCGGAAAGTGCACCGTATGTTCATTACTATTGATATGAAAAGTGACCTTGCTTTTGTTGCAATCAATAACAGCCCCTGCAGTATTCAAGAAGGGTCTACCAAGGATAATCGACATGTTGTCATCCTCGGGCATATCAAGTATAACAAAGTCTGTTAGAATAGTAACGTTTGCAACTACAACAGGCACATCCTCACAAACACCGATAGGTATGGCAGTTGATTTGTCAGCCATTTCCAATGATATTTCAGTGGGAGTGAGTTTATTCAAATCAAGTCTTTTATATAAAGAGAAAGGCATAACACTAACACCGGCTCCTAAATCACACAAAGCAGTTTTGACATAATTTCTTTTAATGGAGCATGGTATAGTTGGTATTCCTGGATCTCCTAGTTTCTTAGGTACTCCATCCTTAAAAGAATAATTTGCAAGCATGGTAGAAATTTCAGCTTCAGGTATCTTTCTTTTATTTGTGACAATGTCTTTCATGTATTTAGCATAAGGAAGCATCTTTATAATTTCAGTCAAACGAGTGCGCAAAAAGACTGGCCTAAGCATTTCAGCAAAGCGTTCAAATTCTTCCTCATCCTTTTTCTTAGATGGTTTAGGAGGAAGGGCATGGGTTTTTGAACCCATGGTTCTCTTTCTTTACCATGTTTTCTAGCAATGAAGTCTCTTTTATCATAACGTTTATTTTTAGAAGGTGGGTTATCAAGATCAACAGCATGTTCTATTTCAACATCATTATCAGGTTCTTTATCATTATCTGGTTGGGTATCCACATGAGCATCATCATTATTATTATCATCGAGTGGTTGTTCGTTACCAGATTGTGTTTCATCATCAGAAATAGAAACATCATTACTATCCTCCAAGGGTTTTTCTACCTCGGGTTCACTAGAAGTATGCAAAGTCCTATCATTTTTCTTTTTCTTTTTAGATGGACTAGGTGCATCAATATTAATTCTTTGAGAGTCTTATTCAATTCTTTTTGGGTGACCTTCAGGATAAAGTGGCTCCTGAGTCATTCTACCTCCTCTAGTCATTACTCTAACAGCATGATCATTCATATTGTTATTCATTTCATTGAGCAATTCACTTTGAGATTTAGCAACTTGTTCTAATTGGGTTTGAACCATAGATGCATGTTTACTCACACCTTTAACATCATTAGCAATTCTAAATAACAAGTCACTCAAGCGATCAATCATGTATGCATTTCGTTTCAATTGTTTCATAACATTTGCGTTGAAATGATCTTGCTTAATAATATAATTGCCAAATTCATACAAGCATTGACTAGGAGGTTTGTTATAAGGAATATCACTTGCATCAAATTTTATAAGAGAATTTACCTCTACTACCTGTGGTGGTGTGTCAATATCATGTATTTCTTCAATAGGTGGTAAATTCTTAACATCTTCAGCTTTAATACCCTTTTCCTTCTGACATTTCTTTGCTTCTTGCATATCTTCAGGACTGAGATATAAAATACCCCTCTTCTTCGGAGTGGGTTTAGGCGGTGGTTCGGGAAGTGTCCAATCATGATCATTCTTCAATATATTATTCAATAATTCCTTAGCTTGTCCTGTAGTTCGTTCCCTGAAAACACAACCAGGACAACTATCTAGGTAGTCCCTAGAAGCATCAGTTAGTCCATTATAGAAGATATCAAGTATTTCATTCTTCTTAAGAGGATGGTCAGGCAAGGCATTAAGTAATTGGAGAAGCCTCCCCCAAGCTTGAGGGAGATTCTCTTCTTCAATTTGCACAAAGTTAAATATTTCCTGTAAAGCAGCTTGTTTCTGGTGAGCGGAAAATATTTTTCAGAGAAGTAATAAATCATATCCTGGGGACTACGCACACATCCAGGAGCAAGAGTATTATACCATTCTTTAGCATCACCCTTTAATGAGAAAGGAAACAACTTAAGAATATAGTAATAGCGAATTTTTTCCTCATGAGCAAATAGGGTGGCTATATTATTTAATTTAGTAAGATGTGCCACAACGGTTTCAGTTTCATAACCTTGGAAAGGATCAGATTCAACCAAAGTAATTAACTTAGGATCGACAGAGAATTCATAATCCTTATCAGTAACAAATATGGGAGAGGTAGAAAACTTAGGATCATATTTCATTCTCTCCCTCATAGATTTTTCTTTCATTTCAGCAAGCAACTTTATAACTTCATGTCTATCATTACAAGCAAGAATGGCTTTAGCCGTCTCCCTACCAAAGCAATGTTCATCAGGTGTTTCAACTCTAGTAGGGGAGCTAGACATAATAGGTGAATCATAATTCTCAAGTGATTCAACATTTTCAATTTCTTTAGCTTTAGCAATTTGTTCAGTAAGAAATTCACCAAGTGGCACAACATTATCAAGCATAGTACTAGCATCATCATGAGTATCATTCATAGCAGAAGTGGTATCATCAATAACTTGTGACATATCAGAATTAATAGCATGTGGTGGTGTTGCAAGTTTACTCAAAACAGAAGGTGAATTAAGTGCAGAGCTAGATGGCAGTTTCTTACCTTCCCTCGTCTTAGAGGGAACGATCTTGGTCTTAGCGTCTTTCAAATTCTTCATAGTGATCAACAGATATAAATCCCAAGTGACTTAGCAAATAAAGCTATGCTCCCCGGCAACGGCGCCAGAAAAAGGTCTTGATAACCCACAAGTATAGGGGATCGCAACAGTTTTCGAGGGTAGAGTATTCAACCCAAATTTACTGATTCGACACAAGGGGAGCCAAAGAATATTTGCAAGTATTAGCAGTTGAGTTGTCAATTCAACCACACCTGAAGACTAAATATCTGCAACAGAATGATCAGTAGCACAGTAGTATGATAGTTTGATAGCAGCAGCAATAATAGTAATAGTAGCAGTAACGGTAGCACAAATAGTTTTGTAGCAATTGTGAAAGTAGTGGCAACAGTAGTAACTTAGAAAGGAACAATATGTAAAAAGCTCGTAGGCATTGGATCGGTGATTTTTTTGGATAACATTCATCATGTAACAGTCATAACCTAGGGCGACACAGAACTAGGTCCAATTCATCAATGTAATGTAGGCATGTATTCCGTATATAGTCATACGTGCTTGCGATAAGAACTTGCATGACATCTTTTGTCCTACCCCCCCCCATGGTAGCGGGGTCCATATGGAAACTAAGGGATATTAAGGCCTCCTTTTAATAGAGAACCGGAGTAAAGCATTAGCACTTAGTGAATACATGAACTCCTCAAACTACGGCAATCACCGGAAAGAATCCCAATTATTGTCACCTTGGGGTATGCGGATCATAACATGTAGTAGGTGCATATAACTTGCAAGATCGGATCAAGAACACAAATATATTCATGAAAACATAAGGGGTTCAGATCTGAAATCATGGCACTCGGGCCCGAGTGACAAGCATTACATAGCAACATCAATCTCAGAACATAGTGGATACTAGGGATCAAGCCCTAACAAAACTAACTCGATTACATGATAAATCTCATCCAACTCATCACCGTCCAGCAAGCCTACAAAGGAATTACTCACTCCCGGCGGTGAGCATCATGAAATTGGTAATGAAGGGTGGTTGATGATGACGATGCCGGAAGATCCCCCTCTCCGGAGCCCCAAACGGACTCCAGATCTGGCCTCCCGATGAAGAACAGGAGGTGGCGGCGGCTCCGTATCATGAAACGCAATAAAACTTCCTCCCATTTTTTTTCTCTAGAATTGTGAATTTATAGCGTTGGAATTAGGTCAGACGGAGCCACGTGGGCCCCACGAGGTACCAGGGCGCGCCTGGGGGGGGTGGCGTGCCCTGGTGCCTCGTGGGCACTGGGTGGCCCCCCTCAAGTGGGTCTTGGTTCCAGTATTTTTTATTTATTTCATAAAAAATCTCCAAAAAGTTTCATCCAATTCCAAGAAATTTTATTTCTGCACAAAAAACAACAGCATGGTAATTCTGCTGAAAACAGCGTCAGTCCGGGTCAGTTCCATTCAAATCATGCAAATTAGGGGCTAAAACAAGAGCAAAAGTGTTTGGAAAAGTAGATATGATGGAGACGTATCAGAGGCCTACTCAGATCACATATCCTAACCCGTTAGTGTGCTGGGAGCTTGCGGTGACAATCAGTGATCCACGATCTGTGGTCCCGTCGCCCTGTCTCGTGGACTTACGGCAAGGGCCAGGAATGCTCAGCCGTGCCACGTAATTAACTCACGGGTACCCTCACGGTCAACCCGACTCCACATCTCTCGCGGGTACCCCTCGGGGTCGACCCGCCTTCAACAAAGGTCTGAGGTAAAAGCCATGGTAACCGTGTGTCCATAACATCAAGGGAACCCGAGGAATCACCCTCGATTGATTCCTACTCGATGTAATCCGTCAAGGAGAACCAGGAGTAATCACCCTCGATGGTCCACACTTGATGGGTTGCATGACAGAGTCATTATCGGGAAGGGGAGAGCGAGGAATCACCCTCTGCAATCACCACCGATGTGCTATACTACAGAGATATCATCATGAGTGCAGTACGAGGTATCACCCTCGGCACTCGATAGTAGCCCTGCAGAGTCGTAGAACTAAGGGGGTGTGCGGTGATGTGTCGGTCTCTGCACATCGATCACATTGATCGGGGGCACCGGTAACAAAGCGGGGCAACAGGGACAAGGGTGAGGGGTCACTGATGGATCACTAACCAACCTATACTAAGCATTTAGGATAGCAGATAAGGTATCAATAGCAGTTTACAAAAACAGGCTACGCATTAGAATAGGTATTTCGGAACAACAACTGTAGCAATTCTAATGCAAGCATGAGGGAGAAAGAATAGGTGATATAGGCATGTTCAAGGGGGGTTGCTTGCCTGGAAGCTCTGCTGAGAGGGTCTGATCGTCTGGAGCATAGTCGTACTCGGTAGCAGCGTCAGTCTCGGGGTCTACCGGAGAGAAGAGGTGGAAGAAACAATAAATAAAAGCAAACAAGTGCAACACAATGCATGGCATGGCAAAATGCAGTGTTGGTGGTGACCTAATGCAGTACTACACGTAAGAGACGGAGCGGGAAAATATCTGGGTATGTTTTCCCGGCTTTGGGCGTCTGTCAGACAGATGAACCGGAGGGGAAGGTTCCACGTTTGCAGTGTTGTGGGCATGTGACAGATACATGGAGGGCATATTCGGGTTCGTCTCATTTTTCTGATCAACTTTCATGTAGAAAACTTTTCGATCCGAGCTACGGTTTATTTTCTACGATTTTTCAAAGTTTTAAACATTTTCTGAATTTTTCTGGAATATTATTAATCCAAATATGCACAGTGCAGAAAAGGGCTAGGTGCACCCGGTGCAGTGCACCAGAGGTGCACTGTGACGCTGCCAGGTGGGGCTAGTCAACTGCTGACTCAGCAGTTGACTGGTCAAAGGGTCCAGTGGGACCCACATGTCATTGGCTGGGACCAGCCCAGTCAGCATTTGACTGGGTCAACTGGGCCCAGTGGACCCACATGTCAGCCACCTGTCACTAGTAGAAAACAGGGCTTTGGTCCTGGCCAGATCAGAGCATTAGTCCCGGTCGTGTTACGAACCGGGACTAATGGGAGCATCAGTCCCGGTTTGAGAGGCTAGGACGCCGGCCGGGCCTCGGCAGGCATCAGTCCCGGTTCGGCAGGGACCTTTAGTCCCGGTTCCATCCACCAACCGGGACTAAAGGGGTTGCTGCCCGTTAGTCCCGGTTGGTGTCTGGAACCGGGACTAAAGGATAGGCCATTAGTCCCGGTTTTAGACACAAACCGGGACTAAAGTTTTGCCTATATATATCCATGCCCCCCATCTCCTCTGTTTTTTGGCCGTGGAAGGGTGGAGGTGTGGGCTACTCTGTTTTTTGCCTATATATGCACATGAGGTGTTCGATGAAATGCCGGAGCCACACTTAAGCTTTCTCCTCTGTTCTTCCTCCAAGCTCGACCTCCAAGCTCCATTTTCCCCATGATTGGTCTAGGTTTGGCGGTGCACCAACTATCCAAGTGTTCTAAAAAGGTTAGCAACTTCATCCTTTCATCTCTCACTGCTAGTTTAGCTCATTTCAAATGCTCTAGAAGTAGTGTGGTTTGTGGATTTTAGTGGAGGAGTGTATGTGTGAGTTTATTTGATTTAGATGCACAATTTGAGCTCAAATTAACTTATTAGTTTGCACATGTGTATGCTTTATATAGCTACTTGTATAATTTTCTTACTTGTATTATTGTTTGTTATTATATAGTGACATGGTTTTGGTATCCGCCCCCGTCAGCTCTCGTCCGGTCTATGATTCCGATGCGGTATATTATCTTTTATAACTATTTGTTTCATTTAGTGTTTATGACAATTATGCCGACCAACTTGATATAGATGTTTTTATCTAGGAGGTATGCGAACCGGAGATTCCAACCGACCCTCTTGTCGAGAGGTTAAATTTAGTTGAAAAAGAAAACAATTATTTGAAAGAAAAATTGAAAAGAGTTGAAGAAGAGAAGATGAAATTGGAGTTGCATGTTGCCGATGTCGTCGATCTACACAAGATCCAGATGGATGCAATGCGCTTGAAGATTAGAAAGATTAGAAAATATGCCATTGATAATGAGGCTTGGTATCATTATGCTGTTGGATCAATTGTTACCTTAGTTGCGATTTTGATCGCATTTGTTGTTGAATTTAAATGTTTTACATAGTTGTATGTTAGTTTCAATGTATGTTTTAATTAGATGCTCTAGAGAGCTATATGTTGTTCTATGAGAACTATGTATGTACTTTATGTATTTATTTTTTCAGTAATAACATTTGATCACTACTGTACTTTGGTTTTAGTGTGATGATGAACTTGTATTAATTTGGTCATTTCTCTATTCATGATGTTCTGTAATGGTTTTTGATATACTTAATTGTATAATGCACGCAGATGAACCGGCAATGGATGTACGGTGACCGACGCACCTCCGACTACATTACGGGACTGCATAATTTTCTCGATGTGGCTGAGGCAAACAAGCAGAATGGTTTTATGTATTGTCCATGTACTGTCTGTGAGAATACGAAGGATTACTGTGACTCAAAAACCCTTCACTTCCACCTGCTTGAGAAGGGTTTCATGCCACACTATAATGTTTGGACCAAGCACGGAGAAAGAGGGGTTATGATGGAAGACAACGAAGAAGAAGAGGATGATGACAACTATCCTATGTTCCCTGAATACGGTGATACTACAACTGGGGAAGCTGAAGATCAAGAGGCACCAGATGTGCCCGATGATGATCTTCGCCAGGTCATTGTTGATGCACTGAGAGGATGCGAAAGTGAAAGGGAGAAGTTAAAGTTCGATCGTATGTTAGAGGATCACAAAAAAGGGTTGTACCCAAATTGCGAAGATGGCAACACAAAGCTCGGTACCGCAATGGAATTGCTGCAATGGAAGGCAGAGAATGGTGTATCTGACAAGGGATTTGGGAAGCTACTAAAAATAATGAAGAAGAAGCTTCCAAAGGATAATGAATTGCCTGACAGTACGTACGAAGCAAAGAAGGTTCTCTGCCCTCTTGGATTAGAGGTGCAGAAGATACATGCATGCCCTAATGACTGCATCCTCTACCGCGGTGAGGAGTACGAGAATTTGAATGCATGCCCGGTATGCGGTGCATTGTGGTATAAGATCAGACGAGATGACCCTGGTGATGTTGAGGGCGAGCGCCCCAGGAAGAGAGTTCCTGCCAAGGTGATGTGGTATGCTCCTATAATACCACGGTTGAAACGTCTATTCAGAAACAAAGAGCATGCCAAGTTGTCGCGATGGCACAAAGAAGACCGTAAGAAAGACGGGAAGTTGACAGTACCCGCTGATGGGTCGCAGTGGAGAAAAATCGAGAGAAAGTGGCCGGACTTTGCAGGTGACACAAGGAACTTATGGTTTGGTTTAAGTGCAGATGGCATTAATCCTTTTGGGGAGCAGAGCAGCAATCATAGCACCTGGCCCGTGACTCTATGTATCTATAACCTTCCTCCTTGGTTGTGCATGAAGCGGAAGTTCATTATGATACCAGTGCTTATCCAAGGCCCTAAGCAACCCGGCAACGACATTGATGTGTACGTAAGGCCATTAGTTGAAGAACTTTTACAGCTGTGGGATAAAAAAGGTGTACATGTGTGGGATGAGCACAACCAGCAGGAATTTGACCTACGAGCGTTGCTGTTTGTAACCATCAATGATTGGCCTGCTCTTAGTAACCTTTTAGGATAGACAAACAACGGATACAACGCATGCACGCACTGTTTACATGAGACTGAAAGTATATATTTGGACAAATGCAAGAAGAATGTGTACCTGGGACATCGTCGATTTCTTCCGACCAAGCATGCCTTAAGAAAGAAAGGCAAGCATTTCAAAGGTGAGGTAGATCACCGGAAGAAGCCTGTCCTCCGTACTGGTGATGATATACTTGATATGGTCAAGGATTTACAAGTAATCTTTGGAAAGGGTCCTAGCGGACAATCTGTTCCGAATGACGCTGACGGACACGCACCCATGTGGAAGAAGAAATCTATATTTTGGGACCTACCCTATTGGAAAGACCTAGAGGTCCGCTCTGCAATCGACGTGATGCCCGTGACGAAGAATCGTTGCATGAACCTGCTAGGCTTCTTGGGCGTGTATGGGAAGACAAAAGATACACCGGAGGCACGGGAGGACCAGCAACATATGAACGAAAAAGACGGCATGCATCCAAAGCAGTATCAAGGTCCTGCCAGCTACGCTCTTACCAAAGCAGAGAAGGAAATCTTTTTTGAATGCCTGCTCAGTATCAAGGTCCCGTCTGGCTTCTCGTCGAATATAAACGGAATAATAAATATGGCAAAGAAAAAATTCTAGAACCTAAAATCTCATGACTGCCACGTGATTATGACGCAACTGCTTCCGGTTGCATTGAGGGGGCTTCTACCAGAAAATGTTCGATTAGCCATTGTGAAGCTATGTGCATTCCTCAATGCAATTTCTCAGAAGGTAATCGATCCAGAAATCCTACCAAGGTTACAGAATGATTTGGTCCAATGTCTTGTCAGTTTCGAGTTGGTGTTCCCACCATCCTTCTTCAATATTATGACGCACGTCCTAGTTCACCTAGTCGAAGAGATTGCAATTCTGGGTCCTGTATTTCTACACAATATGTTCCCCTTTGAGAGGTTCATGGGAGTCTTAAAGAAATATCTTCGTAACCGTGCTAGGCCAGAAGGAAGCATCTCCACGGGCCATCAAATAGAGGAGGTCATTGAGTTTTGTGTTGACTTTATTCCTGACCTTAAGCCGGTTGTTGTTTCTGAATCGCGGCATGAGGGGAGACTGGGTGGAAAAGGCACGCTAGGACCGAACTCAATAATATGTAGGGACGGGCATTCTTGGGCGCAAGCACACTACACAGTTCTACAGAATTCTACCTTGGTGGCCCCGTATATCAATGAACACAAGAATATTCTACGCTCCAAACACCCGGAGCAGTCTGACGACTGGATTACATGTGAACACATGGGGACTTTCGGCGGTTGGTTGCAAACACATCTCATGGGTAACACCACTGTTGGAGATGACCTGTACTTCTTGGCTAGGACACCATCTTTGACTGTATTGTCTTTCCAAGGGTACGAGATAAATGGGAATACATTTTACACGATCGCCCAAGATAAAAAGAGCACCAACCAAAACAGTGGTGTCCGCTTTGATGCAGCAAACACCAATAGGGCAAAGAACACATATTATGGTTACATAGAGGACATATGGGAACTTGACTATGGACGTGATTTTAAGGTCCCTTTGTTTCGGTGCAAATGGGTGAATCTGTCAGGAGGCGGGGTACAGGTAGACCCACAGTACGGAATGACAACCGTGGATCTCAACAATCTTGGGTACACAGACGAACCATTCGTCCTAGCCAATGATGTGGCGCATGTTTTCTATGTGAAGGACATGTCTACCAAACCGAGAAAAAGAAAAGATAAGGAAGCAAATACATCATACGATGAGCCAAAGCGCCACATAGTTCTTTCAGGGAAAAGAAACATCGTGGGAGTGGAGGACAAGACAGACATGTCAGAAGATTATGAAAAGTTTCATGAAATTTCTCCCTTCAGAGTGAAGACTGACCCAAGCATCCTATTAAATGATGAAGATTATCCATGGTTACGGCTCAATAAGCAAGGGACACACGTGAAGAAATAGTTTTATACCCCAAGATCCCACTCTGGGATGTGACCGGCTTCATCGCCATCACTTTCTCTCTAGTGTGAGTTTCCGGACTTATAGCTGGAAAGTGCCACTTCGGACAAACCGGAGGGAATCTTTGTAAGAGCTAGCTAGGGCATTTTGGCATTTGAAACATGATTTTAGAATAATTATTTATGAAGTTATGAATTTCAATTATTCCTATCCTTTCATTCCCATGTTTTGCAAGGTTGAGCATACGCGGTTAGCCCCGGTTGGTGGTTCCATATAAAATAACAAGGTTAATATAGACATGGCTTAAACGTATTGACATAGATGAATACAGCAGAAGCATCGGAGATGATAAGAGAGAAACGTTGTATGACATAAAGTTGGAGGTACTATGTGGTTTCTCTGATCGGAGATGATAAGAGAGAAACGTTGTATGACATAAAGAAAATATAACATTATTAGGTTAATAGAAAATACTATGAATCTTCTAGAAGATTCATAGTAAGGGTCTATCTCCTTCACATAGGGAACATTGGTGTCGGCTTTTTTTGAATCACTATGTGTCTATGCATCAAAATAAATTAGGTTACCAAAAAGTATCAGAATTTATGGTGAATATGTTGCGACAATGGTACATATGAAAATAACTTGATAGAACTAGCTATTTTGTCACTATCTGATGAAAATCTATATCATGAAATAAAGTTATATAAAATTCTAGTTATGATCAACTAAAACAAAACTATAATATTCTTCAATAGCAAAAAGAATCAACTAAAAAGCTTTTATAAAACTGTAGTTATGATCAAAATAATATTAACTTAAAATTATATAAAAATGAGGTACATACCTCCGACTTTACCTCAAGCCCGCTCCTCTCTATAAAATTGACATAACATATGCAAAAAATAACATAAAAAATAAAAAATAAAATTGACATAACATATGCAAAAAATAACATAAAAAATAAAAAAACATAACATATGCAAAAATATTAAAATTGCCATAACATAAAAAATAAAAAGACAAAACATGTGCAAAAAATTAAAATTGCCATAACATAAAAAATAAAAAGACATAACAAGTGCCATATATTTTATAGTGGTTATGAAAGAATATTAAAATTGACATAACATATGCAAAAAATAACATAAAAAATAAAAAAACATAACATATGCAAAAAATTAAAATTGCCATAACATAAAAAATAACATCAAAAATAAAAAGACATAACATGTGTCATATATTTTATAGTGGTTATGAAAGAATATTAAAATTGACATAACATATGCAAAAAAAAAAACATAAAAAATAAAAAAACATAACATATGCAAAAATTACATAAAAAATAAAAAAAATGCCCACCTACTAGCAGACACGACGGCCTGCATACGACTAGAAACCCAACTGTATATGGGCCAGGATGCATGCCCGTGGGGCTAGTAGGCCCAACAGGGCAGAGGTTAGACAATTAACTGCCTGCTTTAGAGAGGAGCTTGGGAGAGAGATCGCAGCCGCGTATATAAACCGATGCGATCTCCTCTCGCTTGGCGAGGTGGGACTAAACTTTCACCACCCCACGGCTGTGCCACCCTTTAGTCCCGGTTGGTGGCTAGGACCGGGACTAAAGGCCCCCCTTTAGTCCCGGTCCGAGCCACCAACCGGGACTAAAGGCCTGGGTTTCCCGCCCTTTGGGCTGCTGAAAACGAGCTTTAGTCCCGGTTGGTGCCTCGCATCGGGACTAAAGGGGGGCCTTTAGTCCCGGTTGGAGCCACCAACCGGGACTAAAGCGCTGTGTATATAAGCACAACTTAGAAAAATTTCCCCCAAACCTTCTTCTTCCTCCCCAATCTTCCTTCTCTCTGCCCGACACCGCCGAACACCACCACGACGCCGCCAGGCTGCCGCGACGCCCTGCCCCGACGCCCTCGCCCCGCCCTACCCCGACGCGCGCCCTCGTCGCGCCCTGCCCCGACGCCGCCGCTCCTCGCCGACGCCCTGCCCGGCCCGACGCCCTCGCCGACGCCCTGCCCCGACGCCCCCGCTCCTCGCCTCCTCGCTGTGAGCGCGTCGCCCCGATCCCCTCCTCCTCCTCGCTGTGAGCTAGCTAGCTAGCCTATCTTTTTTCCATTTTTTTCATTTTTTGGTACTGTTAGATTCATGGATGCATATGTTGATGTTGCTAAAGGATGAGATGTTGATGTCAGATGTTGCTATGTGACACTTAGTTTCTAAAATAGTTATGTGAGATATTGTTGATCTTGCTATTTGACACTTAGTTTCTAAAATAGTTTCTAAAATAGATTCATTAGCTTTTTTTTTCAATTTGAGATGTTGTTAAATAGCTATGTGAGATGTGCTCCAAAATTGAGATATGATGAGTGGTTACTAAAACAAATTGAAGAACAAATTTTTTGCATTAGAGTTCATTTTGTCTTTTTTGTATGTTTTAATGCAAGCATCTTTTGGGCAATCTTTGAACATGATGTAGGAGCATTTTGATGTCATCTTGCTGGTAGATTTTAGTTCATACCATGTTAGGACCTGTAGTGAGTGCTACAAGCTTGTAAACTTGCTATCTATTCATTTCTGCCATGCCATGCTATTTTTCTCGTCTGAAACTGGCAGTATTAATACTTTGCATATTGCCTTGAGGTTTGCAACAAATCTGTGCATCTTTGAATCATGATCAGTAAGGGTGTTTTGTTGAGGGTAATTAGTACATGCTTGCCATGCTCTTTGTTGCCATGAAAAACTGCTGTAGCATATATTTTACTTGCCTCAAAGGTTGCATCATGAATCTACAAATATCACTAAGTCTGAAAATCTGTTAATACTTGTCAACTTGATCATGATGATTGCCATTGATCTAGGGGTCATTTGAATTAGTTCAGTAAGCATGTTTTGCCATGTGTTACATCTCCGGGGAATTACAGGTTGTGGTGTTGCATCTCCGTGGAGTTGGTCCCTGATCGTCCCTCCGCTGTTCGACAAAAGGTGTCCATTTGTTGTATGTTGAGTTTTGTTCATAGGATGATGGTTGGTTCATTTGTTGAGTTGTGTATTCATCTTGTGTATAAATCTTGTATTCATCTTGTATTCATTTTGTATTCATCTTGTGTATAAATCTTGTATCCATCTTGTACAAATATCGTCGTAACTTAGACATGAGGGGGGGGGGTCGTTAAAACATAACCCTGATAACTTTGATTTTGAGGCATATGAAAACCTGATTTGCACGTCGGACAGGCATGAGAGAGGCGGTCCGCAAAGTATCCTCTCCCGAAAGATAGGACGACTCATCAGATATGATTCTAGATAATGTCCAATGCCTCATATCGCGAACATAGTTATACTGGATAATTGATCTTCATATAAATGAAGCATAAAAGTTTAGAAATCACTTAGAAATTTTCATGTTGTTCATTGACTTCGACATGAGGGGGGGGGGGTTATTAAAACATAACCCCGATAATTTCGGTATAACTTCGACATGAGGGGGGAGGGGGTCGTTAAAACGTAACCCCGACAATCCACTAATCCATTGCTCATATGCTTATGATTCCTTGTTGTGATTAGGTCTATGTTTGCCACCAATCCATCTCTCATGGTTGTATATTGCCATGTTGTAATATTTGCAGAAACTATGGAAGACGGCAGAGACTTAGAACAAGAAGAGGCGTTGGAGGAAATAATCCGCGACGGAGATGATGATATCATCACCTCACAGTTTCTCAACGACTCCGATGGTGAGGGAAGAGAAGATGACGACTCCGGTGATCGAATGGAGGAGTGAGAAGATGACGGCTCCGCCGGTGTTGGAGCCTTAACTGTTGCAAAGTCCGGCGAGGTATATATATTAATTAAGCCTCTACGGACTAGATGCATTAATTGTTTTGTATGTACATATATTAACGCTTCTTTCTTCTTTTAGCCCTCCGGATCGAGCCAAACTTCTATAAGGAGACGCGGCCCGAAGAAAAGGTTGGGCGAGAATGAAAGGTTCACGATCGAAGAAGTCGATCCAGATGGCAACCCGACTGTTCCCAAGAGGACCCACGACCGATTTATACATCAGTGCGGAGTTGTTGTTAGGGACAGCGTCCCGATCAGCATCCAAGAATGGAATAAGAAGAAGGACGATGGAGTTTCTTATGTTGACGATAGATGCAAAGATGAGCTTTGGAACTCGCTCATGATAAATTTCAGCCTACCGCCAGAGGAGGATCCAAATAACCCAGTTATACAGCGAAAAGTCAAAAAATAGGCTCTTAAGAAGATGGCAGAACAATTCAAGAACTGGAAGAAAAGATTGAACGAACAGTTTGTCGAGAAAGACAAGACTCCAGAATTCACCGATCAATATGCGAAGATAAAAGATCACTGGCCCGCATTTGTGGCGTACAAGAAATCGGAGAAAGCTAAGAACAGGTCACAGACAAATAAGCTAAATGCTGCAAAGAAGCTGTATCACCATGTTACGGGGTCAGGTGGCTACAAGGTTGCCCAGCCTACATGGGACAAAGCTGAGAACGACCTGCTTGCTAAAGGGATCCAACCAGCGACATTGAACTGGCCCGAACGAGCAAGGACTTGGTTCTTCGGGCATGGGGGAACTTTCGACCCAGAAACAGGGAAGTGTGTTTACACGAAATAACAATTTGAAACACCCGTCATAAAGATTCAGGAAGCAATCAAGGACGTGCAGGAAGGGAGGTTCCATCCCGACAGAGAGAAGGACGAGCTGTCATGCGCCCTTGGGAATCCTGAACACCCTGGATGAACACGAGGCACATCATGCTCCGTTCCTTGGGTGCATGGGTTTCCCGACAGCACTGGTTATAGAAGCCGATGAAGAAAGAAGAAAGAGAATGCAGATCAGATGCAGAAGGTAGAAGAAAGATTAGCGTTGCAGGAGAAGAAACTAGAGGCACTTACCAGTCAGCGAGCTACCGGCCCACCATCTCAGCAGCACGAAGATCCTTCATTCGATACTGCCCACGAAGCTACCCCACCATCTCAGCGGAAAAGCAGCGTGGCTTCCACGAAGCTCGTTCGGCCTGATATCACGGCTCCTCGCTACCCCGTGGATGATATCACAGAGAGGGAACATTGTGAGCTAATGGCGAAATGCTGCAACCTAACCTTGAAGGTGGCGGTCGGCTATGTCTTACCTCCTAGACCTGATGGAACTTTCCATTGCAATCCGATTCCAGATGGCTATGGTATTGTCGGGGAGGATGAAGTTACCAACGGATTCGAGGGGCTGGACCTTGAGTACCCTACAGGTGAAGGGGAGACTCATCTGATAGATGTCGTAAGGACTACCATTCTATGGAGAAAGGAAAACATTGTGCTTCCACAATGGACGCCGCGTCAGCAGACTCAGCCGGAGGAGGCCCCTCAGCAGACTCCTCATAGTCCAGCTCTATCTCCGCTGCCTCAGTCGTCTCGGCCGCGTCAGCACACTCCGCCGCCTCAGCTGTCTCCGCCGCGTCAGCGAACTCCGTCGGAGGAGGGCCCTCAGCAGAATCCTCCGCCACCTCAGCTGTCTCTGCCGCGTCAGCGGACTCTACCTCCTCCGCCGCATCAGCTGACTGCGCCTCCTCCGCCGCCTCAGCAACGGCGGAAGAGACCCGCCGTCGCTCCGGCGGCTACCAGTACAACAACAAAGAAATCCAGAGCAGGTCCAAGCGTCAAGAAGGCTCCTGCCAAGTTACCATACGACATTACTGAGGAGGAAAAGAACGAGATCGTGGCTGCCGATGTGAAACGCCATCTTGCACCGAAACGTCCAGATCGAAAGGAGAAAATAGATTCGGTAAAAGCGAAGCGCTGTCTGGATGCCCTTAAGCGACCACCACCTCCTCCTCCGCTCTCACACTATGACCGCTGTATTGTAAAGACATTTCATGAAGCGAAAGGTCGGGAAGTACTAGCAGTGCTGCAAGAAGTGGGAAAACAATTCCCCAGCTCGGCGAACAGGAAAAACAATCGTGGCCCCCACTCAAGGTGTTTCCCGATATCGCTAATGATCCGAGGGTAGCGGCCGCTCATCCTGGTTACACTCTTGGTGATTACTTAGGGGATGAGGTACAGTTCGAAAAGGCATGAGGTAGCCTTTAGATACGAGCACGGGAAGCCTCTCGTCAGACTTGAGCAGCTCCCGCATCTATCAACGATGATGCGAACTTTGCATGACTGGTACTTGAAAGCCTATAAGGAAGGGACCGACAGTATCTTAGTGGGAATTAAAGATGAGCACTACTTCAATGGAGTCGAGGCGTTGTACATTGAATTTGAAGAATTATTTCAGTTATACAATCAAGACGCCCTCGACAAAACTATCGTCAGTTGCTATTGTCTGTAAGTATTTTTTCTGTAATTAAGTCTCTAGCTCAGCTCGTTCATTGCATGTATAATTATCCTCACACTATATTACGCAGATTGAAGATCCGCGAATGCAGAAGAAAAATCTATGACATTGGGTTCATTAACCCAAATACCGTAAATGAATATACGGTGCAAAAAAAACCCCGATGATACAGAGAAAAACTTGCTAAAGGTGTTACTTGGACAACAAAACAAAAGGGAAATACTATTTCCTTACAACTTCCAGTGAGTGTTACTCTCTTGTGCACATTTTGTTTCGCTTACTCGAGGTTAAGTGCAATTGATGAGTTATGCGTACGCATGTTCCACTTTATTCTGCTAGCCATTCAGCTTGACGCGGGACTAGTAATTGTCTTGGACTCGAGACGTAAAGAGGCTAAGGAGTGGGCGGACATGAGTCAAATGCTCCAGAAGTAAGTTCAATCATTATCGCAACATATCGGCAACTTTCGTTCATTTCCTGATATCAAGTAATCATTTTCTTTGCCGGGCAGGGTTTGGAAAAATTTCACCAACCAGGTTAGGGGTGAATGGAAAAAGGAGCTGCGATTTTCACAGCCCAAAGTAAGTACTACTAGCTAGTTCCACGCATCTCTCATTGATTCTAGTTTCAATACCATTATCATGCTTGATTATCATTTTGATTGAACTCTATTCTTGTAAAGTGCTTGTGGCAGGCACCCGGGAATAATTTATGCGGATACTACGTTTGCGAGTTCATTCGCCACAAGATCTCTGAGTGGGGCAGATCTTCAGAACAATTTGGAGTATGTAAACAATATTTACATTTTTATTTTATTACCATCAATTGTGTTGAGTTTCATTCATATATATATATATTGACCACCTTCTTTAAATTAGATCTGGCAGAAGCGGGACGAACTCCTACCAACTGATCGCATACGAGCAATTCAAGAGGAATTGGCAGGATTCTTTATTGACCATGTCATACCTACAGACGGAGAATACCATCGGGACTGGCAATGCGATTTTGGTAATTAGATATTAGGGATCGTAAGAGATGTTATATTGTATATATGCATGAACGTGTACTATATGTAGTAGCGTCGAATAGATATACGAAAACTTGTTGTTCGACCAAGCACGGAGAAAGAGAGGTCACTTATCTCTATATATTGATCATGACGATGTTGTGTAATGGTTCCTTCATTGCTATATGTAGTAGCTAGCGTCGAGTTGAATGAAAAGCATAAAATAAAAATGAAAACCCTAAATGTAAAGGAATTGAATGGTAAACACAAAAAGTAAAGGGGAAACACAATATGAAACCCCTAAACCCTCCAAAACCCCTAAACCCCTCCTTTCAAAAAAAAAAAAAAAAAACCCCAGCGCCTGGCAGGTGCTGACGCGTGGTTGCCTTCTAGTCCCGGTTGGTGTTACCAACCGGGACTAGAGGTCCTCCTGCTTGGGCGCCCACAACGGCCACGTGGAGCTCCATTAGTCCCGGTTCGTAACCCAACCGGGACTAAAAGTGGGGGCCTTTAGTCCCGGTTGCAGAACCGGGACTAAAGGCGCTCTGGAACCGGGACTGATGCCATGTTTTGTACTAGTGTGTTAGTTTAACTGTGATTTTTTTTATTTAATTAACTAATTTAGCAAGTGGGCCTAACCTGTCAGTGGGTGTACTAATTAACAGATTAGGTAGTTTAATTAAATTGCTACAGTAGCGGGCCCACTGTCAGTGACTGCTTAGCACGGGGTTAGCCCCTGACCACCTGACAGGTGGGGCCGGCCGGTGTTTTGAACGCCGGCGCGCGCGTCGATGATCAACCGACGACGACCGTTTTGCGCGTGGTTTGCTCCTACGGGAGCGGCGTAGCGAGGCGCGTCTACTGGTGTGAATAGAAGCGGCGGAGGTGGTCGGAGCTGTCCGGAGCGACCACGACGGGCGGCGGCCGAATCGGGAGCTCGGCGAAAACGACGTTGCGGGCGCGCTCAAGTCGAATGGATGGGCCAAGGGGCATCTACGCGACGGCACGAGCTCGGTGACGCGCTCAGTTGAGCCGGAGCGGCGGTAGGAGGACGGCAGGGAGCTCACCCGCAACGGCAGAGCTCCGGCAATGGCAGTGGCAAGGCGGGGCTCGTGCGGGACGGAAGAAGAGGGGGGAGCGGCGTCAGAGCTCACCTAGTGGGCGCACGAGGGCCCGGCAGAGGCTTAGCAGCTGAAGAGGAGCGGATCGACGCTGGCGAGCTGCGGTGATCCGAGGTAGACGCCGGCTCGATCCGGGCGATGTGGAGCTCGGAGGCTCGCGTGGGTTGGCGGAGAGGAAGAAGCAGTCAGCGGCGGTCCTCGTGGGCACGTCGGTGTGGCGAGGCGACGGCGGTGGCCACGTCCACGGCCGCGGCGCGCTCTCTATGGCGCTCGACCGAGGTGAGAGCGAGAGAGGGAGAGAAGGGAGGAGTGAGGCGAGGGGGGACTCAGGGGCGCGGGGCTCTGCCCTTATCCACCAGGAGCGGGAGGCAGGGCCGCTGTCGAGCTGCAGAGGGGGTGCCAGGGAGCGGGAGCGCGCGGGCGCGCTGTGGCGACGACAGCGAGGAGAGAGAGAGGAGCGGGAGGTGGGGGAAGGAGCTGGCCGGGCTGGGCCAGCACTGTGGACTTAAGTCCAGTGCCCCCAGGCCCTTTTCCTTTTTCTTTTTCTGCTTTTCATTTCGTTTTCTGCTTTGCAAAAGATAGGCCCCCAATTGATTTTTGTAAAATATGTGGCTGTGCTCAATATTTAGTATGCAATATACCTCACTGCCCCAAAAAGTTTGGGGGCAAAATAATTTCATTTGGATTTTGTATTGCATTTAAAAGAGTCAAAATGGTGATGTTGGCCCTGTTTTCTTGATGTTAGAGTCATCTAGGGAATTTAGGTGATGTTGTTTTCCTGAACATAAATAGTTATGGAATATTTCCAAAATTATGAACTATTTAGTTTCCAAATTTGAACAACTTTTATTTTCACCTCATATTTGAATTTCAATTTGAGTTGGAATTTGAAATGAGATATGATTCCAATGTGATCAAGCCTTGCAAATCAAAATGACTTAGCATAATCATGAGGATCACTGTAGCTCATTACATAGGGGTGTTACAATTTGTCCATTTTCTGTCTGCTTTTGACCCATTCCCGGCCCAAAAACAGACAGCGCGCGGTCGGGCGGGACGCCCGCCATTTACCTCCCCTGGCCCGTCCATCGGGGACACACCGCGCCCCACTTTCCCTCCCTTTCCCAAAACCCTCACGCGCATCCCCCCGTCCCTCCGCCATGGCCGGCAACTCGAGGAAACCCGCCGACCAGGCCAACACCACCGCCCGGCCCGCGACGAAGAAGAAGAAGAAGAAGGAGCGGTCGGAGCTGACTCTGGCGGAGGCCGTGCGCCTCTTCATTGAATCGGCCAAGAGGAGGGCACGGCGGACCGTTGTGGCGGAGAAGAAAGCCGCTGCCGACTACGCCGCCGAGACCGCGGTCTTGTAGTAGGCCGCACAACACAAGGCCGCCATCGACCAGAACGAGGCCATCCTCGTCAAGGCCACGCAGGCAGTGACGACGCAGGCCCTAGTCATGCTAGGGTTGTGCCGACCCGGTCCAGCCATTCTCTTCGCCACTGCCATGGCCGCGGCGAGCACAGGCTAGTCGGCCGTTCACCGTCCTCAGTACCAGTCGCCGAGCTCCTCCGTAGCACCGTGGCATCAACTCAATCCAAAGGAGATGGGGGTTCATTCAACAAGAGATCAACAAGTATTGTGCCGCACTTGACATCGTCGAAGCCCGTCTCGTGAGCGGCCTAGGCCTGGGTGACTTGGTATGGTGACCTCTCCTATTTCATTGCTATGACATATTCATGTTTGTTGCAACTTGTGTCCTTTGCTATTACATTTGTGGCCTTCTCTTTGATTGTGTAGGCATTCCAATCTTTGGAAGCCTTCAAGGCCCGACATAAGAACATGCCATTCACTCTCACCCATTGTTGGTCGCTCATCAAAGATTGTCCCAAGTTCAAAGATCAATATGTGTATGTAAAGAAGAAAGGAGGGCCGGCGGCCGTGGCTGAGAATGGAGATTTGCTCAAGAGGCCGAGGGCAAGACCAGCTCGAAGATCGACGAGAAGCGTGAGGCGGCATCCATGGCCTTGCAAGCAACTTTGCACGGCATGATGACTCAAAAGGAAGTGAGGGAGGAGAGGAGGAGCAAAGGAAAGGAGGAGCAAATGCAGATATACTTGGAGCTCCAAACGAAGAAGCTTGACATGGAGGAGGCCGCCAAGAGGAGGAAGCTCGACATGGAAGAGGCCGCCCAATCGAAGAAGCTCGCGATCGAGGCGACCAATGTCGACACCAAAGCAAAAGAGGTGGTGCTAGCAATCATGAGCGTCAAAATGACCAACATGTCCCCGAGGAGGAAGAGTTGGTTCGCGAACTGGCAAAAGGAGATGTTCGACCAAGACGGCCTGAACTAGGGAGGCCTCGGCCGTGAACTATGGCCATTCTTTTTGAAGGCTGGCAAGTGTGCCGGCCGCTGGCTTTGTTGCCGGCAAGAAAACTTGTTCATTCCGAAGGTTGGCTAGTGTGCCGGCCGCTGGCTTTGTTGCCGGCGTGAAAACTTGGGGCTTGACCATTTTGTAGGCTGGCTTATGTTTGCCGGCCGCTAGTTTTGTTGCATGTATGCATTATGGCCGCTGGCATGAACTACATCCGCGGTGTTGCAAAAATTTCCATGTAGGCGGACGAGGTGCGGCCGAGATGCGGCCGCGCATTGGGTGCACGGCCGGGGCATCCAGGAAAAAGGCCGGACGCCGCCCCAGTGCCATCCCCAAACGGATAAAATCCGGACAAAACGGACATCCGTTTGGGGTCGTGCGTTGGAGTTGGCCTGATAGCTCCGATTTTCTCAAATGTCGCAACGTCTAAGTGAAGTTCAGTGTATATATGTAGCCTTGACCATAGTTAATGTACTCATGTGAAGGAAGCTTAGGAACCTGGCCGGCGAGGCGGTGAGCCGGCGACCATGGATGAACCACGGTAACTTCAAGTTCAACTTATGTGTGTGGCATCAAAATTGAAGAGACCTGTCTTAGCAGGAGCTTGATGGCAAGATCTATATACACTATAGCTAGTACTACGTAGTAGGTGACTAGGTGTGTGTGCATTGAACGATGCTAGTTCCTTGAAACAAGGGGTGCACGTCGATGGATGGGCATTGGAGTGCATGGTGCATGCGGCAGGCCAACAGCCTAACCCTTCATTTCTCCCTTTGCCCGGGGAAAGGCAGGCATGCAGCGGGCCGCGAACAGCTTCACATGGCATGGCATCTATTGATTTGTTCGGAACTTTGGTGTTGTGCGAACGTGTCCGGATTGCGTCCGGTCGTGTCTGCTTTGAACCATTATTTATCTGTGCACATAACTATGGCCCTAAAATTACCCGGTCAAATGCATATGTTTGATGGAGATAGACAAAGAGAACGAA
The DNA here is from genome assembly GCA_039707655.1 of Elymus sibiricus. Lineage (NCBI taxonomy): Eukaryota > Viridiplantae > Streptophyta > Magnoliopsida > Poales > Poaceae > Elymus > Elymus sibiricus. The sequence continues at coordinate 430,039,463 of CM077676.1, forward strand.
AAGAGAATACAAATTGAGATAAAGTGGTATGGAATGGGCCAGGACGTGTCCGACGTGGCGGACTCCCCGAACCCCCCTAATATCCTCCCCACATATTGGCAAATTTCAATGGTTTGCGGACAACTGGGACATATACAGGGATAAAGTGGGGTCTGGTTGGGTAGAAATTTTCCGCCTCTCTTGTAGGGACATTGTCCGGGCTGTCCGCTGGACATATAGAGCAAAAAAAATTTGCGTGCTATGACAAAATAGCATGCCCCTTAAAATATGCTATTAGGGCATCTCCAACGACGACCCGCAAATTTTCTCTCGTATCTGTCCGCGGATAGGGGGGGACCAGTCCGCATACATGGATGCGGGAGGCCGCCATCCAACGCTAGCCGCATACATTTCAAAACTCTTTTTCAACAAACCGGATGAAATTCATCTACACACGGCCGGATTTCATACAAACAAGACGGATTTCGTACAAACACGGCGGATTTTCATTAGATTTCGAACAAAAAAAAAGACCCGACCCTAAACCTATCCTACACAGCGGCGGCGCCCGGCGTCCGAGCCCATGCCGTCCGCCATCCGCCGTCTTCATGACCACCGGCGATAAGACCCATGAAGTGAAGGTGCGGTCTCCGGCGAGGAAGAGTAGAACACGGGAAACGGACCGGCCCACATGGGACACCAAGCCCTGTTGCCTCCCGTGCCCTACTCATCCTCGGAGGAGTCCGCGCCTTGTCCGTCGCCGGTGGACGTGAGATCCATGATGGAAATGGTGGCGCCCGCGCTGTCGTCGTCCCACCGGACCACCGGATTATTCGTCGGCGGCGCGTAGGACGCGCAGCTGGCGTTGTTCTCCTCTGTGATCGAATGGAGCTGTGCCTCTGCGGCGGCCGCTTCCTAGCGAGCGGCAGCTTGGGCGCGGAGGGCATCGTAGATGGCATGTTGCTCCGCGACGAAGTTGGGGTTCGCCACGGCCATGGCTGCCACGGCCTCCTCGCTCGCGTGCTCACCGTAGATCTGGCCCTCCGCTAGCCGGTGCTGCTCCAGGAGGAACAGGTTGTACCACTATTCCTCCCGCGCCTGCCAGAACACCGACAAAGGTGCCGACGCAGCCTGCACCTCCGCCATGTCGGCGTTGTAGTGCGCCTGCGCCTGCTCCATGGTGAAGCCAGCGTGCACAGGCACGGGAGCCGGGGCTGTGTCGTCGGATCCCGTCTCCTTTGTGGGGTTGTCGTCGTCGTCAGAGACCTCGGGCGAGCTGGCCGGCAAGCCGGCCTCGATCCGCCTGACACGGCGGCTCTGCCAGGCGGAGGCAAGGACAGCCACCACGTGCTTCATCTCAGTGGAAAGGCTCTCTCACAGAGGTTCGCCGCCTGTAGTCCTGGCAGATGCAGTGCAAGGGAGGAGGATGGGGAGCGGCTTGTGTTGTGTTGTGGAGTTTAGCTGGGTGTGGCCACATTTAAATAGCAGCTTCCAGTGAGGCCAGGCGTCCGGCTGCGTCAATGCGTGGCGCTGGAGTGGGTTTCTCGGCCAGCGAGCCTGCTTAATGGCGGCATACGGACGGACGGGGCATCGAACGGACGTGGTAGATATCCGTCCCGTCCCGTCCAGTCACGCATCTCCGGCATTGAACAGGCGCGGACATCGGAGACTGATGACCCACAAGTATAGGGGATCAATCGTAGTCCTTTCGATAAGTAAGAGTGTCGAACCCAACGAGGAGCAGAAGGAAATGACAAGCGGTTTTCAACAAGGTATTCTCTGCAAGTACTGAAAGTAGCGGTAACAGGCAGTTTTGATAGCAAGATAATTCATAACAAGTAACAAGTATAATAAAGTGCAGCAAGGTGGCCTAATCCTTTTTATAGCAAAGGACAAGCCGGAACAAACTCGTATAATAAGCAAAGCGTTCTCGGGGACACATGGGATTTTCATCTAGTCAATTTCATCATGATTGTTTGATTCACGTTCGCTACTTCGATAATTTGATATGTGGGTGGACCGGTGCTTGGGTGCTATTCTTACTTGAACAAGCCTCCCACTTATGATTACCCCCTCTCGCAAGCATCCGCAATTACGAAAGAAGAATTAAGATAACTCTAACCATAGCATGAAACATATGGATCCAAATCAGCCCCTTACGGAATAGCGCATAAACTAGGATTTAAGCTTCTGCCACTCTAGCAACCCATCATCTAATTACTACTCCACAATGCCTTCCCTTAGGCCCAAAGATGGTGAAGTGTCGTGTAGTCGACGTTCACACGACACCACTAAAGGAAGCACAACATACATAGCATCAAAATATCGAACGAATACCAAATTCACATGATTACTTATGACAAGACTTCTCCCATGTCCTCAAGAACAAAAGTAACTACTCACAAATCATATTCATGTTCAAGATCAGAGGGGTATTGAATAGCATTAAGGATCTGAACATATAATCTTCCACCAAATTAACCAACTAGCATCAACTACAAGATGTAATCAACACTATTAGCAACCCACAGGTACCAATCTGAGGTTTTGAGACAAAGATTGAATACAAGAGATGAACTAGGGTTTAAGATGAGATGGTGCTGGTGAAGATGTTGATGAAGATTGGTCCTCCCACGATCAGAGGATCGTTGGTGATGTCGATGGCTTCGATTTCCCCCTCCTGAAGGGAAGTATCCCCGACGGAATCGCTCCGCCGGAGAGAAAAATAGCTCCTGCCCAGGTTCTACCTCGAGACGGCGGCGCTTCATCCCGAAAGTCTTCTCCTTATTTTTTTCTAGGGCAAATGGCTTCATATAGCAGAAGGAGGGGCCCGGAGGCCTGCCAGGGGCCCCACAAGCTTGGGGGGGGGGGCGCCCAGGGGGTAGGGCGCGCCCCCCAGGCTTGTGGCTGCCTGGTAGGTCCCCTCCTGTTGATTCTTTCGCCAGTATTTTTTATATATTCCAAAATAATTCTCCGTAAATTTTCAGGTCATTTGGAGTTGTGCAAAATAGCTATCTCTGTTTCACCCCTCTCAGGTCCAGAATTCCAGCTGCCGACATTCTCCCTCTTCTTGTGATGCTTGCAAAATAAGAGAGAAAAGGCATAAGAATTGTACCATAAAGTGAAATAATGATCAAAAACATAATAATTATCAATACGAAATCATGATGCAAATTGGACGTATCAACTCCCCCAAGCTTAGACCTCGCTTGTCCTCAAGCGAAAGCCGAAATCGATAATCATGACCACATGTTTAGAGAGAGAGAGGCGTCGATAAAAATAAAATACGGACATGGAGCATGATGATCTTTATTATAACAACAATTTATCATCATAGAACTTCTCATGAAAAAGTGACAATTCGATCCCAAGTTCAAGTATGAACATAAACCAATAATGAAAACTAACAAACTATGATCTCAGTCACTGAAGCGATTGCAATTCATCATATTATCAGAAAGAGTCTATGTAAGAGCCTTGTTTAGCAAGTTCACATACTCAACTATCATTTAGTCTTCTATGATTGCTGACACTCACGACATACTTATGGAGCAAAAGTTTCAGTCGAACACATAGAAAGACAGGGGCTTATAATTTTGCCTCCCAACGTATTTAGCTCAAGGGTAATGTCAACAATAATAACTCATGGTCACCTACATCCAACTGGATATATATGCCTGGATCAATCCCCACCACATGATGCTTGCCAAGAGAGAAAATAAAAATGGAATAAAGGAGAATACTATTGACTCTTGCATGAAAGTAAATACATAAAGTAAAAGATAGGCCCTTCGCAGAGGGAAGCAGAGGTTGTCATGCGCTTTCTGTTTTTGGATGTGCAAGCTGTTAATGTAAAGGAACGTCACTTTATATTGCCCCTTGTGATAGCGACCTTTATTATGCAGTCTGTCGCTTTTATTACTCCACCATCACAAGATCGTACAAAGCTTATTTTCCCTTACAATAAAAGTTCATACATGTTTATGAGCAATTTTTTTTGCTTTGCACCGATGACAACTTACTTGAAGGATCTTATTCAATCCATAGGTAGATATAGTGGACTCTCAGGGCATGAAACTGGGTTTAAGGGTTTTTGGATGCACAAGTAGTATCTCTACTTAGTACAGAATTTTGGCTAGCAAAAGATAGGGGGCAAGCACCACATGTTAGAGGATCCAAAACAATATAACTTCTATGTGAATATAAGCAAACATAACTCATTACGTTGTCTTCATTGCTCAACGTCGACTAATTGACATAGAATATTTGATGGGGGCTCACAATCATAAAAGATGTCCAAGATAGTGTATTTATATGTGAGACATCTCTTCCTTTATTACTTTTTCATGAATTGCTACAATGACCAATGCTATGTTTGTCAACTTCCAACAAGTTTTATCAATTATACTTCTTTTATGTGAAGTCATCACTCCCCATGGGATTAGCATATGATATAATTTTTCTCTTTCTCCTTTAATTCCTAAGATTGGTTCATCAAAAGCAAACACTCAACTCAAACTACTCTTTATTATATAACTCTCACACACGACTACATAGATAGATAGATCACAAAGCAAGCACTCGAAGCTAAATCATACTAAACTTTATTCTTCTAAATCACGAAATAAATAAGGATCGAACTAAGATAGATAATGATGATAAAAAGTGATGGTGATACAATACCGGGGCACCTCCCCCAAGCTTGGCACAAGCCAAGGGTGGTGCCCATACCCATGTACTCAAATCTCCTTCTTGGGTGATGGTGGTGATGAAGTGGTGGGCTCGTCCTTCAGCTTCAGCAAGTACTCCAGGTTACTATTGATCCTTCGAAGGGCACGATTTTGTTCTTCCAACATAATAACTTCATGAGTGAGCGACGTATTCTGGGCACAAATTGCTTCAATAGCCCTTAATGCATTAATTTCAGAAAAAGAAAGGTTATGCTGAAGAGTTTGCAATATATCTCCCTTTTCTGTATGTTCCTTCTTGTGCATGGCTTGATCTTCTTCTCCTTGAATCCGGTCCTCCACAACCTTTCCCGGTTCCTCCTCCATAGTAGTATCCTCCTCTCCGGACGACCACTCATAATATACTTTGCTAAAAGGACGTTTGCCGGGTGAAGGTTGAACAATCCGGTGCTTGGTGTGGAGTCTTCGGGGATCCATGGCGATCTAGATCTGTCAGAAAAATAGCCCAAAACAAGAACAGAGGAGAAACTTGCGATGCGGTGGTCAAAACACCCGTGAGTATATATAATGAATTTTTCCCGTGCATAACAAGTAATAAGGAAGAAAAACGGAGTCGGGAAAGTCCACGAGGGCGCCACAAGCCTGGTAGGCACGCCCTGGGGGGGTAGGGCGCGCCCCCCAGGCTTGTCGCCTCCTCGTGCACTTTTCGGACTGTTTATTCTTTTCCTAATTATTTATATATTCCAAAACGGACAGAGAGTACTTTTATGAAAGTTTTGGAGTCGGTTTACTTACCGTATCACATACCTGCTCCTTTTCAGGATTCTGGAGCATTCCGGAAGGTTTCCTCCGTGTGCTCTTCCGGTGTCATTGTTCGAAAAATATTAGTTTCAACATTAATGGGCGTACCTGAGATATAATGTTTAATTCTTTGCCCATTAACCACTCTCGGATTATTGCCTTCGGAGTTGTTTATTTTGATAGCTCCGGAGCGATAAACTTCTTCGATGATGTATGGCCCTTCCCATTTAGAGAGAAGTTTTTCTGCAAAAAATCTTAAACGAGAATTGTATAATACAACATGATCACCTACTTTGAATTCCTGTTTTTGAATTCTCCTATCATGCCATCTTTTTACTTTTTCTTTAAACAACTTTTCATTTTCATAAGCTTGGGTTCTCCATTCATCTAAAGAACTAATATCGAATAACCTCTTTTCACCGGCAAGTTTAAAATCATAGTTAAGTTCTTTAATTCCCCAATATGCTTTATGTTCTAACTCAAGAGGTAAATGACATGCTTTTGCAAAAACCATTTTATATGGAGACATACCCATAGGATTTTTATAAGCAGTTCTGTAAGCCCAGAGTGCATCATCAAGTTTCTTAGACCAATTCTTTCTGGATCTATTAACAGTCTTTTGCAAAATCAATTTTATTTCTCTATTAGTTAATTCAACTTGACCACTAGACTGAGGATGATAAGGATATGCAATACTATGATTAACATCATATTTAGCAAGCAATTTACGGAAAGCACCATGAATAAAACGTGAACCACCATCAGTCATTAAATATATAGGACTCCAAATCTCAGGAATATAACTTCTTTAAGCATTTTAATAAAAGTGTTATGATCAGCACTACTAGTTGGAATAGCTTCTACCCACTTAGTAACGTAATCAATAGCAACTAAAATATGAGTATACCCATTGGATTTAGGAAAAGGTCCCATATAATCAAAACCCCAAACATCAAATGGTTCAATAACAAGTGAATAATTCATATGCATTTCCTGACGTCTACCAACATTACCAATTCTTTGATATTCATCACAAGAAAGGACAAACTTACATGCATCCTTGAAAAGAGTAGGCCAATAAAAACCAGATTGTAATACCTTGTGTGCAGTTCTATCTCCCGCATGGTGTCCTCCGTATGCCTCGGAGTGACACTTACGTAGGATTTGTTCCTGTTCATGCTCAGGTACACAATGTCTAATAATACCATCTACTCCTTTATATAAGTGTGGGTCATCCCAAAAGTAATGTCTTAAATCAAAGCAAAACTTTTTATTTTGTTGGTATGTGAAACTAGGTGGTATATATTTAGCAAAATTGTAATTAGCATAGTCTACATACCAAGTTGTATTACGAGAAGCATTTATCACAGCTAATTGCTCATCAGAAAAATCATCATTAATAGGAACTGGGTCATCAAGAACATTTTCCATTCTAGACAAATTATCAGCTACGGGATTCTCAGCCCCCTTTCTATCAACAATATGCAAATCAAATTATTGTAGCAAAAGAACCCACCTAATAAGTCTAGGTTTAGCATCTTTCTTTTTCATAAGATATTTAATAGCAGCATGATCAGTGTGAATAGTAACTTTGGAATCAACAATGTAAGATCTAAATTTATCACACGCAAACACAACTGCTAAAAATTCTTTCTCGGTAGTAGCATAATTTCTTGGAGCACTGTCTAGAGTTTTATTAGCATAATGAATTACATTTAATTTCTTATCAACTCTTTGTCCTAAAACAGCTCCTACAGCATAATCACTAGCATCACACATAATTTCAAAGGGTAGGTTCACTACTGGAATCTGATAATTTGGGGAAGCAGACGGCAAAGAAAGGACTCATGGCAATGATAGTTTTTGTCGTCAGTCCTTTCTTTGCCGTCTGCTTGCTGACGGCAAAGAGCAATATGGCAGACGGCAAAGAGGAGGGTGGGCCCCACCGAAGAGTGGCATTGGCTAGGTCAACTCTTTGCCGTCTGCTGGCTCTTTGCCGTCGGCTAGCAGACGACAAATAATGAAATAGCAGACGGCAAAGAGCACTGAGCCCCACCCGCCGCGCGGTACCGTTGAGGCCTAACGGACGGCCGCTATGCCGTCTGCTAGCAGACGGCAAAGAGCGATATGCCGTCCGCTAGCAGACGGCAAAGCGGGGGTTTGCCTTAACGGCTACCCCCTGTTAGGACCGAGAGTATATCGACCAAAGGGGGGTGAATGGGAGATTCAAAATTCTTTCGAAAGTTTTGAACAGATCCCAAACACAGCAGCGGAAAATATGGTTCTGTAGAGTAACACTTGAATGAGCTCACTATAGAATGATAAAACTATTGAAGTATAAATCAGTTATCATTCGACCATAGGTTTAACAGATACGAAGGCAATGCAATACATGAACAGATCCAGTAGCACGAAGAAAAACAATATATAGACTACGATGGAAATGCACAGATATTGATAGCAAGATAAAGATTCGGCGATGAAAGTTATTACACAGGCATGCAGAGATACGAAGAGAAATAAATTAGCCTAAGACGATGGAAAGGATCGATGAGAATGAGATCGACAAGAGATAAACTGTGATTGATCATATACAACTATCGACACTGAGCACGAATGTAAACTGCTGAATGAAATGGAGTAATGTAAAGCGAACCAGTGGTGCTCGATGGCGACAAGAGAATTTGGTAGACCAGTTCACCCTTCTGCCAAAGGACTACGTCTGGTTGGAGGGGTTGTGATTTAACATAGAGGATAAACTCTCCTCGCCCTATTCTCCTTCAACTCGGAGCTGATCAGACTCCAGTTGATTTCACTCGTGGTAGATACTTGTCGGCGATCTCCAAACCTTCGACAGACTTCTTCGCAAACCACAATGACTCTGGGTTGCTAAAGATCTTGCTCGGTGAAGACAATTACTCCTCGACACTCGAGCCGACACCTATCCGTCTAGAGAGTGCGCAGCTCTCAAGAGTAATAGGTACAGGAACTCTAACTCAGAACTACTGTGATGCTCAACCACTGTGTAAGTTTCGGCTCTTGATTTTTCTCTCGGTGGATCTTAAACTCAAATCACTCAGAGAGGGGTTGCTCAATCAATCTTCTCAGAAATCTTAAGCGGAGCAGCCAACGGGCAACGTTGGAGTGGGGGGGCTATTTATAGCCGCAGCCTTCCCTGAAGGGAAATGACCAAATTGGACATGTGGAGCAGCCAATGGCCGAACGACACGAGTCCAACGGTCGGAATTTGAGCACAACGGTAACATTACGTGCGGAGCAAGCAATGCTAACTCCTCAGTTCAAAAGATATCAGCTACAGCAACGAAGAACAACGTCTTCTGCTGGCAGGTAATCATTCAAAGCATAAAGAGATTTCTCTCAGTCTCGCATAGGTTTGGGCTAAGCATCACAGTGGATCTAAGCTTCAAGAACCTATACCCCTCTTAATAGTACGGAGGTCCTATGACTCAAATGAATGGAAGAAGAACGACGAAAAGAATGCTACGTCTTCACTTCGTCTTCGTCTTCCATCGCTGCAGTCAATTTCTTCGGACAGAAACACCGAACCAATTGCTTCACGTCAGTAATAAATTTCGAGGGGTCATCTTCTTCACTTCATTCTTCTCATCTACAAGTCTTCATAGGATGTAGCTCATACATCTCAGCGGTGCAGACAATCTTCGGTGAAGTTCTTCGAACTGGACACCGGAGACAGCATTCTCTTCGGTACTGCATGGAATATTTCTCTCTGTATGCACTAGCAAACAAATCAGTCCATACCTGTTTCTGTCAACAATCTCCAAAACATACGAGGGCAAGTATTGCACCAACAATCTCCCCCTTTTTGGACGATTGTTGACAAAATAGAACACATCGATAGATAGATAACAGAATGAAATGAAGTGTGATAAACGAGAGATAAATACGAAGATAAAATACGCTCCCCCTGAAGATATGCATCATTCTGATTGGAGTGAGCATAGGAGATAATACGGAAGGTAGCGAGGTGAATCTTCATATGAGTGGCATTGGCAGATGATCTCATTCGTAGTTTCATCCAATGCACTCGACGGTGTCTGAGGTATTTCCTGCCACACACAACCTTTGACATAGATTAGTTAGATGGCAAAGATAACATGAAAACGTTGTGGCAAAGGATACGCCATGAAGATTTTCTCAGAACACGGTTTAAATCCACACGAGATATAAATTTTCCTGCAAATTAGATGTTCGAGGAATAATCAGAGCAAAGGAGAGCAAAGGAGTCACAAGTATATTGCTCGGAGTGGATATGCTTCAGAATATGTTTTCCTGCAACAAAGATGATCTCATAGACATATGCGAGGGAAAACAGTTTGTCAGATAGACAGAAGGAATTCACTTTTGAATCACGAGCAATTTTACTCTGAAGTGACTTTACTTCTCCTGCATCGTTAGATAGTGAAAGATAGACATATGTAGTAATTTCCCTCTTTTCGAGAGACATGAATTTCAATTCTCCTTGAAGGGCTTTCACTTAACCTTGCACGAAAGATAAATATCGAGGATAATCATTGCAAGGAAGTAAGCATTCGATAGTACCTGCAAACAAATGAACGATAGCAAAGATAGCATTGCAGGGGTTATTAACGGTACGTGACGACGCAGTGTGCCATCACCACAGACAGTGAGATTAAGTTTCGCGACCAAAAGTTTAACGACCAAAAGCAAATTGTTCGAAAGAAGAGCAAATGGCGAATGGAAACACCCTGCAAATAACCCGCTTATCTATCTCTCAATGTTCTTCTCCCCCTTTTTGTCAACAACTGTCAAAAAGGAAAGAGAATGCATGCGAGGAACTACTCGTCCGAAGAATCCCCAGAACTTGAGCTGTTCGGCAAAGCAGAACGAGCGACGGTCGAAACCGAAGCAGGAGTTGGAGATGTTGCGCGGGCTTCGGGGTCAGCTTCGGGAGTAGTAGAGCGAGGTGCATCTGGCTTGTAAATGAAAGTGCCTGCTGTGTCTTCAAATTCATCATCGGGTTCAACAAACAGCAGGTCTGTGGAGGCAGAACGCTGAGGAAGCACAGGGGTTTGCCTTCGGATGCGAGGAACTTCAAACAACTCCAGATGATCATAATCTTTCTCGATTCCCTTGGCAGACAGTTGTTTGCGAGAATAATGCTTGCGTAGAAGGGTCCACGAGCGCTTCTTCTGTTCTTTCTCATAGAGCAGAGCTTGACAAGCATAATTGTGAAGCAGATTGATCTCAGTCGTCATTTCCACTTTCTCTTTGCGATCGAGCTTAATGTGACTCTCCAGGGCTTGCTGAGTGCGAAGACAAATCTCGTATAGTGAGGGATTTTCTTCACTAGGGATTTCAACTTTGACCTTCTTGACCTTCGGAGCTCTAGCAGAGGCAGAAGCAGTCGCATCAATAGGTGTCTTCCCGTTGCCAATGTCCTTCACAGTTCGGAGAGTTTCTCGGACTGGTGGCATAAAAACTTTCGGGACATATGGGCAGAAGAACTTTTTCTTGAGAAGTTGCTCGATGGCGAACATGACCCATGGTGCATATGGCTTCAAGACTTTAGGGCTATCAGCTGCATAGGCTAAGTTGCGAATGAGAAGATCTGGAATATCAAATCGAATGCCATGAGCTATAGCTTGAAGAGCATTTGCTACGATGCCATGAATGGTTTTGGCCCTGTTTGTTGGCGTGAGAGAGTTGCACAGGATATAGAACAAAACTTTGTTCTCATAGGCCAGATCCTTAGGATTTGCCTCGGTACATTCATTTCCAACAAGTTCGGGGTCCATCAGCATGTGAAGTTCAACTTCGGATACATCCCAGAAGTGCAGTCTATGTTCACGTGAGGCATCAAATTCACATCGAGGAAGATTCAACAGAGCCAAAAACTGGTCAGCCGAGCATTTGATCTTTTCCTCCTCGGTCATCCATTCGAGAATCCAAGTACAGCTGTCGTTAAGGTCCCCTGAGATATAAAGAGTGGCATAGAACTGAAGGACAACTTCACGGTTCCAGCCATGATTGAAACGAAGAAAACTCTTCAGGAAGACCTGTTCAATCTGCTCGATGGTGTGATGGAAGTAAGGTAAACTTTTGAGCTCAGCGAAATCCAGAATTCTGTGCTTGAATATGCGATTTTTGCCATACAGAATGCGAGCATAATACACTGCATGTTCCTTTGTCCAGAATCTCGGTGACATGGATGTTCTTTCACCATCATATGGGCTGGTCCCAAAGAATGCAAGTTTCGAACGATGAAACTGCTCATTGAAAGCTGGGCCATTCGGGCCTTCATCGACAGGAAACAACGGGAAGGTTTCCAACGGGTTGCTCAGTGGTTCTTCATCGGCCATAGACTGGGTTTGAACATCATCAGGCGCAGGCACGCCTTCCTCAATTGGCTTGAGAGGAGCATTATGCTTCCTTGATTTGTCTCGAGCAGAATGCTTCGAGGAACTTGACTGACTGTTGTTCTTGCTCGCCGGAACTCCTTCGGCATCTTTCTGACTTACGGGCTCAAGGGCCTTTTCTTTCCTTGCACTTTCATCGGCGGGAGGCGCGCCAACTTCTTTCTCGGGTGTTTGAGTCACAACTAGTGGGGCAGTTTCTTCTCGAGCCATCGGCTCAGCAGATTTCTTTTCTTCCTCTACCAACTGTGGTGCAGTGGTAAGAGGAGCAGGATCAACATCCATCTGGGTAGGGGCACCAGATGATGAGACCGGGGGTGTTTTCTCTCGGGAAGCATTGAGCTCCCCCTCAATCTTGTCATTCTCCTCCTTATTTTGTTCGGACGGCTCTGCTTGCAATGTTCTCGGCGGCGATGGATCTGCCTTCTCAACCTCAAGCTCTTCATCAACTTCATCGGCTGGGGATTGCTGCTTAGTAGGTGCATTTTCTTCATCAGTCCTTTCCAGGAATATATTAACAACTTCATGTTGCTCTGGAGCTACCGGCGCAGGAATGATAACCTCGTCAGTGCCAGCTTGCTGCATGAGTTCAACCTCGTGAGATGGAGATGGAGGAACCTGTTGTAACGGCACATGGGAATCCAGTTGAGCAGGATCAGTAGTGACATTCTGAAGACGGCGGTCTTTGTTGGATTTCGGCTTGCATCCTCTCGCCCTAGCCTTCTGACGTTTTTCTTCCTGAATTCTTCTTCGAGCGAGATCTGCCTTGCGGTCAATCTCCTCATTTCTTCTGTCACATAGCTGAGACACATCCATGTGCAAGCGTGAGTGCCACTCAATTTTCTCATTTCTCAAGGCACTGAGGGCCTTGGTGAATTCAACAATTTCTTTGTTCATCTTCTTCCTTTCGGATTCAGATTTTGCTTCATTTCTCAGTTTCTCGATGGCTTGTTTGTCTCTGACAGCTTTGTTCAGCTTCTTTGTGATTTTCTTCAGCTCAACGAAATGCTTTGTTACCATTTCGGCAACATCATCAGGTAGTCCCAGACCACTTACATCATCAACTTTTGCATTATATGCAGCACTGTCAATCACATCGATCATGAAGTTGAAATCATACTTTTGTTCCTCTGTGGAAGCAGGAACAGTGAGCTTGGTCTTCTTGGCAGCCACATCTGCTTGTTCTTCAGAATGCAGCTTCCTCTTCGCTGCTGCGCTTGTCAAATTTCTCGGAGCAGCAGAACCCGAAGGTTTATCTGAGGACTGAATGGGTGCAAGCCTGGGTGATTTCCTCGGAGATGCCAAGGCTTTCATTGGCGAGGGAGTCTTGGATGGCTTATTGAGGATGGTGGGACGATCATACAGTGGGATTTCATCGGGGGTGTCTTCTTTGGACGACTCATCAGACGAGTCGGAAACTGCCTTCTTGGTTCTCTTGGTGAGGGTTTTCTTTCGCGGTGCACGAGGGGAAACTGATTTCTCAGATTTTCTTTCCTTTGAAATTGATGCACGTTCCTTCTTCTTCAGTACATCTTGCTGAGTCAGCGCGACGTTTTTCGCTTCAACTTGGTTTTTCTTAGCTTCTCTAGCTTCGCACTTGGCTTTAGCCTTCGCCCTCTTAGCTACTTCCTCGGGGAAATCAGCGATAGTAATGAGGGAATCTTTGTGAGCATTTGGAGGCGGTGGTGATCTGACTTTTTCATCATCTGGGCCAATGCAGTTCTCTGCAATGCAGTCATTCCATGGTGGTGTGAAAGCAAAAAGAATTTGGTACTTCTCGCGAACATTTTCATATCTGTACCATTTTCTAGCCCAGTGGCGGCGAATCCTTTGCAGCCTGTTGTTGCGATCAGTTGTTGATTCTCCTTCAAGTGGAGTTCTGTAACTTTCAGGATCAGACATTTCTGCAGTGGTGTTCTTTTCTCTGCCACGACCGCCCTTTTTGGGATTTCCATCAGAGAAAATGGTTAGAGCGTCAGTGACCAATTCATCCTCGGGCTGACTGTGAGCTGAGGGAATTTCCTCAGAATCTTCTTCGGACACAGATTCTTGTCTCTTCTTCGGAGCCTTGGGTGGCTTCGAGGATTTACCTCCTCCAGTCAATCTCATTCGCTCGGACCTTGGTGGAAGCTGAGGCAAATATCCTTCAGAATCTGAATGCTCTGCAGGACTCTGCGACATGACCAACCTGTGAAATAGAATAGATGCGAGGGAAAAACAGAGGTACGGTCATAAGCATGCACAGAAGGTATTTTGAACGAAAATCAATGTTTTTGGAAGAAACAAAGGAGTTCATGGTAGTCTTAGAAAAGATATCATCGATAGAATTTAAACTTGCCACGGAATATTAAAGGCAGGTTAAATATAATATCTAGTCTTTCGGATAAATACACATGAACCATAGATGAGGAAAACCAGTACGAGGAAGATCTACAAACCGTACTAGTCAAACCCTAGTGATTTCTAAAGATCTACCGCAGTAAAATAAATCAAGGAAAATAGCATCGGTAAGAACTGCCCTATGAACTGAGAGAGGGAGAGGAGCAGTTCCGGATCTAAGCGCCCTAACTTGGCAGCTTAGATCAACTACGGCAATGCGGGAGGATGGATTACCGCACGGGCGTGATCAGCTGCGACGAGACTTCACCGGAGTATCACGGCGGAGCTTCTCGCCGGAGTTGCTTCGAGCTCGGGCTCAGTTGATGGAGAAACGAGGGTTTGCGCGGATGAGGAAGAAGATGCGGTCAGGGGTATTTATAGCTGGAGGGCTGATCCTCTTCTCCGAAATCCACGGCCCACAGTCGCGGGACGCTCCGCATTCGACGGACACGATCATGATCGTGGGGATCGTGGGCACGTGGCAACCGTTTTCTGCGATAAACTCGGGAAGAGAGCGGGATGGCGAAAGATTTGAAGGGCTGGTCGCCAAAAGTGGATGAAAGTTCGAAGTAGATTTCTTTCGCGACCAAGGACGTCGGAGAGAGATCTTCTTCGGATCAAATTGCATGCTTACGACGGACAGCATAGATTTAGAAGAGAAAGAATAGAGGGATAAAAGGGTCCGAAACAAAACACTCAGCCAAACGAGAAGAAATACCAATCAAGGAGCTATGAGTGAGTTGTTCATCGGACAAAACACAAGCATGGCAACTCGAAGACAAACAACAATCAGGGAACTAATAAGTATAAAGAACTAACACCAACATTGTAGATCTCAGGGCAAAACATAACCGAGAAGAATCCCTGAGATAGAATTCCTGCAAGATGGGTTAGTTCTTTCTCGCAACCCACACTTGTGTGGGCAGCGCAGACCTTATTTGTCTTGACTGAGCAAAGACATTCCTTCTTTGATTTCTGTAGTCCACCTGTGCGTTTCGAGAATAATCATAGGAATAAGCATTAAAATTGTTCCCAGAGACATGATCATAATGATTTGAGGAGATACGCATGTACTGCCTTTGTCGAAAGTTTGACTGATATCTGTTCGAGGAAGTTGCACTGCCATACTGCGAGGGATTATAATTTCCTCGAAGAGAATTACTCTGCATATTCAGGTTAGCAGTGACAGATAAACTATCAATGGTGCACTTCTTCACCCAGATTTGCTTCTTGGGTGAACTCGACCTGCAGTTAGTCCTAACATATCGAGCGAAAACCTTACCATTCTGTTGTTTGAAGAGTGTGTAGTTTGAGTCATCAGACTCGTTAGAAATAACAGGAATGGGTGAGTCATATCCATTCAGGAGCGCAGGTTCGAGAGTTTTGCTCTTAGCTAGAACCCAACTTGTTTGAGGATATTGCTCGGGAGTCCAGTAGGTTCCATCAACGTTGAGTTTCCTTTCGAAACCCAATCCTTCCTTTCGGGGATTTTTGTGCAGTATTGACTTCTTGAGTACATCACATAGTGTTTGATGCCCTTTGAGGCTCTTTAGCATTCCTGTCTCAAGCAAGTTCTTTAGCCTGCAATTTTCATCAGAGATAGCAACAAATTCCTCGGGAGAGGGGTTAGGAATATCATTTGATGTGGTTGCAATATTCTCGATGACAGCATCGAATATTTCAACATTTGAATCAGCATTATTACGTTCTAGGCATTTTGAGCAAGGCGGCACAAAGTCAACAGGAAGGTTGTTAGATTGCTCGGCGAAGAGAGAAGATTTTTCTTTCGCAAGTACGTTATAAGACTCTTTCAGTGACTCGAGTTCTTGATTCCTCTTAAGGAGTTCATCTGATAAATTCTCGTAGTCGACTGTAAGAGAATCATATCGTTCGGAAAGATCATCAATCGTTGAAGAAAAATCATCATGCTTTTCAGTCAACTCTTGATTTTTCTCCATATCTTCGACCAGCAATCCTTCGGTTTTCCTGAGATTCATCTCAAGTCTTTCACATCATGTTGAGATTTTGCAATCTTAACAAGTTTAGCATAGGCAATGTATTCAGAGGAATGTTCAGTCATTGATTTTCGGGGTTTCGCTGATACCTGATCCTTTGAGGTTTTTGCCATGAGACAGAATGCAATAGGTTCATCATCACTTGATGTATTATCATCAGTGCCTGATTCGAGAGACTTCTTGGATGATTCATGGGCGACGAATGCATTTCCTCTTCCTAGGCTTCTGTAAACTTCTTTGTCTTCTGATTCGGATTCAGATGTTTCATCTTCAGATTCCATATTCATTTCTGCACATACTCTCGTTAGCTGCAATATTCTCTTCATATTAGATTCAATGGTTGCTCTCGTATGTACGTCAGTGACTGGTCTCGTCGAAGATGATGCGGCAGATTCATTTTTCTTCGAGAGCTTAGTATGACGATCCACTTGAGTGAATCCAGAGCAGTGAAGATAAATCCATCTGCTGCTAGGTTTTTCATCTTGCTCCCAGCAAGGATAGTCTGCAATGTAGTGACCGAGTTGTTTGCACTTGAAGCACTTTATTTCTTTCGGAGGTAATCTTCTTGAAGATTCAGGCAAGTCAACTTCGTCATCATTTGTGAGACACAGATTTTGTCTTCTGAGATCACCAAGTCTCACCGTAAGCATTTCGAGTTCTCGTGTGATGGAGTGTTGATTCTCGACATCTTCCTCTTGTGAACTTTCATAGTGTGAAAGAATTTCCCCTTCGCTTTCTGAGGAAGATTCTTGATGCCCATTTTCAAGTTCCATCTTTTCTTCGTAAATAGACAATAACGTCATGACCTCGACATAGTGAAGATCTTCATAGTCAGGTCTTTGCTTGATTTCAGCCACGATTGGATCAAAGGTTGCATCAAGAGCACTCAGTAACTTATCGACTACATCTCTATCGGTGATATCTGTTACTCCTCGTTGATGAAGTCTTTCAACAATATTTGTCAACCGATCGGTGAGTTCCATAGCACTTTCCCTACGAAGACTTCTGAAACCAGCATACATGGCACGAAGCATTTCTGTGTGTTGATCTGTTCTGGCAATGAATTCTTCATGAACATCCTTGATAGCATTCCAGAGTTGCTTTGCAGAGTCAAGCTTTCGGAACCGAATGAAAATGACTTTTGAGATACTGTCACAGATGATATCTTTTGCTTGAGCATTCAATCGCATTCTAGCTTTGTAATCGGAAGTGGGAGCATTAGGGTGCTAAATAGTGTATCCATTTTCCACAATCTGCCAAAGTTCAATGTTGATGGCTTGAAGTCTGATTTTCATTCGCTCTTTCCAGTAGACATAATCATTTCCATCGAAGATAGGGAACCTTTCAGAGTGCGAGGATCTACCTGCATACGACATACTCAAAACTCCAAGGTTGTTAGACCTTTAATAAACTGAGACAGGGAGTACCTGCTTTGATACCAATTGTTAGGACCGAGAGTATATCGACCAGAGGGGGGGTGAATGGGAGATTCAAAATTCTTTCGAAAGTTTTGAATAGATCCCAAACACAGCAGCGGAAAATATGGTTCGGTAGAGTAACACTTGAATGAGCTCACTATAGAATGATAAAACTATTGAAGTATAAATCAGTTATCATTCGACCATAGGTTTAACAGATACGAAGGCAATGCAATACATGAACAGATCCAGTAGCACGAAGAAAAACAATATATAGACTACGATGGAAATGCACAGATATTGATAGCAAGATAAAGATTCGGCGGTGAAAGTTATTACACACGCATGCAGAGATACGAAGAGAAATAAATTAGCCTGAGACGATGGAAAGGATCGATGAGAATGAGATCGACAAGAGATAAACTGTGATTGATCAGATACAACTATCGACACTCAGCACGAATGTAAACTGCTGAATTAAATGCAGTAATGTAAAGCGAACCAGTGGTGCTCGATGGCGACATGAGAATTTGGTAGACCAGTTCGCCCTTCTGCCAAAGGACTACGTCTGGTTGGAGGGGTTGTGATTTAACACAGAGGATAAACTCTCCTCGCCCTATTCTCCTTCAACTCGGAGCTGATCAGACTCCAGTTGATTTCACTCGTGGTAGATACTTGTCGGCGATCTCCAAACCTTCGACAGACTTCTACGCGAACCACAATGGCTCTTGGTTGCTGAAGATCTTGCTCGGTGAAGACAATTACTCTTCGACACTCGAGCCGACACCTATCCGTCTAGAGAGTGCGCAACTCTCAAGAGTAATAGGTACAAGAACTCTAACTCAGAACTACTGTGATGCTCAACCACTGTCTAAGTTTGGGCTCTTGATTTTTCCCTCGGTGGATCTTAAACTCAAATCACTCGGAAAGGGGTTGCTCAATCAATCTTCTCAGAAATCTTAAGCGGAGCAGCCAACGGGCAACGTTGGAGCGGGGGGGTTATTTATAGCCGCAGCCTTCCCTGAAGGGAAATGACCAAATTGGACATGTGGAGCAGCCAATGGCCGAACGACACGAGTCCAACGGTCGGAATTTGAGCACAACGGTAACATTACGTGCGGAGCAAGCAATGCTAACTCCAGAGTTCAAAAGATATCTCCTAAAGCAACGAAGAACAACGTCTTCTGCTAGCAGGTAATCATTCGAAGCATAAAGAGATTTGTCTCAGTCTCGCATAGGTTTGGGCTAAGCATCACAGCGGATCTAAGCTTCGAGAACCTAAACACCTCTTAATAGTACGGAGGTCCTATGACTCAAATGAATGGAAGAAGAACGACGAAAAGAATGCTACGTCTTCACTTCGTCTTCGTCTTCCATCGCTGCAGTCAATTTCTTCGGGCAGAAACACCGAACCAATTGCTTCACGTCAGCAATAAATTTCGAGGGGTCATCTTCTTCACTTCATTCTTCTCGTCTACAAGTCTTCATAGGATGTAGCTCATACATCTCGGCGGTGTAGACAATCTTCGGCGAAGTTCTTCGAACTGTACACCGGAGACAACATTCTCTTCGGTACTGCATGGACTATTTCTCTCTGTATGCACTAGCAAACAAATCAGTCCATACTTGTTTCTGTCAACAATCTCCAAAACATACGAGGGCAAGTATTGCACCAACACCCCCGCCCGAAACCCCCCACACGCCACTCCCCCCACCCCCGCGCCTCTCTCTCTCTCCCTCTGTCGCCGCCGCCGCGCCCATCGCCGCCGCCGACCCACCGTCCCGCGCCGCCGCCTCGCCGCCCCGCCGCCACCGTGCCCCGCCGCCCCCCTGCCCCGCCGCCGACGCCTCGCCGCCCCGCCGCCGCCGTGCCCCGCCGCCCCCTGCCCCGCCGCCCCATTGCCCCGCCGCTCTGCCGCCCCCCCTGCCCTGCCCCCCTGCCCTGCCCCCCTGCCCCGTCGACCCGCCGGAGCGCCGCCCCCTGCCCCGTCAACCCGCCGGAGCGCCGCCCCTCTCACCCCCGACGGCCCCCTCCGGTGAGCCCCCCACTCACCTCTCTGTTTTTTTTTCTTTTGATTTTTTTTCTTTTTTTATTTAATTGCTACTGTTAATTGCTACTGTTAATTAGTGTTATATGTTAGGTTAGTGGTAGTAGTGCTATATGTTAGGTTAGTGGTATGCGCGGCTAGGGTTAGCCGTTGGCCGTTGTTGGAGAAGTGCGGCGGCGGCGCAACGTGGATGCGCGACGGCTAGGGTTGGCCTGGGTGGATGTAGAAGGGAGATGGGGTGCGGTCTGGCGGTGGGCCGTTGGCCGTCTGGAGAGGGAGAGGGAGGGAGAGGGAGAGGGAATCCCGAGCGTGGCCGCCGGTCGGCTATATTAGCCCGAACTCACGGCACCGGCCGGCTATATAGGTTAGGGGGTACCTCGGCGTCGATGGAACCCTAAATGACGGCTATTTTGGTTAGGGGGTTCCTCGGCGTCGATGGAACCCTAAATGACGGCTATTTAGGTTAGGGGGTTCCTCGGCGTCGATGGAACCCTAAATGATGTCTATTTAGGGTAGGGGGTTCCTCGGCGTCGATGGAACCCTAAATGACGGAGGAGGAGGAGGAGAAGAAAAGAAGAAGAGGAGGAGGAGGAGAAGAAAAGAAGAAGAAGAAGAAGAGGAGAAGAGGAGAAGAAGAAGAAGAAGAGGAAGAAGAAGAAGAGGAGGAGGAGTAGGAGGAGAAGAAGAAAAGAAGAAGAAGAGGAGGAGGAGAAGAAGACGAAGAAGAAGAAGAGGAGGAGGAGAAGAAAAGAAGAAGAAGAAGAAGAAGAAGAAGAGGTGTCGACGGAAAAACCCTAAATGATAACTCTTTAGGTTAGGGGTTGTTGCGGGGAACGAGCAGTGCGAATCATTTTTTACAACTTGGCGGTGGCATCCTGTTGTAAATATTTAGTTAGGTTGACGGAAAAAACAATAATGCTACGTTACTCATCTTTGGATTTAAATGTGCAGTTGTTTCGTCGCTGCGAGGGTCTGGTGTTCGACGACCTCCCCGTGCGTTTGACGAGCTCCCCTGCGTTCGTGGGTGAGCACAAATGACATCTCCTCCCCCCCCCCTTAATTTGCTCTGTTCCGGTCTTTGTGCCGATGAAACTTGCTAGCTATAGGTGTCTTCAATCATCAGTATGCGTGACCAGTATGCGTCTCCCGTTTGAAAGGGCGGCATCTATAAATATGCATGTCTTTGCATATTTATAACCGCCATCCTTTTGAATTGTCCAACGTTGTCCATGGACAGCCCGAGTATAGATTGGGTTCATTTTCCCATTCTCTGCTCCGGATCCGATGCAGAATTTCGTCAGTGCCTCCCTATTGTTCTCCGGGTACACATCCTCTCTGTTTATTGCCGAGACGTGTATCAGGAGAACAGCGGGGAGGTGCTGCCGAAATTCTGCGTCGGATCCAGAGCAGAGCATGGGAAAACAAACCCAATCTACACATACTCTGGTGGGATTAGGACCTATCTTTACCTATTAGCGTGTAGGTTGCATGGGCGTAATAAAATTGACAAACTTAATTAACTGATGAATATATATGATGAATTATATATATATTTCTTGTGTGTTTAGTAGGTAGGCAAGATGAGTGATCGTGCGTGGATGCTTGACCGATTACAGAACGGCCTTCCACATGTTGATGCCGCCGAACCCGATGAGCACGTCATTCATGACGACACGCGTGATAGTGATGATGATGATGATGATGATGATCCCGGAGCATATATAGACGATCCAGACTATTATTAGTTTGTATGCATCCCAACTTAAATTATATACATATTACTATTCATGTCAGTTCTTCAATTTTTTTATGTTGTACTAATTTCGTTTACTCTTTGTCATGGCAGGTGTTAAAAGATGGTGGGTGCGGGTCCAGAGCGCGCCGCGGGTACTTCTTCGGCGGCGGCCCGCGGGAGGGGTACTTCCATTCCACCCGTACCTCTCCGGAGAGCCTTGTTAGACAGTATGGGGACACCGCCGGGCGCTTCTTCATCGGTGTCGTTGCCCACCGGGAGAGGAGGTCGGGGAGGGAAGAAGAGAGGAGGTAGATCAGGACGCAGGGGCGGGAGAGGTAGGCAGGCTGCTACACCTTCCTCGTCGCCACCCCCAGCTGATTCACCCGAGCACAGGACTGCTATGGTGGACCCGTTTGAGGTGGAGGCTACGGGGACTCCGCACCACGAGCCTCGGGTCGACGGGCCTTCGGCCCACGAGACTCCGGACCCAGAGGCTTCGGCCCACGACACTCCGGACCAGGCTACGTCCCAGGAGACGTCCGGATGGGGTACCTGGCCGGATCTGCGTGAGGGGCCGAGTGGCCATGCTGATGCTGGCGGCACTACTAGGAAAAAGCTTATAGATAGTCGATTACTAGTAGCGCGCTATATTGAACCGCGCTACTGCTAATTACTAGTAGCGCGCTATATTGCCCACGCTACTACTAAATATTACTGGTAGCGCGTGTTTTAAAAAGACACGCTACTACTAAATATTCCTAACCGTGTCCCGCGGACAGTGATGAGGATATGTACCTAGGGTAGGGTCTTAGGCCTGACCTACATACCCTACCTAAGGACACCGCATTGGAGACCTTAAAGATTACAAGATTACAAGGAAGATTCCGACTGAAATCACCATGGCGCATGAGTCACTCGACAAAAAATCCACTCGGAGGTTCCTCCCACCATTCGACAGCCGCCTTTTCACTCGGAAGAACCAGAAGTCAGTCGACCGCAGAAGACCAGAAGCCACTCCTGGGAGGCCAACGGGCAGGTGTTTGACTGGTCACCATGATTAGCATTTATTGCATGCGTTATCAGTAACGCTCTCCTTTACTCCCCACGATCGAACCCTTGGTTGCCTGACGTTTATGAGGGGCAGCGCACTCTATATAAGACACCCCTCCCCTCTGGCACAAGGGTTCGCACCCCCCTGTATCTCACTCATACCACACGACAGAAAGCTTGCGAGCGCTAAGACTTAGGGCTGTTACCTCCACGAGAGGGGCCTGAACTCATACATCCGTGTGTACAATCTCGCCGTAGCTAGGACTCTGCCCTCTCCTTACGTACCCCTAACCTCTACTGTCAGGCTCGTTCACACGACAGTTGGCGCCCACCGTGGGGCAGGCGTCTAAGCAACTTCCGGCGAGGTTGCGTTTTTCATCTTCATCATGTCTTCCGGCGGCGGTTTGGTCCTGGGCCACGAGATCCGTCTCGGTGCGCTCACCTTCGTCGCCGACGACTCCGCATGGCTCCAGGAAGCCCCTCTCGACGTTGAGGCTCTCCCTGTTCGCGGGGCGACGCACTTCAGCGCGAGTTCATGCGGCGTTCTTCTTCGGCAGCCGTCGACCCAGTACATATCGGCTCCGGCATCGTTCACTCTCCCCGCTGTGCGTCACCGCAAGCGATCTGGTCGCTCGCGGCTCCAGCGATGGGTGAGGCGTGCGGCGGCGCACCAGGCGTCGACTCCGCAGATTGCGGCTATCGAGCCCGCCGAGTCACTTCACGGCGCGTTCGATTCGGCGTCAGATCAATCTGAGCTCCCTTCCGATTGTGAAAGCTGCGATCCGGCAGCAGAAGTTTTCATGGTGGGTTCTCTTCAGAGTCCGCCCGGCTACGGCCGTGGCGGCCGCGAGCGTGGCGGCCCGTCGAGTGATCAGCAGCGCAGGGATGAGGAGGTCCTCCAAACCCCCATCGTCGGCGTGACTGTAGAGGCCCAAGCTCTGGACGCTGGGCGTCTGGCCACTTTGGCGGAGCGCACGCGCCTCGAGGAGATGCAGAGGACACTCGACGAACGCACTCGACTGCGTCAGTTATTCCCTCCAGTCGACGACAACCTTCAGGTATTCCGTACTCCCATCCAGAACATTGCGGCAGCGGCTAGGATTGCAGATTCTATCCAGCCGTCCAATTCTGAGGCTGGCAGAGGTCTTGAGTAGATCCGAGCTCTGCTTGGGGCAGCTCGAGAGGAGAACTCTGCTGTCTCTCAGTCGCGCAACAGGATACACAGCAGATCAGCTAAGGCAGACACGGTCCAATCGGCCCACAGTCCAGGGTCACCTCTGTGTCGCAGAGGCGGAGATTATCGTAATGATCAGTTCAGAGATCAGAGGCGAGATCAGTTTGCTCCTCGATATCACCGTGATGACCACCATCGAGTGCCCACTCCTCCGTGGAGTGGTCCATACGTGCCCCGGCACTATGATGATAGGCGCCCGTACGGTGATGAGCGGGACCCTGGGTTCGACGCGAGATCAGTTCTCGTACAGAACCGGGTCGACAGGGGCAGGTATAACAGAGATGGCTATGACAGAGGTTTTCCGAGTGGAAGCGGTGCAGTTGTTTCTGGGCCAGAGTGTTTTAGTAGAGCCATTCGATCTACTGAGATTCCTCACAACTTCAGGTTGGCAGCTAGGGTTAGCAAATTCACCGGTGAGTCGAAGCCAGAAACTTGGCTAGATGATTACCGAGTGGCTGTACAGATTGGTGGAGGCAACGACAACATAGCTATGAAGCACTTGTCTCTGATGTTGGACGGTTCAGCCCGAGCATGGCTGAATCAGTTGGCTCCTTCTAGCATCTATTGATGGGAGGATCTTGCCCGAGTGTTTATCAAAACTTTCGAAGGCACTTGCAAGCATCCTGCTGGATTGACCGAGTTGCAGCATTGTGTACAGAAGCCGAATGAAACTTTGAGGGATTACATTCAGCGTTGGACCACTCCTTATCACACAGTGGAAGGTGTTTCCGAGCACCAAGCTGTTTGCGCCTTCAAGGCCGGCGTTAGATACAGAGAGCTCTACTTGAAGTTTGGTCGGACAGGAGATATGTCTCTTAGCAAGATGATGGAAATTGCCACTAAGTATGCCAACGGCGAAGAGGAGGATCGCCTCCGCAGTGGCAAAGGAAAAGCGGTGGAGAATGGCGCCGGCGGCGAAAATTCCAGTCAAAAGCAAAAGCGTAAAGCTGATGTTTCTGCTCAGGCAGAAGTAGCCGCTCTGGCGGCGCAGGGAAAAGGGAAAGGGAAGCCCAAGGGGCAGTTTACTCAAAAGAAGTCAAAGAATCAGTCGACGGATGTCTTGGATATGCCGTGTGCCATTCACACGAAGAAGGACGAAGAAGGCAACTTGATTTTGCCGAAACACACTACTCGACAGTGCAGATTACTGATCCAGCAGTTCAAGGAAGGACAGTCGAGTGGAAAAGATCCTGAGAAAGAAGAAGATGAAGAGCAGGATGACTTCCCTGAGGTTAATGCCACTTTGATGATTTTTGCTGATGTAGAAAGCAAGAGTCGACTGAAGGTCATAAACAGGGAGGTCAACATGGCTGTTCCTGCCACCCCTACGTACCTCAAGTGGTCCCAGACTCCTATCACCTTCGATCAGTCGGACCACCCCGCTCATGTTGCTACCCCAGGTCAGCAGGCTTTAGTGGTGGATCCGGTGGTAGGAGGCACTCGACTCCGCAAAGTTCTCATGGACGGAGGGAGTGGCCTGAACATTTTATACGCAGATACCCTTAAGGGGATGGGCATTCCGATGTCCAGGCTCAGTGAGAGCAATATGCAATTCCACGGGGTCATCCCTAGAAAGAAGGCCAAGTCACTCGGTCAGATTGCATTGGATGTGGTGTTTGGCACCGACAAGAATTTTCGCAAGGAAAAGTTGACGTTTGAAGTTGTAGACTTTCAGAGTGCATATCAAGCCATCCTTGGTCGTCCGGCTTATGCACGTTTCATGGCCCGTCCATGTTACGTGTATCTCAAGCTGAAGATGCCCGGGCACAAGGGTGTGATCACAGTCACAGGGAATCGACAGAGGGCTGAGGAGTGCCTCCAGCAGGGCTCCAAGATTGTCGACCAGCAAATGGCTGTGGTCGAGTTGGAAGAATACAAGAAGAATGCTGATCCCGCCGATCTATTGCGTTCCAAGAAGCCCGCCACTGAGTCTGCTTTTCAGTCGGCAGGAGACGTGAAACCAGTGCATATTCACCCGACGGATCCTAATGCTGCTCCGACCAACATTTCAACAACACTCGACAGCAAATAGGAAGCCGCGCTCATCCAGTTCCTCCGTGAGAACTGGGACATCTTTGCATGGAAGCCTTCTGACATGCCGGGTGTACCCAGGGGGCTGGCTGAGCACCATCTGAGGGTTGACCCCAAGGCCAAGCCCGTAAAGGAGCACTTGCGTCAGTCGGCAACACAGAAGCGGAAAGCAATCGGCGAGGAAGTGGCTCGACTCTTGGCGGCTGAGTTCATACGCGAGGTTTACCACTCCGAGTGGCTCGCGAACGTCGTCATGGTCCCCAAGAAAGACAAGTCACTCCGCATGTGTATAGACTTTAAACATATCAATCGGGCCTGCCCGAAAGATCATTTCCCGCTCCCCCACATCGACCAGATTGTGGACTCGACTGCGGGGTGTGAGCGTTTATCTTTTCTCGATGCATACTCTGGCTACCATCAGATCCGTCTGTTTGGCCCAGATGAAATAAAGACGGCATTCATCACCCCTTTCGGGTGTTTCTGTTACATCACAATGCCCTTTGGTCTGAAAAATGCTGGCGCTACTTTCATGCGCATGATTCAGAAATGTCTCCTCGACCAGATCAGTCGGAATGTCGAGGCCTATATGGACGATATTGTAGTCAAGTCTCACAAAGGTTCCGACCTGCTGACTGACTTGGCAGAAACATTCGCCAACTTAAGGAAATATGACATCAAGTTGAATCCAACCAAGTGTACTTTTGGAGTTCCTGGTGGAAAGTTACTCGGTTTTCTCGTTTCCGAACGAGGGATCGACGTCAATCCTGAGAAGATCGGTGCCATCGTCCGAATGAAACGCCCTGAGCGTATACACGATGTCCAGAAGCTCAATGGTTGCCTGGCGGCAATGAGTAGATTCATTTCTCGTCTCGGAGAGAAGGCGCTGCCTTTATACCGACTGATGAAAAAATCTGATACATTCGAGTGGACTCCAGAGGCAGAAGCAGCGTTTGGCGAGCTCAAAGCCCTGCTCTCCACCCAGCCGGTGCTTGCTGCTCCACACAGCAAAGAACCCCTGCTCTTGTACATTGCAACCACCAATCAAGTCGTCAGTACGGTTCTCACTGTCGAGCGAGAAGAAGAGGGCAAGGCCTATAAGGTCCAGCGCCCAGTATACTACATCTCTGAAGTGTTGACTCCTTCAAAGCAAAGGTACCCACATTACCAGAAGCATGTCTATGGTATATATCTATCAGCGAAGAAGGTGGCGCACTACTTCCAAGATCACTCAGTTTCAGTCGTCAGTGATGCTCCATTGGCCGAGATCCTCAAGAATCGAGACGCGACTGGTCGAGTGGCCAAATGGGCCATTGAGCTCCTCTATTTTGATATCATGTTTGAAGCAAAGAAAGCCGTCAAATCTCAAGCACTTGCTGACTTCATGGCCGAGTGGATAGAACAGCAGCAGCCAATCCAAATCCACTCGGCACACTGGACCATGTTCTTTGACGGCTCGAAGATCCTGAATGGTTCTGGTGCTGGTGTAGTGTTGGTGTCTCCAAAGGGTGATAAGCTCAGTTATGTCCTCCAGATTCACTTCGATTCCTCCAATAATGAAGCTGAGTACGAGGCACTCCTCTACGGGTTACGTATGGCCATCTCGCTCGGCGTCCGTCGCCTGATGGTATACGGTGACTCGGATTTGGTGGTTAATCAGGTGATGAAGGAGTGGGACGTCAGGAATCCCGCCATGACCGGATATTGCAATGCAGTAAGGAAGCTGGAGAAGAAGTTTGAGGGTTTGGAACTCCACCATGTTCCCCGAGTGAAGAATCAGGCAGCTGATGAGCTAGCAAAAATCGGATCCACTCGGAAACCCGTACCCAGCAACGTGTTTCTGGAACATTTGCACTCTCCTTCGGTGCAGGAGGACCCCTTCACCGAAGAGCCCCTGCAGCCTATAAGCGCCTCCAATCCGACTGAAGTTGATGTCCCAGCAGTCATAGATCTGGTCGTCGAGATTCTGGTGATAACTCCCGATTGGACGGTGCCCTATATCGCGTACATACTCAGACGAGAACTTCCAGAAGATGAGGTTGAGGCTCGACAGATTGTCCGCAGATCCAAGGCATTCACTGTTATGAATGGACAGCTCTACAGAGAGAGCGTAACTGGCGTGGCTCAGCGGTGCATCTCTCCCGAAGAAGGTCGACTGATTCTGGAGGAAGTTCACTTGGGGACTTGCGATCATCATGCGTCCTCTCGGACGATTGTTGCCAAGGCATACCGAGCTGGTTTCTTCTGGCCGCGCGCCAATGAAATGGCTAAAGAGATTGTTCAGCACTGTGAAGGATGCCAATTTTATGCGAACTTGTCACACAAGCCTGCGTCTGCTTTGAAGACTATTCCACTCGTCTGGCCGTTCGCTGTATGGGGATTGGATATGGTCGGGCCTCTCCGGACGGGCCAGAGTGGTTTCACGCATCTACTGGTAGCAGTCGACAAGTTCACTAAATGGATTGAGGCTAAACCTATTAAGAAACTGAACTCACGCACGGCCATCAAATTCATGAGAGAGATAATATTCAGATACGGAGTTCCCCACAAGATCATCACAGACAATGGTTCTAATTTTGACTCAGAAGAGTTCAGAAACTTTTGCTCCACTCAAGGCACTCGGGTGGATTACGCATCCGTTGCGCACCCCCAGTCCAACGGTCAGGCAGAGCGAGCAAATGGCCTTATCCTTCAAGGATTGAAGCCTCGACTCATGCGCGAACTTGATCATGCAGCTGGAGCTTGGGTTACTGAATTACCGTCTGTTCTGTGGGGCTTGAGGACGACTCCAAATCGGTCGACTAATCGCACTCCCTTCTTTATGCTGTATGGAGCCAAGGCTGTTTTGCCGAGTGATCTCCTTCACAATTCTCCTCGTGTGGATCTTTACTCGGAGGCTGAGGCTGAACAAGCACGTCAGGACGCTGTGGATCTCCTTGAAGAAGAGCGAGAAATGGCTTTGATTCGGTCGACTGTGTACCAGCAAGATCTGCGTCGCTTTCATGCAAGGCACGTCAGGAGTTGGTCGTTCCATGAAGGTGACCTCGTGCTCCGAGTGGATCAGCAGCGGCCTCACAAGCTCGCCCCCGCATGGGAAGGCCCTTTCGTCGTCACCAAAGTACTGAACAATGGAGCCTACCACCTTTTCAACCTCAAGAAGAACATTGACGAGCCGTGGGCCTGGAACGCGGATTTACTTCGACAATTTTATACCTGAAGACTGAGCTGTTTGATGTAATAAGAGTACTCTAAACAGTTTTGCTTATCAAAGATACGACTCCAGCAGTGTTTTGTCGATTCCGATCGCACAAATCTAAGTTCAAAAATACTCCGAGTGACGAGCAATCCTCACACTCTGGGGCTTAGCTGCGAACCAGATTTTGCCTAGGTTAAAAATCTCGTCGAGTGAATAGCATCCCATTCACTCGAAAGCTTAGCTGCGAACAAGTTTTCGCCTAAGTTAAAAACTTTCCCGAGTGACGAGCAATCCTCTCACTCGGGGGCTTAGCTGCGAACCAGATTTCGCCTAAGTTAAACATCCCGTCGAGTGAATAGCATCCCATTCACTCGAAAGCTTAGCTGCGAACAAGTTTTCGCCTAAGTTAAAAACTCTCCCGAGTGACGAGCAATCCTCTCACTCGGGGGCTTAGCTGCGAACCAGATTTCGCCTAAGTTAAACATCCCGTCGAGTGAATAGCATCCCATTCACTCGAAAGCTTAGCTGCGAACAACTTTTCGCCTAAGTTAAAAACTCTCCCGAGTGGCGAGCAATCCTCTCACTCGGGGGCTTAGCTGCGAACCAGATTTCGCTTAAGTTAAAAATCTCGTCGAGTGAATAGCATCCCATTCACTCGAAAACTTAGCTGCGAACCAGTTTTCGCCTAAGTTAAAAACTCTCCCGAGTGATGAGCAATCCTCTCACTCGGGGACTTAGCTGCGAACCAGATTTCGCCTAAGTCAAAAATCTCGTCGAGTGAATAGCATACCATTCACTCGAAAGCTTAGCTGCAAACAAGTTTTCGCCCAAGTTAAAAACTCTCCCGAGTGACGAGCAATCCTCTCACTCAGGGGCTTAGCTGTGAACCGGATTTCGCCTAAGTTAAAAATCTCGTCAAGTGAATAGCATCCTATTCACTCGAAAGCTTAGCTGCGAACAAGTTTTCGCCTAAGTTAAAAACTCTCCCGAGTGACGAGCAATCCTCTCACTCGGAGGCTTAGCTGCGAACCGGATTTCGCCTAAGTTAAAAATATCGTCAAGTGAATAGCATCCTATTCACTCGAAGGCATAGCTGCGGACAAGTTTTCGCTTATGATAAAAATCCTACCGAGTGTCGAGTGATATTCACGCTCTGGGGCTTAGCCGCGAACATGATTTCGGCTAAGTCAAAATATCTGTCGAGTGTCGAGCACTCCTCTCACTCCGGGACTTAGATGCGAGTCGGTCCTCGCCTAAGTCCAAAATTCTTCCGAGTGATGAATATCCGTCTCACTCGGAAAGCAAACAAAATCAACCAAGCAAAGGACTGGAAAGCAAGATGCAGATAAATCCAGGATGTCCAACATGGATAAAAGTTGCCCATGCAAACGGAAAGTACTCGAGCTTAAGGCCCGAATGAAGTTTTAAGCGGTTACACAGTCACTCGGCATACCGAGGCAAAATAAAGTTTCGACTACCAGCAAGGTTTTTCTCAAGCTCCGGTGGGACTCGCGGGCTTGACAAAAATTTCCAGATCAATCCCATCGGCGATCCGAGTGGCTACTACGATGAAGGTCTCCATGAAGTCCTGGAACTGAAGTTTCTTCATGTTGGCCACTTGAAGAGCCTTCAGTCTGTCCTCCTTGGCCTCCTTACAATGGACCAGGACGAGTGAGAGCGCTACGTCAGCTCCGCAGCGTGCCGCAGATTTTTTCCACGCCTGCACTCGACCGGGAAGCTCATCAAGGCGAGTCATGATTGACTTGAGGTCAGTCTGAAGAGAGTCCTCTGGCCATAATTCCTTGTCGATCTTCTCCATTGCGGCCCTCAGTCGAGTGACATATCCCCGGACACCTCCGAGACGAGCTTCAAGCCGAAACCTGTTCATGGCTACGGCATCCCCGACGGGTTACTTGGTGGGGTCCAGACTTGGCTCAATCTCTCTAGTCTCCTTGTCAAAGTCTTGGCAGAATTCTACACGAAGAAGAAGGCAAAGATTGGTCATGCTGCTATTCTCTGGAAATTAAACGGAATTCACTCGACTAGAGAAAGGTACCTTCAAGCAAAATGTACATCTTCTTCGCGAAGTCCCCCAGATATTTCTCCAGACCCTTCGCTCTCTTGGTCGCCTGCTCAACCCTCTTTCCCCAGTCAGCCCGCTCCTGCTTGAGTTTGGTGTTCTCCTCTTCCAACTTACTGGTTATGGCGAGTTTCTTCTCTGCGGCTTCAGTTTTCTCCCTCGCCGTCTTCTGAGCATCGGCGAGTGATTTGTCCTTATCTTCAAGCGCCTTCTTCATGGTATCTAAGGAAACAGCATTGTTGAGTCGCGCTTGGAGTCGACGATTCTCACCACGCACGTCTGCTCGAGTGGAGTCACTCGGTTCAAAGATAGAAGAAACAAGTAATGGTGTGTTCGGTTGACGAAGTTTACCTCCCAAAGCCTTCAGGTCAGCCTGCACGCGCTCCTGGTCCTTCTTGGCCACTTCCAGGTCCAGTTGAAGCTGGTTCTTCTCTTTCTCCAAGTTAGCATATTGAGTCCCGAGTTCGCAAGTCTTCTGAGATCAACAACAAACACAATTCAGTCGACAGAAATATTCTTCCGCACCCAAGTGGAAGCACAAAACCCACCCACCCTTATGCAGCGTCATATCATGGTTGATGGAAAGTTCCGAACTGACAAGACCTACTCTGCTGGTTTCATGGACATCATTTCCATTTCTACACCAAGCATTTAGGGGGGAAGACATTAAGACAAAAACATCCGCTCGGCATGCCGAGCGGAGAGTGTGTTTCAAACACAAATTTGGGCTCCGAGTCCAAGTTCTTAAGACTACTACCGATCGTAAACGATCGACAGTAGTCTCGGGGACTACACCCAGTGGGTGCACTCAGCGTGCCCCCACTGGACTCAACCTCACTCGACCAGGCCCGACCTGTCCGAGTCAAAAAAAAACAAAACAATCTACAATGTCTCTTTCAGACCCCCGCCGATGCAAACATCCAACGGCGGTCTCGGGGACTACACCCAGTGGGTGCACTCAGCGTGCCCCCACTGGACCTACTATCACTCGACCAGGTCCGGCCTGTCCGAGTGCAAACGAACAGCAAAATACAAAAAAGACCCCCGCCGATGTCACCAACATTCGACAGCGGTCTCGGGGACTACACCCAGTGGGTGCACTCAGCGTGCCCCCACTGGACAAATGTCCACTAGACCAGGTCAGCCCTGGCCGAGTGCGTGACAAGCAATTACCACTCGACCAGGTCAGTCCTGGCCGAGTGAGTGACAAGCGACTACACATCGACGGACAGAAAACACTCAGTGGGTGCAGAGTCAAGTCAAGATAAACGGAAAACAACACAATCAAAAACGAACTTACAAGCGCACTTACTCGGACGTTCGCTCGAAGCGCCGAGCTGGCGTCGTAAGCTAACTTGCTGGCCTCGTACGCCTCCTTCGTGTGCCGCATCATGTGCTCGGCTTGGATCATCGCCTCCTTTGCAGCTCCAGTCTGATCTTCTGGAACATGATACAGAGGAAAGGTAGACTGTGGAGGGAGTGGTGATACAGCCAGAAGGACTGGCGCTTGAGAGACTGGCGCTTGAGAGACCGGCGCTTGAGGCGGATTGGCGAGCTTCACGGTCATAAGATCCGGTGCTGAATCTGGTTCAGTCGGAGTAGGAGCTGCGGGGTCGGCACTCCTCTGAAGCTCATCTTCACCGTCATCAGCGATCTGGAGAACATTCCTTGGCTCTGCAGTCACCAGACAACATTTCACACGACTGTCGAATGGTTTGAGAAAAATGTCGAATGACAATATGTCATACCTCGGCGGGAAGTAGCTGCGTCGGACGTATCCTTCTCCGCGCCTTCCTCAGCCCGCACCGGTGACGTCACCGAGGTAGCAGCCCTGACATTCAAGTTTCACTCGGTCAGCAAAAATATGAAGTTCAGCAACAAGTTAAGCAAGGAGCGAGGATACTTACGTCGAAGCAATCGGCATGGCAACCTTCATCCTTGGAAGAGCCTTCCGGGGCTTTGTAGGAGCAACCTTGGGCTGTTTGGCGACTTTTTCGGTCGGTTCCGGCGTCGGTGTCCGATTGAGCTTCGAGCTCCTGGTGGTCGACCCCACGGTCCGACCTTGGTCGATTGCAGGATCTTGTTGCTTCTTGGAACGTCCCTCAGTACGCGGAGGAGATTGAACTTCGACTTCTTCGCTCTCTTCCGAGTCGTCATCGCTGCCTTCACCGTCCTCAGCATAATTGATGTCGGCGCTGTCGCCTTCACTCTCCACCCCTTCAACGTTCTGTTCTCCATTCGGCACAGGTGAATACATGTTTGTGAACTCCTGCAAAGATTCAAGTCAGTCAGTTGAAGACACATTCACTCGACAAGTTATAAAAGTAATCGACAATGACATGACTCACCACGTTCGGTGGGCGCTCAGCGGAGAAGGGCAAGACTCTTTTGGATCCTTGGGGGTTGTCACGCGCTCCAGTGATGCCGCCCAGCCATTGAACGACTGTTTCTTCTGAGACATCCTCCGGATGGGTACGAGTGGTGTCGTCGACTCCCGAGTAATGCCACATGGGATGGTCCCATGCCAGGAGCGGCTGGATCCGTCGACCGAGGAACACCTCCAGCAGATCCAGACCAGTCACTCCGCCACGAATCAGATTCACTACACCATTCATCAAGATTCCTACGTTGGCCTTCTCTTCATCGGCCACAGTCAGAGATTTGGGCACAGTGGGTCGAGCCAGTGTGAAGGGGGGAAGACCAGTCGACACGTTTGGGGATGCGACATCGTTGCAATAGAACCAAGTCGACTGCCAGCCCCGCACTGAGTCCGGAAAGGTTAACGCCGGGAAAGCACTCCCCGTCCTCTTTTGGAGGCCCAAACCCCCACATAACTGGATAACGTTGGTCTTGCTATCACTAGTTTGGGCTTTCTTGACCGACTGGGAGCGGATGGTGAAAATATGCTTGAACAAACCCCAGTGAGGGGGACAACCCAAGAAACACTCGCACATCGTCACAAATGCGGCAAGGTACGCAATAGCATTGGGAGGGAAATGATGAAGTTGTGCCCCGAAGAAATTCAAGAAACCACGGAAGAAGGGATGAGGAGGCAGAGAAAAACCTCTCTCCAAGTGAGTGGTCACGAGGACCCGCTCACCCTCGCGCGGCTCCGGCTCAGCTTCCGCCCCCGGTAGCCTCCACGACCCGGCCGCTATCAGGACGTCGGTGACGAGCTTCTCAACGTCCTCCTCCGTGACGGTCAACGGCAAGAAGTCGCCCTGGATCCATCTTGGCGGCGCCGCGGCTCGGGCGCTCGATGGCTTCTTCCCCTTCGCCGTCCTCTTGGCACGCTCCAACTTCGCCGTCTTGTCTTTCGTCATTGTTGCGGCGGCGGGCGGATTCGAGATGGGCGGCGCGGTGGCGGAGCAGAGGAAGCGGGGGAGACGGGGGGAAAATGGACGCACTGTTGCAAATTCCCCCCCCCCCGCTCTAGTTTCTTATATCCGTCAACCCGAGTCACTGACTCGTGGGCCCGCTGAATCCCTGTGTATCCCGTTAACAATGGAGGCGCGATACGTGGCGCTAAAAGCGGCGCAAGGATCGAGGGGTCGTGCCCCCGTCTTTTGCGTCATCCCCGCTCAGCGCACGCTCCCCGAAATTTTGTACCCCGTGAAATCTGGGCCGGGCCGAATGCTAGAAGCCCCAGTCGTCACAGGCATCAGTAAAATCTCGAAGCTCATTCGGAACGTTGAGGTTGGCAGAACCTGCACTGCCCCTTTCCCACTCGAACCCCGATCCATTCGGGGGCTAATGATGAGGATATGTACCTAGGGTAGGGTCTTAGGCCTGACCTACATACCCTACCTAAGGACACCGCATTGGAGACCTTAAAGATTACAAGATTACAAGGAAGATTCCGACTGAAATCACCATGGCGCATGAGTCACTCGACAGAAAATTCACTCGGAGGTTCCTCCCACCATTCGACAGCCGCCTTTTCACTCGGAAGAACCAGAAGTCAGTCGACCGCAGAAGACCAGAAGCCACTCCTGGGAGGCCAACGGGCAGGTGTTCGACTGGTCACCATGATTAGCATTTATTGCATGCGTTATCAGTAACGCTCTCCTTTACTCCCCACGATCGAACCCTTGGTTGCCTGACGTTTATGAGGGGCAGCGCACTCTATATAAGACACCCCTCCCCTCTGGCACAAGGGTTCGCACCCCCCTGTATCTCACTCATACCACACGACAGAAAGCTTCCGAGCGCTAAGACGTAGGGCTGTTACCTCCACGAGAGGGGCCTGAACTCATACATCCGTGTGTACAATCTCGCCGTAGCTAGGACTCTGCCCTCTCCTTACGTACCCCTAACCTCTACTGTCAGGCTCGTTCACACGACAGTTGGCGCCCACCGTGGGGCAGGCGTCTAAGCAACTTCTGGCGAGGTTGTGTTTTTCATCTTCATCATGTCTTCCGGCGGCGGTTTGGTCCTGGGCCGCGAGATCCGTCTCGGTGCGCTCACCTTCGTCGCCGACGACTCCGCATGGCTCCAGGAAGCCCCTCTTGACGTTGAGGCTCTCCCTGTTCGCGGGGCGACGCACTTCAGCGCGAGTTCATGCGGCGTTCTTCTTCGGCAGCCGTCGACCCAGTACATATCGGCTCCGGCATCGTTCACTCTCCCCGCTGTGCGTCGCCGCAAGCGATCTGGTCGCTCGCGGCTCCAGCGATGGGTGAGGCGTGCGGCGGCGCACCAGGCGTCGACTCCGCAGATTGCGGCTATCGAGCCCGCCGAGTCACTTCATGGCGCGTTCGATTCGGCGTCAGATCAATCTGAGCTCCCTTCCGAGTGTGAAAGCTGCGATCCGGCAGCAGAAGTTTTCATGGCGGGTTCTCTTCAGAGTCCGCCCGGCTACGGCCGTGGCGGCCGCGAGCGTGGCGGCCCGTCGAGTGATCAGCAGCGCAGGGATGAGGAGGTCCTCCAAACCCCCATCGTCGGCGTGACTGCAGAGGCCCAAGCTCTGGACGCTGGGCGTCTGGCCACTTTGGCGGAGCGCACGCGCCTCGAGGAGATGCAGAGGACACTCGACGAGCGCACTCGACTGCGTCAGTTATTCCCTCCAGTCGACGACAACCTTCAGGTATTCCGTACTCCCATCCAGAACGTTGCGGCAGCGGCTAGGATTGCAGATTCTATCCAGCCGTCCAATTCTGAGGCTGGCAGAGGTCTTGAGTAGATCCGAGCTCTGCTTGGGGCGGCTCGAGAGCAGAACTCTGCTGTCTCTCAGTCGCGCAACAGGATACACAGCAGATCAGCTAAGGCAGACACGGTCCAATCGGCCCACAGTCCAGGGTCACCTCTGTGTCGCAGAGGCGGAGATTATAGTAATGATCAGTTCAGAGATCAGAGGCGAGATCAGTTTGCTCCTCGATATCACTGTGATGACCACCGTCGAGTGCCCATTCCTCCGCGGAGTGGTCCATACGTGCCCCGGGACTATGATGATAGGCGCCCGTACGGTGATGAGCGGGACCCTGGGTTCGACGCGAGATCAGTTCTCGTACAGAACCGGGTCGACAGGGGCAGGTATAACAGAGATGGCTATGACAAAGGTTTTCCGAGTGGAAGCGGTGCAGTTGTTTCTGGGCCAGAGTGTTTTAGTAGAGCCATTCGATCTGCTGAGATTCCCCCCAACTTCAGGTTGGCAGCTAGGGTTAGCAAATTCACCGGTGAGTCGAAGCTAGAAACTTGGCTAGATGATTACCGAGTGGCTGTACAGATTGGTGGAGGCAACGACAACATAGCTATGAAGCACTTGTCTCTGATGTTGGACGGTTCAGCCCGAGCATGGCTGAATCAGTTGGCTCCTTCTAGCATCTATTGCTGGGAGGATCTTGCCCGAGTGTTTATCAAAACTTTCGAAGGCACTTGCAAGCATCCTGCTGGATTGACTGAGTTGCAGCATTGTGTACAGAAGCCGAATGAAACTTTGAGGGATTACATTCAGCGTTGGACCACTCTTCATCACACAGTGGAAGGTGTTTCCGAGCACCAAGCTGTTTGCGCCTTCAAGGCCGGCGTTAGATACAGAGAGCTCTACTTGAAGTTTGGTCGGACAGGACATATGTCTCTTAGCAAGATGATGGAAATTGACACTAAGTATGCCAACGGCGAAGAGGAGGATCGCCTCCGCAGTGGCAAAGGAAAAGCGGTGGACAATGGCGCCGGCGGCGAAAATTCCAGTCGAAAGCAAAAGCGTAAAGCTGATGTTTCTGCTCAGGCAGAAGTAGCCGCTCTGGCGGCGCAAGGAAAAGGGAAAGGGAAGCCCAAGGGGCAGTTTACTCAAAAGGAAGTCAAAGAATCAGTCGACGGATGTCTGGGATATGCCGTGTGCCATTCACACGAAGAAGGACGAAGAAGGCAACTTGATTTTGCCGAAACACACTACTCGACAGTGCAGATTACTGATCCAGCAGTTCAAGGAAGGACAGTCGAGTGGAAAAGATCCTGAGAAAGAAGAAGATGAAGAGCAGGATGACTTCCCTGAGGTTAATGCCACTTTGATGATTTTTGCTGATGTAGAAAGCAAGAGTCGACTGAAGGTCATAAACAGGGAGGTCAACATGGCTGTTCCTGCCACCCCTACGTACCTCAAGTGGTCCCAGACTCCTATCACCTTCGATCAGTCGGACCACCCCGCTCATGTTGCTACCCCAGGTCAGCAGGCTTTAGTGGTGGATCCGGTGGTAGGAGGCACTCGACTCCGCAAAGTTCTCATGGACGGAGGGAGTGGCCTGAACATTTTATACGCAGATACCCTTAAGGGGATGGGCATTCCGATGTCCAGGCTCAGTGAGAGCAATATGCAATTCCACGGGGTCATCCCTGGAAAGAAGGCCAAGTCACTCGGTCAGATTGCATTGGATGTGGTGTTTGGCACCGACAAGAATTTTCGCAAGGAAAAGTTGACGTTTGAAGTTGTAGACTTTCAGAGTGCATATCAAGCCATCCTTGGTCGTCCGGCTTATGCACGTTTCATGGCCCGTCCATGTTACGTGTATCTCAAGCTGAAGATGCCCGGGCCCAAGGGTGTGATCACAGTCACAGGGAATCAACAGAGGGCTGAGGAGTGCCTCCAGCAGGGCTCCAAGATTGCCGACCAGCAAATGGTTGTGGTCGAGTTGGAAGAATACAAGAAGAATGCTGATCCCGCCGATCTATTGCGTTCCAAGAAGCCCGCCACTGAGTCTGCTTTTCAGTCGGCAGGAGACGTGAAACCAGTGCATATTCACCCTCGGAAGAACCAGAAGTCAGTCGACCGCAGAAGACCAGAAGCCACTCCTGGGAGGCCAACGGGCAGGCGTTCGACTGGTCACCATGATTAGCATTTATTGCATGCGTTATCAGTAATGCTCTCCTTTACTCCCCACGATCGAACCGGTTGCCTGACGTTTATGAGGGGCAGTGCACTCTATATAAGCCACCCCTCCCCTCTGTCACAAGGGTTCGCACCCCCCTGTATCTCACTCATACCACACGACAGAAAGCTTCCGAGCGCTGAGACGTAGGGCTGTTACCTCCACGAGAGGGGCCTGAACTCATACATCCGTGTGTACAATCTCGCCGTAGCTAGGACTCTGCCCTCTCCTTACGTACTCCTAACCTCTACTGTCAGGCTCGTTCCCACCACAGACAGGACGTATTAGAAGCGCAGGTTGTGCAACACGCGCTACAGGTAGGAACACAGTGGTAGCGCGGCTCACTGGCATGCGCTGCAACTAAGGCACCCATCCCTCGCACCGCTCAGAGAAAATCCCTCTTTCTCGCGTGAGCCCCCACTCTCTCTCTCTCTGCTGCGACTCCTCGCCGCCGCATCCACCGCTCCCGAGCTTGCCTCCCTCCGCTACATCCTCCCCTCCGGCTGGATTCAACGCTCGTGCCCACCAGCAGCCCTCCCTCGCGGCTAGGGTTTCGGGCGCGGCGGCGCCTCTCACTCCGGCGGTGAGGGAGCTGGTGCTGATGCAGCAGGAGCGGTGGCGGCGGCGGGATGATGAGGAGGAGGTGCGGCGCCAGATGTTCGGAGGAGGGGCGGCGTTCCACCCGGCGGCGGCCGCGGCCGCGCTGGGCCAGCAGCAGCAGCACCAGGCGGCGGAGTACGGGGAGCTCGGGGGCGGCGTCGGCGCCGCTGGGTTGTACGAGAGCGAGGCGGGCGGGGGAGGGGGGTCCGGCA
This sequence comes from Elymus sibiricus, assembly GCA_039707655.1. Classification (NCBI taxonomy): domain Eukaryota; kingdom Viridiplantae; phylum Streptophyta; class Magnoliopsida; order Poales; family Poaceae; genus Elymus; species Elymus sibiricus. Next base: position 430,078,703 of record CM077676.1, read on the forward strand.
GCAAGCGCACCCGCGCCGCCGAGAAGGTGGTGTCCCGCTTCCCCATCATCAACCGTTTTCCCCTGAGTTTCGCTTCGCTTTTCTGCTCTTCTCACATTGTTTTCTCGGCTGCTCTTGCTTGCTTGATTGGGACGCAGCGGCGGAGGAGCAGGATCAGCGAGAAGATGAAGGCGTTGCAGAGTCTGATACCCAGTTCCAACAAGGTCGGCACCACAGAACCAACTACTGTACCACTTTATTTTTCTTCGTCCCTGAATTTGGGGCTACTGAGTTTCGTCGTGCTTGTGTGGTTACAGACTGACAAGGCATCCATGCTTGACGAGGCCATTGAGTATCCGAAGCAACTTCAGCTCCAAGTACAGGTCAGTAAAATGCATGTCTGGATGGCTGGTTGATGTAGAGGTTAACTTGCTAGTGCATTTATTTTAACTGATGGTCCAAACTGCAAACATTGACGCAAGAGTTTTACTGTGGGTGTTGTCCTTATTGATTCTTTATCCAATCCATAGTGAAGTAATGCCCGGAAATTTTCCACACAGCAAAGCAGTGGCTACTTTCTGTTCTGTCTAGTGTTTTCTAGCCATATCTTATAGAACTGTTGATTTCCTTGGATTCACAATGGGATTTATAATGCTGATCAAAATGTTGATATGTTAGGACTAGTTTCCTAGTGCAAATGCACTTCGGCAAATCCTGTGCCAATTGACATTTATGCTAGCTAGCTATATTCAGTTGGTAGGTGCTAGTAATTAAACTGCACGTTTAAAATTTAAGATTCGGTAGTGTTGTCTATCTAGTCTGATTTATACACTACATTCCTAAGGTGAAATATTTTTTGTAACTGAAATATATAGTCTGAGTTTCATTCAGTTATTTGTCACTTTTTAACTGAATATCTTTTTGTAACTGAAATATCTGTGTACTTACAGTGCCATTTTCTAAAAATTCCAGTCCAAATTGTAGTGTAATTTTCATTTTGTAATTTATCCTATGTAAACTACAGTGTAATGTCAGTGTACTTACATATTTCAGAAAACTACTGCGAGAGTGAGAGGGACCATGTGCTGGTTCTTGCTATTCCCGCTGGCAATGGCCTGCAGGTGGAAGGAGGGGGAGGAGAGAGGAGCCGCAGCAAACCACCACGCTCTGCTCTCTTCCTGACGCTACTGCAGGTTCAGATGCTGCTGCTGCTGTCGGTTCTGCTCCTGCCACCACGGTGGCCGCTCCTCCCGGCGGATTCGCATGCAATTGCAATGCCGCTCAGGCGTGGTGGGAGAAGACCTTCTCGTTCCAGCGCAGCAATGGCACACAGCCCCTCGCCTTCCGCTTCGTCTTCGTCGCCGGCAAACTGCAGCTTCAGGAAGACCTCGGCCCTGAATTCGGTGTCCACGGCCAAACCCAGGTACCTACAAACTCCCCTCTGTTCTGTTTTAGACCAACTCTGTTTTTCTGCTAGTCAAATAGACCGTAATACTAGTGCCATTGTGTAGCTAGATATATCATTGTTGGTTCTGATGCTTATTGATTGACACACCAAGTGATGTTACTGCTGATGATTACTAGTACTACAACAATAATACATCTGCAACCAAGAGTTAAATTGAAATGACCTGACAGTAAAGGGTACAATGTTGGTAATACATCTGCTGTTGCTGATGCCTTCTTGCTTGCTTGCGAATGACCTGGGAATTACTTCTACTTGGTGCACAGCCTTTGCTTGTTGCAATTTGCCTCAAAAGCTTGGATTCAGAATCTATAATAAGATTTGGTACTGCCTTGGAATTCCTTATCTCCTTTCACTTGTGGTCATGCCTAGCACTGTATGGTTCTTAAGTTGGGTTTTCCCCAATTTCTAGGATTGGTCTGTTTGGTACTGATTATAATTAATATATACTATGCTGCTGCTATATGCTTTTGTATCTGCTATTGTTACTTAGTGCTCTATAGGTTACTGTTATACTGTACTAATGCTCCAGGTTCTTTGTGAGTTCCTAGTAGTGGTCTTGGTTCATTGTTTAATTCCAGGATTTGTGAGTTCCTAGTAGGGAACACATGCATGGACATGAAGCTGCGGCGGCGACGACGATGATATCGACATGGGGCTGCTGCGGCGACGATGACGACGACATCGACATCGACACGGGGCGCAGCGGCGATGACGACGACGACATCGTCACGGTGCTGCGGCGGCGACGACGACGATATCGACATGGGGCTGCGGCGGCGATGATGATGACGACATCGACATCGACACGGGGCGCGGCGGCGACGACGACGACGACATCGTCACGGTGCTGCGGCGGCGACGACGACGATGACATCGTCACGGTGCTGCGGCGGTGGCGACGACCACGACATCAACACCATCAACATGGGCTTGTGGAGGCGACATCGTCACGGTGCTGCGGCGGCGGCGACGACCACGACATCAACACCATCAACACGGGCTTGTGGAGGCGCCGACGCCGACGACCTATACGCGTGGCGTATATTGTATATATATGTATTAATTATCTATATCAGATATGTATGATTGACTGTATGCATAACATGTACATATTATGAAATGCATGTATGTGAGTACTATGAAATGTATGTCTAAACTGGAATAGGTAGATTTTTTTTAAAAAAAATCCTAATTAGTTACTAGTAGCGTGGGTGTATCATAGACGTGCTACTACTATTCTGTTAGTAGTAGCGCGGGTGTTAAATAGTAGTAGCGCGGGGCACCAGCGCTACTGGTATGTCTGTTTATCAGTAGCGTGGGGTAAAACAAGCGCTACTGCTAAAAAATAGCTGTAGCGCCGTAGCAGTAGCGCGTCTGCCAGCGCTACTGGTAGCAAAAAAACCAGCGCTACTGGTAAGCATTTTTCTAGTAGTGCGGGGATGATCCGTTTACTGATAGTGAGGGCGAGGTGGTTGAGGGGGCCACCGTGTACCAGCTTGGTGGTACACGGCTCCCGCCCGTGCCGGCGACCCGCGAGCTGCGGCCCGTGATTAGGCCTGATGGGGAGAAGTAAGTGCATTTACTCTTTTTATACCTTTTGCCTTCAGGTTTCTTCAAATATCTAATGCGTTGACCTTGTCATACTGCAGGGGTTGGGTACACGCCAGTGGAGTCCGCAGGCCCAACACCGTCCTTGGTGTGCTTTGCCGGAAAAACTTCCCAGGGTTTGTCACGTTGCCCGGTGAGGGTCAGCTTCCACAGCTAGGATTGAGCTGGGAGCACTACTTGGCTGCCTAGGCCCCGCCGGACCACATGATCGACGGTGTCTTGTGCCACACGATTGCCGAGATGGTGATCAGAAGCTTTTGGGTAATTTCTCCTTTGCACAATTAAAAATTAACAATAGCTAGTTATTTTACTAATCAGTGTTGTCTCGTTTGATTGCAGACCTTCTACAGGTGTGAGGAGGGATACGAGGAGGAGGCGGCATAGGTTATCGATAGCGAGTGCAGGCGCCTACTACAAAACTTACGGCACGAGGCTCGACCGCAGGCTGTTCGAGACTACTACGCCATGCGTGGTATTAAGAAGGACAAGGCGTCGTGCCGGGCTAAGTTTCTGAAGAAGGATCAGTACATGACGGTAATTAACTATTCTTAAGGCATTGTACTTAGTTTCCTTGATTTGATTCGTAGGCGTAGCGCTCAAATTTCTCTTTACTAACTTAGGTGCCCCCGAGATGGTGTGCGGATAAGATGGATTGTTGGGAGGTGTTGGTGGATGAGTGGTGCACAGGCCGCTGGCGAGCCGTCCACGACAATGCCAAGGACCGGCGTGCCCAAATGGTTGGTGTGCCACACCATCAAGGCAGCGCCAACTTATTTCAGTTCGGGCGGAACTGGGTATGTGGTTTGCTTCATGATTCATGCAATTCATTCTTCATGCTAGCTTGAGCCCTTTACTAATACTTTGTTCCTCTCTTTTAGGCGGGACACAATAACACGGAGGTGCCAGAGGTTTATGACCTCTATGCCATGGCCCATACTGCCTCGTACAAGAAGGTCAAGGCATTCTCTGCTGGGTTGACCTCTGGGGTGGCATCCTCCTCTGCAATGTGCTCGAGGAGAATCCCCATCTCCTCGACATACCGCTGCCGCTCCCAGCGAGGGGCAACTGGAGACTCTACCACAAATCACTACCGGAATAAGGCACGTTCCCGACGGCCCCGACTATGCCGACGGGGGCCGTCGTCATAGATGGCGGTATGCCGACGGCCTAAGGAAAACCGTCGGCGTAGTTCGGCCGTCGGCATACCACTATCTATCCCGATGGGGGCCGTCGGCGTCACGAAGTCGTCGGCATAGGTAATGATATGCCGACCGTGGCTGTCGGCATATACAGGCCGTCGGCATATATGTGGGCCCGGCCACCCGGTGGTTAACTGCCGTTTTCCACCGTCAAACATATGCCGACGGCACTAACGGCGGCCGGCGGCATAGATGACGGTATGCCAACGGCAAAGCCGTCCGCATAGATGTTGCCACGTCATCGATCCGCGGCACGAGCCACGTCATGGATCCGTGGCATAGCTCTTTGTCGTCGGCATAGCTATGTATTGTTTATTTATTTATTTTCCTAAATTAAAATTTGATTAGTTTAAATGTGCCTTATCTAAACATAAACATACATAGATACACCACGCGTGTCTGTTAGGCCCAGTTTGCCGCCCAGTCAACAGTGCCAGGGTTAGACGAGACGGGGTACTTGGGGGGTAGCTATGCCGCCAGGTCTTGCGCTGGGCCCTCTTACACGTCTGGAAGTGTGGTGGCAGATGCAAGCACCCGGCACGCGGCTCCTTAGTGTGACCCCCCTCACGGACGTCGCTGCCGCCGTCGCACGGAGGGGGGAAACGGCCAGGTCGGGCAGACACGGAGGGAATCTTGCGGTGGGTTGTGCCCGGACCTTGATCCGAAGTGTACCTATGGGCTGGCCTATCACAGCCAGGTGAAAATGTCCATCGGTCAAACCCCGTCCGGCGAAAGTCAAAGGCCTAGATCCGCCGGTCAACAGTGCCAGGGTTAGACGGGACGGGGTACTTGAGGGGTAGCTATGCCGCCAGGTCGTGCGCTGGGCCCTCTTACACGTCTGGAAGTGTGGTGGCAGGTGCAAGCACACGGCACGCGGCTCCGTAGTGTGACCCCTCTCACGGACGTCGCTGCCGCCGTCGCACGGAGGGGGGAAACGGCCACGTCGGGCAGACACGGAGGGAATCTTGCGGTGGGTTGTGCCCGGACCTTGATCCGAAGTGTACCTATGGGCTGGCCTATCACAGCCAGGTGAAAATGTCCATCGGTCAAACCCCGTCCGGCGAAAGTCAAAGGCCTAGATCCGCCGGTCAACAGTGCCAGGGTTAGACGGGACGGCGTACTTGGGGGGTAGCTATGCCGCCAGGTCTTGCGCTGGGCCCTCTTACACATCTGGAAGTGTGGTGGCAGGTGCAAGCACCCGGCACGCGGCTCCGTAGTGTGACCCCCCTTCACGGACGTTGCTGCCGCCGTCGCACGGAGGGGGGAAACGGCCACGTCGGGCAGACACGGAGGGAATCTTGCGGTGGGTTGTGCCCGGACCTTGATCCGAAGTGTACCTATGGGCTGGCCTATCACAGCCAGGTGAAAATGTCCATCGGTCAAACCCCGTCCGGCGAAAGTCAAAGGCCTAGATCCGCCGGTCAACAGTGCCAGGGTTAGACGGGACGGGGTACTTGGGGGGGTAGCTATGCCGCCAGGTCTTGCGCTGGGCCCTCTTACACGTCTGGAAGTGTGGTGGCAGGTGCAAGCACCCGGCACGCGGCTCCGTAGTGTGACCCCCCTTCACGGACGTCGCTGCCGCCGTCGCAAGGAGGAGGGAAACGGCCACGTCGGGCAGACACGGAGGGAATCTTGCGGTGGATTGTGCCCGGACCTTGTGATGGCCTCCTTTGTGAGCACGGGAAGTTTCGAGGACAACGGAGCAACAGGCCACACACTTCCTGCACAAACCGGACACGTTCCCTGTCGATACCCAGAGACTAGCTCGGAGATGGTGAGGTGTACAAGCGCCTCAGGCGAGGCTTATTCGAAACGCGTCCAAACTTTTACCACACCCTACAGGGGCCATGTGATGACACCGTGCCAGCTCTCGAGGAATTCCGGCATCGTACGATTTTCCGAGGATTTAAACGGTTGTATCAGGCATGGCACCGAGGTACTTTCGGCCCCCAGTGGGAGGGCATGCCCCTCCCTCCTCTGCACATGGCCTACGCATGCTGCAAGGACACCACAAAGTATTTTCCATGCCGCTTCTGGGCATGATTTCATGTGCCGCCTTGCAGATCTGCAATTTCCGGCGATGAAACCCTAGCAGAGCAATAAATTTCTCGAATATTCCACGCGGGTTCGAAAAATGCGGTGGCCTGGCACGTGTCATGCGATGGCCTCCTTTGTGAGCACAAGAAGTTTCAAGGCCAACGGAGCAACAGGACCCGCACTTCCTGCACAAACCGGACACGTTCCCTCTCGATACCCAGAGACTAGCTCGGAGATGGTGCGGTTTACAAGCGGTTATATCATTGTTCTCACACAGACGGCAAACTCAAAAATAGTAATAATTGAATTAATAAAAAGCACCGGCATCCATCATTAGGAAGATGGACCGTCACTGTGAATCTTCAGTGCCCGGAAGGGGTGAAGATTCGCAGTAATGGTTCATCTCCTTAACAGGAGTGTAATGAAGACCGTAGCTTACTGCGTCTGGATTATCCGACTATTTAAACTGGTCATGTTGCTTGTCTCTGGGCGAGCTGGTACTAAAAGTTTTCTGAGAGACGTAGCTATGCCGATGGCAAAGCTATGCCCCGGATCGATGACGTGGAACGTGCTAAAGAAATTGTGAGGAAAAAAAAATACCTATGCCGACGGCTAAGCTGTCGGCATAGGTGCCCCGGATCGATGACGTGGCCCGTGCTAAAGAAATTGTGAGAAAAAAAAGAAAATACCTATGCCGACGGCTAAGCCGTCGGCATAGGGTGACCCTATCCACCCGCGGTTTCTTCGCCACCACTCATTCATCCCCATCCACCACCCGCCGCCGTCTCCACCCGCACCGCGCCGCCACCACCCCGGCCACCGCCAGCCCGCCCCGCCCCGGCCTCCCTCGACGTGCGCCTCTACCCCACCCGGCCACACCGCCGCCCCGCCCCAGCCACCTCTTGCCCTGGCGTCGTCGTCCCCGCCCCGGCCTCCCTCGACCCCACCTCGGCCACCTCCCGCGCCGCCGCCACCCCGCGCCCTGGCCACCTCCCGCGCCGCGCCTCGACCCCGCCCGTCGCGCCCCGGCCGCCTCCCGCCTCGGCCACCTCCTGCGCCGTCTCCACCCGCACAGCCAGCACCAGGCGTCACCGTCTCCGGCCGGATCCGCCCGCGCCGCCGCCACCCCAGCCACCGTCCATCCACCCCGCCCCGGCTACCGTCGTCCGCCCACCGTGAGCTCCTCTGCCTCTCATCTCCTCTCTCTGCTAGTTTTAGATGGATGGATGAATGTATGTCAAATCGATGTTTTCTAAATGGATGGATGAATCATGGATGTTGGATGAATTGATCTGTTGGTTATAGTATTTTTTAATTTTTTTTGGATGGATTGATATGTTGTAATGTTGGAAGTATATGCATATGTGTCAAGTAGATCAAGTGAATCTTGCCACCAGTGGCTGTCAACAGAATTGGCAGAATTTTGTAACCATGCCATCATATTGGCACAATCAGTAATTGGTTTAGCACCAGTTGGACACGAACCAAAATTGCCGGACACACTGATTACTGCAAGTATCAATGATATTTAGCTATTGTATGGTCTCTGTCCACTTGCAAAATAATCATGACCATTTTTAGGAGCAAGCATTTGGTAGCCAATACTCCCTTTGCAAAGGGACCAGCCTCTTGGTAATAGTTGCTATATAATGAATATGATAGGAGTTTGATTTATAGTTAACAAGTCTGGTTGTAAGAAAATGATGGGTATGACAATCGTTCACAAATCTTCCTTGGTTCGTTTTGTCTCAAACCAAACACGAAAATCCCATCACCATCAAAATATTGGTAACAAATACTAAATGTCAATGAAGGCTGCTGTTAAACTGAAGTGGACACACACATTTATCTGAAGAATTCATCGTCTATTTTTCAACGACGCAAGGAAAAGGATGAGATGCACAGTAATTTGGTGAAGTAAGATTGTGCTCCATGAAAATATCCAGATTAACAAGCCTGATTAGTAATCACTCCATAGAACAGTGATCGGCGCAAAAGACATAACAAAGCAGATGAAATATTTTTTGACACTTGATGGTCTTGCTAAAAAATAGATATTTGAGAAAAAATGGTAACTTATTCATTAGGATTTAACATAGAATACTCTGAATGTGGAACTTTAAGTGGATGAATTTATTTTGTATTGCTCATCTAGTAAATAATTCTATGAAGCATATCTTGCAATTTGATGTGATGATCTAAGTTGTTTTGTCGGTAAAATTTACAGGCTTTGTGGTGTTTCTTCTCCGTGAAGTGATCGTGGTCGGAGCTGTTGGTCGCTGATCATCCCGCTGCTATTCGACTACTTCCTCTACAGCCGAGGGTGAGCTACAAATCCATCTCCTTCTCCGCTTTTTTTCATGTCACTAGATTACATTTTCACGTCAAGTCACGTAACCTAGGCGTCTCCCGTCCGGAAGGGTTGCATCGATAAATATGCATTCAATTGCATATTTATCACCGCAACTCTTTCGGATTGTCCAGTGTTTTCCACGGACAGCACGAGGATGTGTAGATTGGGTACGTTCTCCATGCCCTACCCCGTTCCGAGACAGGATTTCAGCGGCGCCTCCCCGTTATTCTCCGGAGCACATTCTCTCGGCTTATTGCCGAGACGTGTATCTGGAGAACAGCGGGGAGCTGCTGCTGAAATTTTGTCTCGGAACGGGGTAGAGCATGGAGAACGTACTCAATTTACACATCCTCGGGTGGGATTAGGACCTATCTTTACCTATTAGAGATGTAGGTGGATTCAATGCCGTCAACGCAGTAGAAAATAAAAATTTGATGTGATTAATTTAAATGAATCCTTAATTTTGTTGTGTGGCTCCCAATAAAGCAGAGGATGGCAGATAATCAGTGGATGTACAGTGGTTTTATCCGCCGGAATCGAGTTACACCAGAGTGGGTTGCGAGAACCGATGTGTTTTTGAAGGAGATATTCCGTCGTCTAATGAGAATTACCCAACAATGCCCCTGTGCGAAATGTGAAAGACGTCTCCGTCAAAATCAGAAGGACATGTCTGAGCACCTTCGCACGCACGGATATATGCCAAACTTTGACATGCCGCCGATAAACTTTGCCGAGTGGGACGGTGGTAGAGAGGAGGTGATGCGACAACGCATCGGTGGTTATGCGGACGACGGGGTCAGAGACATGCTAGATGATGTCATTGCTGCAGAGATGGCACATGCGACACCTTCAGAGAATGAACCGGAGGAGCAGGAGGCAACCGCAAAGGCCTTCTTGGAGATCTTGGCCTCGTCAAAGAAACCTCTTTATGCGGGTGCCAAAGTCTCTCAACTGGATGCCATCTCGCTACTGATGGCAGTCAAGGCTGAGTACGGCTGTAGCCGAGCTTGCTTCGAAGCATTTCTGGGAGTATGGGCTAACAGCCTCCCCGAGGGTCATGAACTGCCGAAAAGCATGTATGCCACGAAGAAACTCATGAAGGCACTCTCTATGGATTATGAGAAAATACATGTTTGTCCGAAGAATTGCCTTTTGTTTAGGCACGAGTATGCGGATGACAAGTACTATAGGGAGTGTGGTTCCTCTCGGTACCTTGAGGTGGTCGGTGAGGATGGTGAGAAGAGGCAGCTAGGCATCCCTGCAAAGGTTCTTCGGTATCTGCATTTCATAGAAAGACTGCAGCGCCTTTTCATCACGGAGGAGTCTGCCAAAATGATGAAGTGGCACAAGGAAGGTATAAGGTACCATCCAAATAAAATCGTACATCCATCAGAAGGCGAAGCATGGAAGTCGTTCGATGAAGAATACCCCGAGGAAGCAGCCGAGGCTGGGAATGTCAGAATTGCCATATCAGGTGATGGGTTCAATCCATATGGTATGTCGTCCAATGCATACAGCTGCTGGCCCGTGTTTGTTATTCCGCTCAATCTCCCTCCCCTTCCTGCTACCGATGAGCAGAAGTGGCTCATTGAGCCCAAGGGGAAAGAGTAAGTGCCACTTAATCATAATTTAATTCTTTTGCTTGTACACATGCTAATATTTTCATTCTTTTGATTATACACATGCTCATATTTTCATTCTTTCTATCTTTTGCAGCAACTGGATAATTCCTAAAGGGGCCCGTCTTCCAAACGGCGTCATCACCGTTTTGCTGAAGGAACATTGGCCGGGGCTGTTCCATCCGGATTCAGTCAGACAGCCTGAGCACCGGGTTTTGGCCACGAGCTGGGACCACTGGGAAGCGGCCCCCCACCCGGACCATACCACGTATGCTAAGGCCGTGATCACAAATTTTTGGGTAAGTTCTATTCAGAAGCACGAGTCTTGAGTTTCGTTCGTAGTTTATCATCGAATGGTTTAACTCATGGCTTCTTCCATTCTGGTTTTCTGAATGATTGTAGAGATACTATCGAGTTCTTGAGGAGCACAAGTCCACTGCCGACGAGATCATGCTGCGCCAAGCGAGGAAGAAGGCCCGTCAGATGCAGTACGAGGTGCGCTGGGTTGCCATCTCGCAATATCATCACGACTCTCTTGAGACGAAGATGACCAAGGAAGACGCGCGGAGGATGCATGTTACCTTGGAGAGGGAGGAGTACTTGGCCGTAAGTATAACAGACTTTTCATTCCGGCGTTTGTGCTAAATTTCATCGTTTCGTGTTGACATGCCATTATGCTTTCATTATGTAGGTGTGTCTTGGTTGGTGTTATGGAAAGGCCGATGGATGGGCGGCATTGGTGGATCTGTGGCTCGGTCAGGATGCAGAGTGGGCTGCTAAGAGCAAGAAAAACCGGGCTAACCGAGGGACCGACGGAACACATGGTCAGGGAAACCGGAACCACTTTAGCCACAAGAAAGTTCAGGTATATTTATTTACATGAAACATTCTTCTTCTTCTATTTACCGTCACTTTCTTATGTATCACTAACCTCTGTTTGGTGGTGCAGGAGGAGAAACTGAAGCGGCCGCTCTCTGACATAGAGGCGTGGCAGATCGCCCATACGCGGAGTAAGTCCAAGGAGGGCAAGGGCGACTACTACGGCAATAGCGGGGAGAACATGAAGGCCTACGAGGAGGTGTATCTGAAGGTAAATCCTGGCACACCTGACTCCTTAAAGCAGGCTACGGACGAGAGGGCGGTGGTGGGCATAGGGCCAAAGCTTCATGGTCGGCAGGCGGTTCTGGATGCCGTGTGTACTCCTTCTATCTCCTTCACACGGCTCCGAGCTACCGACCCGAGCTTGAGCCAGCGCACGAGCACGACCACGACCAGTGTGCAGTCACACTCCCTCCTAGCCGAGCGGCACTCTGTAAGTATTTTCCCTCTTATCTTCATTGCTCACTTTATTTTCCGCATTGAGATGTTTAATGAGTTCCATCATGTCATATTGTAAGCCTACATGGAGTACACACGCCAGGAGACCATGGTGTGGAGCGCGAGAGTTGCAGTCGTCCAGGACCACAGCACTCGCATGATGACGGTTAGTTTAGCCCCTTTCATTTCATTTCCATATTTGCACTTTCATTTCTTCTGACATTCGTGTTTGCTTTGTCAATTAACATGCAGCTCGTTTTTGAGAGCATGGCGGCAGGCACGGTTCCCGTAATGGAACCACCACCACCACCACCTGCTGGACCACAACCAGTGCTGCTTACCTTCGAGGAGTTTCTGGCACAGCACCCGAGGACTACGGTGGTTAGTATATCCCCAAACTATTCAACCACCGCTTACCGTTTATTCAACACAATCATATATCCCCTGAACATGTATTTTCAAACATCCAGGCAACCGGTGGATCTTCCGTTGGTGGTGGTGCCGGTCTTCGCATGACTCCCGAGTCACGGAGCCCGGTCACTCCCATCCACCGAGGAGGTGGCGTTGGCGGTAGCGCTGCCGCTAGCAGTGACGACCTGGGCTTTGGCGGACTTGGCGGTGGTGGTGGACGTCCTGGCGCTTAAGCCTGTGGGTCTTTAGATGACTTCTGGTCTTTTATGCTCCTCTAGATGACTTGTGTGCTTCTTTAGATGACTTGCGATATGATGCTTATGTTGTTTGCGATGATGCTTATGTTTGTGATGATATTTATGTTCTTGTGATGTTGGTTGTGAGGATGATACTTATATCTGCTATGTATGTCTATTTCATCATATATATCTGTTGTCTATTTGAATTGAATTGATTTGAATTAAAACAGAGAAAAGAAAAAAAAATCAGAAAGAAACTATGCCGACGGCCTTGCCGTCGGCATAGGGCAAGGCCGAGCTACCAGTGGCCGCCACGTGTCCCCTATGCCGACGGCAAGGCTGTCGGCATAGCTTTATATATACGCCGACGGCCTTGCCGTCGGCATAGGGGACACGTGGCGGCCACTGGTAGCTCCTGGCATGTAGTTATGCCGACGGCTATGCCGTCGGGATAGATGTGCATCTACACCGACGGCTAAGCCGTCGACACATCTGACACGTGGCGGCAACTGGGCTCTTCCTAGCGCGCAGATATGCCGACGGGGAGGCCGTCGGCATAGATTCAAATCTATGCCGACGGCCTCCCCGTCGGCATAGATGTGCCACGTGGCTCCTCCTGATTGCTTAGCAGTTGACGACGGCGCCGTCAGTCGCCGTCAGGTGTCAAAGTTTGCCGACGGTGATTCTATGCCGACGGCTGTACGGAAGCCGTCGGCATAGGCATCTATGCCGACGGCCTGCCCGGGGTACGCCGACGCAAATGTTGCCGACGGGGCTATGCCGACGGTGGCCGTCGGCATAGGCCTATCCCGACGGTAATCTGGCCTATCCCGACGGCTCTTGGCCGTCGGCATAGTAGACCAATCCGGTAGTGAATGCCGCTCGTACAAATATCGCGACATCACCGTCAGCCTGCTCAAGGATACCATCAAGTACATTGAGATTGAAGTCTGCCCACCAAGAAACAACCCTCCTGATGAGTCCTATACGGACTGGTTTCACCAAAAGCGTCGTGACAAGCGATGCAATGCACCTTGTACAGGCTGGAAAGCCAGGACATGGAGCCTATCGACGACAACGATTCCTTCATGGAAGGAATGGCGCCTTGACAGCACCCTCGATGTTGCTGACATTGATGTCCAGCCAACCCATTCTAAGCAGCTTCCTAGACCGCACAACATCAGCGACAAGCCCAACCAAGCAACATTACCGCAACACCTCATCATTGGTTTCCCCACCTTGAGCATGGATGATGATGTCGTGTATATGCTTTCTAAGGCCTGCCCGATGAACGACATGGAAGTCGTGATTGCTGTTGATGTGAGGAATAAGACGCTTCAAGGAGTGGCTAAGCTTGCTACCGGAAAAGATTTCACTGATACACGTAGCTGCACCAGTACAGTCTCCAAATATCTTAGTAAAGATTAAGGTAACTTTACTATATTATACTTTCTTTGCGTCTGTGTGACTATATGAATGAATGGTCTGCTTATCTTATATGTTGAGTATAGATGAAATGAAACGATATACCCAAGAAATAATGACCTTTGGAAGAGGAGAATGTGCAATATTGATTGCCAATGAAGACGAATGCATCTTGCCACTTTAAAGTTTACTTTGTTCTGTATCAAAACCGAACCCAAACATGATTAAACTTCTTGTTATCGAATTTGCTCAGTTGCTTTATTGTTTATTACCAGTTGCATATATACTACAAAGCACCGATACGGATACGAGTATCGGTATCAGGCCAATACGGATACGATATATAAGTAGATAATCTGAAGGTGTTTGGCTTTTGTTGTTGTGTTTTTTCCCCAGTGGTCAGGTAGAGCATCAGCAAGGTCTTTCTCAGGCAGTGCAGGGACTCGTCCTCTTGGATGTTCTTCTATACCGCCCTTGAGTCAAATAACTTCATTCGACATCCAGAAACCAATACGGCTGTAAAATAGCTCCGTCATTTTTTTTGCAATTATTGTGAATCTCTCATAGACAATCAGTCCTTGGATGTTGTTGCCTCGTCTTACAGGTCAACATGCTGGTCAATTGGCTGTCATTTCAGCATACTCCATTTACATACTTCATTGGAATCTAATTAAACACCTTGGGTTTTGAGTTTAGGGTAGGTTCTGATCAAGACATGCATGCTAGCCATTCATTGACGAAAATTCAGTTAAACTGCTTACTTTACAACCAGATGATGTGTGTCTGTTCAACTCTGTCATGCACCGGTAAATTTCTTATAGGGGCATGCTTGAACCTCCTTAAATGTTTTAAAAAGGGTAATTTGACTAATGAGTATTAGATGGCCGGTTTGTTAGGCTACACAAAAAAAATCCCAACTCCTTAGGGAGTTTGCTTTGGGTTCCACGGCTGGAGGAGAATGTTATGCAATGTCCGTAATTACAATTGTATTTAGTTTGCTCTGCACCAACCACCAACTTATCTGTGTGTGTGTGCGCGCGCGCGCGCAAGCGCTCTAATCTACCAAAAAAATTCTTCCCGAGAAACTGAAATCGCAATTTCCTTGGATATATATATATAGATACACATACAAACACTACTGCTGGTAGTGTACTATTTTTATGTCACTTAACAATAAGGTTCACCTAACCTGGTTATGATAAGAGTATGATAGATATTCCTCTTGTGTTAACATTTCCATTACAAATTTTCCATTGTCATGTTTAATTTGCATCGTGCCAGGTAATTATCTCCCATGTTGATGCATGTGTGGCCAATTCATAGTGCCCGTGAGTTTAGGTCGCTTTTCGTGAACAAGAGATTGATCAATACATCCCAAACGGATAAATACAAACAGACTAATTTGTATTTTGTGCTGAACGAATGTCCGCACACCTTCCTCCTATCTGTGTATGGATGCTGAAGTTAGCTGAGTGTGGTGAGTGCGATCTCAACCCGGATTCAAAGGAGGCTGTAAAGGGCGCATATGATCTACTGTCACTCGCGACCATAGTAGTAGGTGACAAGTTCCAGTTTGAGCGGCTTGATAATCTATGAACCTCTCTCTGTAACATGCTGGCCGTACCTGTTGATGCAACTGACTGTGCTCGAATGTAATGTAATTTCTGGCTACTCTTCTCTGGGCACCAACTTGACGGCCGACAAGCTCGTGTTCAGCAGGACTGTTTCTCTGCGTGACTCTTCGGGGAAGGCCGGACCCAAGTGAGTGCTAATTTAGTCTACTGGAGTTTGTATTTTGCTTGCTTGGTGACTGGTGACAGAGGTGCTAATGTGAGAAAACTAAGTAATGCCATACACCACTATCTGCTGCTGATCTGCTGCTGCTGCTGCTGTACAGATAACTGCTGGATCTGGGAGGAGGACCTGGGGGCAGAGGAGCTGGGCGGAGGTGGGGGCAGAGGTGGAGGGTGGAGGTAGGAGACGACCTGGGAGGCGGAGGATTCAAAATTAGGGAGGGGTAACAAGATCATTTAGGCGGTTTTTCTCCTAGTCGGAACAAGTCTTAAACGACTTATATTTCGGATCGGAGGGAGTACTAATTACTTTTTTCGGTTGGACCATTACACGTACAGACTAGACTGGTAGTAATAGGAAGATTCTCTCTTTCTTCGGATAATAAGTGGATTGAAAATCTGTTCAAGTACTCCTGTTTCAGAAACACATTAGGAAGCAGCAAGACACAGTACGCCAATCAATCCTATCTATCACATTGACCATACGCACAGCCTGGGCTTCTTTGCTTTGGTGCGTTTGCCTGGTTCGTTCATTACGTTACTAATTGCCTTTCGTACAAAAATACACTACTGTACTACTGATAGTTCTTAATGCACCACGGGATAGGACAGGACGACAAACCGATCTGTTCCTGATGCCTCCCAAATCCAACATGTTTGTGATGGTTTGACTGTGTTACACCACACATATTTCGTGTTTCCTTTACACGACTTCAACAAAATGAAAACATGGTAGGTAGCTCTCTTGGGCGAAATGGCCTATATATAAGTTTCTTTGGTCTTCTTCTGGGTATCTAATCACTGCAATAAACCACGGTGGATGGAAGCTACTCTGGCTAGCTGGTCACTATGAACCATGCACGGTGGAGGGGAGCTATATATACATATGCAACCACTAATGGGAGCTACGAAGAAAAAGAAATGATAATAACTCAGTGACGAGGCGAATGTTGTGCAGCATGGAAAATGAGTTATTGACTTGATATACATCTTTAATAATTCGTACAGGTTTAGGTGAGCTTGTACATCTACTTGTCCAACTAAATGAGCTTCCATCTTATCCCTGCAAAAATCAGATGAAACAAACGTCGGAGCACCCCGGCGGTACCTGCAGTCTGGATGTTCCCCGTCAGTAGCACAAGTTTTTTTTTTTTTTTTTTTGAGGAAAAAGGCTCACGCCCCGCCTCCACTTCATTGAATAAAATGAAGCCAAGTCAGTTACAACGCACGCAGAGCAAACAGATAGAGTACTCCTCAGCAAAAGTTCAAAGAGAGAATTCTCAAGTCTAGCATGAAACATATACAACGCAGAGAACATGAAAGCTCATCGGCACAGACATGCGTTTTTACTACCACTCCTCTTCTCTGTTTGTACTTTTTCACGTGCCTGGGATCATGATCTTTTTCTGTTATTGCTTTTTGGCTTCATCATCACGCACCATCGCTCAGAGCTCCAGCTTCCAGGTAGACCAGCTTCAGCGAGGATCCGGCCAGAGCAGGGGAGGTGGTGCACGCACCAAGCGATCTATTCTTCTGATCACCTCTCCTGCCTCTCTTTTTGCCTCCCCTGAGAACAGGACACTCAATTGCTGTGTGAGGCGATTTTTCGCCAAACAGCCTGCAAACCATTCCAATGGGAACGAGCAAAACATAAATCATTGCGAGTTTGCCATAGAGCCCACAAGGTTGCTGCATGGATAGTGTTCGCAACGCGATGGTTATTATTACTAACCCACCACGCAGAAATAGAATGTATATCAATGGCTCTAATCTTAGTAATATTACAGATATTCCTCCTGATCTCAGCAGCTACAACACACTCACAAAAGAGGTATTTATTGTATTCTGCATCAGAGCAAAAAACACAGGTGGTGTCAGGGATATGCTACCTTTTGCTTAGATTGTCTCTCGTTAGCAGTTTATTTTTAAGCATCAACCAAAGAAAAATGTGGATCTTAGGAGGGACTGCAATTTTCCACACAGCAGGTACATTAACTGGAACAACACCCCTGAAATTAATAATCGAATAAAAGGAGTTCACATAATAAATCCTGTTAGACTCATACTTCCAAATCAGGGAATCCTTTTCATCACTGAATTTAATGGACTCGTCAATACTTATAATTAATATATAGATCATACCACTGGGTCAACAAATCCTGGGTGAAGCATCTTCTAAAACTAATTTTCAGCTGCTACCCATCCCAAACTTTGTCAATAGTAATATCATGCTCATTAGCGAATACATATAAATCCCAAAATTGGGTGGCTAGACTAGCAGAGCCAAACAAGAAGTCTTCCCAGAATTTGATCTCCATACCATCCCCAATTTTCCAAATATATCCCATCTTGGCTGCTTTAGCTACCCATAGCTAGGACTCCCTTCCAAAGGGGGACACCCCAGTGGGAGGCATGAGAAGACACCAGGACAAGCGCGACAAGATTAGATCTCCACATCCGGATCAGGGCGCCTGAGCCACCTACCACCATACCTCTCGCTGCCCACACGACCAAGAGACATAGCCACCACCGTCGCTATGGAGCCCGCCGGAGAGCCCAACATGCGGACCACCTTCCAGTGCCGCCGCCCCGGCCTCCAAATCCCCCGAGACAACACAAACGGCCCGCTTCACAATGCACAAACCATGGAAGGTAAAGACCGGCACCAGTCACTAAGCCAGGGTCAGTGCCACCACCGTAGGGGCGCCCATGCTTACAGTACCCTCCAGTCCCGATGGATCGAAGGGGACATAAGGCCATCATCCAGATATGCTCAGACGACTCCAATTCCATGGCCAAAAGAACCGGTCTGAGCAGCACAAAACAGCCCCGTGCAGACGACTCCCGAACCGAACTGCAAACCCCCACCTTGGATTGGCTGGCGGCGACCTAGACCCAAAAAGCATGACTGCAAGGCGACACCGCGTCGGACCTTGCTCGAGGAGCAACCACCCACGGGCAGGAGGACCATGTCAAATTCCATGCCCCGCGGACAATCCGCGTCGCCGGCCCACTGCCGACACATGCACCCGGACGACAAGGGCGTCGCCCCATCAAGAGGGGGGCCGCTCATGGCAGCCGACAACTCCGGCCGTCGAGTAGCCGCGCCCATTCCAATTCCGCTTCCCCATAGACTCCCCACTCCAAGATCCGTGGTCACCAACCAAAGCCATGGCCACCATCCACAGCCCCCTATCCCGCCTCCCTGCCCGCGAGAAGGACTGCCGGAACCCACCACAGTCAGCATCCGCGCCCCGACGCCCAGGGACACCCGAACACGCCACCCCCGCCGCGGGGACCCGCATGGCGCCTGATCTTCATGCCGCCACCTCGTTCCCCGCACGTCCCGAAACCATCCAGGTCGCCTGAAGACGCCTGCAAACCCGGAGTCCTCCATGCCACAACCAGGAGCCCGGGGCCACCGCCGCCAGCAACCAGCGTCGCGCCGCCGCTTGGCGAAGTCGTCCAGTGCCTACTCCCGATAAGCGCGGAGGAGAAACCGCCCCGCCGCCGCCGACACCGGTAGGGCTTGGCCTGCCAGCGCGCTCTAGCGGCAGCGAGGGGAGGGGAGGGAGGAGAGGGGGCCGAAGCCGGCGGCGACTTGGGTTAGCCCCCTGTCGCTTGCGGGAGCGATGCGGGGGTGGGCTGTTTTTTCTGGTCTAAACATGGATTTTTCTAGTCACTCTTTATTCTTAATCCATTCTTACTGTCTGTCACAACATCATAGGGTAATGATGCAAAGTATATGCACCCTGGGGGGCGGGCCTCATGAAGATACAAGTTGAGATGCTCCTAGCATATTTGCGATAGTTTTTATTTTGGGAGAAAACATCCGATATATTCATCTTTAATTATCGCAATACAACGAACACTAGAAATAATAAAAATTACATTCAGATCCGTAGACCACGTAGCAACGACTACAAGCGCTGAAGCGGGCCGAAGGCGCGCTTCCGTCATCACCCCTCGCTCACCGGAGTCGGGCAAAAATTGTTGTAGTAGGCAGTCAGGAAGTCGTCGTCTAAGGCCCCATAGGACCAACGCACCAGAACAACAACCTCCGCCAATGAAGAGTAGCGTAGATCGGAAGGATCAAACCTGAAGACACACGAACGTAGACGAACGACGAACGGATCCGAGCAAATCCACCAATGACACATCCGCCGGAGACACACCCCTCCAGATGCCCACCGACGATGCTAGGTGCATCACCGGAACGTGGGCTAGGCGGGGAGAACCTTATTCCATCTTCAGGGAGCCGCCACCGTATCGCCTTCCTAAACAGGACACAAACCCTAACAAATCTCGAAGACACGTCTAAAAACGTAGCCCTCCCACCGGCAAGGGTCGGGATCCACCGCACCCCCATGGCCCTAAGGCCACCGGAGACGAGGCGGATCAACGGCAGCGCCGACGGGAGGCTGAGAAACCGTAATTTTAGGGAAGAAGGCGACTGC
Organism: Elymus sibiricus; assembly: GCA_039707655.1. Taxonomy (NCBI): domain Eukaryota; kingdom Viridiplantae; phylum Streptophyta; class Magnoliopsida; order Poales; family Poaceae; genus Elymus; species Elymus sibiricus. The sequence goes on from CM077676.1 coordinate 430,098,608, forward strand.
GTGAGGACTCCCTAATGTTGTCATATTTGTGATAGTTAGTGTCACTACAAGAAAAGGTGATACGTATGATACTCCAGTGGGGATTAGGAAGCATAGGCGGCGGCCCTTCAGCGAGCTTGAGACCATGCATGCTGCCGACACCGGTGTCCCCAAGCCCATACCGCCAGCAGATTCACAAATGCCAATTGCAGTGAGCAAACCGCCGCGACCAAACTGTACATCATCGTCTTCATTGTGCATACCGCTTCCACTCCAAGTATCCTCTATGCCTTTGCTAGGAGTCCCAATTAATCTAGCAAGTGCTCCTCCTTAGATTTCTGAATCAATCATTCCGCTGTGGAGGAGGCATGATCAATTGGGGTTGAAGACGACCGGGCACATAGACGTGTGCTGGTGCAGCAAGCGAGTCCTCCATCGCAGAGCTGAGTGATTGAAACCATCATGTGTATATCCACGATGTACTGCCTAATGGGACCCTGGTTTACTCTGGCTTCAATAATCTCTTGCCATGCCTCTTATTGAAGTACATAGTACTGCAGATAGACCACAGGCAGTCATGTAACTACAACCTGATTTGTTCCTAATGCCTCCCAAATCTAACATTTTTGTGACAGTTCACGTGTGTTTTGTTGCACGACAAATGTTCCATACTCCCTCCACACAGCTTCAACAAAATAAAAATGAGGGGAATTTTCTTGAGGAGTACTATCCATGGTAGCTATCTCATTAGAGAGAAATGGCCTATATATAACTTTCTTTAGTTTTCTTCTGGCTAGCTAACCACTGCAATAAATCACAGTGGATAGGAGCTACTCTGGCTATATGATAATTCTCAACCACGGCCGAGACGAGCGACATATATGCACCCACCACTGATGGGGGCTAGGAAGAAAATAAATGATAATAACTCAGTGCCTAGGTGATGGTGTGCAGTATTAAAAATGAGCTATTGACTTGTTTTTTAAACGCTCACCGACCGAAGGGGGGGGGGGGGGGGGGGGGGGTATGTTTCAAAAAGGAAACCGATTCGAAAACCCAACATAGTGGCCCTGTTTATAAGGTAACCGGGCCAAAAACACAGACAAGCCTTGGTAGATTACAAGAGGAGGAAAAAAGAAATGAGAAGTGTGGGTGCCAATGACATGGCACATCCCAACCGGCGTCGACATCTACCATCACCATTAGAATAGTGTGACGGGCGACATTGAAGGGTATCAAAATACCGAGACCTTTCAAGTTGACACAACAGCACCTGTGTATGTGTCGATATCCCCACAACATGATACAAGAGCAAACAAAATCAATGAGTATCGCCGGAATTTTGATTGCGAAGGCTGCCAAAGGGGCTTGATACTGGAGCGGTGCAAGCCGTGAGAGCACCAACTAGCACAAACCCTAACTACAACCTGCACCGAAGGGACAATCAACGCAATTGCAAGGTGGGAAGGAAATCATGCACCGTCGAAGAGTAAAGATCAACCGAGACAACACTGAGAACGTGAAGCTCACCGCGACACATCATTCACAATAGGAAGGATTTCAGCATCCATTGCGACACGAAGCCGATGTCGAGGGCACCTCACTGTGGGGTAGGGGAGGTGGTGGATGGCACGGAGGCTTCACCATACTCCCAACTGTCGCCGGCAACCAAGCACGAGGTACCACATCAATGGCAAAGGTAGGGGGTTCCAAGACACCTTCAATAAGGGAAGCATAGTTGTCGGAGCTTTCGCTCGGAACCCCACTGAGGTGAGATGCATCTCCCATACCGCGCCTCTAGGGAGGATTACAACGGTAGGGTGCTGTCGTGGTCACTCAGACACAAATGTTAGAGCATTGACACTCTCACTCATTTCACCAGCAGTCAACAGATTCATAGACGCCAGCAGGAGTGACTGCGCCGCCACGACCAAACTATACGTCAGTGTCTCCTCGTCCACATCACCTCCACGCTCCAGAAATCTCGATGCCTTCGCAGGGAATCTGATCGAACAACCAAAAATCCCTGCACGTCCATGCTGTGCCCTGTGGCTCTAAAAAAATCCTCTGTGTCCCGGATCAAGTAAGGGTTGAAGATGATTGCCACATCGACGAGTGGGTGGTGCAGCTAACGAATCATCCTCCTCGCTATTGATCCACTCGGCGGTCAGAGATGGAGTTAGAGGCGCCAGCAAGTGTAGCAGCACCAACTTTGGTTGGGATGAATCTCAGAGACATCAGAAAGTGCATAAGTCTAACACGTCTCACAACAAATCCAGAGGCATCTCGGCGAGCTAGACCAGCGAGTAACCATCCTTTCCAACTATTCCACATACAGACTGGGAGTAAACAGGCAGATAAAAACCCCTCTTCCTTCAAAAAAGTAGATTGAATATCTGTTCCAGGAAGGTACATCATTTTCAGAAACAAAACATCCCGGGGACTCATGTAACAGTAGTTACAGCATGTAGCTAGCAGGATAGAAGATATCGGCGGCTCTACCGCCAAATCACCTCTACTATGGAATGCATCAGAAATTGGTTACAGTAATCGGTTTGCTCAAGTTTGACCCCGAAAGAAGAATAAAATGGGAGGAAATAGAACAAGACAAATAATCTTAGCCATTCACCTCCTGGCAAAAAAAAATGAAGGTCTGCACAGAACAATGAGCAAAACCCTTCTAAAGGGGAATCTCTTATCTGGCACATCTAGTTAGGCCTTGCCTTTCCTTTAAAAAAAAGGAACTAATCCATCTCTTGTTAAACGAGGGGGCAGGAGGCTCAGCGATGGGGTTTATCGCTCAACGATGGATTGTCAACTATATTTTTTCGGAAATCTTATCTAGCTGACGTTCGCTGGGAGAGCATGGCATTTCGAACGTTTTTCCTGGCACTTTTAGTTGTATCCGGGGTGACATTTTCTTGGAGGATGGCAGTTTTGAGCTTTCTTTCCAGAAAATGCCATGTTGGTCTCTACAAACTGCCATCCCTCGACCAACTAAAATTGTTCGCAAATGTCACCCCCTCCCAGCGAACGTCAGTCAGATAAGAGGGTCATATTTTCTTCGTTTGCAAGCGAAGTGACACTTTTTTTTTTGGGAGGACGAGTGGACATATCGGTGTCTGCATTAAATTCAATTCAGTCATAACTCAAGATGGCAATGGGGCCTCGAAACCCGCGTCCCCACGGGTGTCTACCCTACTAGATGACCCGATTGCGCTGATAGCGCAAGAAGCCAGTTAGAAGTGATGTTAGTCGTGAGTAAGTAGGAGATGTAGCTGGAAATATAATGTAATATGGATTGTATTACAGATAGTAGAATGACTTAGATCAGTTTACAGAAAAACTAGGACTCTGTATTATAAGGACTCTATATGAGAAGTATATCTGAAATCCCTAAAATTGTTGTACATTAGAGATCATAAGGTGGACAACCTGCAATAGAAAAGTAAACCCGAACTTGAATAGGCTTTTCACAGAATAGAAATAAAGCAAGCATTTTACGACATTTGTAAACTTTATCACCAGACAGACTATCTAAATAGGTAGATAATTGGTCTCCAACTTCTTTGCCTCATTGTTAATCATATTACATTCGAGTTAGTAAACAAACCGGAGGAAATACTCAACCTACAACCAAGTTTCTATAGTTTACTAGTTAATTGCCCGTGCGTTGCAACGGGATACATTTATTCCGATGGTTCGGTATTAATCATGTCTAACATATACCTTCAGAATTCACATGCACATCATGTACTGTATGCTTTTTTTACCGTTATAGCAAGCTTCCCAATCCAAGCTCGCCAGCCCTATCAGTGATGCATCCGGCTCACCACCCCCCACCCAACCAACACATACTTTGAATATTATTAACTCATACATTTAGTTGTGTATTTTTTGTAATTATACATTTAGTTGTGTTATATTTCACTTTATATTGGTCTTAGTAAGGTGTACCTATAATTTTCGGATACGTCACATTAAACTTCTCCCCCCCCCCCCCACCCCCCCGCGCCCCATCCCTCTCTTTCCTGCTGTCACGATCAAACTGTAGTCTCTCCCCCTCTCCTTCCCGTTGCAATCTCACAATCAATTTGCATTCTATGTTCTCTCCCTCTCCCGTTGCGATGCCATGATCAAACTGCAATCCCTTTTCTCCCCTCTCCCCCCTCCTTCTCTCTCCCACTGCATTGTCACAATCAAATTGCATTTTATGTTCTCTCCCACCCTCTCTCCTGTAGCAACCTCTCTCTCTCTCCCCCCCCCCCCCTCCCCTACTGACACCCTGATGAGACTAAGTTCAAGAGCAACCACAAGGCCTCAGGAGCAGCTGGCCACCGAGGTACACCTGTATGTGGTTTTTCTACACCCCAGCTCGGTGCACCCCGCTACACCCCCAAAGGAAAACATTGCAAAACTTTTTGAAAAAATCTAAAATTTTGTGGGAATGATTATGAACAAATATTGTAGGTGCTTGCAAAGTTTGTTGTTCAAATGACATCCGAGGAGCTCAGTATAAAAAAAACATAATTAAAAAAAATGTATGTGCACTATTTGAGAAGAATTTGTAAAACTTTTTGTAGAGAGCTCCTCGGATGTCATTTGACCACCAAACTTTGCAAGCATCTATAACATTTGTTCATAATAATTCCCACGAAGTTTAAATTTTCTTTTTGAAAAGTTTTGATATGTTTTCATGCGGGGGTGCAGCAGGGATGCACAGCGTTGGGGCTCAGCCATTACTTTCCCTCCTAAAAAATCAGTGTGACTGGCAGGAGCTGCAACACTCTCCCCCATGAGGTCGCTGCCACAGCTAGAACCAAGGTGACCTGATGCAATAGACGACGTCCTGTTGAAGCTGCGACCCTTGATGCAAACAGAATGTACTGTGGCTGTTGGGTAATCAATTATTCTGTACCTAAAAAAGGTCTGAACATGCTACAGTCCTAGCTATTTTATGAGCAGACTTGATGAGTGATCGACTTAGACTCGTATATACACTAAATCGTCAATGTTAAAATCCGGATGTACACCTAAAAGTACTCTATGTCGCAGTCATAAATTAGCACCGTAAACAAAGGGAGTATGCTCGTATGTCAGAGATAGAAGCTTGAAACTAGATTTTAAGAACCAGGAGTACTTGTGCACATGCAACGATGCACACATATGAGCTCTAAAAAGAAACACCTTATAGCTGCCGCAGTTTATTGCAACTTTGCAAATAAGGAAAAATAGTGGCTGAGCCCTAGCTCGGTGCACCCCCGCATGAAAATATAGCAAAAAAATTCAAAAAAGAAAAATTGAAACTTCTTTTTTAAGGAGGGAACGGCTACAGGGAGTAGCAGGGAGACCGATTCAACGCCTCGGGTATCAGCTCATTAATGATCCCCATGTAGTCCATCTCCAGAACAATGGGACCTATGTATACAGTCCAGAGCAAACACAGCCCAATCAAAGCAGCCTGTCCTTCCGCCTCTTCCACACTACAGCATTGTTCCATCTGCCAACACACCGAGAGAATTACCAAACCTCTATATGATCCTAAACGACAGCGTCCCAGCTTTGTTCATTGTCCAGCAGGAAGAAGCAGCAGAGTTGATCTTAACTGTACCTGTATAAGGTGCCGACCAGCGCATAGCAGGCCTTTTTGGTTGGATTGGACGAGTGCAAACCAGCAACCACACATTCTCTAAATCATTCGTTCGATGTAGGTCTTTTGAACCAAATACCTTTAAGTTATTTAGGTATCAAATAAAATATAAAAATGTTGTATACAAGAATGTTAATAGTGAATGGTGTTGCTCATACAATTTTTATCAATGGTGTATAGAAGAATGTAAAATATAAAACCTAGTTATAGAATAGAATATAAAAATGTTGTTGCCAATTATATTGATAATCTAAAATTTTCACTCGGTGGATTATGCAGGATTTCTCGTGTCGTGTCTCTCTCTCCCGCTCAGTCCCGTCCCGCCGACCGTGAGCACCTCCCTCTCCTCTCTGTTTAGTTTTAGGTTTAATTTTTTTTAATATATATGTAGATGGATGTATGTTTGCTAGATGGATGTTTAGATGGATGGATGCATGGATGCATTAGTGATTGTTGCACTTTTGTGTCATTTTGAAAAAAGCCGACAAAATGGATGCATGGATGCATTTTGCAGGGAACACCTCCGAGTGGCCTACGTTTTGCCGGAATGTTGATTCATTTCCGTTCCGGCAAATTTCAGGTGCTCGATATGTCCTATTTTAGCAAAGGTCATGCCGAAATTTTTCGTAAATTTTGGCATGACTTGTGCTAGAAAATAGAAAATATCGAGTGCCCGTGATTTGCCGGAACGGGAATTAATCGACATTCCGGTAGAACATAGGCCATTTTTTATGCCATTGCTCCATATATGTAACGGGTTGACTTTCAGTCTGTCGATACTCCTTATGACTTTCAGTCTGTTATTGAAGGAAGGATGCCGACTGTTGTTGTGGGGGACGTTTCCTCTCCTTCTTCTCGTGATATACCTTGGTAATGCATGAGAGAAGGAGGGGAAGCGACCATCACCGACGGTCAAAATATCTGTGAGGGAGTGTCCACCATATACTGTCGAAATATCAGAGAGGGAGAATCCCGACTGTTGTCGTGGGGGTCGCTTCTCCTTCGTTCCCGTGTGCTAGATATTTTGGTGTAATGCACTCGGGAACGAACGGAGAAGTGACCATCACCGACGGTCGCAGTATCAGAGAGAGAGTGCCCACCATATACATCACGTGATATGAGAGTTTTTCAAGGAAGACTCGACGGACCGAAAGTCAACCCGTGCTCAATAGTGATCTATGTGTTGAGTTTCCTAGTAATAGCCGTCGATCGATTTTTAATCTTTGAATTATGAACATAGGAAATGTCTAACGACGATAGGATCCCTGGGTGCGAGTACTGCTCCGATGACCGGGGTATGTGCGATAGGCCTCACCTAGAAGACGGTCGGCGCTTCATCATCAAGCTCGACGAGACCTTTGATGTTTTTACGGTACGCAACGACGACAAGTCTTTTTTCGTAATTAAGCATGACTTCTGCTTCTTTGCTTCAACGTGTAATTTCCGTTTTTTACAATTCGACTAGTGCATCCCCCACCATGCAAGACCTTATGTCTTGGATAAGCTGGATTTCGAAGATCGTGAGAATATGGATGTGACGCCCCCGACTCGACCGTGCACTAATCATACACGCAAATGCGCACGATCAAGCCCAGGAACTCACGGGAAGATATCAGAACACAACTCTAGACACAAAATAAAATAATACAACCTTAATATTACAAGCCAGGGGCCTCGAGGGCTCGAATACATAAGCTCGCGATCAAGCGTTAGCGGAAGCAAACCCAATATCTGAGTACAGACATAAAAGGGAAACAAGTTTGCCTTAAGAGGGCTGAGCAAAACAACGACATCTGATCGAAAAGGCGCAGTCCTCCTACCTGGGAGCCTCCTATCTACTCCTGGTCGTCGGTCTCCACGCAGTAGTAAGCTCCACCGGTGGGGGAGTAGTAGTCCTCGACGGGGGCAGCTGGCTCCGGGACTCCGTCATCTGATTGCAGCAGTCGGGTATGGAGAAAAGAGGTAGCAAAGCAATCGTGAGTACTCATCCAAAGTACTCGCAAGACTTACATCAGAACTATGCTAAGTATGCATCGGTATCAAAGGGAATGGCTGTATCTGTGGACTAGACTGCAGAAATGCCAGAATAGAGGGGAAGGCCTAGCCTATCGAAAACTAGCATCTTCAGCGTCTTGCAGCATTAGGAGAGTGCAGATTAGTAGCATAACATAAAGTAACAAGCATGTAGAAGCAAAGCCCAGAGATCCTTTCTCGACTCCCTGCGAGAAAGCGATCCCGGAGCTTACAGTTAAAGTAACATGTATTCAGTTCAAGTTGTAGTAGATCAGGATACAACACTGAGCGTCCTGTTACCGTGGACACGGCTATTCGAATATATAACTTCCCTGCAGGGGTGCACTACTGTTACCCAACATGCTTGATTAACTCTGGCCGGACACACTTTTATCGGGTCATGCCCGGCCTCGGCTGGTCGACACGACGTAGTCCTACCTAGGCTCTGCAGAGAGGTCCCCGCCAGTCTACATCTTAAGCGCTCAGGGGTCTTGGGCCATCGCCCTTTGCACTCCAGGTCGTTGTGCGCAAGGTGGATCCAGGCACCACCTCTGGGGCGCCGATCCGACCCGGCCACAATGCTAAACTGGACGTCTGACAGAGCTTTCGGCTGATACATACGGCGCCGAGGGTCCCATAACCATTATCCCACGTGGTGGTAGTGCGTATAGGCCAGCGGCCAACTCAGATCAAATACCCAAATCCGTTAGTGCGTTGGGAGCTCGCGGTGGCGATCAGTACTCCTGTCGTCCTGTCTCGAGGAAGTGCAACAAGGGTCAGGCCCATCCCTCTCTAGGGCGGTCTTTTCCTGCCCGGCCGCGCCTCGTAATTATCTCGCGGGTACCCTACAGGTCAACCCGACTACATTTCCCCGCGGGTACCCCTCGGGGTCGACCCGCCTGCAACAAAGTTCTAAGGTAAAACTCATGGTAACCGTGTGTTCAAAACATCAAAGGGAACCCGAGGAATCACCCTCGATGGATTCCTACTCGATGTAATCCATTAAGGAGAACCAGGAGGAATCACCCTCGATGGTCCCCACTTGAGGGGTTGCACGACCGAGTCATCATCGGGAAGGGGAGAGCGAGGAATCACCCTCTGCACATCGATCACAAAGATAGAGGCACTGGTAACAAAGCGGGGCAACAGGGACAAGGGTGAGGGGTCACTGATGGATCACTAACCAACCTATTCTAAGCAGTTTAGGATGACAGGTAAAGTAACAACAGCAGGTTACAAAAACAGGCTATGCATCAGAATAGGAGCAATCAATTACAGTAGCAAATTCTAATGCAAGCATGGGGGAGAAGGAATAGGCGATATTGGAATGATCAAGGGGGTTTGCTTGCCTGGAAGCTCTGCTGAAAAGGAAGAAGGGTCGTTGGTGACGTAGACGATCACAGGGGCAACGTCGGTCTCGGAGTCTACCGGAGAGAAGAGGGGGAAGAAACAGTAAATATAAAGCAAACAATGCACACAGATGCTTGGCATGGCAATAGGCTGTGCTAGGGGTGCCCTAACGCAGTGCTACACGGATATTTTCCCAGCTCCGGGCAGATATTGAACCGGAGGGGAAAGTTCCATGTTCATCATGTTAGAGAGGGCTGACAGGTATGTAAGTGGCATATTTGTATTCGTCATATTTTTCTGATCATTTTTCATATATAAATTATTTTCATCCGAGTTACGGTTTATTTTATATGATTTTTCAAAGTTTTTATTGAATTTCTGGAATTATTTTCATTATTAAATCCGCATTATCTAAAACAGTAATATGTGACGTCATCATGACGTCAGGGTGACGTCATCGGTCAAACCCAGCTGACCAGGGTCAAACCTGACCAGTGGGACCCACATGTCATACACAGTGAACTAGTTAGGGATTAATTAAACTAACTAAAGATTAATTAGGGGGATGGGCCCCATTAGTCAGTGACTGATTAGTTAACTGATTTAATTAACGGAATAATTAGCATTTTATTTATTTATAAAAATGTTTAAACAGTGCCGGGCCCACCTGTCAGTGACTGGTCAAGCCCAGTCAGCAGGTTGACCAGGTCAACCCGGTCAATGGACCCACTGGGTCCACAGGTCAGTGGCCCAGGGTGGTGCCACGTGGGTGCCAGGTCAGCGCCGTCGCCGGAGTTGCTCCGGCGACCATTTCGCGCGGCGGCGCGTTCGGGAAGCGGCCGGAAATCGCGCACAAGGGGTCTCTGGAGCCGTGGGTGGGTGCGTTCGAATCAGGGCGACGATCCGCGTCATTTGGCGGTTGTGCCGTGGCCGGAGACGGCGTGTAACGACGGCGGCGAGCTCATCGGCGGCGGCCGGAGTTCGAGTGTGGGGGGTTTTGGCGTTTCGGCGCGCAAGCGAGCAAATGGAGCGGCTAGGGAGGGTCTGCGCGACGCCGTGAGGACGATGGGCATGAGCCCGTGACCATTTGGTTGCCGGAAGGTCGCCGGTGACGGGCTCGCGCGATGGCGGGCTCGGCCACGTCGGGGATGGCACCTAGAGGGCGACCGAGAGAGAGAGATGAGGGGAAAGGTAGAGCTGCTCACGGGGAGCCTGTAGATGCACTTAGTGTGCTCGGGGAGGGCTCGCTGGCGCTGGAATCGTCGCCAGAGTGCGTCGGAGCCGAAAAAGAAGACGGAGTCATGGACGACGCGGTGGCGGTTCCCGACCCGCGTTCGTTGGCGCGGATGAAGTAGCGGACGGCGGTGAGTCCGGTGGACACCTCGGCGAGGCAGGAGGGGCTCAGTGGCCGCGCTACGTCGGCGGCGCAGCCATGGATGTGCTCGGGTGCGCGCGAATCGGGTGAGAGAAAGGCGAGGAGGGGGTTTTGAGGGGGTCTAGGGTTTCGGGGGAGAGGGAGAGCGCCGTGGGGATTGTAGCGTCCCGACTCAAAACGAGTCAAGCCTCTGTGTGTCAGTGCCATCCCTGGATCAGTATGCTGGCACACACAGTACATCAATGTATATATCAAAGTGCAATCACATGTAAATAACGTAAAATTGATATATACCTCTTAAATCTCAGCGGAAACAGTCAACGGGAGTGGAGTCCCAATAAACACCAACGGCAGGTTGAGTGTAGACCGTAACCCTAAATCGTACTCTTACTCGTCATAGAGAAGTATCTGCAACATAAGACGTTGCAGCCGTGTAGGTCAGTACATTGAATGTACCGGCAAGATCACCATAGGTTAAAATGATAAGACTATTCTATATGCAAAAGGCTTTGTGGCTATGTGTCTGAGTTTTTGCAGAAAAGCTAGTTTTATTTTTCCTACAACAAAGGAGTCAAACGGAAATATCACTACAAAAGTTGGTTGTTAATGAGATGGTTCCACCAACCAATTCTCATGTCCCAAAATTATTAATAGACCCACTCATCATGAAAATTTATTAATTGTGTTGAGACTGGCTGATAGTATCATCTCCGGTGCTCATGTTGTCCGTAACCGGGGACACGGCTAATCGATTAGTTTGACACTCTGCAGAGGTTTGTACACTTTACCCGCAAGATTCGATCCCTCTCGTTGTGTCCTCGCACTGCCTGGTCTTTGAGAACGAGACGATCGAAACATGGCCTTCCAAAGCGATCCTCCGGTAGAAAGTCAGTGCCCATCCAATCCTACCGTTCTTCTACATCTCGTTGCAATCTGACCTACCAGAGTCACCACTAAGGTTAACCAAGCCAGAGCCCATATTGACTTGCGGTTGCACACGTAAGCTTTCCGGCCTTGAAGTATCCATCCATCTGTTTGAGCCTGGGTGGCATTCCATTGGGATGATCACAGGTAGATACCAGGATTCCCGGCATAACCATGATAGATATCAGGCTGCCAAAATGCATGTCCAATCCATCCAGAGGTATATTGAGTCCTTGAAGTCTTGATCATCATGCAGGTCTTGAAATAATTAATTAACCTCACAACACTCCTGAATCTCACAACCAAACCCCGTCTACTAAAGCGTAGCAATTGTGAAGTAACGTCCCTTCCCGGGCAATGATAACAGGATGTTGGGTTTCTCCTACCTCATGATACTACAACAAGTTCAAGCTCAATAACCTACTGGATGTATGATGGAGAGATTGATTCTAATGCAAATAAAACATAGGTAATGTACGATGATCAAAGTGAACTTGCCTGGTAAGGTTGATGAAGATAATATAGCTCTCAAAAAATAACTTGATAGAACTATTCGTCACTCTCTGATGAAATCTATATAATCAAACATTGCACACATATAAGCAATCATACTAGCAATCAATACTAATAATCAAAGAGCAACATAAAAACCAAACACAAAAGTGTTGTGATGAAGGAAATACTTAAGACAAAAGTTAAAACACAAAAGTTCATCAAAACAACCAAGAATAGTTTTCCCTACCAATAAAATATTTTCAACAGCAACACAACACAAAAACAAAGTAAAATATAACAAAAGTATTTTATTAAATATTTTACAAGCAAAAACAATTACTTTTGAAGAAAAAGTAAGAACTATGAAAACAACACACTAAACATCATAAGTTTTTGTCTAATAAACTTAACAACAATAAAAACAATAAAATACTAACATAAGAGAAAACAAAATATAAAACAGCTAAGTTAATAGAAAGTAAAACTTATAAAACAATTCATAAAAATATTTTCAAATAGGAAATCAATCTAGCAATGAAAATCAATTGCAAGTTATAACTGAACTAGAATTGATTTCATGCAAACAAAAAGAATAAACAACATAGAAATAAACTTGGTTGAAATACTACTGCTAACTAACAGAAAACAAGGTAAAACTTGTCAACTAATATAAAAGAAAATAAATTTAAACTATAAAAACAAAAGAAATAGAAATAAACCTAAAAATAATTAAAACAGAATCTGTTTTGCTTGAAATCCTAATTTACAATTCTCTAAAAATTCTCACATTCGACAGTAATATTAAACACACTAATACAAAACAGTAGCAAAAAGAATCAACTCAAAACCTATTTTTAAACTCAAGTTATAAGCAATTTAGTGTTTGAATCAAATCTGTTTTGAATTCAAATTTAAATATTCAAATATGGTCAAACTTTATATCTACAGAAACTAGACAAAAAGTTTAACACAATGCAAAAAGAATCAAATTAAAACTCTAAAAATCCTAAGAGATATCCTATTTGCAAAAACAGAAACTATTCTGTTTCAGAAAATAAAAACAGAAAAGAAATAACTAACTAACGAACAGTGCTGCCACGTGGCTAGATCCTATTGGCTACGGGGTGTGCGCGCGATGGCTAAAGGAGCGAACGGCCGCTACTTAAAAACAACGGTTCGGGCTTTATTAAATGATCTAATCTGGATCATTTGATCCAGATCCAACGGCTATAGAGGGGTGGTGGGGTGCTCACATGGAAGGTCGCCGGCGATGGAGTTCTCCGGTGAGGCCGAGGCGTCGGGGTTGTCGGGGAAGCGTCTTGGGTGGTCGTAGGCAGCGGCTGAGGGGTCCAGGGGACGGCGGCCGGCCTCCGGCGACGTTTGGTGGCGACGGAGACGGCGGAAGAGGTCGGAGGCGAGCAGCTCGAGCTCGGGAGGTGCGGTGGTGCTCGGGGGAAGTCCGGCGAGGTGCGGGGTGGGGTTCTGGCGGTCCCCGGCGATGATGAATAGGTCCAGGCGATCGCGGCGGCCTTCCTGCGTCGACTGGTGGCGTCAGTGGTGCTCGGGGTTGATGATGGCGAGCGGCACGAGCTCCGGGGCTTCGGTGGAGGCGGAGCTCCGGCGAGAGGTGGTGGCGGCGCTCTGGCGAGGGGGGGCTCGGGGTGTTGGGCAAAAACCGAATGAGAGGAGCTCCTCTATTTATAGGGGGCCTCGGGAGCGAAGATTAGGCAAGGGAGAGGGAGATCCGGTCGGATCCGGCGCGGCTCCGGCGTGATGGAAAGAGGGGCGAGGTAAGGAAGGAGATGGCCGGCGGGGTTCGGGATCGGGCGGTGGGCCCCCCGGGGTCAGGGAGAGAAAAGGGGCGGGCGATGGGTCGGTTGGCCGATCCGACACGATTCGGATCTCGCGAAGGAGATCCTGGGCCGAAAGTTTCCTATTGGGCCTCGGGGATTTTCCTAATAAAAGAGAATTTTCCTTTTTATTAAAAACAGGAACTAAAAGATCGATTTGGAGAATCAAATAAAATCTAAATTTACAAGTTTTATATACCAAAATTATCAGAACAATAAATACCACAGTATGAACATTTTTCAACGGCCAAAATAAATACTTTTAAAAAATATTTTTCAGAAAATGCCTAAATTGTTTATATTTCTTTTGCAAATAATTTTCAAATAACCCCCGGGGTTTTATGGTTCAAAATTTCACAAAAATACCCCTGGTTTTGGAGGGTCATGTTCCTCCTCTCAAATTTTTGAAATTTGGGGCAAGTGAATCTGAATTCTTTCAAATTTCAAAATAGAGCCAAATATGAAATAGATTCCAAATTGAATATTTTCAGAAATTTTCAAATCCACTTTTCAAATACTTTATTTGAAGAAGTCATGTCATCTTCTCTCATTGATCTGAATTGGATGAATTTGAAATCAAACACAAAGGGAAAGTCATTTTATTCCCTCTCATTCAAAAGTTTCAAAAAGTTTCAAATTTCACTCAATTTCAAACAATCATTCTAAAAATCAATCATTCATTTATTTATTTATTTAACATTCCAAATTTGGGATGTTACAGGGATGCTCTTATCCATCCATGGCCCTCGATGGCCGTGCGAGCGCGTCGGTGGCCATTGCGCGCGTCGGCCTTTGCAGTGGCGCGGCAAGAGGTAGGGGAAGGCCGGCTTAATGGGCTGGCCGTCTACTATTCAACTTAAGCCCGTAGGCACAGTAGGCGTTAGGACTTTTCCTTTTCTTTTTCTAATTTCCTCTAAACCCTACTGTTTGCAAAATGTTTGGCCACAAAATGACTTTTGTAAAATATGTAGTTAGTCAAATCAAATACTAGGCAATATCTAGTACTGCCATAAAAAGGTTTGGAGGCCTAATGATTTCATTTTAATTTTTATTAAATGAAATGGGATTAAATAGTACTGTTTTGGTACTGTTTTAGGATGTTTGAGTCATCTAATGAATTTAGGTGAAGTTGTTTTGCTGAGCATTATTTATATTGGAATAATTCCAAAATTATGAACTATTTTGTTTCCAGATTTGAACAATTTTTATTTTCACCTTATATTTGAATTTCAATTTGAATTAGAATTTGAAATGAGATATGAGATCAAAGGTGATCAAGAACTGTTAAGCATGGTTACTTGGCATGATTAAGAGGTGATCACTGTGGCTTAATACATGGGGATGTTACAATGGAGACGAAGAGAGTTCACCTGAGAACCCAACATGGTTACGCTTTTGCCATTAAGCTATACAATGCAGTGAATCACTTCCATTTTTGTTGCTCAAATTGGATAGCACTATGCAAGGCATATGGATTTCAGGAGGATATGCATGTCACCTTCGATATTCGTCCTGAAGATGACATTGAAGATAATATCGATGTGGATACGCTTCCAGTTCTATCTCTATGTGAGTTTCTCAAACATATTTATTAAGTAATTTATATTGTTTATTTAAAAATAGTTGACAACTTATTTCCATTGACAACTTATTTCCATTCTTCAAGAAATGTACGGAACGTAGTAGACAAAACCCACTACAGTTATGGGCCTAAACTAAGTTGCGAGGAGATAAATCATTTTGTTTCATGGATTAATGATGTTGAGAATTTCAAGACGAAACGTCATATTCCTCCAAATTATGGTCAATACGTGCCACTAGTCCACGTGTTGAACTACGGTAACATCCATCGAGATATTATGATAAGATTTTTTGACTATGATGATGAGTTGTTATTATGATGATGATGATGCATGAGTTCTTATATGAATATGATGACGAGGATGATGATTCTAATCCATATTTCTTCCGCCCAATAATATAATAACTCATCATGATCATAATGATATAACAATCTCTTAATTGCTACTGTATCAAAATTTGTATAACCGTGTATAAATACAATATATATATAAAAAATACAGACAAATAGCAGTAGCGCGGGTCAGAGTCCACGCTACTACTATTTATCAGTAGCGCGGGGTAATACCAACGCTACTGATAACAGAATTAGTAGTAGCATGGGTCAAACCGGCGCTACTGCTAAAAGTTAGCTGTAGCGCCCTATCAGTACCGCGGGACCCGCGCTACTGCTAGGCATACCCCGTGCTACTGCTAGGGTTTTTCCTAGTAGTGTCCGCCGAAAGGTTCTTCATGCAACCGGAAGAGAAGTTCCTAACACCATGTCTTTTGCCTTAATTGACTGAAATCAAACAAAGAGGGGTCACGTATTTATTTATTTTTTTGTGGGGAAATTTTTTTTATGGTGCTGCGCAAATTGCAAAGCTCTTACCTCATTCTCCCAGTTTATAGAAAGTACGATCCACACGAGCAACATAAGCTTGGTGAGGCTGCCACAAACGATGCCAAGCCAAAGCCCCTGTTGGAACCACAACAATTTTGTTCTTTCAGGCATACTCTATTCATGTGTCCAGTGAAATGTTAAATTTATGCTGACATACAGTACATACCATCCCATTCAAATGCAGGATGAATGCAAGCAACACGGCCAAGGGGATGCCTGCCAAGTAGAATGCGGCGAGATTGACGCGTGCACCAATCTTCTGCTCACCACATCCATACAGCACACCTGTGATGTCCATAAAAATTGTCACCAAGTTCCAGATTGTTGTAAATACGTGGCAATGTGGCTTGTACCTGAAAGAGAAGTGTGGATTCCATCTATGAAGAAAGATACCCCAAGGACCGGTATCATCCTGGCAATGTATTTCACGACTTCCTCCTCGTTGCTGTACATGTAACCCCAAGATTTGCGTAGCAAAATCATTGTGATGGAGATCAGTGAGCCTGCAAACAGAGCCATGCATATGACCACTCTGGTCGCCAGCCTCGCTACCTGAGGCCTACCGGCACCAAGTTCGTTTGAAACGCGTGTGCTGTATTGTATATGCAGGAAAAGCAGAGACACCAATTAGCATATATACAGCATTCCACATTCACATTTTGTTTGTGAGTTTCACGGCACCTTATGGCTGCGCAGAGACCGGATGGCACCGTGAACATGAGAGCGCCGGTATTAAGACTGCAGAATTCAGCAATGCACAACTTAGGAAAGAAGGGAAAGCTAAAAAAGATTGGTGAATTGTGTATTGCAAAAAGTTGTCTTGATTTGATTACCATATCGACAATACTGAGGTTTCAAGCTTAGGATTGGGCAGAAGGCCGGCCAGCAGCACAAGCAGTTCAAGCGACCACCATTCCAAGCTACACATTCAAAAAAGTATTACCGATTTATCATTAGTGAAAAGAGGTATATATACATGCATCCGACGATTAAGAAGATTTTTTTGAGGGTTTCGTCTCACCAAACCATCATGGCGGACGGCACGGCGAGGTCCGCGAACTGTCGCAGCTCTTTGAAGGCGAAGGCCTCCATGGAGAACCCAGTCCACGTCCTCTTGCAAGCGCCGGACAGCCTCGTGTACAGGCACAGTATGGTCAGGTTGGTTGAGTAGGAGACGGTGCTCGCAAGCGCCGCACCTTTGCTCCCCATGCCCACCTTATGCACCAGCGCCCAGCACACGAGGATGTGGCTCAGCGACGTGACGGCGGAGCTGACCATGACCGGCATGACGATGCTCTGCGTCTGCAAGAAGCGGATCTGGCACACGAGAGGGACGTACGGGATGAGAGCCGGGAGGAGCCACCGCGCGTAGGCGCCGGCCTTCGCAGCGATGGCCGGGTCCTGTCCGAGGAGCAGGAGGATCTGGGCGGTGTTGGCCCAGACGAGGGCGATGGGGACGCAGGCGAGCGCCAGCACCAGCATCGCCCGTTGCTTGTAGATGCCGAGGAGGTGGTACTGCCGCGCGCCGAACGCCTGCCCGCACAGCGTGTCCAGGGCGCTCGACATGCCCACCAGCAAGCTGAAGCCGGTGACGTTGGCCAGGGAGGTGGCGAGCGAGGCGCCGGCGAGGGGAAGCTCGCCGAGGTGGCCCACGAACATCACGGACACGAGCTGCAGCGCCGACCGGAGGATGCCGCCCGCCGCCAGCGGCCCGGCCAGGCGCAGCAGTCGCTTCGCCTCCTCCAATGCCGCCGCATGGTCGCTCCTCTCGACGGGTCCAAGCAGGGGCTGCTCGTCCATGCTCGGCTTATGCATTCTTCTCAGCTTTAGTTTACTACCTTCAGCTGAGAACTGGGCGCTGCATAGTAGTTGTTACGTTAGTCGAGATTTTCTACGGTCGTTCCAAGCAAATTTTTTTCGAGAACACACAGGAGATCTGCGTGCCGATATATTAAGATAGAAAGCAATCAATTTACAGGGGTAAACCCAAACAGCAACTGACAATGTGAAATATAACTTTTTGGCTTTTGGTTGCATTAACTAATCAAAGCAACTCATAGATTAACAGAGTATGGTGGGTGTTTTTTTTTTTTTGAAAAGTATATGGTGGGTGTTGTTCTTACTAGGATGCTTCCAAGAGCAAGCTCATGGTGGTTTGATTCTTTTTCCATGTATTCCAGAGAAGGTCCTCCAAACAAGTACTGCTAAACATGTGTTACATATTTTATTCCATATTGTCAGGTGGTGAGCCCTCAAAACTAGTATTGTCGGTTGTTGTTGGGTTGTTATTCGTTCTAACCAGATCGAGTGCATCACGTGTGGAGCGCCTCACTAGCCTACCACGACCCATCAAAGCTCACGCACACCAGGAACCCAAGGAGCTACTCTTCTTCGGTCATAGGCGCAGTGCCGAGCCGGCCAAAAAAAAAAAAATCTAGTCCTATTTTTTAAGAAAAGGAGGATTTCTCAAGGTCTACATAGAATGATGCATGCAGCCATATTATTAAAAGGCGGTGTCGAGTACGAAGTCTGGTACAAGGGCTCAAAAATGCAAAAAATAAATAAAAATTCTCGCCACAACAGGCAAAACTAGAACTAGATGACTAAACACCTATCCTATTGTTGGACCGCCATCCAAACCGGTTGTAAGTATCCCGTGCTACCGTCTCCCAACGGTTGCAACCAGAATCCATATGCTCCTTTGCTTCTGCATGACTGAGTGACGACCACATACGGATCCAGCTAGTTGCTCTGTGAATGACCTGCAAAAAATTTGTAACATTTTGTCTATTAAAGACCACATCATTCCGGCAGTTCTATATAGCCCAAATTAATGCACACACCACTACTCGAATATCCACCGCTATTTTAGACTCTACCCCCATTTAGCCACGTTCCAAATAACGTGTCTATGCTATTCGGGGAGTGACATTGAATGTAATTAAGTTGAATTGTACGCCAAAGTAGCCTGTGGGCATTTTAGAAAAAGATGTTGGATAGTCTCATTTTGATCGCAAAAACCACAATGCTTACTACCCTCCCAATTGCGTTTTGCCAAGTTATTTTTAGTCAAAATCACTTTCTTGTGCACAAACCATATAAATAACTTTATTCTTAAAGGCACCTTTGTCATCCAAATGTGAAGCGATTTTGGTATTGGACCAGAGTTTATCATATATGTATACATAGATTTCACTAAGAAAGCTCCCGACACTGAAAGTTTCCAGTGAATTCTATCTGGCTCATCAGAAAGGTTAATCTCCATCAACCTACGCACAAGATGTAACCAGCTATTCCATCTGTCCCCCACCAGGGACCTCCAAAACTGAACGTTTAGGGGAGTCGAATCTAGAATTGTACTTACAAAAACTTCTTTACGTTGTACAAGGTTGTATAGAACATGATACTATATGGCCAGTGGCGTCTCCCCTAGCCAAGTGTCCTCCCAAAATCGAGTAGTGCTGCCGCTCCCTACAATGAATTTGATCCTGCATTAGAACTTTCCAGAAAGGTGAATCATTCGGCTGCGCCGTGACCTGCGCAAGGGTCTTGGAGTGCAAGTACTTGTTACGCAATATCTGTACCCACATACCCTCCTCCTCGATCAAAATTCTATACAACCATTTACTGAGCAGGCATTTGTTCTTGACCTCAAGGTTCTCTATCCCTAAACCCCCCTGGTCTTTCGGCCGACAAATAATATCCCACTAGGCCAACGTATACTTGGCTTTGTCCTCATCACTCTACCAGAAAAAGTGTGATCGATAAAAGTCTAACCTTTTTCGAACGCCCACGGGAACTTCAAAGAAAGAAAGGAGGAACATCGGCATACTTGTAAGCAGAGAATTAATAAGAATTAGCCGACCCCCATAAGACATGAGCTTGCCCTTCCAGCAGCTCATCTTCTTCTCAAATCGATCTTCAATGCACTTCCATTCCTTGTTAGTTAGTTTTCGGTGATGAATTGGAATACCCAGATACGTAAATGGTAAGGATCCCAACTCACACCCAAACAACTGTCTATAAGTATCCCGTTCCTCCTTGGCATGCCTGAAACAGAATAGTTCTGTCTTGTTAAAATTAATCTTCAAGCCCGACAGCTATTCGAAAAGACATAACACTAGTTTCATATTTCTAGCCTTTGCCAGATCATGTTCCATGAAAATAATTGTATCATCGGCGTACTGTAGTATGGACACCCCACCATCGACAAGATGAGGTATTAGTCCACCCACTTGTCCTTCCTCCTTGGCCCGACCAATGAGAACAACCAACATATCTGTGACAATATTGAACAGGATGGGAGACATACGATCCCCCTGTCTTAGACCCTTTTGCGTCTGGAAATAATGACCTGCATCATCATTCACCTTAATCCCCACACTTCCTTTTTGTATAAAGGATTCGACTTGCTTCCTCCAAGCCTCATCGAAGCCCTTCATACGCAAGGCCTGTTGCAGAAATGGCCATTTGACTTTGTCATAAGCCATCTCGAAATCCACTTTGAAGACAACTCCATTCAGTCTCTGCGAGTGAATCTCATGCATGGTTTCATGGAGAACGACCACACCCTCCAGTATGTATCGACCTGGCATGAAAGCCGTCTGAGTCGGCTGCACCACACTATGCGCGATTCGAGTAAGGCGATTTGTACCAACTTTTGTGAAAATCTTGAAACTTACATTAAGCAAACATATCGGCCGAAATTGGTCAATACAAACTGTCTCCTCCTTCTTTGGCAACAACGTGATCGTTCCAAAGTTTAGGTGGGACAATTGTAGCTGGCCATTGAACAAATCATGGAACATGAGCATCAAGTCACCTTTAATAATATTCCAGCACCTCTTATAGAATTCAGCCGGATAACCATTTGGGTTGATGCATTATTATTCTTTGTTTGTGCGATCGCTTCAAACACTTCCTTCTCTGTGAAAGGTGCCGACAAAATCTCATTGTCATCATTCCCTAGTTGGGACAAATCCCCAATCACATGCTCATCAAGCAATACAAATTCTCCTTCAGTGCCCCAAAGAGCTTTTTGTAGTAGTTTGAGATATACAATTTTAGGTTCTCATGACCTAAAATTGTACCCTCATCCTGCTCCAACTAGATAATTTTCTTCTTCCTATGTTTTCCATTCGCAATCAGATGAAAGAACTGCGTATTGTTATCTCCCTGGACCACCTGCCGAACTTTAGCTCTAAGTGCCCATTTCATCTCTTCTTCTATGAGAAGTGTTCGAAGCTTCTCCTCTGCTTCTTTCTTAGCCAAACGATCAGTCTCATCTAACAAATTGGACTCAGCCTTCAAGTCAAGTTCGTTAATCAGCTGAAGGAGCCTTTCTCTCTCCACTTTATAAATGCCACCCTCATTTTTCGCCCTGCAAGAATCGTAGGTGTCTAATCTTATATTGCCATCTATCAATATTCGTCTGACCTCTAGTCTCGTTAGCCCATTCCCTGGCTATTAGATCAATGAAGCCCTCCCTCTCGAACCACGACAATTCAAAAGAGAAGACATTTTTGTTGCCTACATTGGTCGCATCCCCTGAGTCAACAAGAAGGGGGGGTATGGTCGGATAGTTCCCTTTCTAGCGCTCGCACCGTTACAAGAGGAAACTTTTTCTCCCATTCCACACTGGTAAGAAGCGATCCAATTTCTCGTACGTTGGATTCTCCAAAGCATTCGCCCAGGTGAATTTTCTGCCTGTGAGCTCAATATCTCTCAGGTCAAGACTCTCAATGATAACATTAAACATAAATGACCACCTTCCGTCGAAGTTGTCATTATTTTTTTCCTCTCTTCTCCTAATCATAATGAAGTCACCCCCAACCAAAATGGGTAATCTTTCATCCCCGCAAATCCTCACAAGGTCAGCCAGAAAATCAGGTTTGAACTCCGGCTGGGCTGCACCATACACATCAACCAGAGCCCAACAAAAACCATCAACTTTTGATCGAACATGAAATTTTACCGCAAAGTCACCCATGATGACATTAACCACCTCCAGGGTTTCGCAATTAACACCAAGTAAGATCCCGCCAGATCTACCTCGCGGTGGTAAACAATCTAGGCCTATGCAAGTTCTAAAATAAATCATGTGATTTGGTACATGATGCGGAGCGCCCGTAATCATGCCCCGGAAATATAGTCATGTTGGTCAACCACGTTAACAAACCTTGGTGTTGTACTCGTGCTTGTGTGATTGTTTGTCCTCCACGGATCGACGTGGAGTGCACTCCATAATTTCATGTGCGTGGCGGGAGGGAAATTTCCCTCAGCAACCACACCCGGAATTTAGCACTGTCATCGGAAATCGAGTCATCGTCGTCCGAACTCGAGTCGTCGTCGTCGGAATCAACTGACCTTTGTAGAGAATCAAGTCACCATCGTCGAAGGTTGCCACGACTCACAAGAATTGCATAATCACTCGTGCCGCCGACCATCCCCGTGATCTCCATGCCATGGCTCTAGGAGAGGAAGGTTGCCACGACTCAAAAGAGCTAGAGGCACATGGAGCGAGGTGGGGGACCGCGCTATTCATATTTCTCTTGACTCAACCAAAGGGTTACCTGACTTGCACATGCTTCAATTACTTCCATTGTATCTGATTCGTCCTAGATCGTATGATTCTCCAAGGGTTTTGGTAGTTAATCCACCTTCCAAATCTTCCAATATAGCTCCATGCAGTTTGCATATATCACTGTTGAGCCATCCAAACTGTACCCTAACTCGCGCATGCCGAAGCCTACCATTTTAAATTTATCAGACTTCATACATTCCTCTTTGATAATTCCTCCCATGAAGGTATACTCGAAGAGTGCTTCATCGAGAAATTGTCCATCTGGGGTTCTTACATATGTGTTAAAATGAGTATAGATACATGTGTTTTAGGGCATTGTATGTCTAACTTTCCTTCACACTATATATGCATATATACGTCTATTTCCGGTGGGAAAGTGTCCATTGACATGCATGTTATTAGGTGCAAGTTTTTTCCCACACTTTTCTTTGATGCAAATACGGTGAGAGAGATAAGGTTGTTCGTATAACAAAAAGGACATACTCGCTGTTGTGCTCAGACATTTTTTAACACATCTTTGGCTCAAACTTTGATCGCTGGCAGAATTGGATGTCATGAAAAGAAAGAATGTATGGCGGGAACTGCATACTGGCGATAAGTTATCAATTGTGGAGATCAACAGGGGACTCTGGTTACTCATGGTTCTAGAATCTGTTCTCTATCTTTACCTCGACGAGCATTTCAGCATTGTAGAGAAATGGTGCAGGCTAGACGCAATGCAGGAAATCGATTAGCTACAAGCCGACCTTTTCCTAAGAGCATCTCCAACAGAGGCACTAAATAAGCCGCGCGCCTGAAAAAAAGGCGTTTAGCGCGCGCGACCGAATCGACAGCTCCAGCAGACGCGCAAAAATCGCGCGCGCGCGCTAAAAACCACTCCGCGCGCCAAACAGAACTGCATCGCGCGCTGCTTTTTTCGAGCGTCCGCTACCGCGCGCTGTACACCGACTCGCCCGCGCGAATGTCCACCAACCGCCGGATCTGAAATATCCACTCGCGCGCGCGACTTCCCCATCCTCTCCGGCGACCCGTCGGCGCTTCCCCCCGCCGTTCCCCACCGCGCGCGCCGCTTCCCCCCCTTCCCCGGTGGCCACCGCTGCTTCCTCCGCCGCGGCCACCCCTCGAGCGCCCCGTTCCGTCGACGAACAGCGTCCGGCGGGGGTTTGCAGCTCGGCGCCCACAAGGTGTTTGACAAAACGCTTGCAAGGTATATATTGCTTCTAACTTCATTTTTGTAGATGAATTTGGAGCATGTTGTTTGTAGTGTTAAATTTTAGTTTGAATTCAAATTTGTAGATGAGTTCGTCCCACGATTCTTCCGATGAAGAATTTGATCTTCAAGAGGAGGACCTCGCAATGGTCCTAGCTATGCACATCAACAAAAAGCCGAAGCACGGTGGTTCGGTTTTTGGTCGTCAGAAATTGTGGAGGGAAAGGATCGATGCCCACAACAGATTGATGAGGAACTATTTTACGGAGAATTCCACATACCCCGAGTCCTACTTTCGGCGCCATTTTAGGATGAGCATCGAGTTGTTCAAACACATTGCAGAGAGACTGGCGAGCCATGATCGGTTTTTTCGGCAAAGGAGGAATGCCACCGGAGAACTCGGGCATAGCACCTTTCAAAAGGTGACCGCCGCTTTGCGTATGTTGGCATACGGTATTCCGGCGGATCTAATTGATGATCACTTGGCCATGGGTGAGAGCCAAGCCATCATGTGTGTCAAGCGCTTCGCGGTTGGAATCGTGCAAGTGTTTGGTCCGGAATATTTGAGAGCTCCCAATGCTGAAGACGCCGCAAGGCTTTTGGAGATGAATAAAGCTCGCGGGTTCCCAGGTATGCTTGGCTCAATAGATTGCATGCATTGGAGTTGGAAGAACTGTCCTAAGGCATGACATGGACAATTCCACGGCCAGAAAAAAAGGTTCCACTATAATCCTTGAAGCGGTGGCCGATCAGGAGACTTGGATTTGGCATGCTTTTTTCGGAATGTCAGGATCTTTGAATGACATCAATGTTGTTCAACGGTCACCACTCATGAATAAGATTGCAAATGGTGAACTGCCACCGGTGCAGTTTGTAGCAAATGGCCATACATACAACTATGGCTACTATCTTGCGGATGGCATCTACCCAAGGTGGCAAACATTTGTGAAGCCGTTGTCGGCACCACAAGGTAAGAAAAATCTTGATTTCCACAATGCTCAAGCGGCGGCTAGGAAAAATGTAGAGAGAGCTTTTGGAATTTTGCAAGCCCAATTTGCTATTATGAGAGGACCGGCTAGATTTTGGGATCAAAATATCCTTTGGTACATCATGAACGCTTGTGTGATCATGCATAACATGATCATCGAAAACGAGCGTGGTCAAGATTTGGACTACTCTCAATATGAGTTGATGGGACACCCCGTGCGAGTGCGGAGGAGGGTTGAGAGGGTGGCCCGCTTTGTTGTCTCCTATCATGCCATTCGACGTGCCGAAACGCATGATGAACTTCAGAAGGATCTAGTCGAGGAGTGGTGGGCATGGAATGGGCGACAAAACGCATGATGTTGTATGTTTGTTGTACTGTTATTTGTTGTATTGTATTGAATTATTTGTTGTATTGGTCATGAACTATTTGTTGTATTGAAGTTTAATTATTTGTTTGATTTGTAATAATAATTGAACTATTTTTTGTCGATTTATTTTGTGTGTGTTTGATCTTCTTTGTTTCACATTGAATGCAAAATGTTGTTTGTGCTGGGCGCGCGCGCTCTATTTTGCCGCGCCTGCTGAAGCGGCGCTCTGGCGCGCTAAAAAATTTCAGCGCCTGGTGAAGCAACTGTGTGGTCCGGCGCGCAAAAGGGCTATTTCGACGCTGTAAATTTTTTTTTGCGCGCCGCGCCGTAGCGCGTCTGTTGGAGATGCTCTAATGACCCCCAAATCTAACGTATTTTTTGATGGTGTGCATGTGTGACAATGTGTTTTACATTTCCAGGAAGCTGACTTCAACAAAGCAAAATAGGGGGGATTTTCCATACTACTATCCATGGTGGCTCGCTCAATTGAGATAACTGCCTCAACAGATGGGAGCAATATATATACACGCACACTAAATGGAAGGTAGGTAGAAATAAAGGCGATATAACTCATAGATGAAGCTGGCAGTGTGCAGGTGTAGCACACGATATAGGTTTCAAGCACGGCCAAAGCTTTGCCACGTCTTCATTAATTAAGAAGGAATGAGAGAAAATCTCACCCATAGGCCAACAAAGTAACCACAAAAAACTACTTGCTGGGTAAAAATAGAATCCAGATGCTTAGCACCGGCGATCCAGCAAAGTCACGGTGAACGTCCATCCGCAGCAGCCGCTAGCTGCGCTAGCCAGCCGATTGGCTTAACCGAGAGGACGCGCACACGAACGAAGCTAGCTGACTTATCGATCTGTTGCCTGTTGGGCTAGCTACATACGGGAATAGCACGCGAGAACACGGGCATATTGATAGCCAATAGGTGTTTGTCGCACCTATGTTTTTATTGCTTTTTTAGCTTAGATTTTTTTGTTTACATGGGTACATTACACACACATATATAGCACTAATAGCTAGCAACATGAGTCCTAATCTATATGGTGATTGCACCAGTCTGAGCCGGACAAGACCATCATGGTTTATCCGCAAAAAAAAAAAAAAAAAAAAAAAAAAAGACCATCATGGTTAGTTCTAGGACCCCGATAAGTGCCACACATGTGGCACAAAGCAATTCCGCCCTGACGTTTTTTGATGGCAACTTTAGTTAACTTTCTGTTTGATGGCAAGTTTCGGTTTTTTTGGGTTGTCTTTTTTCGGATGACAATTTTAGTTGTAAAAACGTCAGGGCGGTGTTACTTCGTGTCACACGTGTGGCACTTATCATTTGGGTAATTCTAACAATCACCTCCTAATCATGTACTCCATGTCTTGGACGTCGATCCTTTTCCGTATATTCACGAACTTTTATCGCCCCAAAGATCTAGTTAGAATATCTAAAGCTTGTCGTCACCATGTATCGATGTGTGCTTGCTTTTACCATGATGCATTGGATTCTTCCATAGAGAGGCTGTAGACTCGTCATCAACATTGAGCACCACTCGTTTCGGTTCCTTATCCATGAGCTCACTGAGTAACTTTCGTAGGCACATGCCTTAACACATCATGGTTGCAACTGCGATATACTCCGCTTTGTGAGAGGATAATGCAACCACTTTCTATATTTGTGATAGCCAATTTACTATGTTTCTTCCCAAGGAATATGTCATGCCCAAGTTACTTTTATGGTCGACAACATCTCCTGCCATGTTGCTACCACTATAGCCTAGTAGCTCCACCATTTACTTCTTCTTCTCTGTCAAATAGACACAATCAAAATTAGTTGTCCCTTTGATGTACCCGAGTATACGTTTCACAGCTGCCCAATGTCTCGTCATGGGTGCTTCCATGAAGCGACACACTGTGCCAACGAAATAGGCCAATTCCAGTTGTGTATTCACAAGATAGCTTAAGGTTCCGACAACACTTCTATACTCCGCTGCATCGACTACGGGTCCTTCACTCTTTTGCTTAGTTTAAAGAGTGGCTCCATTGTAACATAAGTTGGATTGCAATCCCCCATGCTATAACTTTCAAGTATCCTCTTTCCATGTACCTCCAGCCATAGTGTGGTCCCCTCCAGTTTTTGTTGTACCTTGATCCCAAGGTAGTAATTCAAGAGCCGTAGATCACTCATCTGGAATAACTCCTTCATTTGCAGGTTGAACTCAAGAATCTCCTCTTCATATGGTCCAGTTATCAATAGATCGTCAACATAGATGCCAACTAAGAGACGATCCTTTCCATTACCTCGCTTATACATTGTATGCTCCAGTGGACTCATCTCACACTTGAGAGAAATAAATGTACGACCAAGCTTGATGTTCCACACCCAAGGATCTTGTCGTAGCCCATACAATGTCTTGTGCAGCTTCAACACCTTGTGGCATGGCGCTGTGGGACCAGGGACCTAAACCAGTTGGTTTTGGGTGCCCCGATCAGGCACTTACGTGAGAGGAAGTGGTCTACCACGTCTCCATATCTTTCTCTCGTTTGTTAGACGAGATCAACTCCAACAATGGGGGCATGCTTCAGCCTCCTTAATTGTTATAAAAAGGGTAATTTTATCTAATGAATATTAGATGCACGGTTTGTTAGGATACACAAATAAATCCCTAATCTTTAGGGAGTTTGCTTCGGGTTCCACGGCTGGAGAAGAATGTACTGCAATATCCAAGTTCGTAATTACAACTGTATTTAGTTTGTTCTGCACCAAGCACCATCTTATATCTGTGCGCGCCCGCGAGCGCATACCTTCTACTCCCTCTATTCCATAATTGTTGTCCAAGTTCGAATTTGAACTAAAACCACAACAAGAATTATGGAATGGAGGGAGTACAATTTTTTTCTTGGCAAGAAATTCAAATCACAATTTCCTTGGATATATATATTACTAGTAGTGTACTATTTTTATGTCACTTAATAACCAGGTTTGACCAACCTGGTTATGATAAGACTATGATAGATATTCCTCTTGTAATTTTCATCGTGTCACGTAATTCTCTCCCATTTTGATGCATGTGTGATCCATTCATAGTCGCTGTGAGTTTAGGTCGCTTTTCCTGAACAAGGGATCACTAGTGGAAAAACGGCTAGTCACAACTTCAGTTGGTGGCGCCCCATTTTCATTCAACGCCACCACTATATTTTCCAAATAGTGGTGGCATTGGCATATTTGGTACGACAGTTTTATAAGGATAGTGCTGACGTCGATTTTTTCTAACACGCCACCAATTGACCGGCCCAGCTATACTTACCAGTTGGCATAAAGTGATGGCGTTGGATTTGAATGAACGCCAACACTAATTAGTCTAGTTCTAGCGTTCATTGAATTTGAACGCCAGTACTAAGTTTTGAGCCTTTTTAATGATTTTGAAAGTATTATTATTTTGAGCCTTCTTAATAATTTTTTAGACTTTTAGTTATCAAAGTAAGAATATTTATTTTGAATTTATTATTACTTTGAGAGATTTTTATTATTTTTTGATATATGTAGTTATTAAATAATTATTTTTAATATATTATTATTTTGAGCCTTTTTAATGATTTTTGAGACTTTTAGTTATCAAAGTAAGACTATTTATTTTGAATTTGTTATTACTTTGAGACATTTTTATTCTTTTTTGAAACATTTAGTTATTAAAGTAAAAATATTTATTTTTAATATATTATTATTTTGAGCCTTTTTAATGATTTTTGAGAATTTTAGTTATCAAAGTAAGAATATTTATTTTGTTTTTTAGTCTTTTGAGACTATTTCTAATTTTTTTTAAACATTTATTTATTAAACTAAAATTAGTTATTTTGTGCTTCTATTTTGTTTTTTATTTATTTTATGTTTTAGTCTTTTGAGACTTTATTTTATTTTTTGAGACATTCATTTTGTTTTTTGTATCTTTTTATTGGGCCTAACCCAACATTGCGTCCGACGCTTCCCAGGAAAAACCAAAGGGGCCACGGCCCCCTCGCCCCACTCGCCCACTCCACTCATTCCCCTACTCCGTCGCCGCCCTCCTCTCGATCCCCTTTCTGCCGACGGCTGTTGCCAAGCAATTCCGGCGATTTCCGGCGTCGTCCGGTCCTGAGGTACACATCTCTGCCTCCCCCTCTCAATGCGAGTGAAATGGTCCATTTGAATTTGTTTTTAATTCGAGGTGTGATTCGCATTCCCAATGCTAGGGATTCGGCGACGACAACCAGATCGAGACGACAGGAGGTGACGGCGACGGAGTAGACTGTAGGCGACGACGATCGACCCTCGGTTCCAATCCAGGTGATCATTACATCCCTCCCTTTTTTGCTATAGGTCACTGCCACTGTAATTTAGCTTAGGATCCGAAACAAAAAGGAATTTTGCTTAGGTCATGGCCACTGTAATTCATAACATTGCCAAGATTTTCATTAATTAGATGCTATCAATTTCATTAATTAGATGCTATCTAGTTCATTAATTAGATGCTATCAATTTCTATACATTGTTACTCCTAACAGTGATAAGATGCTATCTAGTTCATTAATTCACTGTTATTCATAACAGTGCCAAGATGTTCATATATTTGAACTACTTTCTATATATTTGAACTACTTTTCATTGGTGTCAAGATTTGGTTGCATTGGCAAAACAGTGTCAATATTCACTTGTGGTATCTCCTTCTCAAATGCCATGTGTTCTATTCTAAGACCATGAGTGCTTGTATGTTTGCATATAAAATGCCATGTATTCTTGATCATAGTATGTGTTTGTATGTGTAGAAAAAGCAACCCTAACCCACTGTGAATGTTAAAGTGCATCAGGTCATCATGGCAGCTTCTGGAGGCAACAAGGAGGAGGAGTACGATGTGGACATGCTCAACCGAGATCGCTTGGCGAGTAATCAATATATCATCAATAGCCAGGAAGAGTTGAGGAAACAGCTAAAGGCGGAGATCCATGAGCAGCGCAACAAGGGGGTTGAGCTCTACAAGAGGAGTAATAAGCTGAGGGACGAGAGGGATAGCCTGGTCGAGGAGAGGGACAAGCTGAAGCAAGAGAAAAAACTCCTTAGGGCAGAGAAGGCTGACCTCAAGTTGACCGTAGCTCACTTTAGAAAAGATGGAGAGGACAACAGAAACAAGATTCGCCAGCTAAAGCTAATCCTCGAATGAGAGCGTACTTAACTTGTTTAGTGAAGTTTAATTAGCTAGTAACTTTCGTGAAGTTTAGCTAGTAACTTTTGTGAAATTTAGTTAGTAACTTTTGGAGTTAAATACACCGGAGGTGCCTGAACTTGTCCTGCGCGGTCAGTTTAGTGCCTAAAGTTGTAAAATATACGAAACTGGTGCTCAAACTTGTCCGTCCGTGCAAATACGGTGCCTCCGTTCGTATCCGGACGTCCATCCAGCCCGTGTGGCGTGCCAGCGTGGCAGTGACCCACATGTCAGTGGCTGAGAGTTGGGAAGGCGTTGGGTGGCCCGCGCGTGAGGATTTTTTAATATAAAACCCCCTCATATTTTATTTGATCATGTAGGAAAACCCCACAAATTAGATTTTTTTTTTTGCATGATGTAGGATCGTACTTGAGACCTCATGTTCGTGGATTGCTTTGCACGCACGGGTTGTCCGCTGTGCCATACTCTGCTCAGTACATATGGACGAGGTCGAACTCTATATATTGCATTGATATGCAAAATGTAACTTTGGAGCACGGAGGCATTGTGTCCTTTTTTTAAGTCCAAAGAAACAGATTTTTACAGCTAAAAAAATCTGAATTTTTTTGTACGTGCACACATAGAAGTGTAATATATCCGTGTGAATTTTCATCAAAATTTATGTTTGTACCTAGGACATAAAAAAGACAAATACATGCAAAAAGCAGCTTGTTTTCTTGGCCGGATTTTTGACTCTTTTTTGGCAGGGTATACTATAACATAATTTCGTACGAAATTTGAAAGTAACTTAGAGCACATGCATACGTTTTTGTGTGAAAACAATCAACTCTCTTTGAAACTTTTAAGTGCCAGTTTTTAGCCTTTCAAAAAAAGCATGCTCAGTGGCCACCGTGCTCCAAAAATCCGCTTTGGTTGCTATGTACCTCTTCAAGCGATTTTTATCTATATGTGGCGCTTCTATGGACCCGCACAAGTTTATTTTTATTTTTTCAGCTTCTTTATTTTTAGTTTTCATATTATTTTACCATACAAAAAAAAGAAGTGTAAGAAAAAATTACAACTGCCATAAACTCAAAGAAAATGTTAGTGCAAAACAGAAAATGTTCAACAAGTTTTTGGAAAATGTTTCACATGTATTAAAAATTATAACGTGTTTTTGAAAAATGTTCGTTTTGCATTAAAAATTGGCAATGTGTATTTTTAAAAAAGTTCAACATGTATTAAAAAATAATCTGTAACATTTTGAATAATTGTACTAAAAAGTTCAACACAATACTTTTTAATGCATGTTGAATAGATTACAAAATACAACTTTGTCAATTTGTTAATAATTAAGTATTTAAGTAATACAATGAAGATAAACAATAATAGTGTGTGCTTGTTGTCCAGAATGAACATACATAAATTGACACAATAATTTCTAATATAGGTTGAACTATTTCAATCCCCATAAATTTTTGAAAAAGTTCTTGTCTACCTCTTCAAAGTACATAATAACTTAAATAGAAAAAATATTTAAAATAAGAAATAATTTCATAAATATGAGCCGAAGCACGCGAGCTTTCTCTTGCTTCACTCCCTCCGCGACCTTCTTCACTTGTCTTCGTGTGTGCCGGTGTGAGCACGGCACCAATTGTTGAGGTGGCCATCGCTTCACGCTCAGAGTAGGCGAGGGCGGGCCGTCGGCTGTTTCTGATTTCGTCGGGGAAAGGTCTGGGAGGAGGCTGTGGTCGTCGTGGTTTTGCGAGCTTCTTCCCTTTGTTCCTTGGTCCGAGAGGAGGACGCGGCGCCGTGAGCAGAGGTCCCTGGAGGTGTTGCGGCCTTTATCTCGTCGTTCCATTCCAGTGGTTCTTGCACCGTGTTGGACCTTTTGCTTTGTTCTTTTCTTTCTCCTCCTAGAATTTCTAATGTGTATAGTAGCTATCCACTTGTTGTTGATGTATAATGGGTTTGTCCGAGCTATGACGTTTGTATATCGCCTGTTGTTATGCGTACCGTTTCATTTTTCGTATCATATCACAGTAAGAGAAAAATAAATAAAAACGACAAAACTGGCAGATAAAACAGACATCACATAAAGCATGCACATCTCGAGACTCATAGAGGTCGACTTGGCCAGATATGCATCGGGTGGGTTCGTGTGTGATTCTTTCTCTGAGAAGTGAGATTTGATGGGGTCCCTGTGGGCGCATTCGCCGCCTGCTCTTGCTCGGATGCGCAGCAGCATCGCGTACCGGCCTCTTGCCGTCGTTGCGTCTGGGTGGCTGTCTGCTTTCAAAATTAAGTTACCCGATTCGCGGTTCGCTGGGTTCGTGATTCGGGTTCGGGATTCGCGATTTGGTAGTGCCTATGAATCGAGTTCGGTGGGGGGGTATACATATCTAGTTCGTGAATCGGGTAACTGATTCGTGAATCAGAGGACTCCGATTCGACCCTTGGGTTGCTCCTTTTTTTTTACCTTTTCTTACCTGTTTCATAGTTTAACCAGAAAATGCACCTAGAAAAATACTAGTATTACATTGGTCGACTCTTCGTGCACAGAAAGCTCTTAGTGAGCACTTGAATCAATGACATAAAAGTACCAAAGTCATGAATGGAGGGAAAGTTTCCACCAAGAATTTCACTTGGACACGTCAAGCTACCATTTTATTTTAACTTGGGCCCGTCAGAAAAAAATAGAGTTTCACTTGGAGACCCACACGTCGCAGTGCTTCTTATCTATCCCATCGTCTTCCCCACAAAAAGCCAACCCGTCGTCTTCTCCCAATTCCACAACTGCTAAATCTAGATCGCCAATGGACTTGGAATGGAGGAGAGAGGTGATGGGCGCATGGGAGAAGAACGTGCCGCTGGACGGAGGTGACTCTTCGGACACAACGTCTTCGTCGCCCTCACCTGGCCACCACGGCCTGGCCGCCGTCTACATGCACCGGATACCATCCCAACGCCGGTCGAGTCGCTGTTGCCGGCTGCCCGGTCACCGCGTCTGCGTCGCTGCTGCCCAGCCACCGCGTCTGTGTCGCTGTTGCGTAGCCACTAGCCGGGACGAGAAGTTAGCAACGATCTCATTTTTTCAGTTCGTTTTGAGATTGGCAAATCGTGTACTGAATCGCTACCGATCTAAGCAAATTCGAATCCCGTACTAGGTCGATCGATCTGAGTCGGGGTTTGAAGGCTGTTGTAGCGAATCGGGTAACTATGTTTCAAATGCTTGGCCTCTTGGATGCCACTGGATATTCAGAAAGCTCGCACTGACCGGTTGTGTGCCGACTTGGTTCGTGCGTGTTCTCTGGGTGACGGGGTTTGATGGGGGCGTCGTGGGGCGCGTTTTCCATCTGGGCTAGCTCGGATGCGTTGGGGTATTGGGTACCAGGTCCGTTGCCATCGCCAGCCCTGGTCGGTGATTGTGTTTTCTACTGCCTGGCCTGCTTTTGGGTGCCACTATTTCTGCCGTGCTGGCGTGCTGGGCGAGAACTCCACCCGGGCAAGAGCCGGGTAGGAAGGAAGCAAACTGAGATCAGGGAAACAGCCGGCCAACCACGGCACCAATAGATAACGTGACCCAAAAAGAACACACCAACCTTACACTGACCAGCCAAGGAGGTGCGGGACAACTATAAACCGAGCCAACCAGACCCCACAACATCGAAAACAAGTGTAGGCACTCTAAATCACGCCAACCGGCTAGGCCCGGCGGCATCCAAAAGCAGACCAGACATTCGCGGGCACGCGAGCCGGGCAGGGCCAACAACGGCGACAGGCCGGGTACACAAAGAGGCTCCGTATCCGGGCGACACCAGCTGGCAAACGGGCATGACATCGCCACAATCAAGGCCCAATGCGCAGAGAAAGAAACCGAGAAGAGAGCTTGCCCAGATGAGTTTCTCCACCTGGAACGACATAGGCAAAATGACCGAGCGAGCCGACCAGACCATCCACGTGAGCCATTGTCGATGCGCCGAGTCCACTCAACCAGAGTGTCCCAAGGCAGCTTTTTTGGCCTGGTTTTCCTCATCAAGAGGCTGCTTAGTTTGGTTTTCAATCCTATTTTCTTTATAAATTGGATCAATTTCTTTTTTAAATATATTCAGCTGGGGGTGGGGGGAGGGAGGGTTGGTCTTTCCTCCCCGTTGACCGTTTAAAAAAGGTAAACAACTCACTTTCAATGCTACACACCATTCGCCTAGACACTGAGTTAGTATCAATTATTTTCTTCCTAGCTCCCATGGGTACATATATATATAGCTCATCTCCACCGTTTAGAGCGATCAGATAGCCAATGTAGCTCCCATCCACCGTGATTTATTGCAGTGGTTAGCTAGCCAGAAGAAGATTAAAGAAAGTTATATATAGGCAACTTCTCCCCAATGAGATAGCTACCATGGATAGTACTCAAGAAAATTCCCATCATTTTAATTTTGTTGACATCGTGTGGAGGAAATACGAACATGTGTCATCCAACACAACTAAACTGTCACAAACTTCTTAGATTTAGGAGGCATTAGGAAGAAATATGGTTGTAGTTATGTGACATCAAGTGGTCCGTCTACTCTGCTATGCACGTCAAGAAGAGACATCGCAATAGATTATTCAAGTTAGAGTAAACCAGACTCTCATTTGGCAGTACAAAGTGGACACACATGATGGCTTCAAACACTCAGACCCTGTTCGGCAATGCACCAACTCCCGGAAATCCCAGGATCTGCGGAGCGAGGAAACAGCTGCTCCCTGATTTTCAACTGCAGCTCCGCCTGTTCCGGGAGCGGAGTTGTGAAGCGGAGGGACTCCGAACAGGGCCTCAACCCCACAATATCAGCCTTGCTTGCTGCACCGTCACACATCGATGTGCACTACAATCGATCACGCGTCCTCACACATCAGAATGTATCTGCAATTGAAGTTTCTTTCAAGTCCATTGTATCTTGTTGGTAAAGTGGAAGGTTCGTCTACATAAAAATGAGATTTTCTCTTTTTGATAAATTAACCCCTCAATAATTTAATATAAATTATCCATAGACATCATTTTAGCCTCACTACGAGCATGAAGGGATCTAGATTTCTTGGAGTGTGGAAGCGATGTGCAGTACGGAGAGTCGGAGACGTGGACGTACAGTCCGGTTTTGATGGCTCGGTCACTCTTCAATCCCAAGCAATCCAGTGTGGTCGGACAATGGCTTAACCACTAGATTTTGGGAGGACACATGGCTTGAGATGAGCCTCTAGCTAGGCAATACCCGCATCTCTATCATACCGTGCAGCGGAAACATGTTCATGTTGACAAGGTAATGGTATAGGTACCGCCGAATATTTGATTTTTACGGGCACTTACTGGTGAAAAATGGACTGACTGATACACCTAGTTATGATGGTAAACCTCACTGAGGAAATGGACACATTCCGTTGGAAGTTGCAGACTGGCGCTATATTTTCAGTTAAATCAATGTACATGGACATGATCAATGTCGATAAGCCTTTCCATCATAAATATATTTGGAGACTTAAAGTGTCATTGAAAATCCAAATTTTCATGTGGTACCTGGATCGACAGGTGATCCTAACCAAAGATAATTTAGAAAAAAATGCAATTAGCTGGGATGCACAAAGTATTGCTTCTGTGGTAACGAGGAATCAATTCAACATCTATTCCTTCAATGTTCACTTGCCAAACATTTGTGGTGTTATTTCCATATAGTGTTTAATTTACATCCGCTGACAAGTAGTACAAATATGTTTCAAAAATGGTTAGTCAGGGTTGCACTTAAGTTGATGTCTCAAATTCATGTGGGAGTTTATGCTTTACTTTGAATAATTTGGAATTTCCATAGGGGCTGCCTTCTCATGAGGCGGGCGATGGGCCCATCCTGACAGCAGACATGGCCGAGTGTTCTAACGCATTTTTCCACCTTGTTTTTGCAAGTGATAGAAGCTCACTTAGTAGGATGGGTGGATGTAAAAACTCGTCCAAACCTCTAGTACAATTTATTAAAAAATTATGGCGAAGTTACTCATGTTCAATGCTACACACCCTTCACCTCGTCATCCACTTATTTTCATTTTTTCCTTCCTAGTAGCTCACATCGGTGGTAGGTGCATATATATAGCTCCCCTTCACGGTGAGATAGCTGCCACACCATAGTGTGGGCGCATTAAAAAAGAATATCAAGTCAATAGCTCATGTTAAATGCACTCGCTTCGTACATGGTCTATGCTACAGCGAGCGGAGTACAAACCGTTGTTTAAGACGGTGTGTACGCGATTGGAGTAGGTGACTACGGAGGTTTTTGCCCAACATGGGTGGCAGCATAACCTACGGATTGATCCACCATCTCTTTCGGCATAGTCATAGTGCCGGTCTATAGGATTCTACTATTGTCGATTTGTCGGTTTTGTTTTATGTCTTTTTGTCAAACTTCTGGGTTTGGCTGTGTGCATCCTAGTTATGCAGAGGCAGGGTGTTACTCATAAGGGAAACATTTATATACGGACGACCGGCCGAGCGTTCGGCCGGTCGCACCGCTTGCTCGCTGCAGAGGCCCACCTTATCCTACGCGGGAGTTCCACAGCGGTGGGGCCACGCACCGCTTTTTCTATCCTGATCCTTATCTTTTTCACAGGCAGCGTTGCTCTCATCCACTAGTCCCCATTCCTTCCTCTATCTCCTCTTCTCCTCCACCTCCCACACCGCATCACAGCCAAGGTTGCTGTTGTTTTTTCTGCTGCGGGCCAAGGACGCCCATGAGCTGCAACCGGCGAAAGGGAGGGGCGGCGGCGCTGCAAGATGAAGCAGGCGAGCGGTGCTGCGAAGACATCTCCGGCATGCGTGGCGGGGCCATGGGGGCGCTGCTATGACCCGTTCTAGCCATGAGAGCTACTCCGAGCGGCACAGCACCCTGCTACCACCTGCTCGCTCGGTGCTACAACCAGTTCGCGTGATGTTGCAAACGGCGTAGCACCCTGCTACAACTGGTGTCGCCGCTGGTAGAGCTATCTGAGGCCGGCCACAATGGCCTTCCATGCCGAGAGCTGCAACCACCTCTCCACGGAGCTGGAACCTGCGGCGCCGAAAGTTGCAACCACTCCCGGGGAAAGCTGTAACCATCGCCCGATTTTGCATTTTTGCTACCACCGTTTATTTTTTTGCTGGAACCAGCAAAAGTTTTTGCTACCACCAGTTTTTGGGTTTGCTTGAACCAGCCCCCAATTTTGTATTTTTGCTACCACCGGCGTTTTAGTTTGCCGGAGCGAGCTTCATTTTTTGCTACCACCGGCATTTTTGATTTGCTGGAACAACGTCCAATTTGCATGATTTGCTACCACCGTATTTTTGATTTGCTGGAACCAGTGCCCTTTTTTGCTACAACCGTCTTTTTGGATGCGAACCATGGCGTCGTCATCATTGAATCTGCAGGGAGGCGAGGGGGGAGGCAGCACCGGCGAGGGGTGAGCGTCGGCGGGGGACGGCGAGCTTCGAGGCCGGTCGTCTCGCTCGGGGTAATCGGCGCGGGGTCGCTCGGGGTAATCAACGCGGGCCTGGGGTCGTCCGTGTCGCTCGGGAAGAAGAGGAAGGCGAGGGACGGGGGAAGAAGAGGATGCGAAACCAGATCAAACGGTTGTGTTGCGCTGCATCGGGCGGCTGGGGTGCGACCGGCCCAACTATTGGGCCGGCGCGCCGGCGCCTAGTAGTCGCCTACTCATAATGATTTGTATCCGCTTGATGCTACATTTTGAGATAATAAAATCGCCTTTTATCGAAAAAATAGCTCATGTTAAATGCTGCACACCATTCGCCTTGTCACTCAGTTATTGTCGTTTTTCTCTTCCTAGCTAGCTCCCATTAGTGGTATGGGTGCATATATTATAGCTCCCTTGCATCGTGGTATATAGTGATCACGTGGGCAGAGTAGCTCCCATGCACCATGGTTTATTACGGTGGTTACCTAGCCAGAAGAAGAGTAAATGAAGTTATATTATATTGGTCATTTCTCCCAAGTGAGACAGCTACCATGGTTAGTACTCCTCAAGAAAATACCCCGCATTTCCATTTTGTTGAAGTCGTGTGGAGGAACACATAACATGTATCGTGGAAGACACGTGAACTATCACAAAAATGTTAGATTTGGGAGGTATTAGGAACATATGAAGTTGTAGTTAAATGACATCCTCTGGTCCATCAATACTGCTTTGTACACCAATAAGAGACATGGCGAGAGATTATTGAAGACGGAGTAGACCCGAGTCCCATTAGGCAGGACAATGTTGACACACAGCCGATGGTTTCAAACAATCAGCCCTACGGTGGAGGACTTGCTTGCTGCAACACGATATGTCGATGTGCCCGGTCATCTTCAACCCCGATCGATCCTGCCTCCTCGACAGCAGAATTACTGATTCTGCAATCTAAGGAGGAGTGCTCTAGATCCATTCGGACTCTCCGCAAAGGCATCGAGGATTCCTGGAGTGGAAGCGGTCGATAAAGACATTGACGTACAGTTGGGTCATGGCGATTCGGCCACCTCAGCTGGCAAGTGCGATTCTACTGGTGGTATGGGCATGGGGACACCTGCACCAGCAGCGTGCATGGCATCAAGCTCACAGAAGGGCCGCCGCCTCACGCGCCAGCAACAGGACCATCTATTCCTAATTCCTCCCGCGGTATAGAAAATTAGTCATACTACATATCACTTTTTCTTGTAGTGATACTAACTACCACAAATATGTTTGATTTAGGAGCATGATGTGGTCATGGTCAGCAGGAATTGATTTGACAAGAGATTCAAGAATAAAGAGTGACTAGAATATCTTTGTTCACAGACACTACATGCCAAATTGGTCTACTTCAAAGATTTGGCTTAAGTTCGTTGGAGAAAGCACAAAATATGAGCAATTTCATACCATGATGTAGTGAGAAATTTCTTTGCTATCTCTAGGGGGTAACCGGGCCTGGTTACCTGCCCACACCATCCGTGTGTAAAAAAATGCCTCCATGAAATGAACAAACCCGCATCCTTTTGCTGCCATTATAATACCAGCCACAAAACCATCAAGAACTTGCCTGATCCCATTACCCATGGGCGTAAGATGGGGACATGGGGAGCACGTGAATAGCCAGTCACCTTAGCCATCTCCGCCTATGCTAATCGGCGCCATATGTGGTGCCACAACTACAATTGCCTACACCAATAGCTCTTGCAAGCTGCCACACCCGAGGCTCTCTCATGGCACACTTGCCACAAATAGCCGATGTTTGCTCGGTGGGCACGCCAGTTACAGATCACGATGGGACACACTGGAGAAGAGCCACCGCATGGCGAGGGTTGGCTTCCCCGGAGGATGAGGGGCATGTGCCCGATCCGGATTTTTCCGTGTCAAATCTTTCCGGATTTTTTTAAAAAGCTCTATTAAATTTGTTTAAAGATGTTTGAATTTTCTATGTGAATCTCACTTGATTTTTTAGAAGTTCAAGAGATTTGTCAAAATATCCCCAAAAATTGATGAAAGGTCTGCGTAAACTCTGGAAATCTGTGGAAGCTTTAATCATATTTTTGAAATATTGAGCCTAACCTTTAGAAAGTCAGTTCAGCAACTTTATAAACTTATGTGCACAGTTTTTTTTAATGAAAGGTTACCCTGACCAGTAGAAAACTCAATATCCAGAAAGTTTGTTTGAACATTGTGAAGTTTTGCTTGATAGTTGTGAAACTTCTTCCGACCGCCGCTGCCGCTCTCAAGGAAGTCTCTGGCAAGCATGGGCAGGTCCATCTCGCTCTCATGCCTGCTGTGGACTGTGGTGGCTCCCGGGCACTCTGCTGCTCCTCGGGAGTTCTGATGTAGTATTGCCGTATTTCGGCCATCGACTCACCAAAAAAATGGTCCACAAAGACTTGATGTACTGTAAAAAGAATCAGGCAACAATTTCCAGGTCAAGTACAGAAGCAGAGTATAAAGCACTAGCCAATGCAACAACTGAAGTTATTTGTATTCAGTCTATGCTAAAGGAACTTAGAATTCCACAAGTGCACCCTCCATGTCTATGGTGTGATAACCTTGGTACAACTTATCTTTCTACTAACCCAGTGTTTCATGGTAGGACGAAGCATATTCAGATAGATTATCATTTTGTCGGAGAACAAGTTGCAACAAACAGCTGGAGGTCAGATTTATTCCATCAAAGGATCAGCTTGCCGATGGATTTACAAAGGCATTGTCTACCAGAAGCTTTGAAGCATTCAGGCGTAATCTCAACTTAGTGTCGTTGTGATTAAGGGGGAGTGTTGAATATCCTTGTGTAACACGCATAGTAGTTAGAGATAGATATTTTCTCTTTTGTTTTTCTATCTCTTTATCTCCTCCCCGCATGTATCTCTCAATGGTTGATGGTTCAACCATATGTATGTAAACGACCACGAGGTCTCTCTCGCCATATCAATAAATACGGCGGGCTTCTATGTTACGAGAGTTGAGACGCTTCACAATTCCAACACGGCCATTATATGATGCATCACAATGCATGGGCGAAAAAGGAACTCAGCTGAGCCGAATTGCTCACTGATTGTTTGCTCCCCGTTAAAACATGCATGGTCTGGGGATTTTCCTAGTGGTAGAAAGGGACTGATGTCTTCCCAACCACGCAGGTTTAAGGCATGGTACTTGCAATTTATGATTGTTGCACCAATTAAACTGTAGGGGCTTTCCCTACAGTCTTTCTATAAAAAAAAACATGCATGGTCTGAGGATGTGTCTAGTAACTACGGTCCTGTCCATCTGGGTCGTTACGGTGGGAAAGTGTCTATTGACATGTTCCTAGGTGCATCTGTTTTCCTATAGTTTTCTTTGTTGCAAACACGTCGAGAGAGACAGGGGTTTCTCGTATAACATAAAGGACATACTTCCTGTTGTGCTCCGACTTTTTTACACGTCTTGAGCTTGGACTTTTCTTTTGCGGGAAAACTTCCAATCTATTCATCTTCAGTCATGGTAGTACAACGAACACCAGTAATAAGAAAAATTACATGCAGATCTGTAGACCACCTAGCAACGACTACAAGCATTGAAGTGAGCCGAAGGCGCGTCGCCATCATTGCCCCTCCATCGCCAGAGCCGGGCAAAACTTGTTGTAGTAGACAGTCGGGAAGCCTATTTGAATGGTACATCATGATTTATGTATTGGCGACCTAAATAAAATGAAAATCTGTGGACACAATGACTGATCGTAAACAGTCCGAATAACCTTTTTCTCCTAATGTAATTTGGCTATGAGCTTCAAATAGGCTTTAAGTAACACGTAACATCCTACTAATGTCTAATTGTAATAATATACGTGGAAACACAAACACAAAAACACAAAAACACTACTTAACCTAGCCGCGCAAATGTGTGGGTCGTGTAGCACTGCATATAACTATTGACTTGCTATATGTCTTTTGTTAGATGAACTATAGGTTAATTTTTTTTTCCTTTTGAGATTGTACGTCCCACTCTTCCAACCAAATGAGGATGCTACACTTGGAAAAGATATTAAGCTCAAAGATAAAATTTATATATAAGAAACTTATTTCAATTAGCCACAACAAGTTATGTGAGGATCTTTTAGAAGTCAATATATCAGCACATGTTGTGGAAGTTGTACGTTGAATCCACTCAATTAAGAAGATCAATGGAAACATGTTGTTGCATGTAATATGAATATCTAAAGAAGAGACCACCCGCTCCATGATACGAAGATGTTTAGTACAATAATGGTGTGGGTGTGCTTCATCGACTAAAAGTGAGTCCACCAAATTAATAGACTTTTATGATAATTCTAGCTTGATTTTTTCTAGTATATATTAGTTAAGTAAAACATAAAGCGCCGATAGTTATGGCAAAGAAACTTGTAATAACACTTCTAACAAATGAACATAAGCTACATACAATACCGCCAGTTTTTTTTCCGGAGAAGGTCATTATGCCTAGCTTCCTTGATTGGAGACGTTGATTTATTTGAAGTCTTCGCATATACACAAATTTCTTGCAGATTTGTTTTTTTGTACTAGTTATATAACGATAGCCTGATCTCATCTAAATGGCTGGGAGTAATAGATACTTGAGTACCAAAATATTGTTTAGAAAAACATTAACGAATATGGCTATTAGTTATCCAGGAAAGCAGGGTAAAAGCCTTGGTTTCATTTTTATATCCAGGAAAGCAATGAAACAACTATGGCATACCATCACCATCAGAATAAAGAACGGTGTCTCAAAAAAAGGTGGCACAACCATGCATCATGTTTGAAAAAGCAAGTTCACCATGTTGTTCCATGTGTACGTCAAGGAGTCAAGGAGACGATGAGCGGAGGCTCACACCACAGCCGGATCTAATTGGGGCATCTACTCCCTATGGCAGGGCATAGAGAGGCGACGATGAGGACCCTAGACCCACACGATAGCTTTACCGCTGTGAAAAAACAATGGAACTACCAGGGGCGGAGCTATGCAACTCGGCCACTGATAACTACCGATAGAACGCCCATGCCTAGGGTCACGATAGTCCTGTAGCCGGTGCGTGAGATAGCGGCCCCACGAGCTTGATGCCATCAGTGCCGGCACTGGCAGTGTCCCACAACATGTGCAGTCTCGCACGCCCATGACACCAACAGATTCACACATGCCGTCTAGAGTGACCAGGCGGATGTACATGCCCAAACTATACATCTGCGTCTTAGGTTTGTGGGAATTTATGATGATAATATAAAATCTAGGAAGTGTTCCTCCTTTGATTTTGAGCTTGATCGTTCTGCTGCGCGACAAGCCGACAATGCACTATCGATCAGGGTTAAAGTCGACCGGACACATCGACATGTGCCTGTGCAGCATGCGAGCTGTCTGCCTTGGGGTTGAGTATTTGAGACCATCTATGGTTCCCTGTTGTATTGTCAAATGAAATTCGGGTTTACTCTGGTTTCAATAAACTCTCAACCTATATCCTCTTGATGTGCGTACCATAGTAGATGTACTACACGAGTATGCAGATCCACAAGCTGTGTTGTTCCTAATGCCTTCCAAATCTAACATGTTTGTGACAGTTCGCATGCATGACACGACACATGTTTGGTATTTCTCTCCACACGACTTTAACGAAATATAAATGAGGGGAATTTTTCTTGAGGATTACTATCCATGGTAGCAATCTTGCTTGGGAGAAACGGCCTATATATATCTTTCTTTAGTCCTCCTCTGGCTAGCTAATCACTGAGTAACCCATGATGGATGGGAACTACTCTAGCTAGCCTATATATGTGCACCCACCACCGATGGGAGCTTGGAATAAAAAAAAGTGATAAGAACTCATCAGAGGTGAATGGTGTGTCACATTGAAAATGAGTTAAGAGTATTGCTCCCCCCCCCCCCCCCCCCCCCCCTCCCCAAGAAAGAGTTTGCATGAATCTTAAATTTACTTTAAAAGGTTATCGCCGTATTAGCTTGCAGATCAAACGTATTGAATAGCTTGGTTTAGAAAGAAATACTATCTTATCCCTTCGAAAACAAGATGGAACAGACGTTA
Organism: Elymus sibiricus; assembly: GCA_039707655.1. NCBI lineage: Eukaryota > Viridiplantae > Streptophyta > Magnoliopsida > Poales > Poaceae > Elymus > Elymus sibiricus. The sequence goes on from CM077676.1 coordinate 430,142,593, forward strand.
CGCCGGCAAGAATGACCGAGCCACCGCAATCATACGCTTGTGTCTTCATCGTCCATTTCGCTTCCACACTCCCAGAAATTTCGATGCCTTCGTAGGGAATATAATAGCCATGATTCGTTAGGAAAAAAATAGTATGGGTTCTTCAGTCTAGTCCTCGACTGTTGTGCCACGCGATAATTCCGGATTGAGCCAGGTTGGAGATGACTGGGCACAATGGAAGCGGGGTGGTGCAGCGCAAACAAATCCTCCATTCAAAAGGTGTCTAAACATAACAGTCACACACACAACAGCCACACACACATGGAAACACCTTAACGACCTCTAGCATCCTCCAGAATGTCAAGGTCCTCGCGGATGAGGGAGGGTAAGCCCACCGCAGTCATCACCCTCGGCTGGAAAATACTACAACATTATTCGCTTCCTTCCAAAGGTGCCAAATGACGTACACCTCCACCATTGTCGGGCCTTGCCTTCCCTTCTTGGGACACATCTTCACCAGCCGTGAATCATAGCCAAGGAGGAGGCAATGATGCATATGAAAAGGGAAGAGCCCCAGAATTGCTGCCAAAACTCCTTAGCATACAAGCATTTGAGGGCGAGGTGGAGCACAGTGTTAGGTTCTTGATTGCATAAGCAGCATGTATCGTTGTGTGTTTACTAAACATGTTCCGTATTTCATCTACACAACTTCAACAAAATGAAAATGAGGGGAAATTAGTTGAGGACTACTATAGATGGTAGCTATCCACTTGGGAGAAATGGCCTATATGTAACTTTCTTTAGTCTATGTAGGGGAATGAACCACGGGGAAGTGGGAGCTACTCTGGTTAGTTTGTCACTATAAACCACGGTGGAAGAGAGCAACATATAGACACCACCATTGGTAGGAGCTAGCAGTGGCGGAGATTGGGCTGAATGATCTAGGGGGGCAATGGGCTGAGTGGGCAAAGAATATGTGTTTTGGGCTGATTTTTCTTGACATATGGGCCAAATACTAAGGGGTATTCCAGAAAATTTCCTTGGGCTGGGGGGGCGACAGCCTAGATTGGCCCCTGAGAAGCTCCGCCTCTGGGAGCTAGGGTGATAATAACTCGTGATGAGGCGAATGGTGTGTAGCATTGATGAAAATGAGTTATTAACTTGTTACACTTTAATAAATCATACATGTTTAGATGAGTCTGTACATCCACTCGTCCAATATATTTCCGCTGAATAATATAGGTGATTTAGGGAAGTGTCTACTGATATGTTCCTAGGTGCAAGTGTTTTCCTAATTTTTGTTGTTGCAAACATGTCGAGAGAGACATGGATTCCTTGTATAACAAAAAGTACATACTTCTATTGTGCTCAGACTTTCTTATCACGTCTTGAGCTTGGATGTTGATCGCTGGACGAATTGGATGTGATGATAAGAAGGAATGTATGGCGGGAACTGCACACTAGTGACAAGCTCTGAATTGTAGAGATAACATAAAAATCCACAGGCACATGTCGATATGTTTTTTTTATGTTATAGTAGTTAGCTAAAACATAAGCGCCGATAGTAATGACAAAGAAACTTGTATACTTCTAACAAAAAAAAAAAGCTACATACAACACCACCAGTTTTTTTCGAGAGAAGGCCATTATGTCTAGCTTTCTTGAATTGAGACGTTGATTTTTTCTAAAGTCTTCGCATATAGACAAATTTCTTGCATATTTGTTTTGTTTTGTGGTAATCTAGTTATATAACGATAGCTTGATCTCATCTAAATGGCTGGGAGTAATGGATACTTGAGTATCAAAATCTTGTTTAGAAAAACTCTAACAAATATGGCTATTAGCTAGAATGAAAGGTAAAAGCCCTGTTTACAATTTTTTTATCCAGAAAAAAATGAAACCACTATGGCGCGCCGAGTCGCCATCAAAATGATAAATAGTGTCTCAAACAAAGTGGTACAACCATGCATCATGTATTAAAAAAGCAAGTTCACCATGTTGTGCCATGTGTACGTCAAGGGGACGATGATCGGAGGCCCACACCACGGCCCTATCTAATTGGGATGGCTACTCCCTGTGGCGGGGCATAGAGAGGCAAACGATGAGGACCCAAGACCCACGATAGCTTTACCATTCTCAAAAACAATTGAACTAGCAGGGACGGAGCTATGCACCTCGGCCACCGGTAACTACCATTAGAACGCGGATGCCTAGGGTCACGTTACTCCTGTAGCCGGTGAGTGAGATAGCGTCCCCATGAGCTTGATGCCATCTGTGCCAGCACTGGCGGTGTCCCGTAGCATGTACACTCTCGCACGCCCCTGACACCATCAGATTCACACATGCCGTCTGGAGTGACTGGGCGGCCGTGACCAAACTATACATCCGCGTCTCAGGTTTGTGGGGAATTTCGATGATAATAAAAGGTCTAGCAGGTGTTCCTCCTTTGATTTGGAGACCGATTGTTCTGCTGCGCGACAATGCAGGATCGATCAGGGTTGAAGACGACATGTGTTGATGCAGCAAGCTAGTTGTCAGCTATGGGGCTGAGTATTTGAAACCATCGTGCCATTCCTCATTGTACTGCCAAATGGAAGGGTTTACTCTGGCTTCAATAACCTCTCGACGTATCTCTTCTTGACGTGTGTAGCATAGTAGATGCACCACACGAGGGCACATAGGCACAACCTAAGCTGTTCCTAATGCCTCTCAAATCTAACTTGTATGTGACAGTTCGCGTGCGTGGCACGACACATGTTTGGTATTTCCCTCCACACGACTTCAACAAAATGAAAATGATTGGAATTTTCTTGAGGATTACTATCAGTTGAAGAGTAATGAGCCACCTCAATCACACTGATTGTATTCCATCTGAAGCTGTTACATATATGGAATAGAGGGAGAGGAATAAGGGACGTGCAGAGGCACACGCAGGTGCATGCAGGCCGAGATTTATGCTAACCCAGGAGAGTAGGGCGCTACAGTTACAACAGAATACATAACGTACACATGCAGTTCAACACCCCCCCCCCCCCCCCCCCCTCGCAGTAGCAACGTCATTTGAGCGGACGTTGAGACTGGACCTGAAGTCGTCGAACACAATGGACGGGAGCCCCTTGGTGAAAATATCTGCAAATTGCGACGTCGTGGGTACATGCAGGACTCGAGCTTCGCCTAGATTGACACGATCTCGGACGAAGTGGAGATCAATCTTGACGTGTTTGGTTCGTTGATGCTCCACGGGGTTGGAGGAGAGATACATAGCGGATACATTGTCACAATAGACCACCGTAGCACGAGATGGAGGCAGGTAGAGCTCGCTCAAAATCTGCCGCAACCAAGTGGACTCGGCGACGCAATTTGCCACTGCACGATATTTGGCCTCAGCACTCGACCGCGAGACTGTGTGTTGCCGCTTCGACGACCATGACACAAGATTATTGCCCAAGAATACACAAAATCCGGAGGTGGATTTACGTGTGTCCGGACAACCCGCCCAATCGGCGTCGGAGTACGCCGTTAAGTCATGAGAAGAGTGGCGGTAGAGCTGAAGGCCGAGATGAGATGTGCCTTTGATGTAGCGCAAGATGCGTTTGACAAGCTGAAAGTGAGCATCACGAGGGTCATGCATAAAGAGGCAGACTTGTTACACGGCGTAGGACAAATCGGGGCGAGTCAATGTAAGGTATTGAAGCGCACCGGCAAGACTCCTGTAGTGAGAGGGATCAACATATGGTGGTACATCGGTGGAAGATAGTTTGGAGCGGGTGTCTATAGGGGTGGAGATGGGATTGCATTGTAGCATGTGTGCACGGTCCAAAATCTCAAGGGCATATTGTTGTTGTGATAGGAAAAGGCCATCTTTGTTGCGCTGCACGTTGATGCCAAGGAAGTGGTGTATATCGCCAAGGTCACTCATGGAGAACTCACGCTTGAGGGAAGTGATAATGGAGTGGAGTAGGGCGGGTGTGTTGGCGGTGAGGATTATGTCATCAACGTATAGGAGGAGATAAGCCATGCGAGCCCCGTGGTGGAGAATAAAAAGTGAGGAATCGCACTTGGACCCGACAAACCCAAGCGTATGAAGAAAAGTGGTGAACCGGTGGACCCATGTGCGCGGCGCCTGTTTGAGACTGTAGAGGGATTTGTGTAAGCGCCACACATGAGAGGGGTTACCGGAGTCAACAAAACCAGAGGGCTGCTGACAATAGACCGTCTCCTGAAGATGGCCATGCAAGAAAGCATTTTTGACGTCCAGCTGATGCATGGGCCACTCTCTGGAAGTGGCAAGGCTGAGCACCACTCGAATCGTGGCAGGCTTGACCACGGGGCTGAAAGTCTCCTCATAGTCCACACCCGCACGTTGGGTGAACCCTCGAAGAACCCATCGTGCCTTGTAGCGAGCAAGTGAGCCGTCTGGATGGAGCTTGTGGCGGAAAATCCACTTGCCGGTAACAACGTTCACACCTGCAGGACAAGGAACCAAAGACCAAGTGTCATTCTGCATCAAAGCATTATATTCTTCTAATATCGCGTTGTGCCAATTAGGATCCTTAAGTGATGCTTTGTATGTGGCCGGTAGTGGAGAAATGGGAGTGGTGATAGATAGGGAATAGTGTTGTTTTGGCATGAAATACCCTGTTTTGGAGCGTGTGCGCATGTTGTGTGCGTTCTCGGGTGGATCTACCGGGACGGATTTTGGTGGTAGTGCGGGCTGGCAGAGGGGGGTGCGGAAGGCGATGGGGATTCGGTGGGCCTGGCTGTGCGCACGGAACGGGAGGGAGACCCGCTCGGGATCGATGCGACGGACGCGGTCGCGCGCGCGGAGGAAGAGGTGGAGCGGGCGGGCGACGTGGCAGGCGGGGATGGCGTAGGTGGGGACGCGGGACGGGCCTCTGCATGGAGCGGCCGGGCCAGCGGCGTGAGGCGAGGCGCGCCCTGATTGGGCGAGTGGGGTGGCCGCGCGGTGGGTGCGGGTGCAGGCGCGCTGCATGGAGCGGCCCCGCTCATGGCGGTGGAGGTTGGTGGGGCGACTGATCCGAGGGGGATCAGGTGTGGGGACGGCGCCGGATCCGGTGTGCATACTGGGTTTGCGGCGGAACCGTCTCGCTGAGGAGATCCCCGGGGGCGTGGAAGGGCTGGCTGAGGCCATGAAGGAGCTGCTCGGTGAGGTCGGGATCGGAGACTGTCTTGCCGACGTCGCCTAGGGCGGTAGCGAGGTTCTTCAGCCGGCGGGTGTACTCAGCGATCGTCAGGTCACCCTGGTGCAAGTTGCAAAATTGCCGGCTGAGTTGAACAGACCTGGAGGCGCGATTGGCGAGGAAGAAACACTCCAGGCGCTCCCAGATGGTGAGGGCTGTGGCGTCATCCGTCGCGACGACGTCGAGCAACGAGTTGATGACCGTGGCGTGGAACCACAGCTGGATGGAGACGTCATCACGGCGCCACTCGGGATCTGCAGTGTCCACGAGGGAGGCCCGCCTCGCATCGATGTGGTCGAGCCCGTTGTACTTCAGGGCGACGGACAAGAAGAGATGGCGCCACCGGTGGTAATTGTCCTGGGCGGGGTCGAGAAGAAACCGGATGTAGTTGGTGACGGTGCACGCATGAACGGAGAGAGGAGGGAGGGAGACTAGGGTGGGAGAGAAGGTGGTGATAGCGCCGGCAATGGTGGCTGAGAGGGCCGGCGAGGTCTGGCCAGAGGTAGCAGGAAGGGCGGCGGAGGTAGTGGAGGGAAGGGTTGAGGATCCGAGGGCCGGCGCGGTGTTAGCCGCGGTTCTGGCCATGATTGCTCTGATTACCAAGTTGAAGAGTAATGAGCCACCTCAATCACACTGATTGTATTCCATCTGAAGCTGTTACATATATGGAATAGAGGGAGATGAATAAGGGACGTGCAGAGGCACACGCAGGTGCATGCAGGCCGAGATTTATGCTAACCTGGAGAGTAGGGCGCTACAGTTACAACAGAATACATAACGTACACACGCAGTTCAACACTATCCATGGTAGCAATCTTGCTTGGGAGAAATGGCCTATATATAACTCTCTTTAGTCCTCCTCTGGCTAGCTAATCACTGCAATAAACGCGCTGGATGGGAACTACTCTGGCTAGCTGAGCCCTGTAAACCACCGTGTAGGAGGGGTAGGCCTATATATGTGCACCCACCACCGATGGGAGCTTGGAAGAAAAAAAATTGATAATGACTCATGAGAAGGTGTCCCCGCAAAAAAAACGACTCATGAGAAGGTGAATGGTGCGTACCATTGAAAATGAGTTAAAAGCTTCGTTAATACAGGCTGTACATCTACTCGTCCAATAAAGTGAGCTGCTATCTTATTCCTTCGAAAACATGATGGAACAGAAGTTAATAACGCCCTTAGGCTGCTTGTAATGGGTAGTATCAGGCTGCTTGTAATGGGTAGTACTATAAGTTAGTATCATGCATATAGTACTAGTGTGTGATACTACCTTCCTAATGTATAGTATCATATACTAGTATCATAGATGACTTTATTTATTGACATGCATGACACATAGTAGCATAGCATTTATTATGATACGGTATCATAATATGATACTCAACCATCTCTTTCTTCATTTAATTATATGACACCTCATCAAAATTGCTTAGTTGGCATGCATGATACTACATATGATACTTCCATTACAACTAGCCTTACCGGCAGTAGAGGATGGTCTCATGTCACCACCAGATTCAGAGATGTACGCCGGCAGGAATTACCGAGCCGCCCAGACCGCGTGTCCGTGTCTCCTTGGGCCACATCGCTTCCGCACTCCCAAAAATTTAGCTGCCTTCATTTTTTTTAAAGGGAATATATTAATATCGCGAAGATACCAATTACACACAGCCTCTGCACCAACAAAATGTCACAAAGACATCCAGGATGCACACAGCCCGAAAAGTAAAAAAAAGATTAAAAAAACAAAGGTCTTGCCACAGTGATCAACGCCTCTCAGTAGCAACACACAAATCACCACCAAAGACAACACCCAGAAAACATAAACGGTCTCTAAAAGCGACGCCTTCAAGAAGAAAACAGTGCACAAATGCCGTCGTCGCCCGATCCAAGATCATAGGTTTTCACCTTGGAGAAAGACTGAGCTCTCAAAACAATACCTTCAGCAAGGCAATTGCCGGGCACAACCATGAAGGTCAGACCTTGGGTTTTCATCCTGAAAGTCATGACTCGGCACAAGAGAAGCGCCACCAAAGATGAAATCCTTTAGTGCTGCCGCCCCCACTTGTCATAGCTGCTTCTGAAAGTTATCAAACACTTGGCTGACTCCATCGCCTCTAAGGCCCCTTCCGCCTTGATCCTCCGATCTCAGCCATCATGACTTTCTCCGCCGTTGTCTGTGTCATGGAAATCGAGATACCGACATGTCCCATGGTGTCAACAACCAACAGAGCTTCGCGCCGCACCCTCATGGAGCCGTGTTGGCTGATATGGACGCGCACGACCGGATTCTATCCGATCCAGATATCCCTGAGGAAGATTTCCGGCAGTAGTTCCGGAACACGTCGACGGCCAGATCGAGGAGGACCGATCATGCAGATCGTTGTCGTGATGCGATAAGAGCACGAGGACCGCCACCACGCCGATGCCCTAGCCGCCACGGCAGAGCCCACGCTGCCCACAGCCCGAGCACCACCACCGACAGTTCCAGTGGCAAGCCGCCAGATCCACAGTCGGATCTGAAGGACGAATACTCTCAAATCAAACATCTAACCAGGACGTTCGCTGATCTGATCGGATGCGACTGCCAGGAAGAGCATCGTCATTGGAATCTGCAACGATGTTGAGAATCTGCGACGGCCACCTTCGATCCCGAGGTCCGTCCATGTCGCAGCCCATACAGCCACCATGGACGTCGTCGCTGCAGAAGAGATCTGGGGCGCTGCCCGGGCTCCACGGACAGAGTCCCGGCGAGCAGCAGCGCCCAGATCGGGCCATGGAAGCCGCCGAGCCGCAGAGTCCAAATCAGGCCATGGAAGCAGCCAAGCGAAGCAGCCAAGGCCAGCTCCCACCAGCTGCCGCACCTTCCGAACGCCGAGCGCCGTAGAAGCAGGTGCAGCATGCAGGAGACCATTGATCTGAGGTGCCACATGATCGCATCGGCCACCAGCACAGACGCCGCACATCCACTGCTAGGGCCACGCGAGAGGAGGATCCCGCCGCCGCAGGCCGCCGGCAGGCTTTGCCCAGCAGCGTAAGCCAGCGGCGGCGAGAGGGAGGCGCGGAGGAAGGGGTGCTGGCGGCGGCGATCAAGTTCCGCCCGTGCCTCCGCACCGCCAGCGGAGGCGACGCGGTCGTCTGTTCCAAGATTGACGGAGTCACGCGTACGCTGAAGGCGAAACTTTGGCTGCCTTCATAGGAAATCCAACCGACGTGATTCCTCAAAAAAGAAATTGTATGGGTTCCTTCAATCTGGAGATCGGCCATTGTGCCGCGTGATAATACTGGATCGATCCAGGTTGAAGACGACCGGGGCATGGATGCCGGGTGGTGCAGCGCAAACAAATCCTCCACCTATCGGTCTTTCTTTTTTTGACGGGGAACGACAGGAGCTCTGCAGCTTTTGCATTACATGGGCACCGTGTACAAATTACAAGCGATGCCTAAGCACAACAGTCACGCACACAATAGCCACGCACAACATGGGAACACCTTAACCAGCTCTAGCATCCTCCAGAATGGCAAGGTCCTCACGGACGAGTGAGGCTAAGCCCACTGCAGTCATCATCCTCTGCTGGAAAATCCTACGACATCATTCTAATCCTTCCAAGGTGCCAAACCGTATACACCGCCACTGTTGCCGGGCCTTGCGTTCCCTTCTTGGGGACACGTTTCCACCAGCTGCGAATCATTGCCGTGGAGGAGGAAATGGTGCAGATGAAAGGGGCAGATAGAATCCCTGAATTGCTGCCAAACCTCCTTAGAGCATCTCCAATAGATGGTCCATATTTTGGCGATGTAAACCGGTGATGTAAAAATTTACATCACCAAAAAGTGCTTTTTATATCTCCGAAAAATAGGCAACTCCAACAGATGATCCAAAACGAAGATGTAAAACAGCAACTCCAACAGATGGTCCAAAACGAAGATGTAAAACCGGCCGGCGGCCGCGCGGCTGCTGTTCAGCCGCTGTACAGCCACTGTACAGCCGCACATATTGCAAAAAACATCTAAAAACAACATAAAAAAAATTGTACATGTCCACAATATCAAATTATTACATAGTTCTTCAAATCCACGAGATCAAATGCAACACAAATGCAACACAAATACAACATAGTTTTTCACAAACAAATAATGAATCTATGCGGCTCTTTCGCCATGCCATTTCCAATGCTCTTCCATCAAATCTTTCTGGAGTTGATCATGCACATCGGTGTCTCTAATCTCGCTGTACACCTTTATGAAATGTCTGATCCGCTCTTCTTTTCGCATGGGGTTAACATGAATGCCCATCAACTGATAGAAGTTGTAATCTAAATTTTTTCCACGCTCGTTCTCAATGATCATGTTATGCATGATCATGCAAGCGGTCATGATGTACCAAAGGATCTTTTGATCCCAGAATCTAGATGGTCCTCGCACAATAGCAAATTGAGATTGTAAAATCCCAAAAGCCCTCTCAACATCTTTTCTAGCGGCCGCTTGTGCATTGTGAAAGACGAGTTCTTTCTTACCTTCGGGTTTTGCAACCGGCTTGACAAATGTACTCCACCTCGGGTAGATCCCATCTGCAAGATAGTACCCATAGTTGTATGTGCGGCCATTTGCTTCGAAGGTCACCGGTGGTGCTTCTCCATTTGCTAACTTGGCAAACAGAGGTGACCGGTCGAGCACGTTGATGTCGTTGCAAGATCCAGGCATACCAAAATATGCATGCCAAATCCATGTTTCATGATCGGCAACTGCCTCAAGAATGATAGTGGCATCCTTCCCACGACCCTTGAATTGTCCATGCCATGCTTTTGGGCAGTTCTTCCATTTCCAATGCATGCAATCCACAGACCCGAGCATACCTGGAAACCCTCGAGCTTTGTTCATCTCCAAAAGCCTCTGAGTGTCCTGAGCATTGGGTGCTCTCAAGTATTGTGGACCAAACACTTCTACCATAGTCATTGCAAATTGCTTGACATAGAAGATAGAAGTGCTCTCTGCCATCGGCAAGTTGTCATCAATGTAATCTGCTGGAACACCATATGCCATCATGCGCAAAGCGGCAGTGACCTTCTGTTCGGTGCTATGGCCAAGCAACCCGGCACAGTTCCTTCTCTGCTCGAAGGTTGGATTATGCTACTTCACGGAATTGCAAATGTGGATGAACAAGTCTTTCGACATTCTGAAACGGCGTCGAAAGTAATTCTCCGGGAAAACAGGTGGTGATCCAAAGTAGTTGCGCATCAACCGTTTGACGATGAATCGTCCACGAATGAGGAGTCAACCGAGCTCATCTACAATGCAGACAACCACCGTCAAACATACTATCCAATCCCAATTTAAATCATCAAGTTTCTTCTTCTTTTTACCTTGGGGAATTCCGTCGAACACCTTGTGCGCGGGGTGGAAGAAGATGGCCAGCGGTTGGATTGGTAGCCGGTCGCTGCTGCGGACGGCTGCGGACGGCGGCGCAGAGGAGAAGGGAGTTCGGCGGCCGGCGGAGAGGAGCTCGGCGGCTCGGCGGCGGCCGGGCTGCGGGCTAGGTGGGCGGCGGTCGGGCGGCCGGCGAGAGGACGGTGGAGAGGCCGGCGGCGGACGGGGGAGAGGCCGGCGGCGGCCTAAGGACCCGCCGGAGGTCCTATACGGGCTGCCGGACCGCCGGAGTCGGCGAATCCCGCCACGGCTGCTTCCCAAATCGGCGGCGCCGGGGCGGCTGCGAGACGCCCTCCGGCGGGGGAGGCGACGCGGGCGAGGGCGGCGGCGGCGAGTTGTGGCGGTGGCGGCGACGGCGACGGCGATTTGGGCGGTGGCGGCGGCGATTTCCGGCGGCTGGTGCTCGGGCGGGCTGGCGGTCGCGAGCGGGAAGGAAAATGAACGGGCGGTTGGTCGTTTCGCGGGCGGCCGCGGTTTTACATCAGATGTATCTTGTGATGCAAATTTGCATCACGAAGTGTTGTATTTTACATCTCCGGGGGGCGGTGATGTAATATTTTTTACATATGGACCATCTGTTGGAGCAGCGTTTTTTGCTCTCGGAGATCCAAAAGTTAGATATTTTTACATATGGACCGTCTATTGAAGATGCTCTTAGCATACGAGCATTTGAGGGCGAAGTGGAGCATAAGCAGGATGTATCGTTGTGTGGCCATCCTCAAGCGTTGAGCTGGTCGACCATCCAGTGGCGATTTTGCAGGAGTAACAATCCTGGCACCGATTTGGCTGGAAGGAACAACATGCTACCTACTCCCTCCGATCCAAAATAACCTTTTCTGTTGGACTATTGCACATACAGATAATCTCTATTTCTTCCAATAATAAGTGGATTGAATATTTCTTCCATGTTAAGTGCTCTGGTTTCAGAAACATAATAGGAAGCAACGAGACGCAGTGTTCCAATCCATCATATCTACTACCACATTGACCATACGCACAGCCTGGGGCAAAAGAACAAATGCGGCAGGCTACGGTGTCACATGGGCTGGGCTTCTTTACTTTGATATGTCGTTAGTCTGATTCGTTTGTTACATTATTTCCGGCCATTAGCACACATTGTGTAGTGTGTACAGCTGAAAATTGGTGTTGTACCACGGGTATCGGTTCAGCAGCAAGCTGATATGTTTCAGATGCCTCCCAAATCTAACATGTTCATGACAGTTCACGTGTGGCACGACACATGTGTCGTATTTCCCTCCGCTTGACTTCAACAAGATGAAAACGAGAGAAGTTTTCTTGAGGAGTACTATCCATGGTATAGCTATCTCTCTTGGAAGAAATGGCCTATATATAACTTCATTTAGTCTTCTTCTGCCTAGTTAACCACAATAATAAGCAGCGGTGTATGGGAGCTATACTCTGCCTAGCTAATCACTCTAGACCACAGTGGAGGGAAGCTATATATATGCACCCACGAGGCCACCACTAGACCACGGTGATGGAAGTAGGTAGAAAATATCTCCCATAAAAGTATAATTAATCACCACAGTTATATCAATGTAGTAAATTCCTCACACGCACGACAAACAACCTTACAACCTGTTTGGCTTGCAATTAGTGCCTAACATGGGACCACACATTTGTATTACTCCGTGCATGGTCATAATGAGTATGTATTCATACTGCACAAAGTCATAAACCTTTAATTGTAGCTACTATCTCTGTACAACTGCTCATTGGTCAATATTTCTAGGTACTGCGCACCTGAGAGCTAAAAATCCATGTCCCTTTGTGTTAAAAGGTAAATTTTTTAATATGAGTTAGGGCATGGCCAATGCATAGCCCCGAGGTGATGCTCCGCATGCCATGTAGGATCGGATGTCAGGGGAAATAGGCTCGGATGAGGAAGCGGGATCCTCTGCCGGAGGCGGGTGCTTGGGGAGAAAAAGTGTGGTCCGGTATAAAAAGTTGAAAAAGTTGAAGTGAAGAGTAAAGATGCATGTGTACTAAAGTCTCTATTTTCTATCACTTGATGAGGCCCACTAGTAGTAGCTTGGGTTGGGGAGAAAAAAAATCAATGTAGGTGCCTCAAGCTACTTTTTTTCATGGGGCATCTTTATCCATATGCCACCATAGTTCATGCCCTTAAATGGTGGATTTTTTTTATATGAGTAAATGGTAGATTTTTAAAAACTTGCTCAACCAACTTTCAAAAGGTTGAGGAAGTTTTTGAAAATCTAGCATTTAAAAATCGGAACGGACGCAGAATTGCATGTCATGATAAAAAGTAGGGCACCTTCGGTTCTGCTAACTTGTGGTTACTTTCTGAATGCCTTCCAAGCTGTCCGAATGAACATGTCATCTGTCATTCTATCTTCTTGACCTTAAGCGTTGTGTTACCTTTTTCCACTCTAACTTTTAGAAAGCTAAAAAGAAGAAAAGTCTCAGAAGCAATTTTCACAAAAAATGAGTACCAACTTTTACAAACTTTGGGAAGAAGTTTCAACATTTTGACATAAAAACTTCACAATGTTCGAACCAAATTTCAGGATATTGAGTTCTCTAGTAGTCAAGGTAACCTTTCAGAAAGTCATGGCACATACGTTTAAAAACATGTTCAACCAACTTTCAAAATATTAAGCTCAATCTTTCAAAAATATGAGTAAAGTTACCACAAATTTCCAGAATTTACGCATCATCAAATTTCAGAGATATTTCAACAAATCTCTTGAGCATCCAACAAAATTCAGTGAGATTTCACATTAAAATTCAAACATGTTTCAACAAATTTCATAGAACTTCTATGACAAATTCCAGAAAGACTTGACACAGAAAAATCTGAATTGGGCACATTTTGCTCATCCTCCAGAGCAGCCAACCCTCACCATATGGTGCACTAGCGTGTCCCATCATGGTCCGCAACTGATGCACCCACTGTGCAAACATCGGCTCGCCATGCCCGGGTGCGCCATGGGAGAGACGCAGGTGTGGCAACCTGCCGAGAGCTATTCGTGACTTTAGTTGTGGCGCCACATGTGGAACCAGTGGTGCGTGCATGGTAGAGAAGGCTAGGGTGACTGGTTCCTCTCGTGCTCTCCACGTCTCCATCTTACGCCCATGGTGAATGTATCAGGTAGGTTCTTGATTGTTTGAGAGGATACAAGGAAATGTGTGGCTGGTAGTATCATGGGAGAAAAGGTTGCAGATTTTGCATTTCATGGAGCCAAATTCTTTGCATGCCGATGGCGTGGGCAGGGCAGGTAACCATGCTCACGGTTACCCCCTAGAGAAAGAGAGCAAAGAAATTGCTCGCTGGATCATGGTATGAAAATTGGAGATAGGAAACTCACAAGGGCACACACCTGTCCGCCCCCTGATTGCCTCGCGATCCGCAAAGTCGTTGGATTCCACACGACAGCAAACCAAGTTTTAAGTTTTAGTTATTGAAACATTTGATTTTCTCGTTCGCTCGTACCAAGTTCGAGCAGTTAAAACTTAACAAAGTTTTAAAAACTCGTAAAAACGTACTCAAAATGGATCTTATTTGAAATCCCTTGCCACAAGAAACACAAAGATGCAAAACGAAACTTAACTTGGACTTTTGGTCCAAAAGATATAAAACGTTAAAAATCAAAAAAGAAAAGATAAATGAGGTCGGTGTGTCTGTTCCTGTGTGCCGCAAACCCCCTCCCAATTGGAGATCATATTTTGAGAATCAAACGGCATAATTGCACAATGTACAAATATCATAGTTGTTGATCATACTTGATATACAACCATAAATTTGCTAGTCAGTGTGTTAGCAAACCTCAAAACCAAACCTTGCCAAAACATTAACTACTTATGTCGACACTAGCAAGTCAATTTGGTAGGCAACCAATTGGTAACTAATATTTTGTACTTTTTCCGACGAACGTAAACCAAATATTTGTACCAGACAAATTTGATATGTAGTGTCACTAAACATGGATATTTTAGTCACCCTTGGTTCTATAATCTCTTGTGGAAACCATTCTCACTGTTCAACACAACAGTGAAGATACAAGTTGATCTATCCCAATGACTCCTAAATCTACCATATTGGTGATAGTTAGTGTCACTACAAGAAAAAGTGATCTCGATAACTGATTTTTTTTATAATGGTAGGCATTAGGAATAGATGGTCCCGTTGCCAGTGAGGCGGCAGCCCTTCTGCAAGTTTGTTGCCATGCACACTGCCTGGTGCCGGTGTCCCCACGCCCACACCACCAGCAGATTCACACACGCTGGCTGCAGTGACCAAACCGCAGTGACCAAACTGTATTTCCGCTTCTCCACGTGCACACTGCTTCCATTCCAAGAAACCTCGATGCCTTTGCCGGGAGTCCCAATGAATCTAGCAACTGTTCCTCCTTAGATTTCGGAATCAACTATTCTGCTATGCGAGGAGCCAGAATCGATCGACATCGTGGTTGAAGACGACCAAGCACATCAACTTGTGGTTGTGCGGCAAGCGAGTCCTCCACCGTGGGGTTGAGTATTTGAAACCATTGTGTGTCTACCTTGTATGGCCTAATGGGACTCTGATTTACTCTGCCTTCAATGATCTCTTGCCATGTCTCTTATTGATGTACACAGTTGAGGCCGGAGGAAACTTGGGCAGTGGAGGTGGACATGATGATGGGGGATGCGGCGATGGAAAGGTTGAAGATGAATAGGGATGCGGTGGGTGGGAGGTTGAAGATGATAGGCTAGATGTGATGGAAGAGGCCTGCTCTGTATACCATGTCAACAATGGTGAAGCGTCTCAATCTCCATACATGGAGACCCGCATGATATATATTGATTGATTTAGTTTGAGTACAGGGTGCGGCAGCCTTGACTAACCGTATACAGAAGAGATCTGTTGGCCACGTACATGATACATGACACGCCAACTACACAAGACAGATCCGCCAATATTACGTGTCTAACAGGAGGGAGTAATATTCTATGCTTTCTCCGACGAATGTGAGACAAATCTTTGAACCAGACCAATTTGATATGTAGTGTCTTTAAACATGGATATTCTAGTCACTCTTGATTCTAGAATCTCTTGTGTAAACTATTCTCACTGTCCACCATAACATCATAGAGTAATGGTGCAAAGTACATGCCCCCTCCACACCCCCCCTGGTTTCATGAAGATACAAATTGATCTATCCTAATGACTCCTAAATCGAACATATTTATATAGTTAGTGTCACTACAAGAAAAACTGATATCTAAAACTAATTTTCTACTCTGGGAAGGCAATAGGAATAGATGGTCTCATTGCTTGCGAGGCGGCGGCCCTTCTGCGTGCTTGATGCCATGCACGCTGCTGGTGCCGGTGCCCCCACGCCTATACCACCAGAAGATTCACACACGCCGGCTGCAGTGACCGAACCGCTGTGACCAAACTATACATCCGCAACTCCTCGTGCACACCGCTTCCATTCCAAGAAACCTCGATGCCTTTGCCGGGAGTCCCAATGAATCTAGCAAGTGCTCCCCCGTAGATTTCAGAATCAATCATTATGCTATGTGAGGAGGCAGAATCGATTGACATCAACGTGTGGCTGTGCGGCAAGCGAATCCTCCATCGTGGGGTTGAGTGTTTGAAACCATCGTGTGTGTGTTGTACTGCCTAATGGGACTCTGATTTACTCTGCCTTCAATGATCTCTTGCCATGTCTCTTACTGATGTACACAGTTGTGTACATGGACCACCGGAAGTCACGCAAGTACAACCTGATATGTTCCTAATGCCTCCCAAATCTAACATGTCTGTGAAAGTTTGTGTGTGTTCACGAAACATGTTTCATCTTTCCTCCACACGACTTCAACAAAATGAAAATGATGGGAAATTACTTGAGGACTACTATCCATGTCAGCTATCTCACTCGGGAGAAATGGCCTATATGTAACTTTCTTTAGTCTTCCCTGTAAAATGAACCACGGGAAGTGGGAGCTATACTCTGGCTAGTTGGTCACTATAAACCACGGTGGAAGAGAGCTACATATAGACACCACCATTGGTAGGAGCTGGGATGATAATAACCCAGGACGAGGCGAATGGTGTGTAACATTGAAAATAAGGTATAAACTTTGCTGCACTTCTTTAATAAATCGTACAGGTTTAGATGAGTTTGTACATCCACTCATCCAATAAAGTGAGCTTCTATCATATTCTTGCGTAAACAAGACGGAACAAATGTTAGAGCACCCAGCGCTGCCTGCAATCTGGATGTTCCCGCCACTAGCATGAGGCCACGTGCACAGGTCTTCGCGGTGTCTGCATTCTCGCTCTCGCTCAGCAGAAAATATCCAGAGACGCCCGGCAGCAGTGACAAAGCCGCCGTGACCAGACCGTATGTCCGCGTCTCCGTCCTCCACATCGCTTCCACACTCCTAGAAACCACGAAGCCTTCGCAAGGAATTCCATCAACGAGCAAAAATCATGTACGTGCCGGATCGGTTGGGTTTGAAGACGGCCAGCCACGTCGACGCGCGGTGGAGCAGCAAAAGAATCCTCCACCTCGCTATCGATTGATACACTCGGCGGCCAGAGATGAAGTCAGTGGCGCCAGGACTTAGCTGCATCAACTTTGGCTAGGATGAATCACGATCAGAGTTATCAACGAGTGCACAAGTTTAACACCTCTTACAATAAATCCAGAGATATCTCGGCGAGATAAACCAGCGTCGTACCATCCTACAGACTAGGAGTAAGCATGCAGATAAAAATATCTCTTTTCTTCAAAAATTTGGACTGAATATCTGTTCCAGGAAGGTACTTCGGTTTCAGAAACAGAACATTTTTTTCTGGATAAAGTTCAGAAACAAAACATGGCGATTATTCCAGTAACACTAGTAAAAAGTAGACACAGTAAAGCAGGTAGCAGGACAGACAATATCGGCAGCTGCACTAATATATTACCTCTAGTATCGGATGCATCGGAAATTGGATACAATAATCGGTTTGCTCAAGTTTTTACCTCAAAAGAAAATTAAATGGGAGGAAGCAAAACAAGACAAATAATCTTAGCCGTTCACCTCGCGTCAAAAACAATGAGCAGGAACCCTTCTCAAGGGGAATCTCTTGTTTGGCACATCTAGCTAGGCCTTGCCTTTCCTTTTAAAAAAGGAACTAATCCATCTCTTGTTCGACCGGAGGGCAGGAGGCTCGGCGATGGGATTCGTCATGCTCGACGATGGAATGTCATCTATATTTATTGTCTTAGCAAGGGAATTGGTGGTATTTTCTTTCGGGGGGGCGGGTGGATACATAGATGCCTGCATTACATTTAATTCGGTCATAAAAAAAGGAAATCAACAAATGATAATTGTAAATCAACAACCGAAATAACAGAACACATGATTTAACACAGACCATTTATCGTACAAAGAAAATCAAAGGTTTAATGTCAGAAATGCCCCATACAAGGGATACCTTATTCCGGAAAGCTCTCATGATCAACACTATTAGATCTCGTAGCCTGCAGAAGTATCACTTAATAAGATATAAGATCTATGGATATTTACCCGTTATAAACAAAAAGCATCAAACAAAGGGTTAGTAAGGTAAGGTAACAATTGGCACCTAACATCATTATCCTCACTATTGGGCTCTGTTATTCCCTGTGTATTGAAGGGTAGATTTACACCCCCGGAACTTAGTAAAACAAACTGAGTAGTTCGTCCGTTGGGAATTTTCAACTGCGGAGAAAATAAGTATAGAAAAATTAAATAATATCTGTCAGGCACAATCATAAATACTGAGTGAATAAACGTGCATATCGGACAGTGTACCTGCAGATTTGGCGAATATTTCTCGTCAATTACAACATTATCCTTATGTATGAAGTTAACTTGATATCCAGTTCGTTTCAGCACCAACGTGGCATGTTTCCATTCCTCAGGAGAATACCCTTGCTGTACAAAGGCACATGTCAGCATCTGACTTATAGTACACTAATGAGAGTCGATTTCGAGCATAATCATCTTAGCACACTAGAAACACCATTAATGAGCTAACAAGCCGAGGAGGTTTCTAATGCTGTCAGTTTTGAACAAACCCCATTAACAATCTTTTTCGCCAGCCCTCCTTCTAACCTTCTATTATACAGGGTACGGAATACCCTTAATCAAATTGGGGCAATTGTTTAAGTCTAAGATCGTATTTCAAAATGACCTAGAAAGATTAGGACAGTTACTAACTTAAATTGCTACCTCTCTCACAAGTTTAAGTAACAATAACAACAATGCAGAGCTTTAAAAAAATGACTGATGGCATTATCAGGAAGCCTTCCAAGTGAACAATTCTCTTTATAGGGCAGCGAATCCTATATACCCAATAAGCTCATCCCCACTATCCTATTTATCTTAACATGCAGCCTATCCACATCATCAAGTAGGCCCCACGTGTAAAAACTCTTCTCCACTAACTCTTCATGCGCATGCAACCAGCCATGTCATCATTTTATTTTCGTTATTAGCAATTGTGTTCTCTTCTTCTTACATGGGCTCCACAAACATGCTTTGCCACCAAACCAAAAATACCACAAATCCTTCATGGCCCTGCAAGTCCATCATCTGTTTGTTAACCTATTCATCTTCTCCGCTGATCCCCTCTCTCTCCACCTCCATGTTCTATAGAGATATTGTCTCTAATTTCCGCAGCAACGCGCGGGGTATTGTCTAGTTGTACTCATAGTTCAGACAGATTTGATGGATAATAAATACTTCAAAGACCTACCAGGACAAAAACATCAAAGTCGGCCCTCCCCCTTGAAATACATATGTTGATGTCATTCTGCAGTTCTGGGTCTGCATAATATAAAATGGAACTTGAATCATTCTAATAAAGTGAATGAAGTGCAGAGTTATACTAACAGTAGTACCCTAAATTAAGGAAAACTCAGAATAAGTGCATTCACCATACCTCAACATTTCACAGGCACAAAAGATCAGCCATGGTGAACAAATATTGCTAATTACAAGTGATTATTTTCTAGAGAACCCAACGAGCTAAACCCCATCATCATGTTTGACAAGGCATGGAAGTAAGTTCACTAACTTTTGCAGTCATAAAGTTCGTGCTCATTTTTAGACCTTTGTCTACTGTACAGGTAAACAAGCATTGGCATCCTCTTCATGTTCTTTCTAAAAATTAGACCAACGGGGGAGGAACCCACGGCATTGTTTAGAGAGAATGTGAGACACAGAATTCGACCTAAGAGGGATTGAACTCAGGTCAGCTGGGCGAAACCACAGCGCCACCACCACTGGGCTATGAGCCCATCCACTCTTCATGTTTTTTCTGATGTGCTCCTACAAGACTCCCACTTTTAAATAGTGTAACAGAAACATACATATCTCCTATCTTCCAGGAACCATAAGTCTGTGACTCATCTTCAAATAAAATATGCTTTTACCACAAGCATGTACCATTACAATGACCTTTCAGTTTTTCTTTCAAACAGAAAATACATAGAAATTTTAATCTTTCAAAATTATAGTGGTTTTCAACAAATTACAATCAGTGTATCCCAACCCTACCTTGAAAATGTTCTTATCCGCCTCCTGTGAATAGGAAACAATCATACATAGAGCTACAAAATTAAACAAGCTCATTACAGGACCATGATAGCATACCATATCATAAGATGAGGAAAGGTTGTTTTTTGACAGAGTTGCTTGTTTACAAATGGGATTAGATATGTTTCCAGGTTGAGTTATATCACTTAAACTGTCCTGTATCAGTATAATCAATCAAGTTAGTGTCTTAAAAAATCAACTACTAGCATATACTAATATTGCTAATAACAGGCTTCAATAATATAGAAGGTACAAAAGCTGTTCTAACCAACAACAAAAGAACAACTACATGCAGTCATGCAGAGTCGTACACAAAGGTATTCAGAAGACTAACATACTTCAATAAGCATTTGTTCAAATAAAAGCGGTACTGAGTCAACTTATTCTGTAAAGGGACCATTCTGCCCTGAACAACATACTTCAGTAAGCATACTGGGCGTACTGACTATATTCTGCTCTTTTGTGGCAACGTGATTAAAGGCACCATTTTGATGTGACTATAAACTTATGGATTTCTAGCAATCTTGGTGTAAGGATGCCCACAGACCTGTCAAAGAGCTGCAGTACCCACATACACACGCAAGATCCAGGGCTTACAATTGTCAGAAGAATTGCTGGTGAGATCAATTGGATTCAAAACTGGACACATGTTCTATCCTCGAGTTAGATGATCAGCTCCGTTCCTGGACCTCACGACCCAGGTGCATGACCATTGTTTTTTTTCACCACTAACGCTACCTCTCCTCTGAGCTGGCTCAGGTGGCGGCAGTACCATGTGGTAATTTGCGGAAATTATCAAAACCTTCGGTTCCTCTTCTTTCTTGGCTTTGTATTCTTAATCTTTCTTCATTGCTATACATACAACTCCATAAACATCAGCCTCATGCTCCTAACACATACACACACAGCCACATATCTAGAACTAAACTTGTTCTAGAATAAATTATGGCTGAATCAAACTATGACAATTCATGGCCATTAGCTATTTTCCATGGTGCACCCACGACATAATTCCAGACTCTTGTTTTTATTCCATAGGAAAAAGAAGAAGACCATAGATTAAGACGAAGATACTATGTAAATAGCAATCAGTTCACACCTGGTAAATCAACAACCCGTCCTTTCTTGCCGCATAAGTACAATTAGCTACTGTATCATTCAGTCTATCAACAATATCCTGTATAGTTGGCCTTTTGTGTCGATCCTCCTGCACACAACTTAAACCTATTTCAATGCATATTTTTACTTGTTCAGAATATGCCCTCCTCAGATTCAATGTTTCAAGTAGCCTATTCGTCCAGTTTTCCTGCACCTACGCAGTTAAAGCACAAAAATATTGGTCATATACTAGAATAACCAAAGTATTACTTACAGAATGTACACATGATCTCGATAAAGACAACATATTCTCTTACAAGATCAGTGAATTCCTGGGAAGACATTTCGGCGCTATTGAAGTAGCCTCCACGTCCCGCCATTATCTTTATAATTACAACACCCAAGCTGAATATGTCGAACTTATTTGAGATTAAATTATTGTGTATATACTCTGGCGGTAAGTATCCACTGCATCATACACCATGGCGTTAAATCCACAATAAAATTTCATTCTCCACAATAAAATTTCATAAATATTACTGATACTATACATCTAATCCACAATAAAATTTCATTCTCCAATTTCAGTTCACATGAAGAATGCTTACATTGTCCCTAAAGAACTTCTTGTAGCTCGTGTTTGTTCATCTCTGAAGAGCCTTGACATTCCAAAATCTGCAATCCTGGGAACCATGTTCTCATCCAGCAATACATTGGCTGGCTTTAAATCCAAATGATAAATAGGAGGTTTTAATTCAATGTGGAGGTATTTCAAACCATGACAAATCCCATTAATTATTCCATAGCCTGTATGCCAATCATATCTATCACATCCATCTGCAGTACCAAATAAGGAGAATTCTCAAGATGTATATTTTAAGAATGAAATACTAACATGCTAACTAAAACAAGAAGAACGTTACCAGAAAGATACTTGTCAAGGCTTCCATTAGACACATACTCCAAGCAGAGTGCCCTGTGTGTCTTTTCAGCAAGAACCAATTTTCCTTCGTATTTTACTTGTACTTCCTGAATATTGTGGCAATAGCCAACTAACCTCACAATATTTTGGTGTTTTAGCCTTGTAAGGTTTTTAAACTCATTCTGAAATAGCTCATCGCCAAGTCCTGGCATATCATAGAGCATCTTCACAGCAATCTTTCTCCCATCTTGATGCACTCCCTGTCAGGTGATTCAATGGTTTAACTTTCTGTTCAAATATACAGCATGTGTAAAGCAGAAATTACTATGTTCGAATGCGGCTGTTATAGGTGGCAAAATTCCTTATGCTTAACTGAACCTGATAAAGACTTTGTTGATATTTGTTTCCTTGCTGGCCGGTCGATAGTGGAACCCAACCTGAAGGTCATACTGCAATAAATATACAACTCGCAAACATGTGCGCACGTACGCACTCATGCGACAACTACTAAAGGCTGGATCACAGATCTTACATATCGGCAAAATCACCACATATCTCTTCGTCCGAAAGATACTAATAGTTGTCCGATTGTATTGTATTGCTGACATAAGGAAGACATGCACATAATTTATCTTACCTTGTAAACCTTTCCAAACGAACCGCTGCCAAGCTTCCGCTCCTCAGAGAAATCATTTGTAATTTCTCGTAATAAATCGAGCGGCATAACCAGTGGCTCTGCACTTGCATCATCCATGCAATTGATTTTCCTGGAAGAAAGAAGAAAAAATTGCATGGTCATGTTTTCCAGCTAGAATAAGCTAGCTTTACAAAGTTGGCGGTAATTTTAAATCCTCCTCTCCTTGTTCACCTCTTACAACAGTTGAACTGAACTTGCACAAATCAGATCCAAAATACAATATAAACAGCCAAACAAGGAAATTGAGCACTACTAACCTGGAAACTCAGTGCGGCCAGAAGGATGGAGCTGGTTGATGCAGTGGAAGTAGAATGAGCAGCTCGATCAGTGGATAGAGGAGGGCTTCGCCAGTGGCCACAGATAAGTTGAGGCCTAGTTTTTGAGTTAACTTGACTGGAGTGAGAATGACAACGATTGCATCATTTTTTTTAATATATAAGTTGGTGTATTTGCTATTGGTTACAGGCACTAAAATCTTGTTGGCATGGAGAAAAGACTTGAATGCCCTTGAACAGAATCGCACCATAGGAAATTAGCCCAACAAGCAGATCAGTATCCCTTAATTTTCTCCACCACCGTCTCATCCAGCAACATGGGCAGATTTGCATCAGCTAAAGACAATGGCAACTGAAGCAATTCACACCCTATTCAACTTAGGATCTGGCTGGAACTAATCACAGGCAGGGACGGAGGAATTCGGATGAGGGGCGGGCTTGGCTTACCTGTCGGCGCAGTGCAGGTTGACGGTCAAGCTTCCTCACCGAACCTGCGGGAAGAGATGGGGTGAGGGAGCTCGAGCGCGTCGACCCCTCCAGCGTCGAAGCGGGAGCCGAGGAGCGTAGGGAGCGAGTCTCGACGGCCGTTCCGTTTCGCCGCGGCACGGGAGGCCGTGCTCTCTCCATCGGACGCGGCGGCGCGTATCTCGGCGGCCGTCGCTTTTCGCCAGGGAGGAACATTTTTTTTTTGAGGGGTCGCCGGGGAGGAACGTTGGAGAAGACCGCGAGTACTATTTCTTCGCATTAAGCGAGTCGCTAGAAAAGTGTCGCTGAAGGCTCTGAAGTAATTGGGCCGGCCCGTTCGCGCGACGCCAAAGTAAAATAGGCAGACGAAAGAAAGAACCGCAAGGGACATCGGACGAAATCACTAATTAAGAAATACTCCTTTCAAAAAACACTCCCATCTCGTCAGGTTTTGCGTCACTTGTTGTAACCTGAGAGTTTTTCCTTTTTTCGTAGATCCGTTTATTCAAAACGTTTTATCTCTTAAACCGTATGTCCAAATCTCAAACCGTTTTCATCATTGGATTCCTCGCGTCAAAGTTTTCTAAACTAGATCTCATATGATATGTTTTGACGAACTTCTTTTCACGAAAAAAACCGGACGAAAAAATCGAACCGGAGCACGTTTTTTCCCTTTTTGAAAGAGGCACAACTGTGCCTTTCGCGAAAGCAAATCCATGCCTCCACGAGAAGTAAACCCGTGACTCTCGCGAAAGGAAAAACAAAAGAAAACGCATTTTTTCCGTTTCCTAGAGGCACGGCCGTTCCTCTCACAAAAGCAAATCCGTGCCTCTCGCGAAAGCAAAATCGTGCCTCTCACGGAAGGAAAAAAGAAAAAAAAAATGCGTTTTTTTCCTATTTCCGAGAGTCACGGCCATGCCTCTCGCGTAAGCAAATTCGTGCCTCTTGTGGAATCAAAACCGTGCCTCTCGCGGAAGGAAGAAAGAAGAAAACGCATTTTTTTCCAAAGAGGCACGGCCGTGCCTCTCGCGAAAACAAAACCGTGCCTCTCGCGGAAGCAAAAACGTGCCTCTCGTGAAAGGAAAAAAAGAAAGCGTGTTTTTTTTCTTTTTCGAAGAGGCACAGCCATGCCTCTCGCGAAAGCAAAACCGTGCCTCTCACGGAAGCAAAAATGTGCCTCTTGCGGAAGAAAAAAAAACGTGTTTTTTTTTTGTTTACGAAAAGGCACGGCCGTGCCTCTCGCGAAAGCAAAACCGTGCCTCTCGCGGAAGCAAAAACGTGCCTCTCGTGGAAGGAAAAAAAATGTGTCTTTTGTTCCGTTTCCGAGAGGCACAACTGTGCCTCTCGCGGAAGAAAAACCGTGCCTCTCGCGGAAGCAGAAAAAAAAACACATTTTTTTCCGTTTCCGAGAGGCACGGCCGTCCCTCTCGCGAAACCAAAACCGTGCCTCTTGCGGAAGCAAAACCGTGCCTCTCGCGGAAGGAGAAAAAAGAAAACGTGTCTTTTTTTCCGTTTCCGAAAGGCACGGCCGTGCCTCTCGCGAAAGCAAAACCGTGCCTCTTGCGGAAGAAAACCGTGCCTCTAGCGGAAGCAAAAAAAACACATTTTTTTTCCGTTTCCAAGAGGCACGGCCGTGCCTCTCACGAAAGCAAAATCATGCCTCTCGCGGAAGCAAAACCGTGCCTCTCGCGGAAGCAAAAAAAAATGCATTTTTTCGCGCAATTTTTTTGTGAATTTTTTGTTGTCCAAAAGCTAAGAAAGACCGGTAAAAAACCAAAAAGGCGAAAAAACCAAAAAAACCGTCTAAAAAGGCGAAAACCCGTGGGGAAAAATAAAAAAAAATCCGGAGGGAGGGCCCAAAGCGCGACATGTGGCGGCGGCTGAGATCGCGCGAAGTGGCGCGCTCTCAGCCCACCCCCAAGTGATCGTTGGGAGGCTCCCAAAGGAGTGCTCGTTAATTAGTTGCTCTCGACATCAGGCGGCGCTGCTAGCCACAACGACCACGTCCCATTCGTGGTTAGTACAAGGGGCACGACCTGCTTTATGCCATTTGAGCCTGTTTTTTCTTTTTCTTTTTTTCATTTTCTTTCTCAGTTTTCGTAGATTTTTTATTTTCTATTTGTTTTCTTTGGTTTTCTTTATTCTCCTTTTTTTTATTCTTTTTTATTTTTTCTTCTCCGTTTGTTCATTATTTTTTGCATTTTATTTATTTTTTTATTTTATTTTTTCTTTTGTTTGTTTTTTCGGTTTTGTTTGTTCTTTTGGTTATTATTCTACATTTTTTGTATATGTCAACAATTTTTTCAAATACATGTCTAACATTTCTTCTCCATTTTTTGTTTTTATTTTGTTTTTTCATATGTTTGTTTTTGTTTTCACTCTACATTTTCGTATATGTCAAAAACATTTTTTTGTTAAGTGATCAACATTTTCTGTATGCACGTTCAAAATTGTCCGAACGCTATTGAACATTTTAATACTTATTCAACATTTGTCAAATACATGTTCAACATTTTTCAAATACTTGTTCAACATTTTTAAATATTTGTTCAACATTTTTAATACTTATTCAACATTTTCAAATATTTGTTCAACATTTTTAATACTTATTCGACATTTTCAAATACTTGTTCAACATTTTTCAAATACTTGTTGAACAATTTTTAATACTTATTCAACATTTGCCAATTACTTGTTCAACATTTTTAATACTTGTTCAACATTTTTCAAATACATGTTCAACATATTTTAAATACTTGTTCAACATTTTTTAATACTTATTCAACATTTTTCAAATACTTGTTCAACATTTTGTATATATATGTAGAATATTTTAGTGTATATAGAAAAGGTACAAAAATAAAGCAAAATGAGAACAGAACATAAAAAAAGAAACAAAAAAACAGGCCGCGGCCTCCCGTGCGGCTGGGCCGGCCCATCTGGGGTCCCCCCCCCCCCCCCCCCGACGCGAGGCTTCCCATGTGCTCGCTTAAAGCGACAAATAGGGGTGCACGAAGAAGACCGCGATGGATACATTGAGTGGGCCACGTCCTGGGCCGAGGTAGTATCCTGGCGCCTGGGTTGCGTTTTATTTGGGCCTGAATCCATCCGCGGACGTTGCGTATCTCGGCGAAGAGTCCTTTTGACAAGCAAATCCCGCGAGAGCTATTTCGGAGAGTAACTAATCAAAGAGCACTTGTTCGGGAGCCTCCCTAAGGGTCACTTGGGGCGGGCTGAGAGTGCGCCACTTGGCGCGCACTCAGCCACTGCCATGTGCCGCGCTCTAGGCGCTCCCTTCGATTTTTGTTTTCTTATTTTTCCGCACGTGTTTTTGGCTTTTTAGATGCTTTTTTCCCTGATTTTTCGGCTTTTTGGTTTTCGACTGGTATTTCTTAGCTTTTGGACAAAAAAAATTGGAAAAAAAAAAATTGCGCGAAAAAACTCGTTTTTTTTCTTCCGCGAGAGGCACGGATTTACTTCCGCGAGAGGCATGAGTTTACTTTTCGTTTGCTTTTGAAAAGTCAATTGAGGTCTCCAATTTGGAATTGGGTCACCCGATTTTGACTAGGTCAACATTTTTTTCTCAAGGAGCTCTCTCGTTCAATTCTTTTAATCCACTATACTCCCTAATTTTGGATCTCCCACATTCGATTGAGGTATTTAATTTTGGATTTGGTTTATGATTTTGATTGGGTCAACGATTTTTCAAATCAATTGAGAGCCAAAACCATCAGCGTACACAATACTAAATAAATAAAATATGGAAATTCATTTCATGATGAATCTAATGATACCAATTTGATATTATGGATATTGATATATTTCTCTATAAATTTGGTCAACTTAAACAGAGTTGACTTTTCAAAAAACCAATGCGCCTTATATTTTGAAACAGAGGGAGTAGAAAAAATATGAAAAATAAACAACATTAACGGCGCAGCAAAGCGTGCCCAATCCTTCTAGTAAATACTCGGTGCTCCCTAATTTTAAGGCCGCACAATCAATTGACGTCTCCAATTTGGAATTGGGTCATCCAATTTTGAATGGGTCAAAAATTTCTCAAGGAGCTTCTCATTCAATTACTTTAATTCACCATGCTTCTACAAATACATTATGCACCCGAATACTATGCTCTTTAATATTTCAGACCTCTCAATCAATCGAAGTCTCCAATTTAGAATTGGGTCATTCGATTTTGATCGGGTCAACAATTTCTCAAGGAGCTCTCTAATTCAATTTTTTTAATTCGCTATGGTCCTTAATTTTGGAGTTCGATTGAAGTATTCAGGATTTGGTTCATAATTTCGACCGGGTCAACGATTTTTCAAATCAATAGGCAGCAACTACCCTATAAAAACGTATCAACCCAGCACACGCTCTCACCACCTAAAAAAAATAAGCGTCAACATGTGATATTGTAGCACAAATATAGTACATGCAGACACAGGCGCATAAAATTTTGTAGGAGATATGCCCTAGAGGCAATAATAAATGTTATTATTTATCCCCATGTTCCTGATTAAGTTTATGTTCTGTGCTATAACTACCATGGTTTCCGACCCCGTATATCCATAAAGGCTCTGAGGAAAACCCATGTGCACGTGTGGAATAATAAACAGTAAAAAGTATTCCTAGTCAAGCCTGTAAGACTGGCTCAAGTGTTGCATGATGATCACGTTTTCCTGATCATGGGCATGTCTATGCCGGCAATTTTGAGGGCACAATGTTAGAAGAACATTTGTGTTGAATCGACCTGAATTGGTGTTATGCTATGAGATACATTCGTCAAAAGTAAATGGTTAATAACACAGAGGAAGTTTACGTTTGCATAATTCCTTAGACCATGAGAGTATCGAGTTCCTTCGCACTTGCTTCGTGAACATTGGGGTTTGTTAAACGTCATCCGTTACTGGGTGGCTATTACGGCGGCTTACGGGTTCACGGAAAAGTATGACAAGGAACGAGATAGCTCAAGATTAGGATTTACTCCTCCGACGATGGAGAGATATTCTTAGGGCCCTCTCGGTGTTACGGTATCCATCATCGTCTGGCCAGACACAATGTGATTCGATCACGGGGATGCCGGAATGCGGAAACGAGATAAGATAACAAAACCGGTAACGAGGCAACTGGCATAGTGGACAAGTGTTGATTCACGGAGATGCCGTTAAATCTCACCTCGGGTGTTTGTAACATATCGCGAAGCAATAGGAATAGCACACGGCAACAAACAGGTTCACTCGAATATTCATTCGTGTGGGTATAGGGATAAATATGGGTGTCCACGGTTCCGCTATTGATCATTGATCGGAAAGTGTTCCGGTCATGTCTATACTTCACCGAACCTACAGGGTCACACACTTAAGGGTCATCTATCTGCTGAATACTAGACAGGGATGATGACCCACAAGTATAGGGGATGAATCGTAGTCCTTTAGATAAGTAAGAGTGTCAACCCAACGAGGAGCAAAAGGAAATGACAAGCGGTTTTCAGCAAGGTATTTTCTGCAAGCACAGAAATTATCGGTAACGAGTAGTTTGATAGAAAGATAATGTTTAACAAGTGACAAGTAGCAATAGTAACAAAGAGTGCAGCAAGGTGGCCCAATCCTTTTTGTAGCAAAGGACAAGCCGGAACGATCTCTTATAATAAGCAAAGCGTTCTCGAAGACACATGGGAATTTCATCTAGTCACTTTCATCAAGTTGGGTTGATTCGCGTTCGCTACTTTGATAATTTGATATGTGGGTGGACCGGTGCTTGGGTGCTGTTCTTACTTGAACAAGCCTCCCACTTATGATTAACCCCTCTCGCAAGCATCCGCAACTACGAAAGAAGAATTATGATAAATCTAACCATAGCATTAAACATGTGGATCCAAATCAGCCCCTTACGGAATAGCGCATAAACTAGGGTTTAAGCTTCTGTCACTCTAGCAACCCATCATCTAATTACTACTCCACAATGCATTCCCTTAGGCCCAAAGATGTAGTCGACGTTCACATGAAACCACTAAGAGAATCAACAACATACATATCATCAAAATATCGAACGAATGCCAAATTCACATGATTACTTATGACAAGACTTCTCCCATGTCCTCAAGAACAAAAGTAACTACTCACAAATCATATTCATGTTCAAGATCAGAGGGGTATTGAATAGCATAATGGATCTGAACATATAATCTTCCACCAAATAAACCAACTAGCATCAACTACAAGATGTAATCAACACTACTAGCAACCCACATGTACCAATCTGAGGTTTTGAGACAAAGATTGAATACAAGAGATGAACTAGGGTTTGAGATGAGATGGTGCTGTTGAAGATGTTGATGAAGATTGGTCCTCCTACGATGAGAGGATCGTTGGTGATGTCGATGGCGACGATTTCCCCCTCCCGGAGGGAAGTATCCTTGGCAAAATCTCTCCGTCGGAGAGCAAAAGTGCTCCTGCCCAAGTTCCGTCTCGAGACGGCGGCGCACCGTCCCGAAAGTCTTCTCTATATTTTTTCTAGGGCAAATGGGCTTATATACCAGAAAATGGGGACCGGAGGCTGGCCAGGGGCCCCACGAGCCACCAGGGCGCGCCTGGGGGGGTGGCGCGCCCTGGTGCCTCGTGGGCACCTGGGTGGCCCCCTCTGGTACTTCTTTGCTCCAGTATTTTTTATTTATTCCAAAATAATTCTCCGTAAAATTTCAGCTCATTTGGAGATGTGCAGAATAGGTATCTCTAACATAGCTTTTTCAGGTCCAGAATTCCAGCTGCCGGCAATCTCCCTCCTTGTGTAAATCTTGCATATTAAGAGAGAAAAGACATTAGAATTGCTTCACAAAGTGATATATTGATTGAAAACACTATAAATAATAGTAGTAAAACATGATGCAAAATGGACGTATCTACTCCCCCAAGCTTAGACCTCGCTTGTCCTCAAGCGAAAGCCGATATGGATAATCATGTCCACATGTTTAGAGAGAGAGGTGTCGATAAAAACAAAATATGAACATAGTAGCATCATGATCATTATTATAACAACAATATTCATTATCATAGAACTTCTCATGAGCAAGTAACAATTCATCACAACAACGAAGTATAAGGCATAATTTTCTTGAAAACTAACAAACTATGTTCTCAGTCAACAATGCAATTGCAATTCATCATATTTTCAGGAAGGGTCTCATGTAGGAGCTTTTTAGCATGTCCACATACTCAACCATCATTTAGTCTTCTATGATTGCTAACACTCACGACATATATATGGAGCAAAAAGTTTCAGCCAGACACATAGAAAGATAGAGGCTTATAATTTTGCCTCCCAACTTATTCACCTCAAGGGTGATGTCAACAATAATAACTCATGATCACTCATATCCAACTGGATATATGTGCCTAGATCTTTCCCCACCACATGATGCTTGCAAAAGAGAAAAATAAAAAGGAATAGAGGAGAACACTATTGACTCTTGCATAGAAAGTAAATACATAAAAGTAAAAGATAGGCCCTTCGTAGAGGGAAGCAGAGGTTGTCATGCGCTTTTTATTGTTGGATGCACAATCTCTTAATGCAAAGTAACGTCACTTTATATTGCCCCTTGTGATAGCATCCTTTATTATGCAGTCCATCGCTTTTATTTCTTTACCATCACAAGTTCGTACAAAGCTTATTTTCCCTTACAATAAAAGTTCATACATATTTAGAGGCAATTTTTATTGCTTTTTGCACCGATGACAACTTACTTGAAGGATCTTATTCAATCCATAGGTAGATATAGTGGACTCTCATGACATGAAACTGGGTTTAAGGGTTTTGGATGCACAAGTAGTATCTCTACTTGGTGCAAATTTTTGGCTAGCAAAGATATTGAGCAAGCACCACATGTTAGGGGATCTATGACAATATAGCTTCTATGTGAATATAAGCAAACATAATTCATTGCGTTGTCTTCTTTGTCCAACGTCAACAATTTGACATAAAATACTTAATGGGTGCTCACAATCATAAAAGATGTCCAAGATAGTATATTTGCATGTGAATCTTCTCTTCCCTTATTAATTCTTTCATGAATTGCATCATTGACCAATACTATGCTTGTTAACTTCCAATAAATTTTACCACTTATACTTTTCTTTATGTAATGTCATTACTTTCCATAAGATTAGCATATGATCTTTTTCATTATTTTCATTGCTTGGATTGAAGCATAAAAGTAAAGAAGAAAAAACTCAAACTACTCTTTATTATATAACTCTCAACTCGATTACATAAATAGATAGATCACGAAACTAGCACTCGAAAATAGATCATACTAAACTTTTATTCAACTAAATCACGAAATAACTAAGGATCGAACAAAAAATTGGTAAAGATGATGAAAGTGATGGTGATACGATACCGGGGCACCTCCCCCAAGCTTGGCACAAGCCAAGGGGAGTGCCCATACCCATGTGCTCAAGTTTCTTTCTTCGGAGATGATGGTGGTGATGAAGTGATGGGCTTGTCCTCCGGCTTCCATGGCATAGGTTCCCCATCATAAAAGGATGAACGAGTCTCCGGAGTCCTGAAACTTGCATCTAAACTCATACCTTTGAATCTTGCCTCATACTCAAAATTTTGGTTTTGAAGATCATAGATTTGGCCTTGGAGATAGTCAATTCGTTCATTGAGCTTGAAGATGATGTCCCCCATTGATTGGCCATCCACCTTGTGCTCACGGGTGAATTCTGCGATCATGGAGTGGTTGGCGCTGAGTCCGCATTCCACCATCCCCTGGCACTTGAAGATCTCCTGCTCCACTGCTTCGAGCCTGGCCTCCACGCTCCCGGTCTTCTTGGGTCCTTGAACATCCCGGATGTGAAGCACCCCCTCACGCATCTCGATGGCTTGAGGGTGTTTCATCACCTCCGGTAGGTAAGGATTGATGACCTTCTCGTAGAACTTGTCCTTGGAAGAGCTTGGTGGAGCCATAGCGATCTAGATCTGTCAGAAAAATAGCACGAAACAAGAACAGAGGAGGTTTCTGCGATACGGTGGTCAAAACATTCGGGAGTATATATAAAGAATTTTTATCTTGCAAAACAAGTATTCCAGAAGAAAACGGAGTCGGGAAGGCTCACGAGGGGCCCACGAGCCACCAGGGCGCGCCTGGGGGGGTGGCGCCCCCTGGTGCCTCGTGGGCACCTGGTGGGTCCCCCCGGCTGTTTATTATTTTTGTATTTTTTCTAATATTCCAAAACTGACAGAAAATATTTTTATGGAATTTTTGGAGTCGGTTTACTTACCGTATCACATACCTCTTCCTTTTCAGGGTTCTGGAGTGTTCTGGAAGGTCTCTCTTATGTATTCCTCCGGTGTAATTGTTTCAATAATATTAGATTCAACATTAATAGGAGTACCTGAAATATAGTGCTTGATTCTTTGCCCATTCACCACTCTCGGATTATTGCCCTCGGAGTTGTTTATTTTGATGGCTCCGGAGCGATAAACTTCTTCGATGATATACGGTCCTTCCCATTTAGAGAGAAGTTTTCCTGCAAAGAATCTCAAACGAGAATTGTATAATAGAACATGATCACCTACTTTGAATTCCCATTTTTGAATTCTTTTGTCATGCCATCTTTTAACTTTTTCTTTAAACAATTTGGCATTATCATAGGCTTGGGTTCTCCATTCATCCAACGAGCTTATATCAAATAACCTCTTTTCACCGGCAAGTTTAAAATCATAATTGAGTTCTTTAATTGCCCAATATGCTTTATATTCTAACTCAAGAGGTAAATGACATGCTTTTCCATAAACCATTTTATACGGAGACATACCCATAGGATTTTTATATGCAGTTCTGTAAGCCCATAATGCATCATCAAGTTTCTTAGACCAATTCTTTCTAGATCTATTGACTGTCTTTTGCAAAATTAACTTTATTTCTCTATTGCTCAATTCAACTTGACCACTAGATTGAGGGTGATAAGGAGATGCAATTCTATGGTCTACATCATATTTAGCAAGCAATTTACGGAATGCACCATGAATAAAATGTGAACCACCATCACTCATTAAATATCTAGGGACTCCGAACCTCGGGAAAATAACTTCTTTAAACATTTTAATAGAAGTGTTATGATCAACACTACTAGTTGGAATAACTTCTACCCACTTAGTAATGTAATCAACAACAACTAAAATATGCGTATACCCATTGGATTTAGGAAAAGGTCCCATGTAATCAAATCCCCAAACATCAAATGGTTCAATAACAAGTGAATAATTCATAAGCATTTCCTGACGTCTACCCACATTACCAATTCTTTGACATTCATGACAAGATAATACAAACTTACGAGCATCCTTGAAAAGAGTAGGCCAATAAAAACCAGATTGTAATACCTTGTGTGCAGTTCTGTATCCCGCATGGTATCCTCCGTAAGCCTCGGAATGACACTTTCGTAAGATTTGTTCCTGTTCATGCTCAGGTATACAACATCTAATAATACCATCTACTCCTTATTTATAAAGATGTGGGTCATCCCAGAAGTAATGTCTTAAATCAAAGAAGAACCTTTTCTTTTGTTGGTATGTGAAACTAGGTGGTATAAATTTAGCAACAATATAATTAGCATAGTCTGCATACCAAGGGGTATTACGAGAAGCATTTATGACAGCTAATTGTTCATCAGGAAAATCATCATTAATAGGAAGTGGGTCATCAAGAACATTTTCCATTCTAGACGAATTATCAGCTACGGGATTCTTAGCTTCCTTTCTATCAATAATATGCAAGTCAAATTCTTGTAGCAATAGAACCCACCTAATGAGTCTAGGTTTAGCATCTTTCTTTTCCATAAGGTATTTAATAGCAGCATGATCAGTGTGAACAGTTACTTTAGAATCAACTATGTAGGATCTGAATTTATCACATGCAAACACAACTGCTAAAAATTCTTTCTCAGTAGTAGCATAGTTTCTTTGAGCACTGTCTAGAGTTTTACTAGCATAATGGATAACATTTAGTTTCTTATCAACTCTTTGTCCTAGAACATCACCAACAGAATAATCACTAGCATCACACATAATTTCAAAAGGCAAGTTCCAATCAGGTGGTTGAACAATAGGTGCTGTGGTTAAGGCTTTCTTAAGTGTTTCAAAGGCTTCTACACAATCATCATCAAAAACAAATGGAACATCATTTTGCAAGAGATTAGTAAGAGGACTAGAAATTTTAGAGAAGTATTTAATAAACCTTCTATAGAAACCAGCATGACCAAGGAAACTTCTTACACCTCGAATATCTTTAGGACATGGCATTTTCTCAATGGCATCAACTTTAGCTTTATCTACTTCAATACCTCGTTCAGAAATTTTATGCCCCAAGACAATACCTTCATTCACCATAAAGTGGCACTTCTCCCAATTCAAGACAAGATTAGTTTGTTCACATCTCTGCAAAACTCGATCAAGGTTGCTTAAGAAATCATCAAAAGAAATTCCGTAAACGGAAAAATCATCCATGAAAACCTCAACAATCTTTTCACAAAAGTCAGAGAATATAGCAGTCATACATCTTTGAAAGGTAGCAGGTGCATTGCATAAACCAAAAGGCATACGTCTATAAGCATAAGTTCCAAAAGGACAAGTAAAGGTGGTTTTCTCTTGGTCGGCTTGTGATACAGGTATTTGAGAGAAACCAGAATATCCATCAAGAAAGCAAAAGTATGTATGCTTAGACAATCTTTCTAACATTTGATCAATAAAAGGTAAGGGGTAATGATCTTTTCTAGTGGCTTTGTTTAATTTTGTAAAATCAATTACCATCCTATAACCAGTTACGATTCTTTGTGGAATGAGTTCATTTTTATCATTAGGAACAACGGTGATACCTCCTTTCTTAGGGACACAATGGACGGGACTTACCCATCTACTATCAGCTATGGGATAGATTATACCTGCTTCCAGAAGTTTTAATATTTCAGTTCTTACCACCTCTTTCATCTTAGGATTTAATCATCATTGCTGGTCGACAACTGGTTTAGCATCAGGCTCCATTTTAATTTTGTGCTGACATAGAGTGGGACTAATGCCCTTAAGATCATCAAGAGTATATCCAATAGCAGCACGGTGCTTCCTCAGAGTTTTTAGTAATCCCTTTTCTTCATGCTCTGAAAGGTTAGCACTAATTATAACAGGATATATCTTGTTTTCATCAAGATAAGCATATTTCAATGTATCAGGCAATTGCTTTAATTCAAATACAGGGTCACCTTTAGGTCGAGGAGGGCCTCCAAGAGTTTCAACAGGCAAATTGTGTTTAAGGATAGGTGGTTGATCAAAGAACATCTTATCTATGTCATTCCTTTCATTCATATGCATATCATTTTCATGGTCTAGCAAATATTGTTCTAACGGATCAGTAGGAGGTACGGCAATAGAAGCAAGACCAATAATTTCATCTTTAATAGGCAATTCTTTATCATGAGGTTGTCTACGAAACTTAGAGAAATTAAACTCATGAGATGTACCACCAAAATTAACACTGACAGTTTCACTAGCGCAATCAATCTTAGCATTAACAGTGTTCAAGAAGGGTCTACCAAATATAATGGGACAAAAATTATCTTGTGGAGAACCAAGGACTAGAAAATCAGTAGGGTATTTTATTTTTCCACACAAGACTTCAACATCTCTAACGATCCCAAGTGGCGTAATGGTATCTCTGTTTGCAAGCTTAATAGTAACATCAATGTTCTCTATTTCAATAGGTGCAATATCATTCATAATTTCTTGATATAAGGTAAACGGAATAGCACTCACACTAGCACCCAAATCACATAAACCATGATAACAATGATCTCCAATTTTAACAGAGACAACATGCATGCCTACTACAGGTCAATTTTTATCTTAGGATCTGGTTTAGCAATTCTAGCTGCTTCATCACAGAAGTAAATAACATGCCCATCTATATTATCGACCAAGAGATCTTTAACCATAGCAACATTAGGTTCAACTTTAATTTGTTCAGAGGGTCTAGGTATTCTAATATTACTTTTGTTAACCACAGTTGAAACTTTAGCATGTTCCTTAATCCTAACAGGAAAAGGTGGTTTCTCAATATAAGCAGTAGGCACAACTGGATCAACATGGTAAACAATTGTTTCTTCTTTAACACTAACGGGTTCCTCTATCTTTTCTTTAACAGGGGGATGATATTTAAACCACTTCTCCTTAGGGAGATCAACATGAGTAGCAAAGGATTCAGAAAAGGAGGCTACTATCTCAGAGTCAAGTCCATATTTAGTGCTAAACTTATGAAAAGCATCGGTATTCATAAAAGATTTAACACAATCGAACTCAAGTATTATACTTGACTTATTACCTTTGTTGAGTTCCCAATCTTCAGAGTTGCGTTTAATTCTTTCTAGAAGATCCCATCCGAATTCAATAGTTTTCGTCATAAAGGAGCCAGTCGAAGAAGAATCGAGCATGGTTCAATCATCATGAGAAAGCCGAGCATAAAAATTCTGTAAGATAATTTCTCTTGAGAGCTCATGATTGGGGCATGTATGCAATATATACTTAAGCCTGCCCCAAGCTTGAGCGATGCTTTCTCCTTCATGAGGCCAAAAATTATATATATAATTCTGATCACGATGAACCAAATGCATAGGATAAAATTTCTGGTGGAATTCCAGCTTCAACCGGTTCCAATCCCATGTGTCAGTATCATCACATAGCCTATACCATGTCAATGCCTTTCCCTCCAAAGATAAAGGGAATACTTTCTTCTTAACTCCATCTCCGAATAAACCTGCAAGCTTAAACAATCCACAAATTTCATCCACATAGATCAAGTGCATATCGGGATGTACCGTTCCATCTCCTGCATAAGGATTAGCTAGCAGTTTCTCTATCATACCCGAAGGAATCTCATATGAAATATTTTCAGTAGGTGCAGTAGGTTGAGGAGCAACTATTTGTGCTTCCTGTCGAGGTGAAGATACCCCGAACAAACCCCTCAAAGGATTACTTTCCATAGTGACAAGTGACAATAAATTTCAGCACGTAATATAAATGTTTCCTTACCAAATACCACTCACCAAAGGCGCTTCACTCCCCGGCAACGGCGCCAGAAAAGAGTCTTGATGACCCACAAGTATAGGGGATCAATCGTAGTCCTTTCGATAAGTAAGAGTGTCGAACCCTTCGAGGAGCAGAAGGAAATGACAAGCGGTTTTCAGCAAGGTATTTTCTGCAAGCACTGAAATTATCGGTAACGAGTAGTTTGATAGCAAGATAATTTGTAACAAGTGACAAGTAACAATAGTAATGAAGAGTGCAGCAAGGTGGCCCAATCCTTTTTGTAGCAAAGAACAAGCCGAAACGATCTCTTATAATAAGCAAAGCGTTCTCGAGGACCCATGGGAATTTCATCTAGTCACTTTCATCATGTTGGTTTGATTCGCGTTCGCTACTTTGATAATTTGATCTGTGGGTGGACCGGTGCTTGGGTGATGTTCTTACTTGAACAAGCCTCCCACTTATGATTAACCCCTCTCACAAGCATCCGCAACTACGAAAGAAGAATTAAGTTAAATCTAACCATAGCATTAAACATGTGGATCCAAATCAGCCCCTTACGGAATAGCGCATAAACTAGGGTTTAAGCTTCTGTCACTCTAGCAACCCATCATCTAATTACTACTCCACGATGCATTCCCTTAGGCCCAAAGATGTAGTCGACGTTCACATGGCACCACTAAGAGAATCAACAACATACATATCATCAAAATATCGAACGAATGCCAAATTCACATGATTACTTATGACAAGACTTCTCCCATGTCCTCAAGAACAAAAGTAACTACTCACAAATCATATTCATGTTCAAGATCAGAGGCGAATTGAATAGCATAATGGATCTGAACATATAATCTTCCACCAAATAAACCAACTAGCATCAACTACAAGATGTAATCAACACTACTAGCAACCCACAGGTACCAATCTTAGGTTTCGAGACAAAGATTGAATACAAGAGATGAACTAGGGTTTGAGATGAGATGGTGCTGTTGAAGATGTTGATGAATATTGGTCCTCCCACGATGAGAGGATCATTGGTGATGTCGATGGCGACGATTTCCCCCTTCCGGAGGGAAGTATCCCCGGCAAAATCTCTCCGCCGGAGAGCAAAAGTGCTCCTGCCCAAGTTCCGCCTCGAGACGGCGGCGCACCATCCCGAAAGTCTTCTCTATATTTTTTCTAGGGAAAATGGGCTTATATACCAGAAAATGGGGACCGGATGCTGGCCAGGTGCCCCACGAGCCACCAGGGCTCGCTTGGGGTTGGGGGGGTGGCGCACCCTAGTGCCTCGTGGGCACCTGGGTGGCCCCCTCTGGTACTTCTTTGATCCAGTATTTTTTATTTATCCCAAAATAATTCTCCATAAAATTTTAGCTCATTTGGAGATGTGCAGAATAGGTATCTCTGACATAGCTTTTTCAGGTCCAGAATTCCAGCTGCCGGCAATCTCCCTCCTTGTGTAAATCTTGCATATTAAGAGAGAAAAGGCACTAGAATTGCTTCACAAAGTGTTATATTGATTGAAAACACTATAAATAACAGTAGTATAACATGATGCAAAATGGACGTATCAAGGGAGTCTGAGAGAAAGTCACCGGAAAAGTTTCGGAGACAACGAAAGAGTTCCGGAGAGAGAACACCGGAAGAGTTTCGGTAAAACTGAAAAGTTATTTCGGAGTATACCATTAAGTCAAATTGGTTTTGGCACATGCCTGGAAATTCTTGGAGGGTGCCAGAATTGTTCTGGGAACTTCTGGGATTTTTCTGGAGAAAAAAAACCGGAAATGTTCCGGAGCTGCCGGAACCGCTTTGGTTGCTTTTCGCTGATGAAAATCATTGATCCGGAATAGTTTTGGAACGTGTCCAAAATTATTTTAGGGGGTACTGGAAATGTTCTAGGCCCACATAAATATTTTTGGATTAAACGGTCGCGGGAAAATGTTTCATGAATAGTGGAAACACTATTTTGAATAGTGAAAACACTATATGTAAATAGTGGAAACACTATTGTAAATAGTGGAAACACTATTAGGGATGATGCAGGCATGGTGATGCAGGCAACACTATTTGGAAGCCTTCCCATCTTGCCCTTTATGTGGGACATAAAGCATGGGCATCTTGGGTTTTTCAAGTGCCACCCTACCCCTTGGTTTTCCTATAAATAGAGGTGGAGATGAGCTCTCCACACACACTCTTTCTCACATACAAATGCCATGCAGGATCTGGCTTTCTCTCTCCCTCCCAGCGAAATAGTTTCGTAGAGCTGAAAGACTGTCTGGGTTCCGGTGGGAACTAGTTCTGGACGGCGAAGCCCTGCCGGATAGCTGACACCGTGTGTGTGCAACCCCGTAGAGAGGTCGTAGGTTCGATCTTTTGCCCGAGGGGCTGTTCGAGGGTCCTCCCGAAGGGCTGTCCGAGTTACCGTCCGAGTTTCGAGGGTCCTCCCGGAGGGCTGTTCGTGACATCGTCCGGGGGACTGTCCGACCGCCTCCAGGAGGGCTGTCCGAGGGACTGTCCATGGGGCAGACGAGGGAGTACATCCTCGCGGTTGGGAGGTTGTAAATCCTAGCTACGGGGATTTGCACCGACGATCTACAACGACTCTACTTCCGCTGCGCTACGAGTCGGTAATGATCAGATCAAAACCTTGTATGCATCTCCATAGTGATCCTGGGCATGTTCGTAGTGCGGAATTTTTTTGTTTTCTACTGTGTTCCCCAACAGTGGCATCATGA
This sequence comes from Elymus sibiricus, assembly GCA_039707655.1. Taxonomy (NCBI): domain Eukaryota; kingdom Viridiplantae; phylum Streptophyta; class Magnoliopsida; order Poales; family Poaceae; genus Elymus; species Elymus sibiricus. The sequence goes on from CM077676.1 coordinate 430,183,072, forward strand.
GCCGTGCTATGCGTAGATGCAGGTTACGATCTAGAATACATAGAGATGTATGGGTGTTGCACAATATAATTTGTAGTAGATGAGTTCTATTACTGAAAAATATTTGTGTGGGTAGCAGATGAAATCTGTTACCCGATGTTCCTGTTGCTTCCCTTGAATTTGCGTAGTCTTGATCTTGACAGCATGGTGGAATCTGACAAAGTTCTGGCAATCTGCGATCCTTTCATGCTGCTCCTAAGTATGCTGATTGACAGATCAACGAAGTGCTTCAGTGTCTTTGGGTTCCACCATAGTTAAAGAAAGATGGATGTTTCGCAGACTAAAGGGCAATGCAGATATGATCTGCACGGGGTTCTTGCGTATGACGAAGTTCAGTATGGGGCTCGAGATTTTATTATCTCGTGTTTCATACTCCCCACAAAGTTAATCTAGCAACTTGAATAATCATACTTGATGATGGACGTTGGTAGCTTCGGCTTGTTTTGAAACCTTAGAAGCCACGTAAAATAAAATTTTGCATAAACCGATTAGAGGCGTCTAACTTGGTTTTGCAGGATGACATGAGATGTGCATGTGATGTGGTATAGCAGTTCTCATATTAATTTGATTATGTATGAGATGACTATATGATGTAAATTAATTAACATGACCTGCGTGTCATGATTCAGCATGATGGCTGGAGCCATATGATTGTCACTTTAATGACCTGCGTGTCAACCTTATGTGATGCACTTATTTTATTAGCTATAGAGATAGCAATATTATCTGGTGCATCGACAAGGTGGTGGCAATCTTTGCAAAGGTGAACACCGACGCAAATGCCGAAGACGAAGAAATTAAAGACTTCTCCATCAGAAAGGGCTATACCATATCATGCTATTATGAATTGCCTGAGATGTTTATCCCTCTTGATGCACCCTTTTGATTGCGCGGTAGTCACCTTTTATTAGGGTGATCTCTCACAAAAATATCAAGTAGTTAGTGTTCTCCCAAGTGTAGCACCGTCACGACACCTATCTCTTCGGGGTATCACATGGATACATGGGTACGAACGATTAGAGAAGTGTGAGGCGGGTGAGTTGAAACCTCGCAGCGAGATCACTTGGTTGTCTTGACGTTCCGAAGGATCGTCCTGAGCTTGGAACACGCCCATCGAAAGATGAACAAGAGTCACATAGAGATGTGATTGGCAAGCTGGCCTACCGATTGCAATTCTCGTCACTTGAGATGGATACATCCTTGGGGTTGAATTTCAATATGGGTCTTGTATCACTCACAATCAGTTATGAGAGATATTGATTTGAGTGGGAGTGCACTTTAGAATTAATTCTTTTAATTCTTAGTGCAAATTAATTATGAACATAGTCTATGTGAAATTTGCATAATAGTTGTAGAATAATGGCTCGCGTTTCCACCTTCCCTATAAAAATTGAATAAGCTGTTATTTATCTGGTTAAAACTTTACGATTGGTAACGTAATGTGAGGATTGTCCTCAATAGTGCCGGGAAGGACTTTGTCCTATCGCCTGCTTTCGGTTTCCTCCCGCTAATGGTATGGATGATGTGGCTCTCGTCCTTCGATCCAAAAGGTAGAATTCCGTTACGGTCAAGTGCAATATGTTTGCTTCCATGAGACCCGAACTTCAAAAGTTTGGGATAGTTATGTGATATTCATGGAACTGAAAATTGTTTTCAGATGCAGAGAAAGGCTAAAAGATATGAGATATCCAAAGCAATGTTTGTTTGCAAATTATTAGTAGAGTATTTAGTATGCATTTGACTGATAAGAGAGGGATCCAGAAGAACGTCTGTCATATGATGAAGGTGAATAAAACAACAACTTAAATAGAAAGGAAATGTCCGAAGGGTGTTAGTGTGACTTACACGCCTAGGAAGTCTGGGGCTAACGCCACTCTTAAAATTGGGTGCTTCTTCTGAGAGTAGGAGAAATACTGAAAGTTAAACTGTTAGAAGTATAAAGGCAAAAAGGAAAGAAGACTGGAATGTCCAGCTCATGTATGAAAGTCGTACAAGTTATTGATGTTTGGAAGGCTGTTCAAAAGAAATAGTTCTTGGGAATTGTGATTAAACTGTTCGTCCGTAATTCTTGGGTATTGTGAGTTGATCACAAAGATACCCGCTCGATTGCATTCTGTTGCGACTCGATGCAAGAACTACTATGGCCTAAAAGACTTGCCGGGTGGGAGGTTTAGATACGCGCTGGAAACATAGTAAATGTTACTATACCTTCCATCGGTGTATTACCTTCTGTATTTATTTTCATAATTCATTTAGAGTTTTATACACTCTAGCCATTGCATAAAGTATGTTGCAAGAAGGTTGTTCATAAGAGAACTTTTTGATGTTCGGTGTTATGAATAACATAAGGGCCATACTTTCATTATGAATGAGATATATGTTATGAATATTGATAATAATATATTACCTCTGTGTTTACTTTCATAATTCATTTTAGAGTTTTATACACTCTAGCCCATTGCATAATGTTTGTTGCAAGAGGGTTGTTCATAAAAGAACAATTGTTGTTCAGTATCATGAATAACATAAGGGCCATGCTTCCATCATGGATGGAATGTATGTTATGAATATTGATGGTAATATGATACATCCATAACACTGACGCTAAATGTTGCAAGACTAAAAGAATACCACATATGTGTGGCACTGCACCACATATGTGTGGCACTGCATTTGGTCACATTGGAGAAACCCGCATGGAAAAATTCCATTATGATGGATTTTGAAGTCATTTGATTATGAATCGTCTGATACTTGCAAATTTCGTCCGAAAAGTGAAATGACTGAAATACCGTTCACAGGCCATAAGGAACGAGCAACAAACTTATTGGTGATCATACATTATGATGTGTGTAGTCCAATAAATGTTGTTGCTAGTAGTGGATTTATCTATCTTCAGAAATGACTCAAGTAGATATATGGATATTTACTTGATGAGACGTCAGTCTGGATCTTTTGAAATCATTCGAAAGATTTTCAAAATGAAGTAGAAATTATTGTAAACAAGAAAATTATGTTTCTATAATTAGATTGCAGAAAGGAATATTTTGAGTTACAAGTTTAGCGAATGTCTGATGAGTTGTGAAAAGAGTTTTCATAACTTACACCTCCCGGAACACCACTGTGAGTGGAATGTCCATCAAGATGTAATCAAACCATTTATGACATGGTAAGATCAAAGATGACATAAATCAATTTGCCATTATCCCCTTTATAGTAATGCTTTAGAGACTGCGGCTTTTACACTGAAAAGAGCGCCATCAGATCTGTTGAAATGACGCCATGGTATGGTACGCCCAACCATATTATATCTTTTCTTAACATTTGGAATATGGGGCTTGTGTAAAATATTTACAAACCTATTCCAAATCAGACAAGTGCTACTTTGTAGGTTATCCCAAGTTATTGGGTATTCCTCCATCACTATACCGAGGCAAAATGTTTGCCACAAAAAGCGGTATGATTTTAAAGAAAATGGTTCTTGCAAAAAGTTGAGTGGGAGGACAATGCAACTCGACGAGATAACAGTATCTTCGTTATCAGGTCAAAGGAAAGAAACCTTGGAAGTGATTCCAGAGTTTCCTACCGCGACTGATACGGAAGCCTCTACATGAGATATATGGACTTCGGTCGAACTTGCAGCTGAACCACGTAGGCAAAACTCGTGCAAACCTCTCAGGTGCGCAAACGAGATATTGTTGTTAGACAACAGTATACCTACGATACACAAGGAAGCGTTGATGGGCCCTGACTCCGGAATTGGCTAAATGCCAATATAATCCGAGATAGTATCCATATAAATGATTCAAGATTAGATCTTGATACCCCTTTCGGAAGACTGAAAGTCTAACGAATATTAATGGAACTATAAACTGATATGGATAAAAATGTTTTATCCATAAAGCTCGACTTGTTGCTTATAAATTCAAGGAATTAACTACGGCGAGATTGTCTCTCCGTAGCGGTGCTTAAAGTCGGTTCGGGTTAAACTAGCAATTGATACATATTTCAATCATGAGATATGATACATGGATGCCAAAAGGATTTCCATGAGATGGAAATGCTACCTAGGACTTGCATGTGATACAGTCCAAGGTGTTTTGTCAATCTAGAGGATGCTAGTGAGTATGCAAACTTCAGAGTTCCAGCGATGGACAGAAGAGAGCAAAATGGAGTTGGAATCTTCGTTTTTGATGAAATAGTCAAAAGAGTTTGATTTCATCAACGGATAACGAAGATGCTTGTGGTTACAAGAAAGTAAGTGGGAGCATAATAATATTTCTAAAAACCTTGTGTGCTTGACACATTGTTGATTGGAAATAATATAAATTTCTTGACACGAATTAGGACTTCATCGAGAAATAGTTTTTGATGAAGTGCTTGGGCTAGGTAGCCTCGATATTAGGCGTAATTATCTATGGAGATAAAATTGCATAATAGGCTAAGCCAAGAATACATATCGACAAGATGCTAAAATGGTTAAGCATGAGAACACCAAGAAGTGTTTCTTGCCGAAGACACATGGAAAGAGTTTTGCAAGACTCGCTGTCCTAAAACACTGATGAGTAAAATACATGATGGAGATTTCACACACTTTTGTGTTTGGATTAATCATGTATTTCATGGTATGTAAAACAACCAGATATGTCCGATACTCCCAAGCTATTGCGAGTATAGATACCAAAGTGATCAAAGTACTGATCATGGGACAACAGTGAAAAATGTCGTTAAGTACTAAAGTAGCACTGATGACATGTTTTCTCGCAAGCAGAGATTATGAGGTGCTCGTTGTAAGTAGTTATATCGATACAGTCTTCATCAATGCTCCAAGCGATTTTCGATTTAATTTAAGGGTTTTATATAATACACGATATGGTGGCACGGTAGTTGGAAATTGTTCCAAACAGGTTACTGTGGCGAATTCTATAACAAAGGCTAAGTATGTTGACGCTTTGGAAGCGACAAAGAAGATGTTGAATCATATAGTTCATTCATGAACTTAGTATGGTTCCAAGATGGCTTTGGTCAATGGGACACTATTGTAGATAGTCTGAGGAATCTAGGTTCGACCAATGATTCACATATATACAAAGCCAAGTCCACACAAAATATGTATTTTGTGAAAGCGTGAAAATGCGAGGATATGCAAAGATACACACGGCCCTAAAGTTGTTAGGTCCGTTAGACGTAGACTATACCACAAGCGAAGCATATTTTACACCGGTATGCCATAGGTGTAAAGTGTATTAGCATTGACTAGATTATTGACTCTAGTGCAAGTGGGAGTCTGTAGGAGATATGCCCTAGAGGCAATAATAAATGTTATTATTTATCCCCATGTTCCTGATTAAGTTTATGTTCCGTACTATAACTGCCATGGTTCCCGAGCCCGTATATCCATAAAGGCTCTGAGGAAAACCCATGTGCACGTGTGGAATAATAAACGGTAAAAAGTATTCCTAGTCAAGCCTGTAAGACTGGCTCAAGTATTGCATGATGATCACGCACTACTAGGGAAAACCCTAGTAGTAGCGCGGGTTTTTTCCCTAGCAGTAGCGCGGGTGCACGCGCTACTGCTAGGGCGCTACAGCTAAACTTTAGCAGTAGCACTGGGTACACCCTCGCTACTACTAATTCAGTTAGCAGTAGCGCCCTTCTGTACCGGCGCTACTGATAAGTAGTAGCAGCGTGGGCTTTACCCCGCGCTACTACTATTCATCTGTATTTCATTTCTTTTATTTTATACTATATTTATACATCGTTATACAAATTTTGATATAGTAGCAATTAAGAGATTCTTATATCATTATGATCATGATGAGTTATTATATCATTGGGTGGAAGAAACACGGATTAAATTCATGTGGATGGATCCACATGAATTTAATCCGTGTTTCTTCCACCCAATGATATAATAACTCATCATGATCATAATAACTCATCATCATCATCATCATATTCATATAAGAACTCATACATCATCATCATCATAATAACAACTCATCATCATAGTCATATAAGAACTAGCTCATCATTCTAGCACAATGTAGCACATAACTCATCATCATCATCATGATAGCAACTCCTCATCATAGTCTTATAAGAACTAGCTCATCATTCTAGCATAATGTGTAGCACATAACTCATCATCATCATCATGATAACAACTCATCATCATCATCATAGTCATAACCAACACTAGCTAATTGTTCTTAGCACATGATGAGTACGTACTACCTAAGACCTGCTACTCTCTCGAAGGTAAAATAGCATAAAACAGGTAAATCCCTGAATCTCCATTATGGAGAATACAGATCAACCTATCTCCCATTTGTGGGATGCGCTTCATGTTGCCCCCAAGTAGTTCCATGCGATCATTCAGAACTTTTGTCCAATCTTTGATTGTGAGGACTTCATCTCTTGGAGAAATCGTGTATGCACTGCGTTGGCTCATAGACCAACTTGGCCGTCAGCTAATAATGTTCATGACACCTTTTATATCCATAAGACGAGGTACACAATCCGCCGGGAGTTTCTGTTGAAGAACATCATAATAACATACTTAGCAAAATGTAGTTTAGCTTAAGAAGAACATCATAATAACATACTTAGCAAAAATCTTACCATGATATCTTGATGGATGTTACTGTAGTTCAATACGTGGACTAGTGGCACGTATTGATCATAATTTGGAGGAATAAAATGACTCGTCTTGAAATTCTCAGCATCATTAATCCATGAAACAAAATGATTTATCTCCTCGCAAGTTAGTTCAGCACCATAACTGTAGTAGGTTTTATCTACTACGTTCCGTACATTTCTTGAAGAATGGAAATAAGCTGTCAATGGAGATAAGCTGTCAAATATTTTTAAATAAACAATATAAATTACTTAATAAATATGTTTGAGAAACTCACATAGAGGTAGAACTGGAAGCGTATCAACATTGATCGAAATGTCGATATTATCTTCGATGTCATCTTCAGGACGAATATCGAAGGTGACATGCATACCCTCCTGAAATCCATACGCCTTGCATAGTTCATTCCAATTCGAGCAACCAAAATGGGAGTAGGTCACTGCATTGTATAGCTTTACGGCAAAAGCGTAACCATGTTGGGTCCTGAGGATAACTCTCTTTGTCTCCTTATTCTCATGATCTTCGAAATCGAGCTTCTCCAAGACATAACGTCTTGCATGGCAGGGGATCCACTAGTAGAATGGTAAAAAATGAAAATTACACATTGAAGCAAAGAAGCAGAAGTCATGCTTAATTACGAAAAAAGACTTGTCGTCGTTGCGTACCGTACAAACATCGAAGGTCTCGTCGAGCTTAATAGTGAAGCGCCGACCGTCTTCCAGGTGAGGATACCTGTCGCGCAGACCCCGGTCGTCGCCGCAGTAGTCGCACTCTGGGATCCTATCGTCGTCAGACATTTCCTATATGTTCATAATTCAAAGATTAAAAATCGATCGACGGCAATTACCAGGAAACTCAACACACAGATCACTATTCAGCACCGGTTGACTTTCGGTCCATCGAGTCTTCCTTGCTACACTCTCATCTCACGTGGTGTATATGGTGGGCACTCCCTCTCTGATATTGCGACCGTCGGTGATGGTCGCTCCTCCATTCGTTCCTGAGTGCATTACACCAAAATGTCTAGCACACGGGAACGAAGGAGAAGCGACCCCCACGACAACAGTCGGGATTCTTCCTCTCTGATATTTTTCCAGTATATGGTGGACACTCCCTCACAGATATTTCGACCGTCGGTGATGGTCGCTTCCCCTCCTTCTCTCGTGCATTACCAAGGTATATCACGAGAAGAAGGAGAGGAAACGACCCCCACGACAACAGCCGGCATCCTTCCTTCCTTCAAGAACAGACTCAAAGTCACACAAGGAGCATCGACAGACTGAAAGTCAACCCGTTACATATATGGAGCAATGACATAAAAAATGGCCTATGTTCTGCCGGAATGTCGATTAATTCCCGTTCAGGCAAATCACGGGCACTCGATATTTCCTACTTTCTAGCACAAGTCATGCCAAAATTCACGAAAAATTTCGGCATGACCTTTGCTAAAATAGGACATATCGAGCGCCTGAAATTTTCCGGAATGGAAATGAATCAATATTCCAGCAAAACATAGGCCACTCGGAGGTGTTCCCTGCAAAATGCATCCATGCATCCATTTTTGTCGGCTTTTTTCAAAATGAAACAAAAGTGCAGCAATCAATAATTCATCCATGCATCCATCCATCTAATCATCCATCTAGCAAACATACATCCATCTACATATATATTAAAAAAAATAAACCTAAAACTAAACAGAGAGGAGAGGGAGGTGCTCATGGTGGGTGGAACGGGGCCGAGCGGGAGAGGGAGACGCGACAGGAGAAATTCTGCATAATCCACCGAGTGAAAAATTTAGATCATCAATATAATTGGCAACAACATTTTTATATTTTATTCGATACCTAAAATATTTTCTATTCATAAACATTGGATGAGCAACACCATTCACTATTAACATTCTTGTATACAACATTTTTATATTTTACTAATTTTTTTCTAATTTTCTATTCTATTCTATATTTACTAATTTTCTATTCTATTCAAAAGACCTACATTTACTAAAAAATAATAATTTTCTATTCTATTCTACATTTACTAATTTTCTATTCTATTCAAAAGACCTACATTTACTGAATTTTTTCTAATTTTCTATTCCATTCAAATAATCTACATTCTACTGTATTCAAAAAACATTAAAAAAACCTACATTCTACAAGAACAGAGAGAGGAGGGATGGAGGGAGGAAGGATGGAGGAGGGAGGGAGGGAGGGAGGAGAGAGGAGGAGGGCGGCCGTAGGAGGAGGGAGTAGGGAGGAGGGATGGAGGGAAGGCCGGAGGGAGAGGGAGGAAGGAGAGAGGAGGAGGGGCATCATACGAGGAGGGAGGGGGAGGAGGGATGGAGGGAGGCAGGAGGGAGAGGGAGGGAGGAGGGCGGCGGCGGCTTACTGAGGACGGCGGCAGCAATGCGGTGGCGACGGCGGGAGGAGGAAGAGGCATAGCGAGTGAGTGAGAAGGAGAGTGAGGAAGTGGACGGGCGCGGGGAAGATAAGGTTGCCTTAGCAGCAGCGCGGGTCCGATCCCGGCGCTACTGCTAAGTGCCATTGCAGGAGCGCGGTTCCGTGGACGCGCGGTGCTGCTAAGCGGGGCCCACCAGGTGCCACAGTGCCGCAGTAGTTGCAGCGGTGGGCCTTTAACACGCGCTACTACTATGGGTTTAGCAGTAGCGTGTTTACAGTGGGCCTCGCTGCTAATATAGCTAGCCTGGTGGGTATTGTGGGGGCCCACTTAGCAGTAGCGCTGTCTGGCACACCCCCGCTACTGCTAAATAGATAGCAGTAGCGCGTTTCTTCCACCGGCGCTACTGTAAATTAGCAGTAGTGCGTACCTCTGACCCGCGCTACTGTTAATCCTCCACCTATAAGGTTTTCCCTAGTAGTGACGTTTTCCTGATCATGGGTATGTCTATGCCGGCAATTTTGAGGGCACAATGTTAGAAGAACATTTGTATTGAATCGATCCTAATTGGTGTTATGCCATGAGATACATTCGTCACAAGTAAATGGTTAATAACACAGAGGAAGTTTACGTTTGCATAATTCCTTAGACCATGAGAGTATTGAGTTCCTTCACACTTGCTTCGTGAACTTTGGGGTTTGTTAAACGTCATCCGTTACTGGGTGGCTATTACGGCGACTTACGGGTTCACGGAAAAGTATGACAAGGAACGAGATAGATCAAGATTGGGATTTGCTCCTCCGACGATGGAGAGATATTCTTAGGGCCCTCTCGGTGTTACGATATCCATCATCGTTTGGCCAGACACAATGTGATTCGATCACGGGGATGCCGGAATGCGGAAACGAGATAAGATAACAAAACCGGTAACGAGGCTACTCGCATAGTGGACAAGTGTTGATTCACGGGGATGCCGATAAATCTCACCTCGGTTGTTTGTAACATATCACAAAGCAACAGGAATAGCACACGGCAACAAACAGGTTCACTCAAATATTCATTCGTGTGGGTATAGGGATCAATATGGGTGTCCACGGTTCCGCTATTGATCATTGATCGGAAAGTGTTCCAGTCATGTCTATACTTCACTGAACCTACAGGGTCACACACTTAAGGGTCATCTATCTGCTGAATACTAGACAGGGAGTCTGAGAGAAAGTCACCGGAAAAGTTTCGGAGACAATGGAAGTGTTCCGGAGAGAGAACATCGGAAGAGTTTCGGTAAAACTGAAAAGTTGTTTCGTAGTATACCATTAAGTCAAATTGGTTTCGGCACACGCCTGGAAATTTTTGGAGGGTGCCAGAATTGTTCTGGGAACTTCTGGGACTTTTTCGGAGAAAAAAATCCGGAAATGTTCCGGAGCTGCCGGAACCGCTTTGGTTGCTTTTTGCTGATGAAAATCACTGATCCGGAATTGTTTCGAAACGCGTCCAAAATTATTTTTGGGGGCACTGGAAATGTTCTAGGCCCACATAAATATTTTCGGATTAAACGGTCGCGGGAAAATGTTTCTTGAATAGTGAAAACACTATTCTGAATAGCGAAAACACTATTCTGAATAGCGAAAACACTATATGTAAAAAGCGGAAACACTCTATGTATATAGTGGAAACACTATTGTAAATAGTGGAAACACTATTAGGGATGATGCAGGCATGGTGATGCAGGTAACACTATTTGGAAGCCTCCCCATCCCGCCCTTTATGTGGGACATAAAGCATGGGCATCTTGGGTTTTTTAAGTGCCACCCTACCCCTTGGTTTTCCTATAAATAGAGGTGGAGATGAGCTCTCCACACACACTCTTTCTCACATACAAATGCCATGCATGATCTGGCTTTCTCTCTCCGTCCCAGCGAAATAGTTTCGTAGAGCCGAAAGACTGTCTGGGTTCCGGTGGGAACTAGTTCTGGACGGCGAAGCCCTGCCGGATAGCTGACACCGTATGTGTGCAACCCCGTAGAGCGGTCGTAGGTTCGATCTTTTGCCCGAGGGGCTGTTCGAGGGTCCTCCCGAAGGGCTGTCCGAGTTACCGTCCTAGTTTCGAGGGTCCTCCCGGAGGGCTATCTGTGACATCGTCCGGGGGACTGTCCGACCGCCTCCCGGAGGGCTGTCCGAGGGACTGTCCATGGGGCAGACGAGGGAGTACATCCTCGTGGTTGGGAGGTTGTAAATCCTAGCTGCGGGGATCTGCACTGACGATCTACAACGACTCTACTTCCGCTGCGTGCTACTTGTAGCTTACGTTGGTATTATCCCCGAAGAGGAAGGGATGATGCAGCACAGTAGAGATAAGTATTTCCCTCAGTTATGAAACCAAGGTTATCGAACCAGTAGGAGAATCACACAACACCTCGTTAGCAGTACCTGCACACAAACAACAAACCCTTGCACCCAACGCAAACGAGGGGTTGTCAATCCCTCGGCGGTAAATTGCAAGATTAAATTGTATGTGATAGATTGATAGATTGAAACAAAAATACAAAATAAAATAAATAAAAGAAAATTGCAGCAAGTATTTTTAGGGTTTTAGTAAATGATAAAGTAGACCCCGGGGGCCATAGTTTTCACTAGAGGCTTCTCTCAAGAAAATAGCATACGGTGGGTAGACAAATTACTGTTGGGTAATTAATAGAAAAGCAAATAATCATGACAATATTCAAGGCAATGATCATGTATATAGGCATCACGTCCGAGACAGGTAGACCGACTCCTGCCTGCATCTACTACTATTACTCCACACATCGACCGCTATCCAGCATGCATCTAGTGTATTAAGTCCATAAAAGAACGGAGTAACGCCTTAAGAACGATGACATGATGTAGACAAGATAAATTCACGTATGAATAAACCCCATCTTTTTACCCTTAATAGCAACGATACATACGTGTCATGTCCCTTTCTGTCACTGGGATTGAGCACCGCAAGATCGAACCCATTACAAAGCACCTCTTCCCATGGGAAGATAAATCAACTCAGTTGGCCAAACCAAATCAATAGATCGGAGAAGAAATATGAGGCTATAATAATCATGCATAAAAGAGTGCAGCAAAGACTCAAATAATATTCATGGATAATCTGATCATAAACTCACAATTCATCAGATCCCAACAAACACACCGCAAAAAGTGATTACATCGGATAGAACTCCAAGAACATCGAGGAGAACATTGTATTAAAGATCAAAAAGAGAGAAGAAGCCATCTAGCTACTAACTATGGACCCGTAGGTCTGTGGTAAACTACTCACGCATCATCGGAAGGGCAGCAAGGATGATGTAGAGCCCCTCCGTGATCGATTCCCCCTCCGGCAGATTACCGGAGAAGGCCTCCAGATGGAATCTCTCTGGAACAGAAGCTTCCGGCGGCGGAAAAAGTATTTCGTGGACTCCCCTAAGGGTTTCTGTTTTTTTGGGAATTTATAGTGCTGGAAATAGGTCAAACGGAGCTGGGGTGGGCCCACGTGGCACCAGGGCGCGCCTGCCCCCCAGGTGCGCCCTGGTGGCTCGTGGCCACCCCCTCTGGCGTCTGGTCCTCTCCCGAAGCTTCTAGTCTTGGTATTGCCCAATAAAAAATCTCCAAAAAGTTTTTTGGCATTTGGACTTCATTTGGTATTGATTTTCTGTAAAACAAAAACAGGGCAGAAAACAGCAACTGGCACTGGGTACTAAGTTAATAGGTTAGTCTCCAAAAATGATATATAATTGCTATAAATGCTTATAAAAACATCCAAGATTCATAATATAACAGCATGGAACAATCAAAAATTATAGATACGTTGGAGACGTATCAGCATCCCCAAGCTTAATTCCTGCTTGTCCTCGAGTAGGTAAATGATAAAAAACAGAATTTTTGATGTGGAATGCTGCCTATCATATTCATCATATATTCTTTTCTTTTGTAGCATGGACATTGGACTTGTATGATTCAAAGCAATAGTCTATAGTTTGACATGAAAATATAGATACTCAAACATACTAACAAGCAACCATGTCTTTCAAAATATCAACGCTAAAGAAAGTTATCCCTAGCCCATTATGCTCAATCATTGATCCATTCATGAAACACACTCAAATATTAGCTACATCCAATGCACAAGTATGACAATAATGCTCTCTAGTTGGTGCTTTATAAGAGAAGATGGAGACTCAAATAAAAATAAAAATTGCATAAAAGTAAATAGAAAGGCCCTTCGCAGAGGGAAGCAGAGATTTGTCAAATGTGCCAGAGCTCAAAGCTTAAATTAGAGAGATAAAAATATTTTGAGAGGCATGCTTTTCCTTTCAACGAAAACGACCGAGAATTTCCAATATCTTCCATGCTAGACACATCATAGGTGGTTCCCAAACAGAAAGTAAAGTCTATTTCCTTTCCACCATTTCTTTCACAATCCATGGCTAGCCATATCCACGGGTGCCCTCCATACCATCACTTTCCAAGGAATTTTGTTGTTATTAATTTTGATTTCATTGTGGGATGATGTCTACTACACAACTTATACTTGTAGACTCGTGTTGGGCCTCCAAGCGCAGAGTTTTGTAGGACAGTAGCAATTTTCCCTCAAGTGGATGACCTAAGGTTTATCAATCCGTGGGAGGCGTAGGTTGAAGATGGTATCTCTCAAACAACCCTGCAACCAAATACAAGAAATCTCTTGTGTCCCCAACACACCCAATACAATGGTAAATTGTATAGGTGCACTAGTTCGGCGAAGAGATGGTGATAAAAGTGTAGTATGGATAGTAGATATAGGTTTTTGTAATCTGAAAATATAAAAATAGCAAGGTAGCAAGTAACAAAAGTGAGCACAAACGGTATTGCAATGCTTAAAAAGAAGGCCTAGGGTTCATACTTTTGCTAGTGCAATCTCTCAACAATGCTAATATAATTCGATCATATAACCATCCCTCAACGTGCAATAAAGAATCACTCCCAAGTTCCTATTAGTGGAGAACATATGATAGAAATTGTTTGTAGAGTATGAAACCACCTCAAAATTATCCTTTCCGATCGATCTATTGAGCTATTCCTATAAGTGTCACAAACAGCCCTAGAGTTCGTACTAAAATAACACCATATGATACACATCAACCAACTCTAATGTCACCTAGATACTCCAATGTCACCACAAGTATCCGTGAGTTGATTATATGATATGCATCAATCAACTTCATACTCATAATATTCAATCCACACAAAGAACTTCAAGGAGCACCCCAAAGTTTCTATCGGAGAAAAGATAATGAAAACATGCATCAACCCATATGCATAGATTACCCCAATGTCACCGCGGGAATCCGCGAGTTGAGTGCCAAAACATATATTAAGTGAATCAATATAATACCCCATTGTCACCACGGGTATTCATATGCAAGACAATCATCAAGTGTTCTCAAATCTAAAATATTCAATCCGACAATAACGAAACCTCAAAGGGAAAAGATTCGATTCATCACAACAAGGATAGAGAGGGAAGAAATACCATATGATCCAACTATATTAACAAAGCTCGCGATACATCAAGATCGTGCCAAATCAAGAACACGAGAGAGAGAGAGATCAAACACATAGCTACTGGTACAAACCCTCAGCCCCGAGGGTGAGCTACTCCCTCCTCGTCATGGAGACCGCCGGGATGATGAAGATGGCCTCCGGTGATGATTCCCCCTCCGACAGGGTGCCGGAAAAGGGCTGTAGATTAGATCGTTGAGGTACATAGGCTTGCGGCGGCGTAAAAACTCATCTAGGTTAACTTTCGGGGGTTTCTGAATATATATAATTTTTCAGCATTGGAATCACGCGAAGAGGGGCCACAGGGGGCCCACGAGGCACCAGGGCGCGCCTGGGGGGGGGGGGTGGCGCGCCCTGGTGGCTCGTGGAGCCCCTGTGGGTCTTCTGGCCTCCTCCCGAAGCTTCTAGTGTCTCTTATGTTCCAGAAAAAATCGTCAAAAAGTTTCGCTGCATTTGGACTTCATTTGATATGGATTTTCAAGAAAACCCAAAACAAGCAGAAAACAACAACTGGCACTGGGCACTAGGTCAATATGTTAGTCCATCAAAATCATATAAAAACCATATAAAAGTGCACCAAAATCATACAAAACTATAATAAACATGGCATGAATACTTCATAAATTATAGATACGTTGGAGACGTATCAGCGTCCCCAAGCTTAATTCCTGCTCGTCCTCAACTATCTTTTAGCCTTCCATGATTGCTGACACTCAAAGCATATTTTTAGAACAAACCGTTTCAATCAAACACATAGGAAGATAGGGGCTTAATGTTCCGCCTCCCAACTTATTTATCTATGAACGAAATAACTAACTAAGAGGAAAACAAGATTTCTACCGTATACTAGTCTAAAAATAATAAGCTACGGGAGTATAAAGAAAATAAAATACGAAGAAGGATACCTTCATAAGGTAGAGAAGAGACGACTTCAGAGAGAGGAGACGACTTCCAGAATTCCCGCCGGAGAGAAGAAATATATTTTTCCTTTATGAAACTGGTCAAACCAAAATATTGATTTAATCCGAAGTGGATGATTTTTGGACCTATGGGTCTATATTTATAGGTAGAAAGGAGGTTCAAAGGTCTAAGAATAGGCGAGGTGGAACTAAACGTAGACGAAAAAGAGACACACGGTATGGGCCAAAAGGCCTTCGCCGGCCACGCCTACACTGTGGCCCGCAGAGTTTTTTTTTCAGAAATATATTTTTTTCCTGAAAATATTTTTATGTAAAACAAATAAAATAAATTTTGCAAACATAACAGAAAAAAATAATGTATGGGCCGGCCTGCTGCTGCACTACGCACACAGGCGAAGGATAAGTAAGTATCGCCAGGCGCAGGAGAAAGATGTGTGCCACTCTGTGTGAGAAATATATATGGGTCGCTCAGTCAATCTGTTTTTTTAATATAACAGAGAAGGAGAAAGACATAAAATAAAATAAATTCTAAATATAATATATACATATTATATATAAAAATGATCAGATTTTTTTTCTAAAAGATAATCTATTTTTTAGAGGCCAAATAAATATTTCATAAAAATCATTTTTTTGAAAAAATTCAAATAAATCCAAATTTGACTTTCAATATTTTGGCATTTATTTCTTCTGACTTTTTGGAGGGTCATGTTACCTCCTCTCATACTTTTTGATCAAAGTATTTGTCAGGGATTTTTGAAATAAAATTCAATTGCCATTTTGAAATGGAGGCAAAGCAAAACATTGAGAATTCAAATGCCATTTTGAAAATGGCCTTCTACTTCCCACTCTATTTCCAATATTTGAAGAAGTCATATTATCTTTCCTCATGAAAATCCTTGAGTGGCATAAAGTCTCTGGTTTGAAAATATTTCAAATAAAATTCAAATCATTTTCAAATCGCTTTTCATTTCTTTAAATGGAAGAAGTCATATCATCTTCACTCTAGGGTTTTGTGATGAAATGAATTTGAATTCATGGAAACCAAATGCAAGAATGAAAGGTTGGGAAAGCCCTTTTATTCCCTCTCATTTAACTTTCAAAAAGTTTTTCGAATTCCACGCACTTTCAATCAATCAATCAAACAAACAATCATATTATTTAATTAATATAACATTCCAAAAATTATAATTTTGGGATGTTACAAATCTACCACCCTTAAAATGAATCTCGCCCCCGAGATTCGAAGAGGCTAGAAAGAATTAGGTTAGGGTTCAGGGTCTCTTCAAAAATCCATCGATCGTCACAAGGGTCTGGAGTGCTACCACCCTTAAAATCAGAGTTACGGGTCTGTCCAAGACTCGGGTGCTTCCGACTTAGTGTTGACACCATTGGTCTTCTCACACATCTTGAATAACACCATCATTGATGCTTTTCGGGTATATGCTTAATGTTTCCTCGAGATCTTGTGTTCTTTTCCAAAAGAATGTTCTTCCATATACTGAATCTTCTTGGCTGATAGGTCTTGCGCCAATACTAAGCAACTATCGATATTCTCATGGTGGTCATCAAATAATTTGACTGGGGTTCCTGCAGAAAACGGGTCTGGGTTTCATCCTCACCGTATAACCTACGGTTGGCAACGGATGCCTTGTACAAGGGTGAAACGTCGTACCATTCTAAGGTTTAGGCTTCACATCGTCGTCTCTCTACTATAGGTAAGTCACTCAAGATTTTCCATCCCACATAACAAAGGCGAATAATAAGAGTAAGTCGGCATGGTGATCAATCCATTCCGCACCCAAATCATTACCTTGTATATGATTTAGCGAATCTCGCATTCTAACACTCGGTCATCCTCACAAGCATTGCAGAATTTCTCTTGTCGACGAACTAAGTTCGGATAAATCCATTGGTTCTGCAAGCCAGACAAAACATCTATCGTTTCTTCACAACTCTCGGATTTTGCGTAAATTCCTATAAGATCGCCTGTTGGTAAAGTCATAGCTTCTTCCAGGGTTCTTCCTTCAGCAAGAGTGTGCTTGCTTCTTGTCAGGTCCTGGGGCCTGTGGGTTGTGGCCCTTCTCACCACTTGTAAAGCTTGAACTCATCATTGGGATGCAACTGATCATTATTCCAACATCCGGCTTCCTTAGTATTCTTAAATCCATCCAACTGTACTGTATCACTTCCTTTTCTGGGTGCAAAACTAGGATGTAATTAACCGGACTCATCATTGACTTATCCATTCCAAGGTCTGACGTAGCTAACAACTAGCTCTTTTGCTCGGGTAATGGTGTTGGGTTCTACCACCCTTAAAATGAAAAACACTAATTTCTTCAAAATCTTATTCAACATATCATGAGTTTACTCATTGCCTATATAGTAAAAATCCAAATCAATACAATTGATTATGACATGCCAACTTTATTGATTCTCAAATTATTACAATCTACTGCATTTCCATTACATGCCTCAACTCAACACTTCCACTATATAAGAGGGTTTCCTCAACTATTTAGCACAAGTCTTCTTCTCATTTGGACAATTTCTGGCAAAGTGTCTGGCTTCCTTACAGCTAAAACAAATGACGTCCGACAAATCCAGGGGGTTCTTGGTGACTGTGTCTGTTCCTTGGGTTCTTGGCTCCTTTCCTGGGCACATAGTGGCGTAGTGACCTAAGGTCTTGCACTTGAAACATGTGATATGACTTGGGTCCCTCTTTGCAGAAATTGGGTAGTTCTGGGGATGTCTTCGGTTTCTCTTCCTGGGCTTTTTCATACCAATCAGGGCCTCTATTTCCAGTGGGTCATACTCCACTTCTACAGTCGGGAAGTCTCCCAGATACTCTTTTCTTTTCTTCGTGCAATGTTGTGAAAAAATGTCCTTCTTCTCCACATGAATAGCATGCCTTGGAGTAAAGTTTGATTGGGTCTTCTTCGTGTGTGTCTTCAACATCTTTCTTCATCACAGGTTCTTCTAAAATTTCCCTGAGGGCTTCTTTCATTGCTTCCTTCCGCTGCTTGGTAACTTCTTGTACCTTGGGATAAATTTGGCACTGAGTAGGATAGTGGGTAGTCCCTTCACACAAGAAACAAGTAACACTACAGGAATCAGCTGATTTGCCGTCTGCCATGGCAGACGGCAAAGGACCAGAAAGCTGACGGCAAAGGTCTTTGCCATCAGCCGCAGACGGCAAAGGTCTTTGCCATCAGCCGCAGACGGCAAACATGGCCGGCACTGTAAGTTACGGTAAAGAGCTTCTTTGCCGTCTGTTTTCAAACAGCGGATGGCAAAGACATTTGCCGTCAGCTTTCCTGGGCAAGCAGACAGCAAAGAAAGTTGACGGCAAAGGATACACGTTAGCCACGTTAGGTGTCTAACGGGAGGCTTTGCCGTCTGCCGACTGACGGCAAATGTGCCCTCCACTTTGCCGTCTGCTTCATGACGTCATCAGACCCATCACCCTCCCCGCTCTTTGCCGTCTGCCGCTGCCACCTCTTTGCCGCCTGCCATAGACGGCAAACCACGCCATCCTTTGCCGTCTGCCACAGACGGCAAAGTGACCAATTGGGTCAGCCCCCAGTGCTCCCAGGTTGCACAGGTTGCTGCCACGTGGCCAATTTGCCGTCTGCGGACGGCAAAGAGCCTGCATTGCCTCTTTTTATTCTGTTTTTTCTTATATCCAAGCATTTTCACAGCAAATATATGATATATATATATATTTCACAGGGCAAGTTTCACAGCAAACATATGAGATATCCAACACATAAGTTTCATCCATACATACATAGCAAGTTCCACATACATAGTTCCATCCATACATATTACAATAGTTTCATCCATATAGCAAGTTCCACATTGTTCAAAGGTACAAAATCAAAACAGAAAGTAAAAAAAGAAGCACTCCATCAATGCAAGCTTCCGTGAAGTGAATGAAATCTGCAAAATGGGAAATAAGAAAGTTAGAAGAAGAAGACTAGAAGAAGAAGAAGAAGACTAGAAGAAGAAGAAGACGAAGAAGAAGAAGAAGAAGAAAGTAAAAAGAATCACTCCATCAATGCAAGCTCACCAAGGTTATCATGCCATTTATGAGCTAAGTAAGCTAAGTATATGACATTTATGAGCTTACCAAGGTTATCATGCCATTTTTGACCTAAGTAAGCTAAGTATATGACATTATGAGCTTAGCAAGGTTATCATGTCTTTTATGAGCTTAGTAAGCTAAGTATATGACATTTATGAGCTTAGCAAGGTTATCATGCCATTTATGAGCTAAGTAAGCTACTTATGTCATGAATGAACTAAATAAGCTAAGTATAGGTCATTATTGAGCTAACCTAGGTAATTATGCCATTTTTGAGTTAACTAAGCATATTATGCCATTTTTGACATAAGTAAGCTAAGTATAGGTCATTATTGAGCTAACCTAGGTAACTAAGCATATTAGAGCTAACTTAGGTCATTTTGGAGATAACTTAGGTAAAATGGATCATTTTGGAGCTAAGTAAGCTTATTATGTCATTTTGGACGAAAATAAGCTAAGTATATGACATTTATGAGGTTACCAAGGTTGTTATGCCATTTTTGACCTAAGTAAGCTAATTATGCCATTTTTGACATAAGTAAGCTAAGTATATGTCATTATTGAGCAAACCTAGGTAACAAAGCATATTAGAGCTAACTTAGGTCATTTTAGAGCTAACTTAGGTAAAATGGATCATTTTGGAGCTAAGTAAGCTTATTATGTCATTTTGGAGGAAAATAAGCTAAGTTTAGGTCATTATGGTAAGCATATTGGAGGAAATAAAGCTAAGTCTAGGTCATTATGGTAAGCATATTGGAGGAAATAAAGCTAAGTCTAGGTCATTATGCATTTGTTAAGCAAAACACTAGAGAAAACTTACCGTCATCACGGAGCTGAAGCACCGGGGGTGCTCGTGCCGGTAGCACCTGGAGAAGGATCGTGCGATGCTTGTCTGGAGTTACGCTGCACCAGAGATCATTTGCAATGTCTCGTTAGCATGATGACACTCAAATGTTAAGACTAGTAACTAATGACCATTCAAATGAAACTCACTGTGGTCCCCGGAGCAATGACTGGCATCGGCGGAGGGGTCTGACCGGTCTTCTCGCACACAGACTGCACATTTGGTTTTGACGAGTCAGTCATATTAGTTAGTAATGAAACGAACATTAAGTGCATGATTTGGCTAATATGCAGAAGAAACTTACCACGAGGAGCTCGTACATGGCCCGGTTCGCCATGCCATTCCGTGCCCTCTCCTCCTCCAACATCCTAGCCATCCTCTCCTCCAACTCCCGCTCCTTCTCCGCCGCCTGCCGGTCCCTCTCCTGCAGAAGCGCCTAGGTTTTCTCTCTGAATAGCAGCCTGCAACACCACTCCTCGTTAGCATTGTAATCATCGAGCAGACGCACACACAATGTAATGGAGAGGAAAGAAATCTGAGTTTGTATAACTAACCTCGATGGCGAGCTCCATTGGCCGTGGACGAGGCCTTATCTCAGGGGCGGAGCTCGTTTGGCATGCCTTGATCTCCGGGAGAGTGCTAGGACAACGTATAAGTCCATCTCCAATGGCTATCGAGCCATGGGACCTCCCGCCACCAGATATCATCACCAGCTCTGGATCAATGGGACCCTGGCTCGGGTTAAAGTCCTCCCCTTTCCTCGCCTTCCCCTCATCTCTGTACCTCACGAGCTTGTTGTGCGAGCAGATGTTGGTGAAGCTCTCTGGATGATCGAGGCCAGACGCAGAGAATGCCTTGACCTTCTTGTACGAGGCAGTATGGGCCATGGCATAGAGGTCATACACCTCTGGCACCTCCGCCTTATTGTATCGCCCCTAAAAGAGAGGAACAGAGTAAATTAGTAATTAAAGGGCTCAAGCTAGCATGAAGAATGAATTGCATGAATCATGAAGCAAACCACATACCCAGTTCCGCCCGAACTGATATAAGTTGGCGCTGCCTTGATGGTGTGGCACACCTTCCATTTGGGCATGCCGGTCCTTGGAATTGTTGTGGAGGGCTAGCCATTGGTCTGAGCACCACTCATCCACCAACACCTCCCAACAATCCATCTGATCCGCACACCATCTCGGGGGCACCTAAGTTAGTAAAGAGAAACTTGAGCGCTACGCCTACGAATCAAATCAAGGAAACTAAGTACAAGGCCTTAAGAATAGGTAATTACCATCATGTACTACTCCTTCTTCAGAAACTTTTCACGGCACGCCTGCTTGGTCTTCTTAATACCACGCGAGGCGTAGTAGTCTCGAACAGCCTCCACTCGAGCCTCGTGCCGTAAGTTTTGTAGTAGGCGCTTGCACGCGGCATCGATAACCTGTGCCGCGGCCTCCTCGTATCCCTCCTCACACCTGTAGAAGGTCTGCAATCAAACGAGACAACATTGATTAGTACAATAACTAGCTATTTGAAGATTTTTAATTGTGTAAAGGAGAAATTACCCAAAACTTTCTGATCACCATCTCTGCCCTCGTGTGGCACAAGACACCGTCGATCATCTCCTCCGGCGGGGCCGGGGCAGCCAAGTAGTGCTCCCAGCTCAATCCTAGCTGTGGAACCTGACCCTCACCGGGCAACGTGACAAACCCCGGGAAGTTTTGCCGGTAAAGCACACCAAGGACGGTGTTGGGCCTGCGGACATCCGGAGCGTGGTCCCAACCCCTGCAGTATGACAAGGCCAACGCATTAGATATTTGAAGAAACGTGAAGGCAAAAGGTACAAACAGAGTAAATGCACTTACCTCTCCCTATCAGGGAAAATCAACCACCTCTGCTCGCGGGTCGCCGGCATGGTCGGGAGCCGTGTACAACCACGTTGGTAGACGGTGGCCCCCTCAACCACCTTGCCCTCGCTATCAGCCGAATCCCCGCCACCATCAGCATGGCCACTCGGCCCCGCAGGTGGATCCGGCCAGGTACCCCATCCGGACGTCTCCTGGGACGTAGCCTGGTCCGGAGTCTCGTGGGCCAAAGTCTAGTCGGCCGAAGGCCCGTCGACCCGAGGCTCGTGGACCGGAGTCCGCGTAGCCTCCTCCTCGGACGGGTCCACCCTAGCAGTCACGTGCTCGGGTGAATCAGCTGGGGGTGGCGGCGAGGAAGGCGTACGAGCCTGCCTACCTCCTCTCCCACGGCCACGTCCTGATCTACCTTCTCTCTTCTTCCCTCCCCGACCTCGTCCCCCGATGGGCACCGACGCCGACGAAGAAGGGCCCGGCGGTGTCCCCATACTGTCCAACAACGCTCGGCGGAGAGGTACGGGTGGAATGGAACCCCTCCCACCACGCGCCGACGAAGAAGGAGCCTCGGAGCGCTCCGGACCCGCGCCCACCATCTTTCAACACTTGCCATGACAAAGAGTAAACGAAATTAGTACAACATAAAAAAATTTAATACCGACATGAATAATAATAAATGGAATACCTAACATGAACTAATTAATAATATATATGTACATAATAATAATTGAATACCTGACATGAACTAATATTAATCTTCATCGTCTATATATGCTCCGGGGTCAATTAATGCATCATCATCATCACTATCAGTAATGACGTGCTCATCATCATCATCAATAAATGCATCAACATGTGGAAGGCCTCCTTTACGTAATTGGTCAAGCATTGACGGGTCATCCGCAGCAGTAACCTCTTCTTGTTCCGGCTCTTCTTGTTCCGGCTCAGGGGTGAAGTCGTATTCACTGTCACTGTCTACTTCAATGTTATGGGGTGAAGTAGAGCGGTTTTTGAAACGTTTTTTGGAAAGACGTGTTTCTTGGAAGAATTCTCCTTCATATGTGTCTGGGTTAATGTGAGGTTCATAATCCTCTTCATTGGGGGGAGGTGGTCTAACATGTGGCGGCACTTCATAAACGACATCCCAACCATTGAGATTTGGATCACTTTGACAGGCCCACGGTAGATAGAAAACTTGGGTTGCCTATTGAGCCGTAATATAGACATCGGGAACATCCAAATGGGTGCTTTGTTTGATTTCGACTAGCCCTATATGTTCATGAGTCCTTCTAGTCTCCTTCGGCTGGAACCAAAAACATTTGAAGACTACGACGTTCGGTGGGTTTGCACCATAGAATAGAAGTTCATAAATTGCTTCAACTCTTCCATAATACTCGGTATCTCCTTCGCCGATAGCTGAGACACAACAATTTGTAGACTTTCGGTCGGACATAGATAGCTCTTTGCCATAGGTACGAAAGCGATACCCGTTGATGTCGTATTTGTCAAATGAACGGACCTTATAGTCAAAACCATTAGCGACTTGTCTCAATTTGGCGTCCATAGACTCTGAATTAGCCTACAAGTTTAATACGAAAGGATTGTTGCATTAGCCGCAATTTAGACGAAGAAATGAAATGGTCTAATGGAAATTACAGTTTGTTTCAAGCAAGAGATGAAACCGGGATAGCCGCCTCCATGCTTTGCCAGAAGCTCATACTCTTCGACGGAATCCTTTTGGATCACCGCTCCATACGAGAATTTGGCGATGTATCAACTGTATCAAATATCCGGGAATAAGAGCAGTTCAAAGGAATTAGAAGTTGTGAAACAATGTACCGAGAACTTACTCGTTGTACGGCCGCACTTCTGTTAGGTTGTTGAAGATATACAACGAAATGGTCCGCCATTCTTCGACATCCAACGGTATTGGTTTCGAAGCACCGGCTGGTGCGAGCTTCCCTTTGAATAGGCTGAGGTTGGATCCACCCTTTTTAGGGTCGCCAGCATTGTACCGAGGCTTCGGATTATGCAAATGACGATTTTTGGCTTCGTAGTGTGCTGTCACGAAGTTTGCCGCCTCCTCAGTAATGAATGCCTCGGCCATCGATGCTTCAATTCTACGTTTATGTTTACATTTTGCTCGAAGCGTCTTCTGCATCCTCTCAGTTGCGTAGCACCAACGATTCTGCACAGGCCCCCCCAATCATGCCTCGGTCGGGAGATGCAAAATCAAATGCTGCATTGGATTAAAGAAGCCCGGTGGGAAGATCTTCTCTAACTTGCAGATCAACTCCGGCACCAACTCTTCCATTTCATCTAGCAAGCCAGGCGATAGTTCTTTCGCACAAAGAACACGGAAGAAATAGCTCAGCTCTGCCAGTACTAGCCATTCATCCTCAGGGATAAATCCACGCAACATCACCGGCATTACCCGCTCAAGCCATATGTGCCAATCATGACTCTTGAGACCAAATATTTTCAATTTTTCAAGACTCGCTCCCCTCTTTAGATTCGCTGCATACCCATCGGGGAACATCAACTCCTTTTTCACCCACAAGATAATTTCCCTCATATCTGGCCTTCCAAGATTGAACCATGCCTTTGGCTTTGTCCAGTTCTGCTTTCCTTTCGGTTGTCGCATGTTTTGTAACGATCTATCACATAGAGCCTCCTGATCGACTCTAGCCTTAGGATTATCCTTTGACTTCCCCTCTATGCCGAACAATGTACAAAAGAGGGCCTCGGCGACATTCTTTTCAGTGTGCATCACGTCGATGTTGTGTGGGCAAAGGAGGTCTGTGAAGTAAGGCAGATCCCACAAGCATGTCTTGTGAGTCCAGGCGTGTTCCGAATTATACCCCTTGAAATACCCTGGACGCTCTGGATCCGGCTCAAGAGCGTTTAACTGATCCAGGGTCTGTTGGCCTATGAACGCAGGTGGTGCAGAGTTTTTGACAACTCTACCTTTGATGAATTTATTCTTGTCTTTTCTGAACTTATGGCGAGGATCCAGGAACTGTCTATGCAAGTCGAAGCAAGAATACTTGCGACCCGCATCCAGCCAACGAAACTCAAGAGCTGCCTTGCATGTGGGGCATGGGAACCTTCCATGCACACACCAGCCAACGAATAGCGCATACGCCGGCAAGTCATACATCGAGTACATGTACCACACATGCATTAGGAAGTTTTTTTTGTAGCGGCGTCATATGTCTTGATCCCATTATCCCAAGCTTCTTGCAATTCATCCTTAAGCGGCTGCATGTACACATTCATACTCTTCCCCGGATAGTTGGGCCCCGGAATTATCAACGTCAGGAAAATGTTCTTTCTTTGCATAATCTGTCCGGGGGGGGGGGAGATTGAGTGGAATGACAAATACAGGCCAACAACTGTATTGGGCTGCCATCATACCAAACACATTGAACCCATCCGTGCTGATGGCGACTCGAGGATGCCTTGGATCTGCCGCTTTATCATGATGTATTGCATCGAAGTGCTTCCACGCAAAAGCGTCCGATGTGTGTACCAACATCTGATTCCCATCTGCATCTAGTTCGGTTCTTTTGCCCAATTTGCGCCATGTCATCTGTCTGGCCGTCTCTTCGACCATGAAAAGACATTGAAGTCTTGGTATGATTGGCATATACCGAAGAACATTAACTGGGATTTTTGTCTAACTCTTCTCACCCATACCGTTGTCTACCACAACATACCTGGAAGACTTGCAAATGGGACAATAGTTCAAGTCCGCATACTCAAGCTTAAATAAGGCACATCCATTCTCACAGGCATCTATCTTCTCATAGGGCATCTTAAGTACACGGAGGATTTTTTCCGACTGGTATAGGTTTGTAGGCATTACATGGCCTTTGGGTAGAAAGCGTCCAAATAGTGTCATCATCGCGTCGTAGGATTCTCTGCCCAAGTTGAATTGAGCCTTCAGAGCCATTACTTGTGCGATGGCATCCAGCTGACAAAGCTCTGTGTGCTCGTGGAGAGGACGTTTTGAAGACTCCAACATATCATTGAAGGCCTTTGCAGATTCCTCCATCTCATCGTCCGAATCCCGAGCATCATCAAAGTCTTCCACCATGTCTTCGATCCCGGTACCATGCTCGTCGATGCGACGACGGCCCACCTCAGCTCTGGCACGTTGGGCAGACTCACCATGAAATGTCCAGACCGTATAAGCAGGCATAAAACCCCACTTCTGCAGGTGTTTACTCATTTCAAGCTCTGTCCTCTTATTATAGTTGTCGCACCGGACACAGGGGCATCAGGTTTTTCTCTGGCCATTTGCAAATGCGGCTCTCACAAACCCCTTGGTTTTTGTTAACCATTCATCGGTCCTGTCTTTCTGACAAGTGTGACCGGTGTACATTCACGCACGATCACTCATCTTGCCTAGCTACTGGACACACAAGAAATATATACATAATTCAGCAAACCATATTCATCAGTTAATGGAGTTTGTCAGTTTTATTACGTCCATGCAACCTAGACGCTAATAGGTAAAGATAGGTCCTAATCCCACCCGAGTATGTGTAGATTGGGTTCGTTTTCCCATGCTCTGCTCCGGATCTGACGCAAAATTTCGGCAGCACCTCCCCGCTGTTCTCCTGATACACGTCTCGGCAATAAGCAGAGAGGATGTGTACCCGGAGAACAACAGGGAGGCACTGACGAAATTCTGCATCGGATCCGGAGCAGAGCATATGGGAAAATGAACCCAATCTACACATACTCGGGCTGTCCATGGATAACGTTGGACAATTCGAAAGAATCATGGTTATAAATATGCAAATGCATGCATATTTATAGATGTAACCCTTTCGAACGGGAGACGCATAGTGGTCACGCATACTGATGATTGAAGACACCTATAGCTAGCAAGTTTCATCGGCACGAAGACCGGAACAGAGCAAATGAAGGGGGGAGGAGGAGATTTCATTTGTGCTCACCCACGAACGCAGGGGCGGAGCTCGTCGAACGCACGGGGAGGTCGTCGAACACCAGACCCTCGCAGCGACGAAACAACCGCACATTTAAATCCACCCGATCAACACAAATATGATGTTTTTTATAACAAAATCGAAAAATATATGACCTAACTCATAATTCACAAATATATGACCCCGTCGGCCTCTGGAAGGCCGAAGAGCACCTTTTCGGTCAACAGGAGGCCGAAGAGGTGTCGGGGGTCGGGGGTGTCGGGGGTGTCGTGTCTGGGTGTCGTGGTGTCGGGGTGTCGGGGTCGGGGTGTCGGGGTTGTCGTGTCTGGGTGTCGTGGTGTCGGGGTCTCGGGCTGTCGGGGTGTCGGGGTGTCGTGTCGGGGTCGGGGTGTCGTGCCGGGGTCGGGGTGTCGTGTCGTGTCGGGGTCGGGGTGTCGTGTCGGGGTCGGGGTCGGGGTGTCGGGGTGTCGTGTCGGGGTCGGGGTGTCGTTTTCTTCTTCTTCTTCCTCTTCTTCTTTTTTTCCTCTTTTTCCTTTTCTTCTTCTTCCTCTTCTTCCTTTTCTTCCTTTTCTTCTTCTTCTTCTTCTTCTTCTTCTTCTTCTTCTTCTTCTTCTTCTTCTTCTTCTTCTTCTTTTTTCTTCTCCTCCTCCTCTTCTTCTTCTTCTTCTTCTTCTTCTTCTTCTTCCTTTCCTTTTTCCTCTTCTTCTTCTCCTCCTCTCCTCTTTCTTCTTCTTCTTCTTCTTCTTCTTCTTTTTTCTTCTCCTCCTCTTCTTCTTCTTCTTCTTCTTCTTATTTTTTCTTCTTTTCCTTTTTTCTTTTTCCTTTTTTTTCCTTCTTCTTTTCTTCTTTTTTTCTTCTAGGTTTTTTCTTTTCTTCTTTTTCTTCTAAGTTTTTTCTTCTAGGTTTTTTCTTTTCTTCTTTTTCTTCTAACTTTTTTCTTTTCTTCTTTTGTATCTAAGTTTTTCCTACCTAATAAACTAACTAACTAATTTAACAGAAAAAAAAACAAAAAAAAAGACGGGGGTGGGGCACTCACCAGGGGGCGGCCGGCGGCGAGGGGCGGGGGTGAAGCTCCGGGGCGGCCGGGGGCTGCCGGCGGCGAGGAGAGGAGGCCGCCGGGCGGGGGCGGCTGGCGGCGAGGAGAGGAGGCCACCGGGCAGGGGGCGGCGGATCGCGCGGGCAGGGGCGGCGGAGCGCGGGGCCAGGGGGCAGGGACGGCGGGGTGCGGGGGCAGGGGGGCAGGGGCGGCAGGCCGACGGCGCAGGGCGGCGGAGCGGCGGGCCGGCGGCGGCGACGGGTGCGGCGGCGGAGGGAGCGAGCGAGAGAGGGGTGCGGGGGAGGAGAGTGGGGTAGTGGGGGCCGGGCGTGCGCGGGCTAGCCATTTAATTTCTTTGAACTGCTCCTTTGCCGTCTGCTAGCACACGGCAAAGATGGATATGCCGTCTGCTAGCAGACGGCAAAGAGGCCAGCCATTAGGTTAGCCCACGCCGTGCTTTGGTGGGCCCCACATCCCTCCTTTGCCGTCTGCCTGGCCGTTCTTTGCCGTTTGCTAGCAGACGGCAAAGGGCCAGCAGACAGCAAAGAGGTGACCTAGCCAGCGCCGAGCCCCCCTGGGGCCCACGGGCCTCTTTGCCATCTGCCATTGGCCTCTTTGCCGTCAGCTGGCGGACGGCGAAGAGACAACTGACAGCAAAGACTCTCTTTGCCATCAGCTGATTCTTTGCCGTCAGCTTTTCCAAAGATGACGGCAAAGAGGCTCTTTGCTGTCAGCTGGCAGACGGCAAAGAGGGGACAGATGGCAAATTGCCAGATTCCAGTAGTGTAACCTGCCTAGTTGGGCATTCTCCAGCTAAATGATTTCCTTCACAATGAGGGCATCCATGCTTGTGTTTTTCATGGGTGTGTCCTATTTTTCCGCAAATCTTGCATGCGCAGGGTTTCTTCTTCGGGTTATCACAGTGCTTCCAGATAAGACGAAATCTCAATAGAATCATCTTGAATTCTTCCCAAGCATTTGCTCCATTTCATCCTTGTACAGCTTGATGTATCTCTCGCCAGGTTGCAGTACCTCGTGTGATGTGTCGTAGGGTGTATGGAACCATATACTCTCCTTCAATACCGTACTCCTTTATGCGTTCTTCCATGTTCTGAACCCATTGCTCCGTCTCCAATTGAGTCATTGATACAGAAAATATGAGTTCATCTCCATACACCATCTAGTGGGCCAAAGGGTTTTGGGTAAGGACGGGATATGATTGGAGAGAGAGAGGGAAAGATACCCATACAAACAAATGGCACAACAGCTAAAACATGGAATAACTCCACACATTCGTTCAATTCAAACAATCCTATAGTACTGCCATCCACATAAGTTGGTATGGTCAGATACTCTAATCGCAAAAACGTTTATTTTTATTCACTCATGGTGGACTACAGCTAAGCTAGCTTCTTCAGGTCTTGATCCTTTCTCTGCTGGCTTCTTCTGATCGTGCTTGATCTTCTCAAGTTCTTCGGCCAGATCATCTCTGTTGACGCGAAGTATCTTGTGACGTCCTTGAATCTCCTGGAGTTGCGTTTGTAGCTTCTGGATTTCAACATCCTTGGCATGAGCCATGGTCCTACTGTCCTTCAGTTCCTGACGAATCTTCTGGATCTCGATGTTTTGCTCCTCCAGCTTGGCTACTTTCAGCTTCTGGGTCCTGAGTTCTTCACGAAGTGCTTCCTTGTCAAATAAGGTTTCCAGAAGGTCCATCTGAAGATTCTTGATGTAATATTCCAGATCTTGGTGATAAACCAGCATAGGTGAAAACATCATATTTTGCTCATTTGTCAAGGCGATAGGTGCTCCATCAGCCTTCTGCCATCCAATCTTTCCAAAGAAATGCTTGCTTAACTTAGCACGGTGACGATACCACAAGCGGGAAATTGCATCATTGATAGCCATGTTTATGCCCATGTCTCTGCCATGAGCTATCATTCCATAGTTGATGTCTCCTGTCTTGGGGTTTTCTTGACGTCCAAAAACTTGAGTCTTGACGCTCCATGTTCCGGTCTTCGTCTGACACACCTTGATCTCGGGTATCGGCGGCTTCAACAGTCGGACAAGTTCCATAAGGGCTGGACTACAGGGAACATCTTCGTAGTGTTGTCTTTTGTTCAGGGTGAAGTTCTTCATCTAAAATTTTGAAGCAAGGGGGGTTTTCGGCAAAGAATTTCAGAAGGGTACGAGAAAAATATAAGTTGATCCTATCAGGGTCTTTCTAAGTCATGTCAATCTGGGGATTCTTCAGAGCCTTCAAATTCTTCGAGTCTTCGGAGTCTTCAACCGTTGTAACTTCAATTATTCTAATGCACGGTAAAATCCTCTTTATTCTGAAGTGGTCCTCAGTTGTCCTATATCTTGTCCTTCTCGGAGTGGTCTCATCAGTTGAACCTCCATGTAGTCAAAATGGAGAGGGGTATAGTCTAACTATTTGAGGTAAGAGGGAATATTTGATAAAGCTCAGAAAAGATGAGAGGTAAGGATAAAGTTTTAGAGATCCTTTCCTAAGGGATTTCCATTTCCTAGGGTCACGTCCTACAGTCAACATGTGCTCTGATACCATCTTGTAACGACCCGGTTCCGGAAAGGATCCAAGTCTCTGTGTTTAATGTGCCATCCCTGGATCGGTATGCTAGCACACACAGTACTCGATGAAATAGCAGAAAATCACATGTAAAAAGTAACGTAAATGCTATTACCTTAATTCACACAGCGGAAATATCAACAGAGGTTGTGGAGTCCCATCAACACCAATGGCAAAGTTGAGTGTAGACAACGTAACCCTATCGTATCACTTACTCGTCGTATAATTCCTGCAACATGTGACGTTGCAGCCGTGTAGGTCAGTACGTTGAATGTACTGGCAAGTCACACCACAAGAGACGATGAAATTCCTACTTCTACATGCAATATGGCTGGTGGAAGGTTCTAAGTTTAATTTGCGTAAAGCTGATTTTTCCCTACCATCAAAAGAATATCAAATTATTACTACCAAGATTATCATAAAATGATTGAGATGGTTTCTCCACTCAATCTATACCCAAATTGTTTCAAACCCATTAAATTAATTAAATGTGATGAGATCGCTCAAATTCCCTATTTCCAGATGCTCAAATTGTCCATAACCAGGGACACGGCTAATCGATTGGTTTTATACTCTGCAGAGGTTTACGCACTTTTCCCCACAAGACTCGATCACCTCCTCTGTAGTCCTCGCACTGCCTGGTGTTTGAGAACCGGAAGATTGAGACATAGTCTTTCAGAAGTATTTCCCCTTAACCCTGGGTAGACCGGTACACCTACATATATAACTACATCTGCTAGCCTACCCGGAAAGAGGTCACGCAACGTACTCAACTAAGCCAGAGCCCATAATGGCGTGTGGCTGCACAGGTAAGCTTCTAGTCATGAAAAATTGATAAATCCCTTTGAGCCTGGGTGGTATTCCATAGGGTGATCTCACGGGTACTTCGGGATTCCCTGGGCAAGCACTGGTTTCTCCAGGTGCCCGGGCTAGACCACTGGTTACTCCAGGGTGCCCCATACCAATCCACCCAGATGTGTGTTAATGTTGCCACCTTATGGTTACCCAAAATTATAATATCCCTCGCAACTTGCATGAATCACACATACCAATCCCCGTCTACTATAGCATAGCAAAATTCCTACAACGTTGGCGACAAGGGAGTAACGGCTCATACCTACCTCAATGAACTACTGGGTTTATAATATAGCCAACTTATATATTCATGCAATCCTACATCAAAAGGACTAAATGCATATAGAAAACATAGGTATTAAAGGGGCATGATCAAGATGTAACTTGCCTTGTACTATTGATGAAGATTCTCCGCACTCATAATCGTGATAGTTCTACTCGTCACACTCCGATCAATCTATCGTAACCACACAATTACATACAAATAAGCAATCACTCCACAAGCAAAAGAAAGCATAAAGAAGCATAGAGAAAGCTTATGAAATACTCCGAGAAAACCAAACAAAGGTTCAGAAGTTGAAACTAATGATGCTACTGGATGTAGGAAGTCATTATGAACATGTCGGAAAAGAATCGGTAGATTCGGAATAACGGATCAAAAAATACAAGTGATTCAATATGGCATTGAATCTGCTTAGAAAGCTGTGTAGCAACACGTTTGTGGACTAGTAGAGTAATTTGACAATGATCAAAAATTACATATTGAAAAGATAACACTAATTGTACGAACGGAAAGATTTCTTCAATACGAATCCGACGCAATAGGATTCATCAGAAACGGAGTTACGGTTAAAAATATATAATCAAAGGAAGTTTATTTGATAGATTCACTGGATAGGTGGAATCAAGACGAAAATGTAGGCGTTGGTTTTATCTAATTCGGATGAACGAGTAAAAAGTTATGGCTATTTGAAAAATCAGGGCCAAGCTGTTTTATGAAAGAAAAAGAGCTATGGCTACAAGAATTCTAGGCCTAGAGTGTAAATACAGGGACTAATTGATAAATCTAATTATTTTATAAATAAGACCCTACGATGAACGAAATAACTAACTAAGAGGAAAACTAGATTTCTACCGTATATTAGTCTAAAAATAATAAGCTACGGGAGTATAAAGAAAAAAAATATGAAGAAGGATACCTTCATAAGGTAGAGAAGAGACGACTTCGGAGAGAGGAGACGACTTCCAGAATTCCCGCCGGAGAGAAGAAATAGATTTTTCTTTTTTGAAACTGGTCAAACCAAAATATTGATTTAATCCGAAGTGGATGATTTTTGGACCTATGGGTCTATATTTATAGGTAGAAAGGAGGTTCGAAGGTCTAAGAATAGGCGAGGTGGAACTAAACGTAGACGAAAAAGAGACACGCGGTATGGGCCAAAAGGCCTTCGCCGGCCGCGCCTACACTGTGGCGCACAGAGTTTTTTTTTCAGAAATACATTTTTTTCCTGAAATATTTTTATGTAAAACAAATAAAATATTTTTTGCAAACATAACAGAAAAAAAATAATGTATGGGCCGGCCTGCTGCTGCACTGCGCACGCAGGCGAAGGATAAGTAAGTATCGCCAGGCGCATGAGAAAGATGTGTGCCGCTCTGTGCGAGAAATATATATGGGTCGCTCAGTCAATCTGTTTTTTTTAATATAACAGAGAAGGAGAAAGACATAAAATAAAATAAATTCTAAATATAATACATACATATTATATATAAAAATGATCAGAATTTTTTTTCTAAATGATAATCTATTTTTTAGAGGCAAAATAAATATTTCATAAATATCATTTTTTTGAAAAAATTCAAATAAATCCAAATTTGACTTTCAATATTTTGGCATTTATTTCTTCTGACTTTTTGGAGGGTCATGTTACCTACTCGCATACTTTTTCATCAAAGTATTTGTCAGGGATTTTTGAAATAAAATTCAATTGCCATTTTGAAATGGAGGTAAAGCAAAACAGTGAGAATTCAAATGCCATTTTGAAAATGGCATTCTACTTCCCACTCTATTTCCAATATTTGAAGAAGTCATATTATCTTTCCTCATGAAAATCCTTGAGTGGCATAAAGTCTCTGGTTTGAAAATATTTCAAATAAAATTCAAATCATTTTCAAATCCCTTTTCATTTCTTTAAATGTAAGAAGTCATATCATCTTCACTCTAGGGTTTTGTGATGAAATGAATTTGAATTCATGGAAACCAAATGGAAGAATGAAAAGTTGGGAAAGTCCTTTTATTCCCTCTCATTTAACTTTCAAAAAGTTTTTCGAATTCCACGCACTTTCAATCAATCAATCAAAGAAACAATCATATTATTTAATTAATATAACATTCCAAAATTTAGAATTTTGGGATGTTACATAGCAAGTAACAAAAGTGAGCACAAACGGTATTGCAATGCTTAAAAACAAGGCCTAGGGTTCATACTTTCGCTAGTGCAATCTCTCAGCAATACTAATATAATTGGATCATATAACCATCCCTCAACGTGCAATAAAGAATCACTCCCAAGTTCCTATTAGCGGAGATCATAAGATAGAAATTGTTTGTAGGGTACGAAACCACCTCAAAGTTATCCTTTCCGATCGATCTATTGAGCTATTCCTATAAGTGTCACAAACAGCCCTAGAGTTCGTACTAAAATAACACCATATGATACACATCAACCAACTCTAATGTCACCTAGATACTCCAATGTCACCACAAGTATCCGTGAGTTCATTATACGATATGCATCAAACAACTTCATAATCATAATATTCAATCCACACAAAGAATTTCAAGGAGCACCCCAAAGTTTCTATCGGAGAAAAGATAATGAAAACGTGCATCAACACATATGCATAGATTACCCCAATGTCACCACGGGAATCCGCGAGTTGAGTGCCAAAACATATATCAAGTGAATGAATATAATACCCCATTGTCACCACGGGTATTCATATGCAAGACATACGTCAAGTGTTCTCAAATCTGAAATATTCAATCCGACAATAACGAAACCTCAAAGGGAAAAGATTCGATTCATCACAACAAGGATAGAGAGGGAAGAAACACCATATGATCCAACTATATTAACAAAGCTCGCGATACATCAAGATCATGCCAAATCAAGAACACGAGAGAGAGAGAGAGATCAAACACATAGCTACTGGTACAAACCCTCAGCCCCGAGGGTGAACTACTCCCTCCTCGTCATGGAGACCGCCGGGATGATGAAGATGGCCTTCGGTGATGATTCCCCCCTCCGGCAGGGTGCCGGAAAAGGGCTGTAGATTAGATCATGGAGGTACAGAGGCTTGCGGTGGCGTAAAAACTCATCTAGGTAAACTTTCGGGGGTTTCTGAATATATATGATTTTGCAGCGTTGGAATCACGCGAAGAGGGGCCACAGGGGGCCCACGGGGCACCAGGGCATGCCTGGGGGGGTGGCGCGCCCTGGTGGCTCGTGGATCCTTGTGGGTCTTCTGGCCTCCTCCCGAAGCTTCTGGTGTCTCATATGTTCCAGAAAAAATCGTCAAAAAGTTTCGCTGCATTTGGACTTCATTTGATATGGATTTTCTGGAAAACCAAAAACAAGCAGAAAACAGCAACTAGCACTGGGCACTAGGTCAATATGTTAGTCCATAAAAATCATATAAAAACCATATAAAAGTGACCAAAATCATACAAAATATAATAAACATGGCATGAATACTTCATAAATTATAGATACGTTGGAGATGTATCAGCATCCCCAAGCTTAATTCCTGCTCGTCCTCGAGTAGGTAAATGATAAAAGAAATAATTTATGAAGTGTGAATGCTAGCATAGTCCATAAGTTTGATCAATGATAATTTCAATCACATTTTCTAGCATCAATATATATCATAATCAGTAGCTCATCTCATAAAGCTTCTCATGATCAAGTAGCAAGCTATTCACATGTTTAAAGTATAGGCCATAAACTTTCTTGAAAACTAACAAACTATGTTCTCAGTCATCAAACAATTGAAAGTCATCTTATTTTCAGGAAAGGTCTATGTAAGAGCTTTGATCTAGCAAATTCCACATACTCAACCATCTTTTAGTCTTCCATGATTGCTGACACTCAAAGCATAATTTTAGAACAAACCGTTTCAGTCAAACACATAGGAAGATAGGGGCTTAATGTTCCGCCTCCCAACTTATTTATCTCAGGGATAATGTCAACAATAATACCGCATAAAGGTAGATATAGTGGACTCATTTGGCACAACTTGGGTTTAAGGATTTTGGATGCACAAGCAGTATTTCCGCTTAGTACAAATTAAGGCTAGCAAAAGATTGAGAAGCAACCAACCAAAAAATGAAAACGGTGATAAACATGCATTGAACATAACTAACACCGAATAATGCACCATAAGTAGGATATAATTTCTTTGCATAACTATTGACTTAACGTGCATGCATTGGGAATCACAAACCTTAACACGAATATTTTTACTAAATCACAATTACTCACTAACATGACTCACACATCATCATCTCCATATCGCAAAACTATTGCAAGGAATCATACTTATCATATCTAATGATCTATATGAAAGTTTTTATTATAACCTTCTTGAATATTCATCACTTTGGGACCAAATTCATATCTTGTGCAAATTACCGTTACTTTCATCAACTCTCAAAAAGATATAAGTGAAGCATGAGAGTGCAAATATTTTTTCAATTTTTTGTATCAACTCTCAAAAAGATATAAGTGAAGCATGAGAGTTGATTTCTTCAAAATTTTCACCAACTCTCAAAATAATTTAAGTGAAGCATGAGAGTTTATTTCTTCAAAATATGGCCACCGCCGTGCTCAAAAAGATTTAAGTGAAGTACTAGAGCAACTGCCTAGCTCAAAAAATTTAAGTGAAGCACATAGAGTATTCTAACAAATTATGATAACGTGTGGCTCTCTCAAAATAGGTGTGTTCAGCAAGGATGATTGTGACAAACTAAAAAGCAAAAAAAGCAAAGACTCAAATATTACACGACGCTCCAAGCAAAACACATATCATGTGACGAATAAAAATATAGCTCCAAGTAAAATTACCGATGGTTGGTAGAAGAAAGAGGGGATGCCTTCTGGGGCATCCCCAAGCTTAGACGCTTGAGTCTTCCTTGAATATTACCTTGGGGTGCCTCGGGCATCCCTAATCTTAGGCTTTTGCTACTCCTTATTCCTTCATCCATTGTGATCTCACCCAAAACTTGAAAACTTCAATCACACAAAACTCAACAAAACCTTCGTGAGATCCGTTAGTATAACAAAATAAATCACTACTTTAGGTACTGTTGCAAACCCATTCATATTTTATTTTTTCATTATACCTACTGTATTCTAACTTCTCCATGGCTTATACCCCCCGATACAATCC
This sequence comes from Elymus sibiricus, assembly GCA_039707655.1. Taxonomy (NCBI): domain Eukaryota; kingdom Viridiplantae; phylum Streptophyta; class Magnoliopsida; order Poales; family Poaceae; genus Elymus; species Elymus sibiricus. The sequence goes on from CM077676.1 coordinate 430,220,313, forward strand.
ATAGTTCCATCAAAACAAGCAAGCAACACATCAAAAACAGAATCTGTCAAAAACAGAACACTCTGTAGCAACCTGTTTAAAAGCCATGCTTCTGTAACTCCAAAAATTCTGAAAAATTAGGAAAACGTGGGCAATTCGTATACCAATACTGTGTAAAAATTTCAGATTTTTCTGACGCTCCAGTACAGAACCAAAATTTCTGCACTGGACGCAAAACTTTCTGTTTTTCAAACAGCATCAATTATACTATCTTCCAAATTATCCTAAAGGTTTTACTTGACACAAACACTAATTAAAAACACAAAAACACAATCATAACAGTATCATAATTGTGGAAACACACAATAATTTATTTTATTCATTGGGTTGTCTCCCAACAAGCTCTTTTTATAGCCATTAAGATAGGCTTTGAGATTTCAATGATGCTCACATGAAAGATAAGAATTGAAGCACAAAGAGAGCATCATAATACATATGAAAAACACACTTAAGTCTAACATACTTCCTATGCATAGGCATTTTATAGGAGAACAAATTATCAAGACAAGCAATCTCTAGCATATGCAAATAGGAAGAATGGAACATTAATAATTTCAACATAACGCGAGGCAATTCAGTAACATGAAGATTTCTAGAACCATATTTTCCTCTCTCAGAATAATTACATGTAGGATCAAAATCAAACTCAATAATATAGCTGTCATGAACAATATTCTCTCTATGATCCACATGCCTAAAAAAATTATAATCCTCCAAGATAGTGGGATTAACATCGACTAAAGTTATGACCTCTCCAAACCCACTTTTATCAAAAAAATTGTAAGATTGATAATTCTCCAAAGTAGTGGGATCATTATTACCTAAAGTTGACGCTCTTCTGAGCCCACTTTTAATAGTATTGCAAACATTATTATCAATAACATATTCATCATGAGGCTTAAATAAATTTTCAAGATCATAAGAAGCATTATCACCCCAATCATGATCATTGCAATAAGTGGTGGTCATAACAAAATTATTATCCCCAAGCTTGTAGTTTTGCATATTATTAGCACAATTGACATTAATAGAATTTATAATAACATCACTGCAATCATGCTTTTCATTCAAGGAGCTATCAAGTATGGGTGCTATAGCAATAATTTCATTTTTAACATAAGGAACTATAGCAAGTTCATCTCTATAAGCATCATTAATATTGGCATCAAGGCCATAAGAATAGCAAGCATCACATTCATCAAGAGGGGATATTTCAATTGAATCAACGAAATCACAAAGCAGTAGACATTCTCTCAATTAATTCACTAACATAGGCATTAGATGCATAATTTTCATAGCAATACTTAAGTATGGCAAAATTTTCAGATTTGTAGAGAGTAATATCATACTTTTCAATCAAAGAAGCAACTTCATAAGCACCCTTAAAAGCAACAAATTCTTCAATTTGTTCGATATCATAGTAACTATAAACACCCTTTTCATAAGAAGATAAGATTTCATTATCATTGAACTCACATAGGTAGGGAAGGTGTTTTTTAGGGTTCTTAGAGCAACAAGTAAAATCATAAATTTTACATAGATTCCAAGCATAGCATAGCAAACTATTTATTTGACCCCATAAGTGTCTCCCTTTTTTAGACAAACGGTGACGCACAAAATGAGCATGCTCATCTAAAGATTTTCCCTCAACTAAACTAGTTGGGGTTTCAGCACGAGCACGAATGGATAGAAGATGATCCAAGTAGTAAACTTTAAGTGGATCCATAGTGGTCTTAAATTTTTGCTTTTATTTCAGTTATTGTGTGTTTTCATAAAGGCAATAAAACCAAGCAAAGAAGCAAACAAGAAAAAGGCAAAAAAAGCAAACGGAAAATATTTTTGTATTTTTGTAAAAACATTTTAGAAGTGGGGGAGATGAAAACGAGAGGCAAAAAATGTAAATGCAAGGAGATGAGAGTTTATGCAAAGGTACTTGATAGATGTTGATGATGTCTCCCCGGCAACGGCGCCAGAAATTGTTCCTGCTACTTGTAGCTTGCGTTGGTATTATCCCCGAAGAGGAAGGGATGATGCAGCACAGTAGAGATAATTATTTCCCTTAGTTATGAAACCAAGGTTATCGAACCAGTAGGAGAATCACACAACACCTCGTTAGCAGTACCTTCACACAAACAACAAACCCTTGCACCCAACGCAAACGAGGGGTTGTCAATCCCTCGGCGGTAAATTGCAAGATTAAATTGTATGTGATAGATTGATAGATTGAAACAAAAAATAAAAAATAAAATAAATAAAAGAAAATTACAGCAAGTATTTTTAGGGTTTTAGTAAAAGATAAAGTAGACCCCGGGGGCCATAGTTTTCACTATAGGCTTCTCTCAAGAAAATAGCATACGGTGGGTAGACAAATTACTGTTGGGCAATTGACAGAAAAGCAAATATTCATGACGATATCCAAGGCAATGATCATGTATATAGGCATCACGTCCGAGACAAGTAGACCGACTCCTGCATGCATCTACTACTATTACTCCACACATCGACGGCTATCCAGCATGCATCTAGTGTATTAAGTCCATAAAAGAATGGAGTAACGCCTTAAGAACGATGACATGATGTAGACAACATAAACTCATGTATGAATAAACCCCATCTTTTTACCCTTAATAGCAATGATACATACGTGTCATGTGCCTTTCTGTCATTGGGATTGAGCACCGCAAGATCAAACCCATTACAAAGCACCTCTTCCCATGGCAAGATAAATCAACTCAGTTGGCCAAACCAAATCAATAGATCGGAGAAGAAATATGAGGCTATAATAATCATGCATAAAAGAGTGCAGCCAAGACTCAAATAATATTCATGGATAATCTGATCATAAACTCACAATTCATCGGATCCCAACAAACACACTGCAAAAAGTGATTACATCGGATAGAACTCCAAAAACATCAAGGAGAACATTGTATTGAAGATCAAAAAGAGAGAAGAAGCCATCTAGCTACTAACTATGGACCCGTAGGTCTGTGGTAAACTACTCACGCATCATCGGAAGGGCAGCAAGGATGATGTAGAGCCCCTCCGTGATCGATTCCCACTCCGGCAGATTACCGGAGAAGGCCTCCAGATGGGATCTCTCTAGAACAGAAGCTTGCGGCGGCGGAAAAAGTATTTCGTGGACTCCCCTGAGGGTTTTTGATTTTTTGGGAATTTATAGTGCTGGAATTAGGTCAAACGGAGCTGGGGTGGGCCCACGAGGCACCAGGGCGCGCCTGCCCCCCCCCCCTCCAGGCGCGCCCTGGTGGCTCGTGGCCACCCCCTCTGGCGTCTGGTCCTCTCCCGAAGCTTCTAGTGTTGGTATTGCCCAATAAAAAATCTCCAAAAAGTTTCGTGGCATTTGGACTTCATTTGGTATTGATTTTCTGTAAAACAAAAACAGGGCAGAAAACAGCAACTGGCATTGGGCACTAAGTTAATAGGTTAGTCTCCAAAAATGATATATAATTGCTGTAAATGCTTAAAAAGACATCCAAGATTCATAATATAACAACATTGAAAAATAAAAAATTATAGATACGTTGGAGACGTATCACCGCACAACGAGTCGGTAATGATCAGATCAAAACCTTGTATGCATCTCCATAGTGATCCTGGGCATGTTCGTAGTGCGGATTTTTTTACTTTCTGCTGCGTTCCCCAACAAATTTCCCCACAAAAGTATGGGTTGATTAGCAGATAACATAGAATCACGCCATGAAAGGCCCACCAAAACATCGCATTATAAATAAGAAGAAAACACACACCATCATCTCCCGCACTCACCAAACCAAAAACTCCCTTAGTTCCAAAATATAAGGTGTATTTGTTTTTTGAAAAGTCAAATTTCTTTAACTTTGACCATGTTCAGACCCGAAAATATCGACATCCATAATACTAAATAAGTAAAACATGAAAATTCATTTTATGGTGAAATACCAATTTGATATTATGTATATTGATATATTTGTCTACAAATTTTATCAAACTTAAAGAGTTTCGCTTTTCAAAAAACTAATACATCGTATATTTCGAAACAAAGGGAGTAAAAAACTAATAAAACCCCAGCAACACCAATGGCGCAGCAAAGCGCGCCCAACCCTTCCAGTATATACGATGAAGGAAGGAGTGAGATCTGCCGGCATTGGTGCGGCCAATTTTGATGAGTGTTACCAAATAGCTTGTGATTTCCCATTTGACCTTTTTGAGCATTGTATTAGAGAGTCTAACATGGTAGCCCATGAGTACGATAGAATGACTAGTAGTTCCCCGCCTAGGCAGTGGCCAAATGATGCTCCTTTATAATTTGTTCCTCTCTTGGTTAAGATGAACTTCATTATTAGTTTAATAAAGAGGGAGGATCGTATTAAAAAAAACAAGTTACACTGTAGTACATTTCCTTTTGTTCCCTTTTGGGTTTTCTTGCCTTTTTAGTAGTTTTTCTGTTTCCTTTTTTCTCTTCACAAGTTTTTGCTAATTTTCTTCCAGTTTTTTGTTTCTTCTGGATTTTTAGTGGCTTTCCTCTTTATTTATCCATTTAATTTCATATATTTTTTGTTATTTTCAGGTTTTCTAGTTTTTGACTTTTCTTTTCTTATTTATTATGTTCTTCAACTTTTCTTCTTGGTTCTTTTTATTTAACTTTTTCCTTTTTATATTTTTAATACAATAAATTTTTCTTAAAACTTATGATGAAAACTTTTCAAATACACATTACACTTTTCTGAATATATGGTAAACATACTTTAATATATGGCAAGCATTTTTTGAAATGCGGACATTTTTCAAATACATAATAAATATTTTCTAAACACAGACTGAACATTTTTAATTATATAATTTTACTTTTATAGTTTTAAAAGAAAGAAAGCAGCTCAAGGGAGCACTCCACCCATCGGGAAAGTGGGCCGACCCACTATACCCAACCTTGTGCGTAGCCTGAACTATTTGATGCATAGCATGTGACATATGTGGTAAGAAATCCAAATTAATTAAAAATATATTTGATGCATGGAGGATGACTGGTTTTGGCAGACAACACCTAGGTCGCTTTTTAATAATAGGGTCACCCCTGCCGCCTCGGGAACCCCCAAACCTAGTGTATCCGCCAGTACTAGTGGTATTCTCCAGGCACAAGCATTGTACGCTTCCCGCATTTAACTCATGCATATCATGCTATGCTACCGGTTCTAGTACATCACACGATGGCTTGGTATATGTTTTCGTCGTGTCATTATTGGCCCAAGTTTTGGAGAGATGTTCTTCACCAAGGTCTAATCAATAGGTTTAGGAATGGATTATCTATTTATATCATGCAAGACAATTGATACCCCGTATCATCTTCTTCGGACAGTGAGCCCTCTGCCGTCGAACGCCCCTGAGTTGGTTGTGGATTTGATAGTCACTATCTACAAGGTGTTGGTACGTTGAGAAGCTGATGAGCATTTTCAGCCCCATGGATGTGGAGGCCATCAGATGCATTCTGATAAGTCAAGTGTAGCGGGATGATTTTTGGGCATGACATTTTGATTGGTGTGGTGAGTTTACAGTACTTTCATCTTACGTGATGATGATGGAAACAAAGAGAAAGCATAAAAGACATCTGACTCGGCCGAGGAGTACATGGGATGGAAAAAGGTTGTGGGGAGTTAAATGGTGCTCACATCACACTAGGATGCAAAGTAGTTGGACTCCCAAGTACTAGGGTTTGTAGTATGCAACAAGTTTCCCTCAGTGAGAACCAATGTATCAATCTATGACAGTACTTGTCTCCTACACAAATGCTAAGTTGAACAACATAAATAGAACTTCACTTGTGTCCCCAACAACTCTAGTGAGGTTCTCCATTACTAGATTTGCTACTTGTAGGAAGTAATTCACATATAGTGTGGTAGGAAGTATTTTTGTGTTTTTGGAATAAATAATAACCGAAAATAAAAGTGTGTGTAGAGGACATTGGAATGTTTTTCTTACGGAGGAAATTGGGCCGGGGTTCAAAGTTTCACCAATAGTAACTCTCTGTAAGATAAAGTGAAGTAAAGATAACATAAAAGTGCACCAATTGTAACTCTCCATAAACCTTTTCCACTTATTGTAACCGCGATAGGGTACTTGCTAGATTAAACCCAACTAATGCTTGCAAGGTTTAAACCTAAATAATGCACACAACCCTCTAATACATCTCCAACGTATCTATAATTTATGAAGTATTCATGCCATGTTTATTATAGTTTTGTATGATTTTGGTGCACTTTTATATGGCTTTTAGATGATTTTTATGGACTAACATATTGACCTAGTGCCCAGTGCCAGTTGCTGTTTTCTGCTTGTATTTGGTTTTCCAGAAAATTCATATCAAATAAAGTCCAAATGCAGTGAAACTGTTTGACGATTTTTTCTGGAAGGAATCAGACACAGGAAGCTTCGGAGGAGCAGCAGAAGAGCCACAGGGGCCCCACAAGCCACGTGGGCACGCCACCCCCCAGGCGCGCCCTGGTGCCTCGTGGGCCCCCTGTGGCCCCTCTTCGCGTGATTCCAACGCCAAAAATTCTTATAAATACCAAAACCCCTAGAAATAACCCTAGAACTTAGACTACGCCGCCGCAAGCCTCTGTACACAAGAGATCCCAACTGGAGCCCTTTTCCGGCACCCTGCCGGAGGGGGGGAATCATCACCGGAGGCCATCTTCATCATCCCGGCGGTCTCCATGACGAGGAGGGAGTAGTTCACCCTCGGGGCTGAGGGTATGTACTAGTAGCTATGTGTTTGATCTCTCTCTCTCTCTCTCTCTCTCTCTCTCTCTCTCTCTCTCGTGTTCTTTATTTGGCACGATCTTGATGTACCGCAAGCTTTGTTAATATAGTTGGATCATATGGTGTTTTCCCCCTCTCTATCTTGTTGTGATAAATTGAGTTTTTACCTTTGAGGTTTCACTATTATCGGATTGAATAATTTTATGGATTTGAGAACACTTGATGTATGTCTTGCATATGAATACCCGTGGTGACAATGGGGTATTATATTGATTCACTTGATGTATGTTTTGGCACTCAACTCGCGGATTCCCGAGGTGGCATTGGGGTAATCTATGCACAAGGGTTGATGCACGTTTTCATCCTACTTTCTCCGGTAGAAATCTTGGGGCACTCTTTGAAGTTCTTTGTGTGGATTGAATATTATGATCTAAAGTTGTTTGATGCATACGAATAATCAACTCACGGATACTTGTGGTGACATTGGAGTATCTAGGTGACATTAGGGTTGGTTGATGCGTATCATATGGTGTTATTTTAGTACGAACTCTAGGGCCTTTTGTGACACTTATAGGGATGGCTCAATAGATTGATCGGAAAAGATAACTTTGAGGTGGTTTCATACCCTACAACAATTTCTATCTTATGTTCTCCGCGAATAGGAACTTTGGAGTGATTCTTTGTCGCACGTTGAGGGATTGTTATATGATCCAATTATGTTAGCATTGTTGAGAGATTGCACTAGTGAAAGTATGAACCCTAGGTCTTGTTTCTAAGCATTGCAATACCGTTTGTGCTCCGTTTTATCACTCGCTACCTTGCTGTTTTTTTTATTTTCAGATTATAAAAACCTACATCTACTATCCATACTACACTTGTATCACCATCTCTTCGCCGAACTAGTGCACCTATACAATTTACCATTGTATTGGGTGTGTTGGGGACACAAGAGATTTCTTGTATTTGGTTGCAGGATTGTTTGAGAGAGACCATCTTCATCCTACGCCTCCCACGGATTGATAAACCTTAGGTCATCCACTTGAGGGAAAATTGCTACTGTCCTACAAATCTCTGTGCTTGGAGGCCCAACACGAGTCTACAAGAATAAAGTTGTGTAGTAGACATCAAGCTCTTTTCTCGCGCTGTTGCCGGGGAGGTGAGTGCTTGAAGGTATATCTTTAGATCTTGCGATCGAATCTTTTAGTTTCTTGTTTTATCACTAGTTTGGTTTATAAAAGAAAACTACAAAAAATATATGGAATTGAGGTTGCCTCATATTATTCATCCTTATAATGTCTTTCTTGAAAATGATGGATCGGGAAATTGTGCTCAATTGATAGAAGAGGAATTCATTAAAAAATTTGGCATAAAATCCATGAATGATGAGCATGATTGCAATGTTGCTAATATGAATTCTTTGAATATCCATGATGCTAGTGATATGCAAAGCCATAAGCTTGGGGATGCTATGTTTGATGAAGATGAAATTTTTAGTCCCCCCAGTTTTGATAAGAAAATTTGTTATGATGAAACCATGCCTCCTATTTATGATGATTATATTTATGAAAGTGGATTTGCAGAGGTCATGACTCTATTTAATAATGAATCCACTATTTTGGAAGAGGTTTCAATTGACTATGACAACAAAGTTGCTATCTATGATGATTATGGTGATGACATGTATGCTATAAAGAATAATGATAACCATGAAACTTGTCATCATGATTATGCCAATCAAGTATCACATGATAGTTATTTTGTTGAGTTTGCTCCCACTATTATGAATGAGAAGAGAATTGCTTATGAGGAGAGTAATAAATTTTCTATGCTTGTGGATCATGAAATGAATGCTTTATGTGATAGTTATATTGTTGAATTCATTCATGATGCTACTAAAAATTATTATGAGATAGGATCATATGCTTGTAGGTGTTGCAATATTATCAGGTTTCCTCTCTATGTGTTGAAAGTTTTGAAGTCATACTTGTTTTACCTTCCTATGCTAGTTGATTCTTGCTCCCATAAGTTATTTGCTCACAAAATCCCTATGCATAGGAAGTGGGTTAGGCTTAAATTTTCTTGTCATATGATTCATGATGCTCTCTTTGCGTTTCAATTCTTTACTTTTATGTGAGCATCATTGAAATCATCATGCCTAACTAAAAGGCATTAAAGAAAAGTGCTTGTTGGGAGACAACCCAATATTTATCCCTACTGTTTTTGTGTGTCCACATGACTAAGCTACTGTAGTAATCATGTTTTATATGTTTTCTTTCAATAATGTGCCAAGTAAAGCCTTTGGGATAGTGTGGATGCTTGTTGATTTGATTCTGTGCAAAAACAGAAACTTTTGCGTCCAGTGCTGGAATTTCTATTCTGTACTGGAGCGTGAGAAAATTCTGAAATTTTTAAAGAGTATTGGGTTACAAATTTTTTACGTTGTCCTAAGTTTTTAGAATTTTTGGATGTACATAAGTATGGTTTTTAAATCGCTCACTACATGCTGTTCTGTTTTTGACAGATTCTGTTTTCGATGCATAGTTTGCTTGTTTTAGTGTTTCCGTAGCTTATATTGAGCAATATAAATTTTGGAAAGGATATACTAAATTAGGAATTATGTGAGAACAATTATGAATCTTGTCTTGACAGTACCTAAGTGGATGATTTATTTTTATCATACTAACCTATCTCACAAGTTCTGTTAAGTTTTGTGTGATTGAAGTTTTCAAGTTTTGGGTGAGATATCAATATGAGGAGAATAAGGAGTGGCAAGACCTTAAGCTTGGGGATTCCCAAGGCACCCCAAGTTACTATTCAAGGAAGACTCAAGCTTCTAAGCTTGGGGATGCCCCGGAAGGTATCCCCTCTTTCGTCTTCAACATTATCGGTAACCTAACTTGGAGCTATATTTTTACTCGTCACATAATATGAGTTTTGCTTGGAGCGTCATTCTCTTTTGTTGAGATTTGCTTTCTGTTATCAATAATCATGTTTTGTATCTTTTAGTTCAATAAAATGCCAATCATAGCCTTTACCATGCTCAGTTTGCAAGTTTATGTGTTGCTGTTCGAAAACAGAAAGTTTTCTGTTATGTTCAGAATATTCCTGAATAGTCAGAACAAGATTAAAATCTTAAATTTTTACACAGTAAGCATGCATGAGTTATATGTCAGGTGGTAATTTTTCAGAATTTTTGGAGGTAGGGAAGTATGAATTTTAAATTCCCCTTTACAGACTGTTCTGTTTTGGCAGATTGCTGTTATAGTTGCATTGTTTGCATATGTTTGCTTGTTTAATGATTCTATTTGAGGATAGGAGTATTAAATATGCAGAGGCATTTAGTATGCAATGTTTAATTATAATTTTTGTGATTTGTTGCAGTAGAGAATGTTAAGGTTTTGAGTTGATTTATACTAACTTATCTCACGAGTTCTTGTTGAGTTTTGTGTGGATGAAGTTTTTAAGATTTAGGAGAAGCCATGATATGAGAGGAATTAAGGAGACACAAGAGCTCAAGCTTGGGGATGCCCAAGGCACCCCAAGATAATATTCCAAGAAGTCTCAAGCAACTAAGCTTGGGGATGCCCCGGTAGGCATCCCACCTTTCTTCATCAACAATTATCGGTTAGTCTTGGTTGAGCCTAAGTTTTTGCTTCTTCACATGATGTGTGCTATTCTTGGAATGTTGTTTTCATTTTGTTTGCTGTTTTAATAAAATTATCAAGATCTGAAAATTTTAAATGAGAGAGAGTCCTCACATAGCTACCTATTTACTTAACTACTCATTTGGTCTTCACTTATATCTTTTTGGAGTAGTTTGTCATTTACTCTTGTTCTTCACTTATATCCTATGAGTAAATTGTGAAAGAATTGAATATCATAAAGTTGATATTATATGTGCTTCATATTCTTGTATCATGCCTAGTAGTAGTTTCACATTGGGTTTAGAAAGTGAAATCTATTGAAGCTTGACAATCACAATATTGGTCATACAAGCAATTCATGAATGATTAGTATAAGGAAGAGAACTTTCACATATAAATATATTATCTTGGACAACTTTTATGATTGTGAATACCCATTAATTATTTTCAAACTTGAGCAATTTAATTGAAGTTGGACAAGGAAGACAACGTAATGAGTTATGTTTGGGTATATTTGCATAGAAGTTATATTGTTATGGATCCTCCAACATGTGGTGCTTGCTTAGGATCTTTTGCTAGCCAAAAATTCGTACTAAGTAGAGATACTACTTGTGCATCCAAAAACCATTAAACCCGGTTTCTTGCCATGAGTGTCCACCATATCTACCTATGGATTGAATAAGATCCTTCAAGTAAGTTGTCATCGGTGCAAAAAGCAATAAAAATTGCTCCTAAAATATGTATGATCTTTTATTGCAAGGGAAAATAAGCGTTGTACGAACTTGTGATGGTAAAGAAATAAAAGCGACGGACTGCATAATGAAGGTTGCTATCACAAGGGGAAATATAACGTGACGTTCCTTTGCATTAAAAGCTTGTGCATCCAAAAATAAAAAGCGCATGACAACCTCTGCTTCCCTCTGCGAAGGGCTTATCTTTTACTTTATGTATTTACTTTTATGCAAGAGTCAATAGTATTACTTCTCATTTCAACCTTAATTATTCTCTAGTTGGCAAGCATCATGTGGTGGGGAAAGATCCAGACACATATGGCCAGTCAAATATATTTGATCATGAATTATTATTGTTGACAATTATCTCTATGATAAATAAGTTGGGAGGCGAAACATTAAGCCCCTATCTTTCTCTGTGTTCGATGGATGCCATTTGTTCTAAAAATATGCTTTGAGTACTAGCAATCATAGAAGACTATATGATAATTGAGTATGTGGAGCTCTTATTTAGACTTTGTTGAAGATAAGGCGAATTGCAATTGTTTGGTGACTAAGAGCATAGGTTGTTAAGTTTCAAGAGAATGCATTGTTTGAACCATAACATGTGAATTTATTGCTACTTTATCATGTTCAGTTTTATGAGAAAGAGTTGTTGTTATGATGCTAGGAAAAGTGATTGAAATTATCATTGATCAAACTTATGCACTATGCTAGCATTCACACTTCATAAATTATTTCTTTTATCATTTACCTACTCGAGGACGAGCAGGAACTAAGCTTGGGGATGCTGATACGTCTCCAACGTATCTATAATTTATGAAGTATTCATGCCATGTTTATTATAGTTTTGTATGATTTTGGTGCACTTTTATATGGCTTTTATATGATTTTTATGGACTAACATATTGACCTAGTGCCCAGTGCCAGTTGCTGTTTTCTGCTTGTTTTGGTTTTTCCAGAAAATCCATATCAGATGAAGTCCAAATGCAGCGAAACTTTTTGACGATTTTTTCTGGAAGGAAATAGACCCAAGAAGCTTCGAAGGAGCAGCAGAAGAGCCACAGGGGCCCCACAAGCCACCTGGGCGCGCCACCCCCAGGCGCGCCCTGGTGCCTCGTGGCCCCCCTATGGCCCCTCTTCGCGTGATTCCAACGCCAAAAATTTGTATAAATACCAAAACCCCCAGAAATAACCTAGAACTTAGACTACGCCGCCGCAAGCCTCTGTACCCAAGAGATCCCATCTGGAGCCCTTTTCCGGCACCCTGCCGGAGGGGGGGAATCATCACTGGAGGTCATCTTCACCATCCCGGCGGTCTCCATGACGAGGAGGGAGTAGTTCACCCTCGGGGCTGAGGGTATGTACTAGTAGCTATGTGTTTGATCTCTCTCTCTCTCGTGTTCTTGATTTGGCACGATCTTGATGTACCACGAGCTTTGTTAATATAGTTGGATCATATGGTGTTTTCCCCCTCTCTATCTTTTTGTGATGAATTGAGTTTTTACCTTTGAGGATTCACTACTATCGGATTGAATACTTTTATGGATTTGAGAACACTTGATGTGTGTCTTGCATATGAATACACATGGCGACAATGGGGTATTATATTGATTCACTTGATGTATGTTTTGGCACTCAACTCGCGGATTCCCGAGGTGACATTGGGGTAATCTATGCATAGGGGTTGATGCACATTTTCGTCCTACTTTCTCCGGTAGAAATCTTGGGGCACTCTTTGAAGTTCTTTGTGTGGATTGAATATTATGATCTGAAGTTGTTTGATCCATATCAAATAATCAACTCACGGATACTAGTGGTGACATTGGAGTATCTAGGTGACATTAGGCTTGGTTGATGCGTATCATATGGTGTTATTTTAGTACGAACTCTAGGGCCGTTTGTGACACTTATAGGGATGGCTCAATAGATTGATCGGAAAAGATAACTTTGAGGTGGTTTCGTACCCTACAACAATTTCTATCTTATGTTCTCCGTGAATAGGAACTTTGGAGTGATTCTTTGTCGCACGTTGAGGGATTGTTATATGATCCAATTATGTTAGCATTGTTGAGAGATTGCACTAGTGAAAGTATGAACCCTAGGCCTTGTTTCTAAGAATTGCAATACCGTTTGTGCTCCGTTTTATCACTCGCTACCTTGCTGTTTTTTTTATTTTCAGATTATAAAAACCTACATCTACTATCCATACTACATTTGTATCACCATCTCTTCGCCGAACTAGTGCACCTATACAATTAACCGTTGTATTGGGTGTGTTGGGGACACAAGAGATTTCTTGTATTTGGTTGCAGGATTGTTTGAGAGTGACCATCTTCATCCTACGCCTCCCACAGATTGATAAACCTTAGGTCATCCACTTGAGGGAAAATTGCTACTGTCCTACAAAACTCTGCGCTTGGAGGCCGAACACGAGTCTACAAGAATAAAGTTGTTTAGTAGACATCACCCTCTCTATTGATTATTCATCTAAATTGTCTAAGAGAAATTAAATAATCATAGAAAAATACACATCTATAACTCGTGCAAAGGCATCACACATAATCTGACCAAAATGAAAATTCATCACGTGGATAACATCGCCGCTAAAAATAAATCAGATGGATCACAATCATGTAGAGCACCTCATGTAATCATTATATTGAGAAATAAAGGAGATATTGCATCATGGATATTGTTATGAACCCGTAGTACCGGGAGTGGACAACTCACACATTATCATGGGAGCATTAATGATCGATGTTGACAAAGAAAGTGATGATTCCCCCCTATGGTAGTATACTGAAATAGGGTTGTAGATGAGATCGCCTCAGATCTTGAAGTGCCAGAGGCGAAAAAATATATGATAAACATCTAGGAGGGGCTATATATAAGCCATTCGGCACCGAAGGCTAGCCAGGATGTATCCAGGCTCCCCCCGCTAAGTGGGCACCCAACCCCTTTAGGCCTTCTCTAGGCCTGGGTCCTGGCCTATTCGCTCTCTTTTGGTTCAAAAACAATCCTCATATCTTTTTGATTTTCCCCCGTAAGTCCAAAATACCTATTTTCTCTGAAAACATAAACACACTGAAAAGCAAGAACCGGCTTTGAGCACTTTGTTTATATATTAGTTCAAATAAATTCTAAAATTTGCATAATTATGGAAACATGGTATAAACACAACAAATATGTAGATACGTTTAGGGCGTATCATTAAGCTCCCGTTAAAGCTGAGGATGTTTGGATGGTGACTGACTCGCTCATCTTTACATACGAGCAAAGTTAGAGTTAACTGAAACATGGTGAAGACGACATCATGCTCCTTCTGCGGGTTTGAGTGTAACATGGCTCGTAGCATTTGTGCCATATCTGATCAGGAGCTCTATGGGATAATCATCTTCTGAGCCTAGGCTCATCTGCACCCGCGCTAACGAAAAAAATTAAAACAAATACTAGAAAAAATCAAAAATTCCAATTTTTTTTGGATGGTAGATAATTTGATGCGTGAGGTCCGCTCCAATTTTAAAATTGTTTGGACATCTCAGCAGCTCTCGGCAAAAAAGACAAATTCGGGGTCTGTAAAAAAGTTCACTGTTCATGCAATGTTCTGACCCGATTTGTCTTTTTTGCCGAGAGTTGCTCAGATGTCCAAATGATTTGAAAATTGGAGCGGACCTCACGCATCAAATTTTCTACCATGCAAAAAAAGGAATTTTTTGAATTTTTTGTGATTTTTTTTCTGATATGGTGCAGATGAGCCTGGGCACCGAATCGCTGCACTCAGCTCTATGGATCTTCTATGTTAGATGGTAATCCGGTAGCTAGACTGTGGTTGTTCGAGCTGAGTAAGAAGCAACCTTTATAACCATCTAATAACGGAGTAGCGTTTGGCAACCCCTAAGTAAGTCACTATGCATCTCAACTACATATGACAGTCTCGGCTCCAAGGACATATCATATACATTGTAAAATACAGCTAAAAGCATTCATGCTAAATGCCAAGTTGGGTATGTCCAACCACCCGTTCCTAACACTGTTTCGCGAAAAAGAAACGTCCCTCGGGTAGGGGTATTTCCTAATGCGTAACGGCAATAAAAAATGCGGGGCGTGCCATTCGTATACAAATAAAAAGGGGCAACACACATAGGGAAACATTTTTGTATTAATTCTCTTGAGAATTACAAAGTGCAGTTTCCCACATGATTATACATATTGCGTCACGGATAAGTAATCTGACTAATATCCAGCGACCGTGGAGATTCTGGTTCCCGGAGCCTCGTAAGACAATCTGGTTAATTGCATTTGCTGGTAAATCACGCAGAATACCTCCGATTAAGCTGTGCTGATGGTCGTCGTCTTAAACCTGAAATATCCTCATGATGTGTTGAGAAAATAACAGTGGCATATATGAATGTTCCAAGGCCTCGTCGGCCCTTGGTATGAAACGTCCGGCCTCGTCGGCACCGGGTTCATAGTAAAGTCTCAAAATGTGTTCGGCCTCGTCGGTCGCGAACAAAGCGGGTCCAGCCTCGTCGGCCAGGACATGAAAGATTTCCGGCCTCGTCGGTCGCGGAAAAGGGAAACGACCTCCTGGCCTCGTCGGTGTAACACCCCCATGTATTAAGCTACAGTAATCCATCATGATTATGCTAAGTCAATTAGATTTTCAAGGCTTGATCAATATGGATTCATATCTCATTTCAAATTCCACCACTGAAATCAATTCAAATTGCAAGTGAAAAATAAAGTTGCACAAAAGTTGCTGCAAAATAGTTCATCATTTAGCAAAAAATCCATAACAATTAATTGTTAAGGAAAACAACATCACTTATTTGCTAAAATGGGCTATAGCAATTAAAACAGTGCCAAATCAGCATATTTAAATGCTTTTCCATTTATGAAAAATTCAACCAAATTCAAATGCCTCCCAAACTTTTTGTGGCAGGGCCAAATAATGCAATGTATTTATGTGCCAAGTTTCACATTTTACAAAAGTAGTTTACCATAAAGACAAATTCAAAACAGAAAAGAATAAAAGAAAATAGAAAAAGAATTAGAAATAAAGAAAAGGGCCACTGTACACTGGGCCTTAGTGCACAGTGACAGGCCCTGCTGGCCCAGCCCACCTCCCACGCGGTCGTCGTCCTCCTCGCCCCCGTGTCGGTGCGCCCGCTCGCCGGCTAAACGTCGACACGGCGACGCTACAGCGCCGCTGAGGGGATAAGAGGGAGCCCCTCGGCCTCGTCGATGCCCTTATCCACTCCTCTCCCTCTCTCCGTCGCTCTCCCTCTCGCTCTCCACCTCACCCGAGCGTCGTCGTCACCATGGCGCCACCGTAGCCGTGGCCACCGTGCCTTCCGCGACGCCTCACCGTGTCCCTCTGCTCTGCCTCGAAGCCGCTCGTCGTCTGCCTCAACCAGCTCACCTCGGGGAGCCCTATAGCGACCGGATCGAGCTCGTCTACTACCTCACTGCCGCCGGTGATCTTCCTCCTCTCCGGCCGGCCTGCTGCTCCTAAACCCCCCCCCCCCAACGGCCACCGTGTGCCACCCGGTGAGCACCCGCGTCGATCCCCGCACTCCCCTTCTCTTCTCCGTGCTCGTAGCCATCCCCCTACTCAGTGCCGAAGCTCGCCGCCGCTGCCATGCTCACCGTCGTAGCCACAGCAGCCACCGCTCGCGCCCGAGCAATGCATCGAGCTCCTGGAGCTCGTAGGAACCCAACGCCGCCTCCAGCTCGCCTTGCCGTGCCCCCTAGCCTCGCCTTCATCTTCGCCCGATTCCGGCTACACCCGTTGCCACTGCGGCCACAGAACGATGCGGCTCCGTCCGCTTGTTCGAACGCGCCGTCGCGCGCGCCAAATGGACGCCTGTAGGCGTTTTCCGATGAAGCCCGAGGCCCTCTCCCGCGTTTTCGGGTCGTCGGCGGCTAGACGCCGGCCGCCGCTGACGTGGCTGGCCCTGGGGCCCACTCTGGGTCACTACCAGTGGGCCCCGTGGACCCCGTTGACTGCGTTGACTTAGTCAACGTGCTGACTGGACTGGGTCCAGTCAGTGACATTTAGGCCCCACGTGCTAATTAACTATTTTACTAATTAAAATTAATCTGTTAACTAATGTGACACTGACTTGTGGGTCCCACTAGCTAATTAAATTAGTTAGTTAAAATTAACCTCTGATAAATAAATATGTCAATGACAGGTGGGGCCCCTGGCCAGTTTGACCAGTCAAAGTCCACAGTTGACTGTTGACTGGGCAGTCAAATGGGCCCCACTGTCAGCCTCTGATGCCCTCTGGGTGCACTGCACCGGGTGCACCTAGCAATTTCCCATTTAATTTCGAAATAATAATAATTCCAGAAAATCCAAAAATTCCTTTAAACTTTGAAAAATCATATAAAATAAACCGTAACTCGGCTGAAAATAATTTATATATGAAAAATGATCAAAAAAATAAGACGAATCCGAATATGCCATCAACATACCCATCACATGCCTCCATCACTGCAAACATGGAACCTTCCCCTCCGGATCATCTGTCCGATAATTGCCTAAAGCCGGGAAAATATTCCCAGATATTTTCCCGCTCCGTCTGTAATGTGTAGCACTGCGTTAGGTCACCCCTAGCGCAGCATATTGCCATGTCATGCATTGTGATGCATTTGTTTGCCTTGTATTTATTGTTTCTTCCCCCTCTTCTCTCCGTTAGACTCCGAGACTGACGCTGCTCCCTAGTACGACTACGCTCCTGTCGTCCAGCCCCTCTCAGCAGAGCTTCCAGGCAAGCAAAAACCCTTGGTCATTCCTATATCGCGCATTCCTTCTCTCTCGTGCTTGCATTAGATTTTGCTACTGTTGTTCGATTGCTCCTAATCTGATGCATAGCCTGCTTTTGTAACTGCTGTTGATACCTTACCTGCTATCCAATATGCTTAGTATAGGTTGGTTAGTGATCCATCAGTGGCCCCACACCCTGGTCCGTGTTGCCATGCTTTGCTTCCGGCTGTTTCAATCAACGTGATCGATGTGCAGAGACCGACACAGCACCGCACACCCCCTTAGTTGTACGACGATTCTGCAGAGCTACTATCGAGTGCCGAGGGTGATACCTACTACCTCGCTCCTGTTGATATCTCTGTAGCGTAGTTAGTCGGTTGTGGGTTACCGAGGGTGATTCCTCTTTCACCACTTCCGATGATGCCTCTGTCGTGCAGCCCCTCAAGTGTGAACCCATCGAGGGTGATTCCTCCAAGTTCACCTTGACGGTTACATCGACTGGGAATCCATCGAGGGTGATTCCTTGGATTTCCGCCTTGATGTTATGGACACACAGTTACCATGTTGTTACCTCAGTCCCTTGTTAAATTCGGGTCGACCCCGAGGGGTACCCGTGAGAGATGTGAAGTCGGGTTGACCGTGAGGGTACCCGTGAGATAATTACGTGGCACGGCCGGGCAGGCAGACCGCCCCAGGAGAGGGATGGGCCTGGCCGTTGCCGTAAGTCTGCGAGATGGGGCGACGAGATCACTGATTGTTTGCGCGAGCTCCCAATACACTAACGGTTTGGATATGCGATCTGAGTAGGCCTTTGGCCTTTTCGCACTAACCACCACACGCGTTAGCACTCGGCGTCGCACAATTCTCCCGAAAGCTCTGTCAGACGTCCAGTTCAGCATTGTGGCACGGCTGGGCCGGCGCCATCCAGGACAGAGGTGGTGCCTGGACTCGCCCTACTTGCAACGACCCGGAGCGCTTAGGATGATTGGCCCATGACCCATTTGCGCTTAGGATGTAGAGCGGCGGGGACCTCTCTGTGGAGCCTAGGTAGGACTACGTCGTGTTGATTAACCGCGGCCGGGCATGACCCGGAAAAGTGTGTCCGGCCAGAGTTAATCGAGCGTGTTGGGTAAGTTGGTGCACCCCTGTAGGGAAGTTATCTATTAGAATAGTCGTGTCCACGGTAACAGGACACTCGGAGTTGTATCCCAATCTACTACAACTAGAACTGGATACTTGTGGAACTTAATAATGTGTTAGCTCCGGGATTGCTTTCTCGCATGGAGTCGAGGAAGGATCTCTGGGCATTGCCACTACTCCCTCCGTTCCAAAATATAGTGCGCCCGCGCTTCCTGAGGTTCAACTTTGACCATAAATTTAACGCACGAGACCGACTACGGCGGGAGCAAAAATTATACCAGTGAATTGTATTCGAAAGAAGGTTTCAATTATATAATTTTTGTTCCCGCCGCAGTCGGTCTCATTGGTTAAATTTATGGTCAAAGTTGAAGTGCGGAAACCGAAGACGCACTATATTTTGGAACGGAGGAAGTATTACTTATTACTTTATGTTATGCTGCTAATCTGCACTCTTCTAATGCTGCAATACGCTAGTCTTCGATAGGCTAGGCCTTCCCCTCTATTCTGGCATTTCTGCAGTCTGGTCTGTAGGAGATATGCCCTAGAGGTATTAATAACAGTTATTTTGTATCTCCAAATTTGTAATGAATGTTTATGTTCCATGCTATAACTGCAATGATTCTCGAGTCTACAATAACCACGAGGCTCGGAGGGAAACTCATGTGCACATGTGGTATAATAAATGGTAAAATGTATTCCTAGTCATGCCTCTAAGACTGGCTCAAGTATTGCATGATGATCCTGTTTTCCTGATCATGGGCATGGCTATGCCGGCAATTTTGAGGGTACAATGTTAGAAGAACACTTGTGTTGAATCGACCCGAATTGATGTTATGCTATGAGATACATTCGTCACAAGTTAATGGTTTATAACACAGAGAAAGTTAATGTTTGCATAATTCCTTAGACCATGAGAGTATCGAGTTCCTTCATGCTTGCTTCGTGAACTTTGGGGTTTGTTAAACGTCATCCGTAACTGGGTGGCTATTACGGCGGCTTACGGGTTCACGGAAAAGTATGACAAGGAACGAGATAGCTCAAGATTGGGATTTGCTCCGCCAACGATGGAGAGATATTCTCGGGCCCTCTTGATGTTATGGTATCCATCATCATCTGGCCAGACACAATGTGATTTGATCACAGAGATGCCGGAACACAGAAACGAGAAAAGAGAACAAAACCGGTAATGAGGTAACTGGC
The DNA here is from genome assembly GCA_039707655.1 of Elymus sibiricus. Classification (NCBI taxonomy): domain Eukaryota; kingdom Viridiplantae; phylum Streptophyta; class Magnoliopsida; order Poales; family Poaceae; genus Elymus; species Elymus sibiricus. Next base: position 430,240,595 of record CM077676.1, read on the forward strand.
ATAGTGGACAAGTTGTTGATCCACGGGGATGCGGATAAATCTCACCTCGGGTGTTTGTAACATATCGTGAAGCAACAGGAATAGCACACGGCAACCGGAGGATCATGATGACCCACAAGAATAGGGGATCAATCGTAGTCCTTTCGATAAGTAAGAGTGTCGAACCCAACGAGGAGCAGAAGGAAATGACATGCGGTTTTTAGCAAGGTATTTTCTGCAAGCACTGAAATTATCGGTAACGAGTAGTTTGATAGCAAGATAATTTGTAACAAGTGACAAGTAGTAATAGTAACTAAAGTGAAGCAAGGTAGCCCAATCCTTTTGTTGCAAAGGACAGGCCGGAACAATCTCTTATAACAAGCTAAACGTTCTCGAGGACACATGGGAATTTCATCTAGTCACTTTCATCATGTTTGTTTGATTTGCGTTCGCTACTTTGATAATTTGATATGTGGGTGGACCGGTGCTTGGGTGCTGTTCTTGCTTGAACAAGCCTCCCACTTATGATTAACCCCTCTCGCAAGCATCCGCAACTACGAAAGAAGAATTAAGATAAATCTAACCATAGCATTAAACATATGGATCCAAATCAGCCCCTTACGAAATAGCGCATAAACTAGGGTTTAAGCTTTTGTCACTCTAGCAACCTAGCATCTAATTACTACTCCACAATGCATTCCCTTAGGCCCAAAGATGGTGAAGTGCCATGTAGTCAACGTTCACATGACACCACTAAGAGAATCAACAACATACATATCATCAAAATATCGAACGAATACCAAATTCACATGATTATTTATGACAAGACTTCTCCCATGTCCTCAAGAACAAAAGTAACTACTCACAAATCATATTCATGTTCAAGATTAGAGGGGTATTGAATAGCATAATGGATCTGAACATATAATCTTCCACCAAATAAACCAACTAGCACCAACTACAAGATATAATCAACACTACTAGCAACCCACAGGTACCAATCTGAGGTTTTGAGACAAAGATTGAATACAAGAGATGAACTAGGGTTTGAGATGAGGTGGTGGTGGTGAAGATATTGATGAAGATTGGTCCTCACACGATGAGAGGATTGTTGGTGATGTCGATGGCTTTGATTTCCCCCTCCCGGAGGGAAGTATCCCCGGCGGAATCGTTCCGCCGGAGAGCAAAAGTGCTCCTGCCCAAGTTCCGCCTCGAGACAGCGGCGCTCCGTCCCAAAAGTCTTCTCCTTATTTTTTCTAGGGCAAATGGGCTTATATACCAGAAAATGGGCACCGGAGGCTGGCCAGGGGCCCCACAAGCCACCAGGGCGCGCCTGGGGGGGTGGTTTGCCCTTTTGCCTCGTGGGCACCTGGGTGGCCCCCTCTGGTACTTCTTTTCTCCAGTATTTTTTATTTATTCCAAAATAAATCTCCGTGAAATTTCAGCTCATTTGGAGATGTGCAGAATAGGTATCTCTGACATAGCTTTTTCAGGTCCAGAATTCCAGCTGCCGGCAATCTCCCTCCTTATGTAAATCTTGCATATTAAGAGAGAAAAGGCATTAGAATTGCTCCACAAAGTATTATATTGATTAAAAACACTATAAATAACAGTAGGAAAACATGATGCAAAATGGACGTATCAACTCCCCCAAGCTTAGACCTCGCTTGTCCTCAAGCGAAAGGTGATATCGATAATCATGTCCCCATGTTTAGAGAGAGAGAGGTGTCGATAAAAACAAAATACAGACATAGTAGCATCATGATCATTATTATAATAGCAATATTCATTATCATAGAACTTCTCATGAGCAAGTAACAATTCATCACAACAACGAAGTATAAGACATAAACTTTCTTGAAAACTAACAAACTATGTTCTCAGTCAACAATGCAATTGCAATTCATCATATTTTTAGGAAGGGTCTCATTTAATAGCTTTTTAGCAAGTCCACATACTCAACCATCATTTAGTCTTTTATGATTGCTAACACTCACAACATATATATGGAGCAAAAAGTTTCAGCCAGACACATAGAAAGATAGGGGCTTATAATTTCGCCTCCCAACTTATTGACCTCAAGGGTAATGTCAACAATAATAACTCATGATCACTCATATCCAACTGGATATATGTGCCTAGATCTTTCCCCACCACATGATGCTTGCAAAAGAGAAAAATAAAAAGGAATAGAGGAGAACACTATTGACTCTTGCATAAAAGGTAAATACATAAAAGTAAGACATAGGCCCTTCGCAGAGGGAAGCAGAGGTTGTCATGCGCTTTTTGTTGTTGGATGCATAAGCTCTTAATGCAAAGGAACATCACTTTATATTGCCCCTTGTGATAGCAACCTTTATTATGCAGTCCGTCGCTTTTATTTCTTTACCATCACAAGTTCGTACAAAGCTTATTTTCCCTTACAATAAAAGTTCATACATATTTAGAGGCAATTTTTATTGCTTTTTGCACCGATGACAACTTACTTGAAGGATCTTATTCAATCCATAGGTAGATATAATGGACTCTCATGACATGAAACTGGGTTTAAGGGTTTTTGGATGCACAAGTAGTATCTCTACTTGGTGCGGATTTTTGGCCAGCAAAGATATTGAGCAAGCACCACATGTTGGAGGATCTAAGACAATATAACTTCTATGTGAATATAAGCAAACATAATTCATTATGTTGTCTTCCTTGTCCAACGTCAACAATTTGACATAAAATACTCAATGGGGGCTCACAATCATAAAAGATGTCCAAGATAGTGTATTTGCATGTGAATCTTCTCTTCCCTTATTAATTTTTTCATGAATTGCATCATTGACCAATGGTATGCTTGTTAACTTTCAATAAATTTTACCACTTATACTTTTCTTTATGTAATGTCATTAATTCCATAAGATTAGCATATGATCTTTTTCATTATTTTCATTGCTAGGATTGAAACATAAAAGTAAAGAAGCAAAAACTCAAACTACTCTTTATTATATAACTCTCAACTCAATTACATAGATAGATAGATCACGTAACTAGCACTCGAAAATAGATCATACTAAACTTTTATTCAACTAAATCACGAAATAACTAAGGATCAAACTAAAAATAGGTAAAGATAATAAAAGTGATGGTGATACGATACCGGGGCACCTCCCCCAAGCTTGGCACAAGCCAAGGGGAGTGCCCATAACCATGTACTCAAGTTTCTTTCTTCGGTGATGATGGTGGTGATGAAGTGGTGGGCTTCTCCTTTAGCTTTAACAGATACTCCAGTTTACGGTTGATGCTCCGAAGGGCGACGTTTTGCTCTTCCAACAGAATAACTTCATGAGTGAGAGATGTATTCTGAGCACAAACTGTTTCAAAGACTCTTAGGGCTTCAATTACAGATGGGGAAAGATGATCATAGAGGGGTTGAAGGATATCTCCCTTCTCTGTGGTCTCCTCCATGGGGATGGCTTGCCCTCCTTCTGAAGCCTGGGTTCCTGCAATTTCCTCGACCTTGTCCTCATTGCCGTTGTCTTCCTCTCCCGACGACCACTCATAGTAAACCTCGCTGTAGGGGTGTTTGCCCGGTGATGGTTGCACAATACGGTGCTTGGTACGGAGCTTTTGGGGAGCCATGGCGATCTAGATCTGTCAGAAAAATAGCACGAAACAATAACAGAGGATATTTCTATTGTACGGTGGTCAAAACATCTAGGAGTATATATAAAGAATTTTTGTCTTGCAAAACAAGTATTCCAGAAGAAAACGGAGTCGGGAAGGCTCACGAGGGGCCCACGAGCCACCAAGGTGCGCCTGGGGGGGGGGGGTGGCGCGCCCTGGTGCCTTGTGTGCACCTCGTGGGTCCCCTCGGTTGTTTCTTATTTTTGTATTTTTCCTAATATTCCAAAACTGACAGAAAGTATTTTTATGGAATTTTTGGAGTCGGTTTACTTACCGTATCACATACCTCTTCCTTTTCAGGGTTCTGGAGTGTTCTGGAAGGTCCCTCTTATGTATTCCTCCGGTGTCATAGTTTAAACAATGTTAGTCTCAACATTAATAGGTGTACCTGAGATGTAATGCTTAATTCTTTGCCCATTGACCACCTTCGGATTAGTGCCTTCGGCGTTATTGATCTTAATGGCTCCAGAGCGATAAACTTCCTCGATGATATACGGTCCTTCCCATTTAGAGAGAAGTTTTCCTGCAAAAAATCTAAAACGAGAATTGTACAATAGAACATACTCACCCACTTTGAATTCCCGTTTTTGAATTCTTTTATCATGCCATCTTTTAACTTTTTCTTTAAACAATTTGGCATTTTCATAAGCTTGGGTTTTCCACTCATCTAACGAGCTAATATCAAATAGCCTCTTTTCACCGGCAAGTTTAAAATCTTAAGTGAGTTCTTTAATTGCCCAATATGCTTTATGTTGTAACTCAAGAGGTAAATGACATGCTTTTCCATAAACCATTTTATAAGGAGACATACCCATAGGATTTTTATAAGCAGTTCTATACGCCCATAATGCATCGTCAAGTTTCTTAGACCAATTATTTCTAGATCTATTGAAGGTTTTTTGCAAAATTAACTTTATTTCTCTATTGCTCAATTCAACTTGACCACTAGATTGAGGGTGATAGGGAGATGCAATTCTATGGTTGACATCATATTTAGCAAGCAGTTTACGGAATGCACCATGAATAAAATGTTAACCAACATCAGTCATTAAATATCTAGGGACTCCGAACCTCGGGAAAATAACTTCTTTAAGCATTTTAATAGAAGTGTTATGATCAGCACTACTAGTTGGAATAGCTTCTACCCACTTAGTAACGTAATCAACAGCAACTAAAATATGTGTATACCCATTAGAGGAAGGAAAAGGTCCCATATAATCGAATCCCGAAACTTCAAATGGTTCGATAACAAGTGAATAATTCATAGGCATTTCCTGACGTCTACTAATATTACCAATTCTTTGACATTCATCACAAGATAAGACAAACTTACGAGCATCCTTGAAAAGAGTAGGCCAATATAACCAGATTGTAGTACCTTATGTGCAGTTCTCTCTCCCGCATGGTGTCTTCTGTAAGCCTCGGAATGACACTTCTGTAGGATTTGTTCCTGTTCATGCTCAGGTATACAACACCTAATAATACCATCCACTCCTTCTTTATAAAGATGTGGGTCATCCTAGAAGTAATGTCTTAAATCAAAAAAGAACCTTTTGTTTTGTTGGTATGTGAAACTAAGTGGTATAAATTTAGCAACAATATAATTAGCATAGTCTGCATACCAAGGAGTATTATGAGAAGCATTTATGACAGCTAATTGTTCATCAGGAAAATCATCATTAATAGGAAGTGGGTCATCAAGAACATTTTCCATTCTAGACAAATTATCAGCTACGGGATTCTCAGCTCCCTTCCTATCAATAATATGCAAGTCAAATTCTTGTAGCAATAGAACCCACCTAATGAGTCTAGGTTTAGCATCTTTCTTCTCCATAAGGTACTTAATAGCAGCATGATCGGTGTGAACAGTTACTTTAGAATCCACTCTGTAAGATCTGAATTTATCACATGCGAACACAACTGGTAGAAATTCTTTCTCAGTAGTAGCATAATTTCTTTGAGCACTATCTAGAGTTTTACTAGCATAATGGTTAACATTTAATTTCTTATCAACTCTCTGTCCTAGAACAGCACCAACAGCATAATCACTAGCATCACACATAATTTCAAAAGGCAAGTTCCAATCAGGTGGTTGAACAATAGGTGCAGAAGTTAAGGCTTTCTTAAGTGTTTCAGAGGCTTCTACACGATCATCATCAAAAACAAATGGAACATCTTTTTGGCAAGAGATTAGTAAGAGGCCTAGAAATTTTAGAGAAGTCTTTAATAAACCTTCTATAGAAACCAGCATGACCAAGGAAACTTCTTATACCTTTAATATCTTTAGGACATGGCATTTTCTTGATTGCATCAACTTTAGCCTTATCTACTTCAATATCTCATTCAGAAAGTTTATGCCCCAAGACAATACCTTCATTCACCATAAAGTGGCACTTCTCAAAATTCAAGACAAGATTAGTTTGTTCACATCTCTGCAAAACTCGATCAAGGTTGCTTAAGCAATCATCAAAAGAAGTTCCATAAACAGAAAAATCATCCATGAAAACCTCAACAATCTTTTCACAAAAGTCAGAGAATATAGTAGTCATACATCTTAGAAAGGTAGCAGGTGCATTGCATAAACCGAAAGGCATACGTCTATAAGCATAAGTTCCAAAAGGACAAGTAAATGTGGTTTTCTCTTGGTCGGCTTGTGATACAGGTATTTGAGAGAAACCAGAATATACATTAAGAAAGCAAAAGTGTGTATGCTTAGACAATCTTTCTAACATTTGATCAATAAAAGGTAAGGGGTAATGATCCTTTCTCGTGGCTTTGTTTAATTTTCTAAAATCAATTACCATTCCATAACTAGTTACAATTCTTTGTGGAATGAGTTCATTTTTATCGTTAGGAACAACACTAATGACTCCTTTCTTAGGGACACAATGAACGGGACTTACCCATCTACTATCGGCTATGGGATAGTAAATACCTGCTTCCAGAAGCTTTAATATTTCAGTTCTTACCACTTCCTTCATCTTAGGATTTAATCGTCATTGGTGGTCGACAACTGGTTTAGCGTCAGGCTCCATATTAATTTTGTGCTGACATAGAGTGGGACTAATGCCCTTAAGATCATCAAGAGTATATCCAATAGCAGCACGGTGCTTCCTCAGAGTTTTTAGTAATCTCTTTTCTTCATGCTCTGAAAGGTTAGCACTAATAATAACATGATATATCTTCTTTTCATCTAGATAAGCATATTTCAATGTATCAGGAGATTGTTTCAGTTCAAATATAGGGTCACCCTTAGGTGGAGGAGGGCCTCCAAGAGTTTCAACAGGCAAATTGTGTTTAAGGATAGGTGGTTGATCAAAGAACATTTTTTCTATTTCATTTCCCTCATTCATATGCATATCATTTTCATGGTCTAGCAAATATTGTTCTAACGGATCAGTAGGAGGTACGGCAATAGAAACAAGACCAATAATTTCATATTTACTAGGCAATTCTTTATCATCAGGTTGTCTACGAAACTTGGAGAAATTAAACTCATGAGACATACCACCAAAATTAACACTGACAGTTTCTTTAGCGCAGTCAATCTTGGCATTAACAGTGTTCAAGAAAGGTCTGCCAAATATAATGGGACAAAAATTATCTTGTAGAGAACCGAGGACTAGAAAATCATTAGGGTATTTTATTTTTCCACACAAGACTTCAACATCTCTAACGATCCCAAGCGGCGTAATGGTATCTCTGTTTGCAAGCTTAATAGTAACATCAATGTCCTCCATTTCAATAGGTGCAATATCATTCATAATTTCTTGATATAAGGTAAACGGAATAGCACTCACACTAGCACCCAAATCACATAAGCCATGATAACAATGATCTCCTATTTTAATAGAGACAACAGGCATGCCTACTACAGGTCTGTTTTTATCTTTAGGATCTGGTTTATCAATTCTAGCTCCTTCATCATAGAAGTAAATAACATGCCCATCTATACTATCGACCAAGAGATCCTTAACCATAGCAACATTAGATTCAACTTTAATTTGTTCAGAGGGTCTAGGTGTTCTAATATTACTTTTGTTAACCACAATTGAAACTTTAGCATATTCCTTAATCCTAACAGGAAAAGGTGGTTTCTCAATATAAGCAGTAGGCACAACTAGATCAACATGGTAAACAATTGTTTCTTCTTTAACACTAACGGGTTCCTCAGTCTTTTCTTTAACAGGGGGATGATATTTAAACCACTTCTCCTTAGGGAGATCAACATGAGTAGCAAATGATTCACAAAAGGAGGCAACTATCTCAGAGTCAAGTCCATATTTAGTGCTAAACTTATGAAAAGCATCGGTATTCATAAAAGATTTAACACAATCGAACTCAAGTATTATACCTGACCCATTACCTTTGTCGAGTTCCCAATCTTCAGAGTTACGTTTAATTCTTTCCAGAAGATCCCATCTGAATTCAATAGTTTTCTTCATAAAGGAGCCAGTCGAAGAAGAATCGAGCATGGTTTGATCATCATGAGAAAGCCGAGCATAAAAATTATGTAAGATAATTTCTCTTGAGAGCTCATGATTGGGGCATGTGTACATCATGTACTTAAGCCTCCCCCAAGCTTGAGAGATGCTTTCTCCTTCACGAGGCCAAAAATTATATATATAATTCCGATCACGATGAACCAGATGCATAGGATAAAACTTTTGATGAAATTCCAATTTCAACCGATTCCAATCCCACGTTCCAATATCATCACACAGCCTATACCATGTCAATGCCTTTCCCTCCAAACATAAAGGGAATACTTTCTTCTTAACTCCATCTCCGGATAAACCTGCAATCTTAAACAATCCACAAATTTCATCCACATAGATCAAGTGCATATCAGGATGTACCGTTCCATCTCCTGCATAAGGATTAGCTAGCAGTTTCAATATCATACCCGAAGGAATTTCATAATAAATATTTTTAGTAGGTTCAATAGGTGGAGGAGCAACTCTTATTGCTTCCGGTCAAGGTGAAGATACCCCGAACAAACCCCTCAAAGGATTACTTTCCATAGTGACAAGTGACAATAAATTTCAGCACGTAATATAAATGTTTCCTTACCAAATTCCACTCACCAAAGGTGCTTCACTCCCCGGCAACGGCGCCAGAAAAGAGTCTTGATGACCCACAAGTATAGGGGATCAATCGTAGTCCTTTCGATAGGTAAGAGTGTCGAACCCAACGAGGAGCAGAAGGAAATGACAAGCGGTTTTCAGCAAGGTATTTTCTGCAAGCACAGAAATTATCGGTAACGAGTAGTTTGATAGCAAGATAATGTGTAACAAGTGACAAGTAGCAATAGTAACAAAGAGTGCAGCAAGGTGGCCCAATCCTTTTTGTAGCAAAGGACAAGCCGGAACGATCTCTTATAATAAGCAAAGCGTTCTCAAAGACACATGGGAATTTCATCTAGTCACTTTCATCAAGTTGGGTTGATTCACGTTCGCTACTTTGATAATTTGATATGTGGGTGGACCGGTGCTTGGGTGTTGTTCTTGCTTGAACAAGCCTCCCACTTATGATTAACCCCTCTCACAAGCATCCGCAACTACGAAAGAAGAATTAAGATAAATCTAACCATAGCATTAAACATATGGATCCAAATCAGCCCCTTACGAAATAGCGCATAAACTAGGGTTTATGCTTATGTCACTCTAGCAACCCATCATCTAATTACTACTCCACAATGCATTCCCTTAGGCCCAAAGATGGTGAAGTGCCATGTAGTCGACGTTCACATGACACCACTAAGAGAATCAACAACATACATATCATCAAAATATCGAACGAATACCAAATTCACATGATTTCTTATGACAAGACTTCTCCCATGTCCTCAAGAACAAAAGCAACTACTCACAAATCATATTCATGTTCAAGATCAGAGGGGTATTGAATAGCATAATGGATCTGAACATATAATCTTCCACCAAATAAACCAACTAGCATCAACTACAAGATGTAATCAACACTACTAGCAACCCACAGGTACCAATCTGAGGTTTTGAGACAAAGATTGAATACAAAAAGATGAACTAGGGTTTGAGATGAGATGGTGCTGGTGAAGATGTTGATGAAGATTGGTCCTCCCACGATGAGAGGATCGTTGGTGATGTCGATGGCTTCGATTTCCCCCTCCCGGAGGGAAGTATCCCCGGCGGAATCGCTCCGCCGGAGAGCAAAAGTGCTCCTGCCCAAGTTCCGCCTCGAGACAGTGGCGCTCCATCCCAAAAGTCTTCTCCTTATTTTTTCTAGGGCAAATGGGCTTATATACCAGAAAATGGGCACCGGGGGCTGGCCAGGGGCCCCACAATCCACCAGGGCGCGCCTGGGGGGGGGGGTGGCGCGCCCTGGTGCCTCGTGGGCACCTGGGTGGCCCCTGTGGTACTTATTTTCTCCAGTATTTTTTATTTATTCCAGAATAAATCTCCGTGAAATTTCAGCTCATTTGGAGATGTGCATAATAGGTATGTCTAACATAGCTTTTTCAGGTCCAGAATTCCAGCTGCCGGCAATCTCCCTCCTTATGTAAATCTTGCATATTAAGAGAGAAAAGGCATTAGAATTGATCCACAAAATATTATATTGATTAAAAACACTATAAATAACAATAGAAAAACATGATGCAAAATGGACGTATCAGTTCACTCGAATATTTATTCGTGTGGGTATAGGGGTCAATATGGATGTCCACGGCTCCGATGTTGATCATTGATCGGAAAATGTTCCGGGTCATGTCTATACTTCACCGAACCTATAGGGTCACACGCTTAAGGGTCATCTATCTGCTGAATACTAGACAGGGAGTCTGAGAGAAAGTCACCGGAAAAGTTTCGGAGACAGCGGAAGAGTTCCGGAGAGAGAACGCCGGAAGAGTTTTGGTAAAACTGAAAAGTTGTTTCGGAGTATACCATTAAGTCAAATTGGTTTCGGCACATGCCTAGAAATTCTTGGAGGGTGCCAGAATTGTTCTGGAAACTTCTGGGATTTATCCGGGGAAAAAACCAGAAATGTTCCGGAGCTGCCGGAACCGCTTTGGTTGCTTTTCGCTGATGCAAATCATTGATCTGAAAATGTTTCGGAACGCGTCCAGAATTATTTTAGTGGGTACTGGAATTATTCTAAGACCCATAGAAATATTTTTGAATTTATCGGTCGCGGAAAAATGGGTTCATGAATAGTGAAAAAGCACTTTATGGTTACTTTTTGGAAAGCCACCTTTTTCGGCTTTGTCCCAAAATATCTAGGGATGACATGGACGGATGGGAGCCCCTTTTGGGGGGACCCACAAGGGGTGTGGCCGGCCAAGGGGGGGCTCCTCCATGGAGCCCCACTTGCCCACTTGCTTTCCCCTTTATGCCCTTGTGAAGGACACCTTTCATGGGCATTTTGGTACTTTCTAGTGCCACCCTACCCCTTGGGTTTTCCTATAAATAGAGGTGGAGAGGCACTCTCCACACTCACTCTTTCTCACATACAAATGCCATGCATGATCTGGCCTTCTCTCGCCCTCCCTGCGAAATAGTTTCATAGAGCCGAAAGGTTGTCTGGGTTCCGGCAGGAACTAGTTCTGGACGGCGAAGCCCTGCTGGATATCTGACACCGTATGTGTGCAACCCCGTAGAGAGGTCGTAGGTTCGATCTTCTGCCCGAGGGGCTATTCGAGGGTCCTCCCAAAGGGCTGTCCGAGTTACCATTCGAGCTTCGAGGGTCCTCTCGAAGGGCTGTCCGTGACATCGTCCGGGGGACTGTCCGACCGCCTCCCGAAGGGCTGTCCGACGAGGGAGTACATCCTCGCGGTTGGGAGGTTGTAAATCCTAGCTGCGGGGATCTGCACCGATGATCTACATCGACTCTACTTCCGCTGTGCTATGAGTCGGTAATGATCAGATCAAACCTTGTATGCAGTCTCCATAGTAGTCCTGGGCGTGCTCGCTGTACCGAATTTTTTTGTTTTCTGTCGCGTTCCCCAATATGGTCCACAGATACAAGCCCTTCCCTTTGATACCGATGCATACTTAGCATAGTTCAGATGTAAGTCTTGCGGGTACTTTGGATGAGTACTCATGGTTGCTTTACTACCTCTTTCCTCCCCCCTACCCGATTGCTGCGATTAGATGACGGAGCCCAGAAGACAGCCGATCCCGTCGATGACTACTACTACCCCGACGGAGCCTACTACTATGTGGAGACCGACGACCAGGATAGTTTAGGAGGCTCCCAGGCAGGAGGCCTGCGCCTTTTCGATCTAGTTGTCGTTGTTTTGCTCAGCCTTCTTAAGGCAAACTTGTCTAATTAAGTCTGTACTCAGATATTGTTGCTTCCGCTGACTCTTGAGTAACTCGAGCGTATGTATTCGAGCCCTCGAGGCCCCTGGCTTGTAATATAAAGCTTGTATTATTTTATTTTGTGTCTAGAGTTGCGTTGTGATATCTGCTACTTGCGATCTGCGTTGGTTTTTATCCCCGAAGAGGAGAGGATGATGCTGTACAGTAGAGATAAGTATTTGCCTCAGTTATGAAACCAAGGTTATCAATCCAGTAGGAGAATCACGCATCACCTCGTTAGCAGTACCTGCACACAAACAACAAACCCTTGCACCCAACGCAAACGAGGGGTTGTCAATCCCTCGGCGGTTAATTGCAAGATTAAATTGTATGGTGATAGATAGATGGATTAAACAAAAATAAAAAATAAGATAAATAAATAAAAAGTGCAGCAATGTATTTTTAGGATTTTTAATATATGATAGGAGTAGACCTGGGGGCCATAGTTTTCACTAGAGGCTTTTCTCATAAAAATAGCATACGGTGGGTAGACAAATTACTGTTGGGCAATTGATAGAAAAGCAAATAATCATGACGATATCCAAGGCAATGATCATGTTTATAGGCATCACGTCCGAGAGAAGTAGACCGACTCCTGCTTGCATCTACTACTATTACTCCACACATCGACCGCTATCCAACATGCACCTAGAGTATTAAGTTCATAAAGAACAGAGTAACGCCTTAAGCAAGATGACATGATGTAGACAAAGTAAACTCACGCATGAATAAACCCCATCTTTTTACCCTTAATAGCAACGATACATACGTGTCATGTCCCTTTCTGTCACTGGGATTGAGCACCGCAAGATCGAACCCATTACAAAGAACCTCTTCCCATTGCAAGATAAATCAATCTAGTTGGCCAAACCAAATCAATAGATCAGAGAAGAAATACGAAGCTATAATAATCATGCATAAAAGAGATCAGAAAAGATTCAAATAATATTCATGGATAATCTGATCATAAACTCACAATTCATCGGATCCCAACAAACACACTGCAAAAAGTGATTACATCGGATAGAACTCCAAGAACATCGAGGAGAACATTGTATTGAAGATCAAAAAGAGAGAAGAAGCCATCTAGCTACTAACTATGGACCCGAAGGTCTGTGGTAAACTACTCGCGCATCATCGAATGGGCAGCAAGGTTGATGTAGAGCCCCTCCGTAATCGATTCCCCCTCCGGCGGAGTACCGGAAAAGGACCCCATATGGGATCTCTCGAGAACAGAAGCTTGCGGCGGCGGAAAAAGTATTTCATGGACTCCCTTGTTGGTTTCCCGATTTTTGGGAATTTATAGTGGTTGAATTAGGTCAAATGGAACTCTGTGGGCCCCTCGAGGTACCCGGGCGCGCCTGCCCCCCCCCCCCCAGGCACGACGTGATGCCTCGTGGGCCAATGCTTCATCTTCTGGCCCTCTCCCGAAGCTTCCAGTACTTGTTATGTCCAGAAAAAAAATCTCCAAAAAGTTTCGTGGCATTTGGACTTTGTTTGGTATTGATACTCCATAAAACCAAAAACAGGCAAAAAACAGCAACTGGCACTGGGCACAAAGTTAATAGGTTAGTCCCAAAAAATGATATATAATTGCTCGTAAATGTATATAAAACATCCAAGATTGATAATATAACAGCATGGAACAATCAAAAATTATAGATACGTTGGAGACGTATCAATATCTTCCCGTGAGTCCCTAGGCTTGATCGTGTGCATTTGCGTGTATGATTAGTGCATGATTGAGTCGGGGGCGTCACAAGTCTAGTCTTTAAAAAAAACATGTTTTACTAACATGTCTGTGTGGCTTACGGGCCCACGTCGCCAATGGATGGGTTTAGGATCTTTTATTCCTCTCCTTTACTCTGGGATTGTGATCTCCCTTCTTTTCGGGTTAAACATTTTGCTAACTCTAACTTTAGGTTCTCGTGTTCACATTCGCTTGGAGAGCTAGATTATCTGCAACTGTTCCTTCAATGTTTATCATATGTTTCTCACACTGTCTTGTGACATCTTGCACTCTCCTATTTCAGATGCGTCCCGCAAGACAGCTCGTACGCCAGACTATGGCTGTGGATGCGACTGGATTCCCTGCTATTCTGGTCGACCTCTTGACCAGGCTGGGATATCGCTAGTACCCCGAGTACACTGTTTACGAGGACTACCGCGAGTTCAACCAGGAGTAATACCATGCTGTGGTTCGAATCTTTGATCGGCAGGTTAACTCCATCACTGAGCTGCACACCTTTTACGGTGTTGGAGTGACTGTTGATATGGCAGTCCATGATGCTGCCTATGCTGCTATCGTCCGTCTCCGTGGAGAGCACACCCGCTTGGAGGAGACTGGGTTCAGATATATCCCATATACCACTGCTACAGAGGAGAGTGGTTACTACACTGCAGTTTGTACACCTTACGTGCGACGACGTTATGACCCGCAGGTTTTGGTTCAGTACACAGAGGCTCTGGATCGCACTGCTCGAGCTCTTGCTGTTGAGTTGTTCGCTACTCGTGCTTGTCTTTACGATGCTCTGACACAGTTGCTGCCAGCAGTCAGTGCAGGGATGCATCCGGAGTACATCCTTTACCCTAGCAGGACAGAGATACCACCAGGTCTTGACTGGCCTGCTGTTGGAGGTTGTACTCCTCCACGTGGTCCTCTTCTTCCAGTTCGGGACCAGGTTTTGCACCAGAGTGTTCACGGAGTGCAGGATCCTTGTGTCGAGGGCACCCTGCATCGTCACTTGCAGTTGCCTGGCTTCAGTGGTTCTCTCCGACGTTGATGTAGCTATCGCTATGTCCCGGTTGTTGTATTCATCCACCGCGTGCCTGCGTGCCGCCTAGTGTGTCTAGCTTTTCCTTTCCGCATCTTGTAACTCGGGCTTGCAATCGAATCTATGTATGGATCTGTATGTCGTGTTTGACTATTGTGTGGTATCTATTGCACTTCCTTTGTTGTGCGCGTTACTTCATGAATGATTCCATACGTCTGCAATACTTGTTGCTAAACTACCCCTGTTAAATTTTAGCAGGATGGTTAGACCAGCAGGTCGTGGCCGTGGTGTCAACAATCCACCACCGCCCGACTATATGGCTGCAATGATGCAACAGTTTGAACTGAACCGTCAATTCATGCAAGGCATTATGGATCAGTTCCCTCGTCCAAATGCTAACCAGCAGCCTTTCCCAATAAGTCTGCAAGACTTTGTTCGCCTCAACCCTGCTGTGTTCCGCAACTCCGTTCAGCCTCTTGATGCTGACGACTGGCTCCGTGACATCACTTATGAGATGGAGTCAGCCAATGTTGCCCCTGACAGCTATGTCACCTTTGCATCCTAGTTCCTGAAGGGTCCCGCTGCTCAATGGTGGGACAGCCACAGATGCACACTGCCAGTTGGAACAATCATCACCTGGCTGGAATTCCAAGCTGCTTTCCGTGCCCGCTACATTCCCCAGGGAATCATAGACCGGAAGAAACGTGAGTTCCGCAACCTCATCCAAGGCAGCAAAACCGTGGATGTCTACCAGCGGGAGTTTCTTGACTTGTCCCGCTATGCTGAAGAAGATATCGCTACTGATGCCCGCCGACATGAGAAGTTCCGTGAAGGGCTCAACCTAGATATCAAGCTCGCGCTCCTTGTCCAAGACTTCGCTGACTTCGCCACCTTGGTGAATAAGGCCATTCAAGTTGAGACTGGACTGAAGGAACACAAGGACGCTCTCAAGCGCACCCATGACGCGAGCTCATCTTCGGGCTCATCATCGCGGAAGCACCGTATCTGGATTCCTCACATCGTGTACCGCCCAGCTGCACCTGCTTCAAGGCCGTCTTATGTTGCACCTCGTCTGCCTCCTCCACCGCCGAGGCAGCCAAGACCTCAGGCTCCACTGCTTCGAGCTCCTGCTCCCTGTCCTAATGACGGGTTGTGTTTCACGTGTGGTCGTCGAGGTCATCGTGCCAAAGATTGCCACCAGAACCAGAATCAGCTTGCACTCCCTTCTGTTGTCCGTGGTAACAACCAGCCCCGCAACAACAATGCCAGGACTTCTTATGGTCGTGGTCAGGCTTATCATGTCGATATGACTGAAGCTCCAGACCAACCAGCTACTGTGATGGGTACTCTTCTTGTTAATTCAGTACCAACTTCTATTTTACTTGATTCAGGAGCATCGTATTCATTTTATTAGCAGATTTGGCATACATGCATGCCTTTAAATGAGGGAGTTGAACGTTCCACTAGTGGTAAACACCCCCACGGGCCAATGTCAAGCCTCCTTGTTCAGCCCCGATGTCACCTTTGAGATTAAGGGGTTGGAATTTTATGCATATCCCATTATTTTGGAGTCTTCTAAAATTAACCTCATTCTGGAATGGATTGGTTGAAAGCAATACTACTTCAATCGATTGTGCCTCTAAAACCGTCCAACTCCTACATCCTTCGGATGAGATAGTAAACCTCCATGCTTATCTTATACGAGATGCCGAAGCCCAAATTTATTCCCTAAATGCGTAGAACGTTTCTCCTCTTGAGGGAATCGAAAACGTTCCAGTCATTCACGACTTACAAGATGTTTTCACAGAAGAACTTTCAGAAATACCCCGATCTTTTCCCTTCTACCTCCTGAATTCTCGGGCCGAGAATTTCTTTTAGAGGAGGAGAATTGTAACACCCCAATGTATTAAGCTACAGTAATCCATCATGAGTATGCTAAGACAATTAGATTTGCAAGGCTTGATAAATATGGATTCAAATCTCATTTCAAATTCCATCACTGAAATTAATTCAAATTGCAAGTGAAAAATAAAGTTGCACAAAAGTTGCTGCAAAATAGTTCATCATTTAGCAAAAATTACATAACAATTAATTGTTAAGGAAAACAACATCACTTATTTGCTTAAATGGGCTATAGCAATTAAAACAGTGCCAAATCAGCATATTTAAATGCTTTTCCATTTATGAAAAATTCAAACAAATTCAAATGCCTCCCAAACTTTTTGTGGCAATGCCAAATAATGCAATGTATTTATGTGGCAAGTTTCACATTTTACAAAAGTCATTTACTATCAAGAGAAAATTCAAAACAGAAAAGAATAAAAGAAAACAGAAAAAGAATTAAAAATAAAGAAAAGGGCCACTGTGCACTGGGCCTTAGTGCACAGTGACAGGCCCAGCTGGCCCAGCCCACCTCCCGTGCGGTCGTCCTCCTCCTCGCCCCCGTGTGGGCGCGCCCGTGGCTGCGCGCGCGCTCGCCAGCCAAACGTCGACACGGCGATGCTACAGCGCCGCCGAGGCGATAAGAGGGAGCCCCTCGGCCTCGTCGACGCCCTTATCCACTCCTCTCCCTCTCTCTGTCGCTCTCCCTCTCGCTCTCCACCTCACCCGAGCACCGTCGTCGCCATGGCGCCACCGTAGCCGCGGCCACCGTGCCTTCCGCGACGCCTCACCATGTCCCTCTGCTCCGCCTCGAAGCCGCTCGTCGTCTGCCTCAACCAGCGCACCTCGAGGAGCCCTACAGCGACCGGATCGAGCTTGTCTACTACCTCACTGCCGCCGGCGATCTTCCTCCTCTCTGGCCGGCCTGCTGCTCCTAAACCCCCCCAATGGCCACCGTGTGCCACCCGGTGAGCACCCGCGTCGATCCCCGCACTCCCCTTCTCTTCTCCGTGCTCGTAGCCGTCCCCCTGCTCAGTGCCGAAGCTCGCCGCCGCTGCCATGCTCGCCGTCGTAGCCACAGCAGCCACCGCTCGCGCCCGAGCAATGCATCGAGCTCCTGGAGCTCGTAGGAACCCAACGCCGCCTCCAGCTCGCCTTACCATGCCCCTAGCCTCGCCTTCATCATCGCCCGATTCCGGCCGCCGCCTGCCGTCGCCGCAGCGCTCGTCTCCGGCCACCCCCGTTGCCGCTGCGGCCACAGAACGATGTGGCTCCGTCCGCTCGTTCGAACGCGCCGTCCGCCGTGTTTTCCGACGAAGCCCGAGGCCCTCCGCCGCGTTTTCGGGTCGCCGCCGGCGAGACGCCGGCCGCCGCTGACGTGGCTGGCCCTGGGGCCCACCCTGGGTCACTGCCAGTGGGCCCCGTGGACCCCGTTGACTACGTTGACTTAGTCAACGTGCTGACTGGACTGGATCCAGTCACTGACATGTAGGCCCCATGTGCTAATTAACTATTTTACTAATTAAAATTAATCTGTTAACTAATGTGACACTGACATGTGGGTCCCACTAGCTAATTAAATTAGTTAGTTAAAATTAACCTCTGATAAATAAATCTGTCAATGACAGGTGGGGCCCCCTGGCCAGTTTGACCAGTCAAAGTCCACAGTTGACTGCTGACTGGGCAGTCAACTGGGCCCCACTGTCAGCCTCTGATGCCCTCTGGGTGCACTACACCGGGTGCACCTAGCAATTTCCCATTTAATTTCGAAATAATAATAATTCCAGAAATTCCAGAAAATCATTTAAACTTTGGAAAATCATATAAAATAAACCGTAACTCGGATGAAAATAATTTATATATGAAAAATGACCAAAAAAATAAGACGAATCCGAATATGCCATCCACATACCAGTCACATGCCTCCATCACTACAAACATGGAACCTTCCCGTCCGGATCGTCTGTCCTATAATTGCCTAAAGCCGGGAAAATGTTCCTAGAAATTTTCCCGCTCCGTCTGTAATGTATAGCACTGCGTTAGGTCACCCCTAGCGCAGCATATTGCCATGTCATGCATTGTGATGCATTTGTTTGCCTTGTATTTATTGTTTCTTCCCACTTTTCTCTCCGTTAGACTCCGAGACTGACGCTGCTCCCAAGTACGACTATGCTCCTGACGTCCAGCCCCTCTCAGCAGAGCTTTCAGGCAAGCAAAACCCCCTTGATCATTCCTATATCGCCCATTCCTTCTCTCTCGTGCTTGCATTAGATTTTGCTACTGTTGTTCGATAGCTCCTAATCTGATGCATAGCCTGCTTTTGTAACTGCTGTTGATACCTTACCTGCTATCCTATATGCTTAGTATAGGTTGGTTAGTGCTCCATCAGTGGCCCCACACCCTGGTCCGGGTTGCCATGCTTTGCTTCCAGATGTTTCGATCAACATGATCGATGTGCAGAGACCGACACAGCACCGCACACCCCCTTAGTTGTATGACTCTGCAGAGCTACTATCGAGTGCCGAGGGTGATACCTCCTACCTCACTCCTGATGATATCTCTGTAGCGTAGCTAGTCGGTTGTGGGTTACCGAGGGTGATTCCTCTTTCACCACTTCCGATGATGCCTTTGTCGTGCAGCCCCTTAAGTGTGAACCCATCGAGGGTGATTCCTCCAAGTTCACCTTGACGGTTACATCGAGTGGGAATCCATCGAGGGTGATTCCTCGGATTTCCCCATTGATGTTATGGACACACGGTTACCATGTTGTTACCTCAGTCCCTTGTTAAAGTCGGGTCGACCCCGAGGGGTACCCGCGAGAGATGTGAAGTCGGGTTGACCGTGAGGGTACCCGCGAGATAATTATGCGGCACGGCCGGGCAGGCAGACCGCCCCAGGAGAGGGATGGGCCTGGCCCTTGCCGTAAGTCCGCGAGACGGGGCGATGGGATCACTGATCGTCTCCGCGAGCTCCCAATACACTAACGGTTTGGATATGAGATCTGAGTAGGCATTTGGCCTTTTCGCACTAACCACCACGCGGGTTAGCACTCAGTGTCGTACGATTCTCCTGAAAGCTCTGTCAGACGTCCAGTTCAGCATTGCGGCACGGCTGGGCCGGCGCCATCCAGGACAGGGGTGGTGCCTGGACTCGCCCTGTTCGCAACGACCCGAAGCGCTTAGGACGATTGGCCCATGACCCCTTTGCAATTAGGATGTAGACCGGCGGGGACCTCTCTGCGGAGCCTAGGTAGGACTACGTCGTGTTGATTAACTGAGGCCGGGCATGACCCGGAAAAGTGTGTCCGGCCAGAGTTAATCGAGCGTGTTGGGTAAGTTGGTGCACACCTGCAGGGAAGTTATCTATTCGAATAGCCGTGTCCACGGTAACAGGACGCTCGGAGTTGTATTCTGATCTACTATAACTAGAACTGGATACTTGTGGAACTTAATAATGTGTTAGCTCGGGATTGCTTTCTCGCAGGGAGTCGAGGAAGGATCTTTGGGCATTGCTACTATTATTTATTACTTTATGTTATGCTGCTAATCTGCACTCTTCTAATACTGCAAGATGCTAGTCTTCGATAGGCTAGTCCTTCCCCTCTATTCTGGCATTTCTGCAGTCTGGTCTACAGATACAGCTCCTTCACTTTGATACCAATGCATACTTAGCATAGTTCTGATGTAAGTCTTGCGAGTACTTTGGATGAGTACTCACGGTTGATTTGCTACCTCTTTTTTTCCCCTGCCCGATTGCTGCGATCAGATGATGGAGCCCAGGAGACAGCCGACCCCGTCGATGACTACTACTACCTCGACGGAGCCTACTACTACGTGAAGACCGACGACCAGGAGTAGTTTAGGAGGCTCCTAGGCAGGAGGCCTGCGCCTTTTCGATCTAGTTGTCGTT
The DNA here is from genome assembly GCA_039707655.1 of Elymus sibiricus. NCBI lineage: Eukaryota > Viridiplantae > Streptophyta > Magnoliopsida > Poales > Poaceae > Elymus > Elymus sibiricus. Next base: position 430,261,146 of record CM077676.1, read on the forward strand.
GTTTTACTCAGCCTTCTTAAGGCAAACTTGTCTAATTATATCTGTACTCAGATATTGTTGCTTCCGCTGACTCTTGTATAACTCGAGCTTATGTATTCGAGCCCTCGAGGCCCCTGGCTTGTAATATAAAGTTTGTATTATTTTATTTTGTGTCTAGAGTTGCGTTGTGATATTTTTCTGTGAGTCTCTGGGTTTGATCGTGCGCATTTGCGTGTATGATTAGTGCACGATTGAGTCAGGGCGTCACAGTCGGCCAAGGAGAAGTATGTCTAGCCTCGTCGGCCTAGACTTGTGAATATTTCCGGCCTCGTCGGTCGCGAAAGAGAAAACGATCTCCTAGCCTCATCGGCCAAGGAGAAGTATGTCTAGCCTCGTCGGCCAAGACTTATGAATATTTTCGGCCTCGTCGGTCACGGAAAAGACATGTTATAAGAGACTTGCTATGAGGTATTCGGCCTCGTTGGCACCGAATGATCAAATAAAGTGCGCTAGCACTATTAATTATTTGCATGTGTCGCGAGCCAATTGATCTCAAATCATGGAGCCAAGCTCCTAAATGCATCACTCGACCGCCGCATGCTCTTGAGTGTGCTATTAAAATATGGGGCTTTGCCATAACTCAACTCGCTCGCAAACATAACATGGAGCTAATTGAACTCCTTTCTGCGTGTGTTGGGGTCCACACAGAGGGCTTCATAGTAAAAACACGCACGTGCCACTTCAAGCTGGGTGGCCACAAGTGTACATGGCCGCACATATTTAAGGTACAAGGTACGGCCATGGATAACACGTTTTGTTTCAGCATCTTCTCATAGTTTGAATAATCTGAAATACTCCCTACTCCAGCGACATGTATTTCGGTACAGAGGGAGTATATGTCATGTCTATGGATGCATGCGCATACCATAAAAATAGGAGATTTAATATCCTCATGGATAACTCCACTGGATCATCGCAAATGATGTCACCGGCTTCGGTCTGCTCGTCAATGGTACATGTGAATTTGTGGGGATTTCTCCCATGGGCCGAATTGTCTCAAAACTTATGAGCTTGTCCCTGTGTGGGATTTTTTTACCCTTCTGAATAATTTCAGAAATATCTGCCCTTGGATGATGGACGTTTTGTCCGTTTTATCGCAAGACGATCTTGTGATTTGACCTGTAAAATAGAGCACGAGATGGCATGTTTCTCATCTCAATGAACATGGCCATGTAAGGCTGCATGTCATGCTCATAATCTCACCGCTTCCCTTCCTTCGCAAGAGTATGCCACGGGCAATACCTGTTTATCTTCCATCATAAGGGTAACATGTAAAATGGAGCGCGAGATGGAATTTTCCTCATCTCTCCGGTCATGGCCGTATAGGGTCGCATGCCGTGCTGATAATCTCATCGTCTCCCCTCAGAAGTGTACGCCGCCATGCGCAAAAACCTGTCCATCTCCCAATCACAAGGGTAACCTGTAAAATGGAGCGCGAGATGGAATTTTCTCATCTCTACGGACATGGCCGTATAGGGTCGCATGCCGTGCTCATAATCTCATCGTCTCCCCTCAGAAGGGTACGCCGCCACGCGCAAAACTTGTCCATCTCCCCATCACAAGGGTAACCTGTAAAATGGAGTGTGAGATGCAAATTTCTCATCTCTCCGGTCATGGCCGTGTATAAGGTCGCATGCCGTGCTCGATCTTCCACGGCGATACCGCGTGTGCAACAAAAGTTCTTCTTTGCATGAGACTTGTTCGTCATTTTTTTTGTGGGACCTGTTCGCCGCTTGTACCTGTTTCGATCGGCGAACCAGTCTATATTTTTGGAAAATTAATTGGTCGATAAATTGGCCTTTTCCCAGACAATATGAGTGGAGCGAACCAATCTTAAATCTGAATCATCACGCGGACGATGTATGCCAACCTGATTCTTCAAGCCAATCTGTTGATCGGTGCGAACCAATCTAATTTCCATGGCAATACAAACAAGATAGCATAGGATAGATATGTGCTATCAGCAACATATATTCTCACCATTCTCACCATTGTAGGCTGCCATGGATGGATGCACCCGCCGTGTGCCTTCTCGGATGGGTCGAAGCTAATCTAGATTTAGTTGTCTGTGTGAAGATCAGAGGATGGAAAAGCCTTGCGGCGTGGCGTACGTGCGTGTGATGGACGGCAGCCTTGCGGCGTAGCTGCGTGGGTCTCCCTGTGTCTTCTGCGTGGAAGGAGAAGTGCCTTTTATAGGCTAGTCCTAGGGCTGGAGGGGCACCTTGAGCGTCGCCGATTTTCTGTTGAGCTACGAGTGCGCCGCTGCCTACAAACCAGGCTCTCCTATTCTTATCTCTTCTTATCATGTGGGTTGTTAGGCTGTTTAATCCATCACACGAAACGATCACGCGTACGCGGCTGGAACGCCGGCATCAGCGACACATACGTACACGAGCGACCTGATCACATCTCGGCCCGTGTACAATTCCCAGTGTGCATCTCCACCCATCATTATAGGTACACTATGCATGCCTAGCCACGGCTCTTCGCGCCTGATGTGCATGCTGGCACATAGGACTAGTAGTTGTATGTGAGGCACAACCCATGCATGTACATGCAACATTGATTAATCACGGGACTTGCTAATAGCTAGTGCCTAGTGCACGTATGTCTATTACTAGGCACCACATCCATTGCTTTCTCATTCTTCTTTTTTTTATTCTTTTTTTACCAAGTCTAAAACACATGGCCTAGCAAAGTGGCCAATGTAAACATACTCATCCAACTTTATTATTGACGGTGACAAAATTTCATTGAACAAACACATGTTCACATTATTAGTTCGACATCTCCACCCCCATGACCTGTGAAACATGGTCATCAACAAATACATGTGATAGTCTTATATTCATATGTGTCCTCACATGAACTCCGACTCGGGACTAGTTTATAATCATTCAAGCATAGAGTTTCACAAACAAGTCACATACCTGCCAATCAATACAAACGATGTCATTCAATGAACATCCAATAATTCATGGATAGAAAGGAATATAATCATCACTATGTTGCATGTAGGGTATATTTCTAACACATTAATGTGTCATGCGTATTTAATTTTATCTTCTTTACTCCTTTGACGCTTGAACCTTTTTATTATATAATAATGAAGTCAGACATAATACCTTTTGGCCGCTGACCATATCTAAAACAAGACTGGCCAATAATGCATTTCTTTATTTATTTTTGTTTTTCCCACTGTTGCACTTTTCGATACGCATATGGTACAAAGTATTCGTTAGCCGCAATAATTATACAAGTCTTAAAAATGAAGGAACTGAATTCTCCTAGCAAGCGTGGAGCAACGGGGTGTCGGCGTACGGGCCGTTGAGCACCCCATTGGCGATGACATTGTACGCCTTCTCCGTCATGTGGATCTGGTCCCAGTTGGCAAACCTCGACGGGTCGGGGCAAACCTTCGCCTTCTGGTCGCACAAATGGCCTATGCCGTAGGGGCCATCGCCACCACAACATGCCACCAGAGGCTTGTCAATGCCATTCCTGCTAGAATTCTTGACGAACTCCATGAAGGCACCGTAGTAGTCGCCGTAGATGATCTTTACGCCGGGGTTCTGTGACTTGAGCTTGGTGATATCTTGTTTCAGTAACTGGTTGTGCATCTGGGAGAACGCGTTGAACCACTTGAGGCAGCCGAACTGGTCGTAGTCCGCGGACGTGTAGCTCTTGTTACCACTTAGGTAAACCGGCACGCACCCGATGGGGAAGTTCCCTGGGACAAGGACCGTCTTGGCACCGAGGTTGATCACCTCTTGGACACCGGCGCCTATGCGGGCAATCACGTCGGGTATGTACTCCTGGGCCATGTCCCGGCTGCGTGTATGATCGAAGAACCAGAAGTTGTAGTCGTTGCCGCCGATCTCGCCAAAGATGACCAGGGATTCGCTCAGGAGACTCTTGGTGGCAGCTGTTCACAGACAAAAAAAAGAATAAGTTGACCAAGAACACATATACATGTGCATGCAGACATGTGGCCTAATTAGAATATGATAAGCTGACCGTAACGTATGTTCTTGCATGCGTTACGTACCATCACCCGGAGCAATACGTGCGAGCACTTTCTTGAAAGAAGCCAGCTGATCGTCGAGGCACCCGCGCGGCAGACTGAAGTTATACCTGGACATGAAGTACTTGGGGTTGAGCGCAATAGAGCCAAACACGGCGAAGTTGGCACCAGTCGGGAACTTCCCGGTCTTCTCCTCGGGAATGCTCGGCGGCAGCAACGGCAGGCCCAACGCTTGCGCTGACACAACATCAGGCACCAAATTTAGCATGCACACGAAATTTGAATGGTTGGAACACACATGCATGCATGTACTCACCGTAGAAGTCGATGATGAGACGTCCATCGGAGGCACGACCCGTGGGGTGGTGAAAGTAGGTCTCTCCATAAGGGGGCACTGAGGGTGGACCCGGCAGACTGTTGCGGGTGATGTACGCGAAGTTGCCGGTGTCGGTGATGGAGTCGCCAAAGGAGAAGATGCGCTTGAAGCAGCCGCACGACCCTAGATCAGCGTTGAGCAGCAGGACAGCAAAGACAAAGAGGACGCCCAGGGAAATGGAACAGTGGCGATTGGAACTCCCCATCTTAGCTATCTAGCTAAACAGGAGAAGAGACAGACGCTAGCTATCTGTTAAAAATAGAAGCCTTCCAGATCTACGTTTCGTTTAGTATTCCAGATGGGTTCCCTTCATCCCCATTTATACTAGAGCGTTATGCGGTCGAAGTGTGTATATCAAGATGACTGTGAATTTAATTAATGCAATTTTTTTAGTAGTGTGTATCTTACCACCCCACAATTCTTTCCCTACAGTTATATCTTTGGTTCATCTTAAGATATTGCTAAATATATCGAGTTCTGAAAGCTAAGATTGGGTTTCTATGGCATTAATTTATGCACTATATTGGGCCGACATTTTCAGTCAATTTGCGCTCCACCGTCTGATTGGGATCCAAAGGTCCATCTAACTTCTTCCTCTGCTTAATTTACCCCTCAAAAAAAAAGGTAACTGATTTTTTTACATGGCAGTCACTTCTTTTCCGACAAGACTATATACTAAAATTAAAATTAAAACTAAAAAAAACTTCAGTGAACTAAAGACATTGGCATTACCCTAAAAAATAAAATGAATAATATATATAGAAATGATGACAAAACTTGAACAAAAATTGCACATTTTCACAGTATGTAAGAATAAGCATATAACAGTGTAATGTTCAGATAATCGTATATCATTGGAGATTAATCGCCTCATCTCATATTAACAGTATAAGCTGCACACATATTACATAATACTTGTGTTTATCATTGGAGATTAATCGCCTCATCTCATATTAAGAGTATCGTCTCGCGCGCACGTACACACACGAACACATCAAAGATGATTTACGTTTCGTATTGATATCGCACGTGCGCACACACTACACACACATGCGCGCACAAGCACGAGCACACACACGACACGCGTGTACACAAGCAGAACGTGCGCACACACATACACACGACGTGCACGTGTGCGCGTGCACACACACATAAAGAAAAAACCTACTCAGAAGAAAGAAAAAAAAAGAAAACGCACATGAAAAAGAAAAAAGGAAATTGATTGAACTAGAAAATAAATTTAGGCGCCTATGCTATAGCAAAAGCCACTATATATATATGTGCATGCATGATAAATAGCCTATTAGCCATCATGTAAAGCGTGTTTGGCGTTATAAGTTTTTGGACGAATGCATAAGAGGATTGACGAATCGTTTTAACGTTCACCATATTATTTGGGCATATTATGAGAGAACCATGGAAATAATGAGGAAGTATATTATGAGAGATCCAGTTGTTTTTTAGAGGTGAGAACCAACCAGTGGATGAAGGGTTAGGAGGGCAGTGGTAGCCTAGCTCATCGTGGATCAAACCCTAGGTTTATTTGGAGAATAGGATTCTCACTAATCCTATTGATCAGCCCACGAAGGGGATTTATACAAAGCACAACAACATACTTAGCTATGCCCCGCAAAAAAACAACAACATACTTAGCTATGTATAGGCATGCACAACGTGCGAGACCAAGAGCACGGCGTGCGGTATGGGCTATCTACACAATGTGTGACTCAGTCCTTCTATTGTACTTGTAACGGGCGTGTTCTAACAGCCCCCACAGTCGCAGCGGGTTCGTTGAGGACATTGAGGCTGGACCAAAAGTCGAGGAAGACGGTCGACGGAAACCCCTTCATGAAGATGTCGACGAACTGGGACGTAGAGTGGACCTGTAAAACATGAACATTGCCGAAGAAACCCGCTCACAGATGAAGTGAAGATTGATCTTGATATGCTTTGTCCGTTGATGTTGTACAGGGTTGGTGGAGAGGTACATCGCACTCACGTTGTCGTGGTAGACGATCATCGCCTTGTCAGCTGGTGGCCTGTCGAAGCTCGTGGAGTCGTTGTTGCAGCCAGCATGCCTCTACCACGGTGTTTGCCACGACACTGTACTCCGCCTCTGCGCTAGAGCGTGAGACTGTCTGTTGACGCTTCACGGACCAGGACACGAGGTTGTCGCCGACATAAACGTAGTACCCCGACGTAGACTTCCGTTGTCCGGGCAGCCGGCCCAGTCGGCGCCCGAGTACACGATCAACCGGTGGTAGGAGGAGCGCCACAGGTGAAGCCTGAGCCGCGGGGTGGTGCGAATATACCACATAATTCGCTTGAGGATGGTGAAGTGTGGCTCCCGCGGGTCATGCATGAACAAGCAGACCTGCTAAACGGCGTAGACGATGTCCGGGCGTGTCAGGGTGAGGTGCCGGAGAGCACCTGCCAAACTGCCGTAGAGCGATAGATCGGAGGCCGGCAACCCGTCGGATGCGGAGAGCTTGGAACATGTATAGATGGGCGTGTTTATGGGCTTGCAGTTGCTCATGTTAGCGCGCTCGATGACCTCAAAAGTGTACTGGTGCTAGGAGTGAAAGAGCCCATGCTTGTCGTGAGTGACGTTAATCACCATAAAGTGATGGGCCTCACTGAGATCAACATGGAAAATTCATGGTGGAGCTGCATGATGATGTGCCGGAGCATGGCGGAGGTGCTACTATCAAGATGATGTCATATACGTACACGAGGAGGCAGGTAGTGGCACCGTTGTGGTGTAGGATGAACAGGGGCGTGTCTCTTTTCGAAGCCATGAAGCCGAGGCGAGCAAGATACATGGTGAAATGTAGGAACCAAGCGCACAGGGCTTATTTCAGCTCGTATAGAGTGAGCAATGAAGCTGAGAGACGAGGGACGAGAGGCATCGACAAGGCCAGATGGCTGCTGGCTAAGGACGATAGTGTCGAGGTGGCCGTGGAGGAAGGCGTTCTTGACGTCCAACTGGTGGATGGGCCAGTCGGAGGAGATGGCGAGGCTGAGAACGACAAGGGGCGGTCCTGAGATTTGGGGGCCCGGGGCGAAACTAGAACTTGGGGCCCTTAAAACTTTCTTCTAGCATTTGTTGATCCACAACCACTTATCCATCATCTTGCTGGTTATGCGAAGGTGGACTTATACGTTGCGCTGCGCAAGCAAGACAACAAAGTTGCAGTTGCGGCCGTCGCAAGGAGATTCAGACAATGGAAGCACTGGCTTGTCAGGAAGCGCTTTCGATGGTGATGGATTTGCTCATTCGTAAAGCAAGAATCGCTAGAGCTGCCTCTGGGTCATCAATACCCTCCATGACCTTGGAGGAGATTACGGCAACAAACAAGGCGTTCGAAGATATCCCTTTTGTTTACGAGAGAAGACCTTCCAATAAAGATGCACACATATGCTTAGCGCACTGAGAGATGAAGTTAGTCACCGTGTGTGCTTGGCAGTCTCGCCTAATGGCCTTTGTATCACACACTCTATTACTAAAATAAAGAAGATATGATTCTAAAAAGAGATTTCTAAAAACAATGACTGTCTCATCCAATTTTGTGAAATAAGATGATATAAGCATGTATATGCAAGTCAATTGTAATAAGTACGATCTTATAGTTTTGCCATCCGTGATCGAGTGATCACCAACTCTTGGCACTGTTTCCCTAGCATGAATTTATGAGATAAACAGAATCACAAATCCCACATCAGAGAGAGAGAGAGAGACTCAGTACCTAACTGTAACTTGCATACGTACCTGAAGATGACTCGAGATGGTTGATTGTGAGGCCCTTGACTCCCATAATCCTCATCATAGTATCTGCCAATCCGGAGTTGCCTCTGCTGTGAAGCAAAATTACCAGGTAACTAAAAACGCAACAAATTATCAACATCTAGACTGAAACAAGTATGCATATGGATCAATCTTCTCAATGTCTGTACTCTCCAACCTGCACGACAGCATGGACGAATTGGTCGTAGAGCTCAACGGTCCACCGAAGGCAGGGCTTGGGGGCGATTGCGAGCACGACCTGAACGAGGCGAAGAGTCGTCGCCAGCTTGTGATTCATAATCAGGGCGAAAAGGAATCTGCCAAAATACCTGCGAACCAGATCGGAAACAAAACGTGACGACGTGCATCTGAGTCCTCGGCTCGTTGGGCCTCGGCCGGGGGGGGGGGGGGGGCGCCCCTCAGGGCCGAACGACATGGATCATCGACGGCTTGATGATGGGGCTGAAGGTCTTTTCGAACTCGTCGTCGTGTTGCTGTGTGAAGCCGCGCAAGACTCATCTAGCCTTGTACGGTAGAACAGACCTGTCTGGGTTCATCTTGTGTCCGAAAATTCACTTGCCCGTCACCAGATTTGTTCTGTAGCAAAGCGGTATATTCCTGTAACATAGAGTTGTACCAATTAGGATCCTTGAGCGCTTGTTTGTAGGATGAGGGAATTGGGGATATGCGTTCGGTGGTGACAGAAGGATTGAAAAAGGTTTTAGGCTGAAGGAAACTACCATTGGCGTGCGTACGCGTCGCATCCAGATTTTCCAGCGGGGACGGCGTGCAGTGGGAACGATCGTCTAGGTGGCGAGACGGGAATGGCTGGAAATGGTATGGGGTCAATGTGTGGACCGGCCGTCGTGCATGGGAGCAGTGGGTGTGGTTGGGTAGAAGGGGTGGACGCTGAAATCGTGGGAGATTCACTGGGCCCACCGACAGAATCAGGCATGATGGGTGGTGACACACAAGACAAGGTGGATACGTGGAAGCTGTCAGGTGCAGGGGATCCCGAGATGGATTGGGCGGGGCAGGCAGGAGGCTTGCGGATCCTACGACCGAAAATTCTAAATACCGTAGATCCGATGGCCGAAATTGTAAGTTGTCTGAGATGGCCGGAAAACTGCACAGTTATAATAAATTCAAGCATAGAGTTTCACAAACAAACCACGTACTTGCCAATCAATACAAATGATATTATTTAATGAACATTCAATCATTTATGAATACAACAAAATATAATCATCACTATGTTGCCCGTAGGGTATATATTTCTACGTGTCATGCATGTTTAATTTGATCTTCTTTATTCCTTTCACGCTTGATTTTTTTTAGATAATGAAGTCACACATAATACTTTTGTGCCACTGACCAAATCTAAAACAAGATTGACCAATTGTATATGTCTTTTTTTTTGTGTGTGTTTCCCACGGTTGGATACGCATATGTTACAAAGTATTCAGCAGCCGCAGTAATTATTCATGTCTCAAAATGAAGCAACTTAACTTTCCTAGCAAACGTGGAGCAACGGTGTGTCGGCGTACGGGCCGTTGAGCACCCCATTGGCGATGATGTTGTACGCCTTCTCAGTCATGTGGATCTGGTCCCAGCTGGCGTACCTGGACGGGTCGGGACAAAGCCTCGCCGTCTGGTTGCACCCATGACCGGTGCCATAATGGCCATTGCCACCACAGCACGCCACTAGAGGGTTGTCAATGCCATTCCTACTGGGATTCTTGACGAACTCCATGAAGGCACCATAGTAGTCGGCGTAGATGATCTTCACGTCAGCGTTGAGCGACTTGAGCTTGTCGACCTCCTGCTTCAGCAACTGATTGTGCATCTGGGAGAAGTCGTTGAACCGCTTGAGGCAGTGGAACTGGTCGTAGTCCGCGGACTTGTTGCTCTTGTTACCACTCAGGTACGCCGGCACACACCCGATGGGGAAGTTCCCCGGGACAAGGACCGTCTTGGCACCGAGCTTGATCACCTCCTGGACGCCGTCGCCTATGCGGGCAATCACGTCGGGCATGTACTGCTGGGGCGTGTGTGTGTCATCGCCGTGTCCTCCGAAGAACCAGAAGTTGTAGTCGTTGCCGCCGATCTCACCAAACACGATCAGCGACTCGCTCAGGACACTCTGGGTGGCAGCTGATCATCACGGAAAAAAAAGGAATAAGTTGACCAAGAAGACATGCATGTGCATACAGACATGTTGCCTAATTAAGATATGATAAGCTGACCGTAACGTATGTTTTTGCATGCGTTACGTACCATCTCCCGGAGCAATCCGTGCGAGCACTTTCTTGAATGTAGCGAGCTGATCGTCGAGGCTCCAAGAAAACGGTACACCGAAGTTATACCTCTTGAAGAAGTTCGGGTTTAGCGCGGTAGCACCGTACAAGGCGAAGTTGGCGCCGGCCGGGAACTGGCCCATGTTCTCCTCGGGCAAGCTCGGCGGCAGCAGCGGCAGGCCCAACGCTTGCGCTGACACAACATCACGCACCAAATTTTTTAGCATTCGTATGAAATCGTACTATATATAGGATTGGAACACACATAGACATACATGCATGCATATGTACTCACCGTAGAAGTCGACGATGAGACGCCCGTCGGAGGCGCGTCCCGTAGGGTGGTGGAAGTAGGTCTCTCCATAAGGGGGCACCGAGGGCGGACCCGGCGGTTTATTGTTACGGCCGGTGTACGCGAAGTTGCCGGCGTCAGTGATGGAGTCGCCGAAGGTGAACATGCGTTTGAAGCAGCCGCACGACCCTGGATCAGCGTTGAGCAGCAGGACGGCAAAGATCAAGGGGACGGCCAGGGAAATGGAACAGAGGCGATTTGAACTTCCCATCTCTGGCTAAGCAGGAGAAAACGGGGACGCTAGCTTAGCTATCTGGTTATGAACAAAAGTGTTGCAGATGTACGTTTCGTTTTGCATTCCAGATATTTTCAGTCGAAAGTGTGTATATCAAGATGTCTATAATTTTAATTAGTAATATATTTTTAGCAGTGTGTATTTTACTGCCCCACTATTCTTACCCTGCAATTATATATATGGTTGGTGCATTGTGAAGATATCACTAAATATGGAATTCTATACAAATGCAGTCTTTAAAGACAAGATTGGGGGTTCTATGCCATTAATTCATGCACTATATATGGGCCGACTGTTGAATAGGCGCCTGAAATTTATTTTGCGATTTCAGTCAAATTGGTCTCCACCATCTGATTAGGATCCAAAGGCGCATCTGCCATATTCTTCCTCTGCTTAACAGGTGACTGACAATCACTACTTTTCCGACAAGACTATATACTAAAACCAATATTAAAACTAAAAAAAAAAAAAAAGCTGAAGTTTTTTTTTGGAAAGAATGAATTGAATACATTGGTATTACCCTTAAAACAGGAAAAGGTGATTAAACTTAAAGAAATGATGACAAAAACTTGAACACAAATTAGACAGAAACAATAGATATAATAATGTGCGTCAGGCCCTAGGAGCTTCATGGCACATGAAGTATGCCGAGTGGGGGCCTCGGCTTACAGGAGAGACTCGGCTTACATATCCACGTTTTGGTTACCGCTCGAAATATCGAGATTCCGAGCGGTTACCGCGTGTACGCCCCCCCCCCCCCCCCCCCCCCCCCCCCCCCGCCCCCGCGAAAAACACTCATACCGAGATCAAAAAATTGAATTTTTTGAAAATGTTGAATTCAAATGCTCCCTTATAGTTAAATATGTGGCATCTCTATTATAACAACACGACGGATCACAGCGTAGTGGCAAAGCCATGCTTTCGACAGCAGCGAGTCTCGTGTTCGACTCTGTATCCTGCGTTTTTGTTTCTTTTTGAGGATGCATGCAAAAGTAAAAAAGTCTGTCAAATTGAGGGTCGTAAACCGAGTGTAACACTCGGCTTAGATTAAGCCGAGGTTAAATGGGGCTTCTCCGAGTATGTTTCATACCTGGCTTCATTATTTTTCATGTCATGAGATGATAGTATAGTTTGCACAAATATTACATAATACTCGTGTTTATCTTTGGAGATTAATCGTCTCAAGTTATATTGGTGGTATCACCTCGCGCGCACGTTGATATCTCACAGTCGCAAAAACTATACAGGTGCACACGCACACGACACTCATGTGCACACAAGCACGATCACACACGACATGCACGCGTGTGTCACACGCACACACATACACCCACATGCTCACACTACACACAAGGAAAACAAAGAAAAAACCGACTAAAAAAGCAAAAAAGAAAGTGGTTGAAATAAAAAAATGCAGTTGCATGAAATAACTAAGAAAAAGGAAATTGATTAAAACACATACACATAGGCCTGAGTATTTTGTGTGACCAGCCACTACTCACGACCTGGCCATGCATGTTACATGATGCCAACGAACCAAAGCTTTTAGCTAGCCCACTAAGAGAATCTACAACTGGAGCACTCAAATCCGCCCCAAACTCTCGGGCGGCCTGTCCGGACATGCAAGTCATGAACCTATTACAAAACATGATCATCTCATACATCAACATATAGCAGCAGCCCAACCACAGCGCCACCGCGCCCTCCTGCGTGCCGACCTGCGCGCTTCCATGCGACGCTGTCCAGTCGGCATGCGTTGTGCTTCTGCTCTCCGCGCCACTTACCATCACGCTATGCCATGCGCCAAGCTTCGTGTCCTTGTACCAGCCGCCGTCGAGGCCGGCGCAGCTCGTCCTCAACGTCTCCTCCGCCTTTACCGCCGTTGGCGAGACGATGCAGTACGTGCTGCTGCCCAGGAACGTGTACGCTAGTCCAGTATAGTCTGCACACATATCATCGAACACATGTCGTGCATTCTAGAAACGAGGAAAAGATAAAGAAAGGTCATGTCTGCAAGAGAAGAAATACCAGGGCGATTTTTATAAAAAAAACCAAGTGCCACGTGCAAGCTCGTGAACGATTTTGTGCCACGTTTGAACCCGCATCAAGAGTTAAGTGACTATTTTGTGACATTTTTCAAATTTGTATATGAATTTGTACCCACCATGCAAGTTTATGTATCGTAGATGTAATAACTCTAAAAATAATACCATCATAAAAAATATAGCGACGCAAACACGCGGGTCACACCGCTAGTTACATATGCAAATGTAAGCAGTTTTCCTATCTTCCACCGAAGTGCACTGCTTTCGTTCTTTTTTTTATCACATCTAAAATTATATTGATAACCAAACTGGCTGGAGCACATTTGCACCACATGTATTTATGAAAACATTTGTCCAGCTTCAATTGACAATATGCATGGCCCCATGTGTAGTCAGACGGTCCATTGACTTGGGGCTACCTACATTGTATTTCTCTTTTTACCAGTCAATTAATCCATGGCTCACTTTCTGCATGAGCATGTAATGAATTCAAGACACAAGCACGCAAACGTGTGGACGTACAGAGGCTTGATAGTATGTGCCACACTCTAGCTTCTAAGTTGTTTTCTGTTTGTCCTCGATGTTTATTTTACTTACAAAACTAATATAGGTATGCATGGCCCCATGTGTAGTCAGATGTCCTCGATGTTTGTCCTCACCAGCACATACGCTTCCGGCCATGCAATCCATGCAATATGTCACAATGAAACCATACTAACCTAGCTACAGTGCCATGTGGATAAATAAACTAACAGAACTCAAGATGAAAACTGAACTAGCGGGACTTGGTATTCATGTTGTTAAGGATACGTTTTTGGAGCTAGCAGTTGGTGTATGGTAGTGCCTGTGTTATCGGAAGGGAGGTGCTGACAATTACAGGGGTAGGTAGGTACGTTTTGTTGAGAGATTTAAGTCATGATCAATTAACCGCCTTGTAACTTTACTACTACTGATTCTGTTTGTCCTACTTTCCAATAGATGGACAAGAGTACTTGCTAGCTATGCATTGCAAGGTTGTATGAACATGCACACGTGTTCAAAGTTTGTGTCGCAATTCTGTCCTATATACTCCCTCCGTACGAAAAAGAATGTCGGGCGTGCAGTGTAATGGTATTTTTGCAAAAAAACCTTTAGAGTTTTAAAAGTGTTTCAAATAGATCCCTGTCTCCATCTTCTTCCTCCGCCGTCCCCGCGCGTCGCCTGGGCAGGTGCCGCCCGGCTGATTCCGCCGCCACCCACCAGCGCGAGCAGCAACTGCGCCGCCACCCACCTACACCTGCGCGATTCCGTCCGTCGCCCGCGCGTCGTCAGGGCCGCCGTCGTCGGATTCTTCACCTGCGCCGCCCAGGACGTGCGCCGTCCAGGAACTGCTCCGCCGCCGCTGACATGTGCTAGTGCGTTCCCCTCCGGCCACGATCCCCTCCGTGCGCCGCCGTGATCCCCTCCTGCCACGATCACTCCGCGCGTCGCCGAAGCCTCCCGCCGCGATCCGGTGGAGGTCTTCCTCCTCGAGCTCCGCGTGCTCCTGGGTGTCGATCGCCTGGACCAGGAGTCAAGTTCAAATCGCCCGTGCTGTTGCTCTCTCTTCCCTGCTCCTCTGCCCTGCTCGAGCCCGTGCCCTACTCCTCCGCCAATGTCCAGTGCTGTTGCTGCTCAGGAAGAAGAAGGTACTACTTCTCTGCACAAATGATTCAAATGGGAAGAACTCTCACAGCAAGTCTTGTTCATGTTCATGACACTGTTCATGGGAAGAACTGTAATTCAGTTTGATTTAGTCACTGTTCATGTCCGCAATTCAGTCACTGTTAGTGTACAACCTTGATTTTTTGCTGTCAATTGATTCAGTGATTTGAGTAGATTATTTGCTTCTCTGCACAAATGATTCAAATGGGAAGGTACTGTTGCTGTCAATTCAGTCACTGGAAGCAAATTGGACAAGAAGCAATGGAGGAAATTACTGGAGTAGATTAATGTGCAGTAGATCAAACTGCAGTAGAAAAATTGGACAAGAAGCACTGGAAGCAAACTGAATTGCAGTAGATCAAACTGAATTTTGTTGCAGTCATAATTTACTCCAGCATCAATAATTTAATGGACCAGGAGTATTAACATGTTTTACTCCAGCGTCAACAATTTAATGGACCATCATCACAAATCTGCCAAACACATGCATGCAATGGACCAGGAGTATAATGTTTGATGCCAGCATCAACAATGTATGCCAACATTACACTGAACATGCATGAGTAGTTAAAATGATCATGTTCAGTTTGGTTCCAGTGCTTCTTGTAAATAATTCAGTACATAATGGTTTATTTTCAGTAAATAGTGCCAGCATGAACCAGGTTTATTTTCAGTTTAAATGATTCAGTAAATAATGGTTTATTTCCAGATTATATGCATGAGTAATTTAAACTTCATGATCATGGCCAAGTTTAAACTAAGCATGCTGGAATATTTCTTTATTTTTATTTTAAACTAAGTTTAAACAGAAACTTCATGATTATATAGATTTTAGACACATTTTTGTTTCTCTAAATGGCCTAAAATGGCAGCCATTTTGTTTCTGTAAATTGATCTAAAATGGTCTAAAATGGCAGCCATTTTGTTTCTGAACTGTAGCATTACAGTGGACAATTTTGTTATTGAACTGTAGCATTAAAATGATCATGGTCTAAAATGGGAGAAAGAAAACATCTCTGAAAACATTCATGGTCTGAATTTTTTTGTTTCCTCTATTTGTTGTTAATAACTTTAGATGTAGAATAAAGGTCCAGTGTTCATGGCCTAAAGGTTCAGTGCATTGAAGTAGGTTCAGTGTTCAGTGTTCAGTACATTTTGTTGCCATGGCAGCCTTTCTAGTTTGGTGCCATGGCACCATTTCTAGTTTGGTGTCATGGCAGCCTTATATGATCTTTTTTTCTGTGTACTCTTGTTATGATTATATGCTAACCATTCATCTTTTGTATACTCTTGTTATGAGTACAAATAGCAGCACCCAACTATGGATTTGAACTTGATGGCTCAAGAGGAGGAAGATGAAGCTATTGATTTGAACTTGATGGCTCAAGAGGAAGAAGGTGACGCTATTGATTTGAATTGGATGCCTTAAGAGGAGGATGAAGATGAACAAGCTCAACAAGATGAACAAGAAGAACAAGATGAAGCATGTAACAGTCCATGATTTGAATTCTAGAGATTTGCTTGGAGTACTTTGATTGCAAATGTTCCATTTGCTCTTTTTCGAAGGTAACTGATTCCTAAATTTCCTTTTGCTCTTTTTTGTAGGTAATCCAAAAAGGAATGAATATGGACTATTGTGCATATCTAAGATACTCCCAAACAATCTAAGATACTCAGATAACATAAATTTTCAGTATCAAGTTCAGATAACATAAATTTTCAGTATCAAGTTCAGATAACATAAACTTCACTGAATTTAGTTTCAATGAAGTTTTTGTCTATGGAGTTAACATAAATTCGGAGATTTCACAATGTTTTCAGTATCAAGTTCTTTTCTTAATAAGAGTGAGTGATACTTATGTTAGAATCCAGAGTGCAAACTAGGCATTCTACAAAGTTAACCAGTAACATCATTTGCTTTGCTGAATCTTTCTTAGTTTAGCTTTAAGCACTACAACTTCTTGTGTGATGACATAGCTAAAATCTAATCCTTACTGTAACCAATGTCCAGTTAACCACTAACTTACTGTAACCAATGACAAACATGAACACTAACAGTAGTATGCAACACAAATATAAGCAGGCACATGTCCAGCCAAACTGTTTCTTAATTCAGTGAAAGGCAAATTGTAGCTGCATGGTATTCGGAGTATTTGCACATACAGATTCAGGCATAAGTGAAAGGCAAATTAGTCCAGGCATTACATCAACAGCGAAGCATCATATTGCAATGAGCATTTACTCCAAATCGGAGCATCTAATCACAGGGAAAAAATAAAGAATGTTGAGAGTTGCGGGGAGGGGAAGAAAGATCTTCATGCGCTCATCCTCCAGGGATTCTGTCGAGGTGCAGCAGCTGTGGGATCGGAGCTCCATGGCGGCTGATAGAGCACAAAATGTTCAGTACACAAAATGTACTCCAAAATGTTCAGTACACAAAATTTTCTGAACATGAATCAAGCAGGGGAACCTGAATCCTACAGCGCCGACGCGGGAACAGGGCTGGCGCGGGGTCGGCACTCACCAAGGTCGAACCTTGACGGGCAGGGAGGAGCTGGGAGACAAGGAAAGGGGCAGCAGGGAGGAGCCCGCTATGGAGAAGGAAGGCGGATCGTCCGCAAGCCGAGGCAGCAGGGAGGAGCTAGCCATGGTGATGACGAGGGACTCGAGGAAAGCGACGGCGAGGGACTC
Source organism: Elymus sibiricus (assembly GCA_039707655.1). NCBI lineage: Eukaryota > Viridiplantae > Streptophyta > Magnoliopsida > Poales > Poaceae > Elymus > Elymus sibiricus. The sequence goes on from CM077676.1 coordinate 430,278,672, forward strand.
AACGAAGTGGAAAAGTCGTTCCTTGAGATTCGCGGAGGAGCTGCAGTGCGGCTGAAGGGAGGAGGGACCGCGCGGGGGAGCTGCAGCGCGGCGGGGCGGAGGTTGACGACGACGTGCATCAGTTTGACGATGGGGTGGAGAAGGTGGACGAGGTTGACAACGGGCAGGGCCAGCTCCGGCTCGCCACCATCGGGGAAGGACGCGTCCGGTGGAGAACAGATCAGAAAAATCGAGCCTTCTCCTCGCCCGGGGAAGTAACGCGGCGGAGGAGGGGAACAAGGACGGGGAGCTCTGGCGACGCCCGGGGAAGCTACGCAGGGAGCCAAGTAGGAGAGCTCCAGTGCAGGGAGCCAAGCAGCGGAGCTTCCGCACGGGAGACGAGCGGGAGAGACGAGCGAGGGGAGTGCGTGGTTTGTCGGGAATTCACTGAGGGGCTTTTCACAAAATGACAATGGCGACATTCTTTTTCGGACAGAGGGAGTATATGTTAATTACACTTTCATATTACTACTATCAACACACGTAACATACAAATATATGTGCCCACAGAGGTATTAGGACATCCGATCCATTCCCACAGTATTAAATAAACACAATTGTTTATATTGTCATTTTACTTCTGACTTATTTTCTTAACTTTAGTTCGATTGATTTCTATGTGTTAGATGGTGATTTTATCTTGGTGTCACAGTTATTGCAGCTCTAGGTTCCATAGAAATGCATGGGCACAAACTGGGCTCACCCTGCAAAGGTATTTTTGTTGCCCTTCTTATTTCCAGTATCTACACATGTAGCACATTGTAGCGCTTTAGCTTTTCAACAAAAGAAAAAGATCCATCGATGATAAGGCATTGTTCTGTCTCATTAAGTTCATTAGTATTTATTTTTGTAAGCTGATATCCCCAACATCACATCTTAGATATACTATTGGCTGCTCGGAGATTTACTAAGATTTTAAAGTCAGGCTGAAAAAGACTACTATTGTCTATGTTATTAACTATTTATCATAGAAATTAAAAAATTATACATGGAGTACAATTAAGCATACGTCTTTTTGGAAGGAAAGATGTGCATGTCCCAAAAGTGTTATAATTTGAAGAAAAAAAACACAGCCAACTTAGAAACGAGCATATGTCTAACCGTCTTTTTGGCATAGAAATACTAAGACATCTAAGATGTGATGTATCAACAGAACAGGAACGCTTTTTCTTTTCTATCGCTCGCGTCGCTCCAGGGGGCGGCTCGGGCGATACAGATCTCAGCTGCCGCCGCCCCCACCCCCTCCACCTCCGTCCCCCGTCGCCGCCGGAGGAAGTCACCGAGCTAAGCCTGCGCGGCTGACGGCGGTGGCGGGCCTTCATCTCCTCACGCGGCGGGTGGCAGCGCGGGCCTTTCATCCCCACGCGGCGGGATCTCCGGCTGCTGCAAATCGGTGGCCCTGGACGTCGAGGTGCACGAGGCGGAGACAGACCCTGGGGCGGTGGCCTGCTACTTGTAGTCTGCGTTGATATTTTCCCGAAGAGGAGAGGATGATGCAGTACATTAGAGATAAGTATTTTCCTCAGTTAAGAACCAAGGTTATCAATCCAGTAGGAGAACCAAAAAAAATTCCGTTAAGCGCACCTGCACACACAAGAGCAAACACTTGCACCCAACGCGAATTAGAGGGTTGTCAATCCTCTTAGCGGTTATTTGCAAGGATTAAATCTTATGGAGGTAAATAAATAAACTAAACTACTAATTAAAATAAAAGTAAATAAATTGCAGCAAAGTATTTTTAGATTTTTTATATAATAAAGATAGACCTAGAGACCATAGTTTTCACTAGAGGCTTCTCTCTTGAGCACATAAACATACGGTGGGTAAACAAATTACTGTTGGGCAATTGATAGAAAAACAAATAATTATGACGGATTCATGGCGATGATCATGTATATAGGCATCACATCCGAGACAAGTAGACCGACTCCTGCCTACATCTACTACTATTACTCCACCCATCGACCGCTATCCAGCATGCATCTAGGGTATTAAGTATGAAACAGAGTAACGCCTTAAGCAAGATGACATGATGTAGAGAAGCAAATTCAAGCAATATGAATAAACCCCATTTTTTTATCCTTAATGTCAACAATACAAATACGTGTCATGTCCCTTTCTGTCACTGGGATTGAGCACCACAAGATTGAACCCATCACAAAGCACCTCTCCCATTGCAAGATAAATCAATCTAGTAGGCCAAACTAAACCGATAGATTGGAGAGAAATACAAAGATATAACAATCATGCATAAAAGAGTTCAGAGAAGACTCAAATATTTCTCATGAGTAATCTGATCATAAACTCACAATTCATCGGATCCCAACAAACACACCGCAAAAGAAGATTACATCGGATAGAACTCCAAGAGCATCGAGGAGAACATTGTATTGAAGATCAAAGAGAGAGAAGAAGCCATATAGCTACTAGCTATGGACCTGTAGGTCTGTGGTAAACTACTCACACATCATCGGAAGGGCAGCAAGGTTGATGTAGAAGCCCTCCGTGATCGATTCCCCCTCCGGCAGAGTACCGAAAAAGGCCTCCAGATGGGATCGCGAAAGAACAGAGGCTTGCGGCGGCGGAAAGGTTTTCGCTTCTGGCTCTCTGGGGGTTTCTCAATATTTGTGAATTTATAGAAGTGGAATTAGGTCGAACGAAGTCACGTGAGCCCCACAAGGTAGCACGCCCCGCCGGGTCGCGCCCTAGTGCCTTGTGAAGCCTTCGTGAGGCTTCTGGCCTCCACCCGAAGCTTCCCAGGTTTCTTTTGTCCAGAAAAAAAATCTCCAAAAAGTTTCATGGCATTTGGACTTCATTTGGTACAATTTCTCTGAAAAGTCAAAAACAAGCAGAAAACAGCAACTGGCATTAGGCACTGGGTTAATAGGTTAGTCCCAAAAAATGATATATAATTGCATATAAAAACATCCAAGATTGATACTATAATAGCATGAAACAATCAAAAATTATAGATACGTTGGAGACGTATCAAGCATCTCCAAGCTTAATTTCTGCTCGTCCTCGAGTAGGTAAATGATAAAAACAGAATTTTTGATGTGGAATGCTACCTATCATGTTTCATCATGTAATTTCTCTCTTACGGTATGAATAATAAGATCCAAATGATTCAAAACAATAGTCTATAATTTGATATAAAGACATCAATACTCAGGCATACTAGCAAACAATCATGTCTTTCAAAATAAAAATGCTAAAGAACGTTATCTCTACAAAATCATATAATCCTGTCATGCTCAATCTTCTTCACACAAAGTATTTATCATGCACTACCCCGATGACAAGCCGAGCAATTGGTTCATACTTTTTAACGCGCTTCAGCTTTTTTAACTCCCACTCAATACATGAGCGCAAGCCATGGATATAGCACTATGGGTGGAATAGAGTATGGTGATAGAGATAATTAGGAGAAGTAAAAAATGAAGAAAGTCTCACATCAACGAGGCTAATCAACGGATTATGGAGATGCCCATCAATTGATGTCAATGCGAGGAGTAGGGATTTCCATGCAACGGATGCACTAAGAGCTATAAGTGTATGAAAGCTCAACATGAAAACTAAGTGGGTGTGCATCCAACTTGCTTGCTCATGAAGACCTCGAGCATTTGAGAAAGCCCGTCATCGGAATATACAAGCCAAGTTCTATAATGAAAAATTCACACTAGTATATGAAAGTGACAAAATAGGAGACTCTCTATATGAAAAACATGGTGCTACTTTGAAGCACAAGTGTGGAAAAGGATAGTAACATTGCCCCTTCTCTCTTTTTCTCTCATTTATTTTTTTCTTTTTTTTTCATTTTTTTCTTTATATATATATATATATATATATATATATATATATATATATATATATATATATATATATATATTCTATATTTTCTTTATATATATTTTCATGGCTCTTTTTCGCCTCTTTTTTTTCTTTTTTTTTCCTTTTTTTTTGTCCGGAGTCTCATCCCGACTTGTGGGGGAATCATAGCCACCATCATCCTTTCCTCACTGGGACAATGCTCTAATAATGATGATCATCACACCTCTATTTACTTACAACTCAAAATTACAACTCGATACTAGAACAAAAATATGACTCTATATGAATGCCTCTGGCAGTGTACCAGGATGTGCAATGATGCTAGCGTAACATGTATAACAATGATAAACGGTGGCTGAGCCACAAATACTATGTCAGCTATATGATCATGCAAAGCAATATGACAATGATGATGTATGTCATAAAAACGGAATGGTGGAAGTTGCATGGCAATATATCTCGGAATGGCTATGGAAATGCCATGATAGGTAGGTATGGTGGTTGTTTTGAGGAAGATATAAAGAGGCTTATGTGTGATAGAGCGTATCATATCACGGGGTTTGGATGCACCGGCAAGTTTGCACCAACTCTCAATGTGAGAAAGAGCAATGCACGGCACCGAAGAGGCTAGCAAATTGCGGAAGGGTGAGAGTGCATATAATCCATGGACTCACATTAGTCATAAAGAACTCACATACTTATTGCGAAAGTTTATTAGCCCTCGAAGCAAAGTACTACTACGCATGCTCCTAGGGGGGAGGTTGGTAGGAGTTAACCATCGTGCATCCCCGACCGCCACACAAAGGAAGGCAATCAATAATAAATCATGCTCCAACTTCTTAGCATAACGACAGATCATACGTGCATGCTTCGGGAATCACAAACCTTAACACAATTATTCTTACTAAACCACAATTATCTACTAATACCTCCACATATTAGCATCTTAATATCGCAAAACTATTGCAAGGAATCAAATTTATCATATTCAGTGATCTGCATGAAAGTTTTTATTATATCCCTCTTGAATACCTATCATATCAGGATCAAATTCATAATCCGTGCATATTACCATTGCTATCATGAGACTCTCAAAAAGATATAAGTGAAGCATGAGAGTGCAACTATTTCTTTAAAATATAACCACCGCCGTGCTCTAAAAGATATAAGTGAAGGACTAGAGCAACCGCCTAGCTCAAAAGATATAAGTGAAGCACATAGAGTATTATAACAAATCACGAATAATGTGTGTCTCTCTCAAAAAGGTGTGTTCAGCAAAGATGATTGTGACAAACTAAAATGCAAACAAACTATTTTACAAGACGCTCCAAGTAAAACACATATCATGTGATGAATAAAAATATAGCTCCAAGTGAGTTACCGATAGATTGTAGACGAAAGAGGGGATGCATTCCGGGGCATTCCCAATCTTAGACACTTGAGTCTTCCTTGAATATTACCTTGGGGTGCCTTTGGCATCCCCAAGCTTAGGCTCTTACCGCTCCTTATTCCTTTGTCCATCGTAGTCTCACCCAAAACTTGAAAACTTCAGCACACAAAACTCAACAGAAACCTCGTGAGATCCGTTAGTATAACAAACAAATCTTTAACTTTAGGTACGGTTGTAAATTGATTCATATTTAATATTGGCATAATTCTACTGTACTCCAACTTCTCCATGACTCATACCCCCCGATACGATCCATAGATTCATCAAAATAAGCAAACTATGCAATAAAAACAGAATCTATCTAAAACAGAACAGTCTGTAAAGATCTATTTAAAATCCATAATTCTGTAACTCCAAAAATTCTGAAAACTTAGGACAACGTGGGAAATTCATATACCAATACTGTGTAAAAATTTCAGATTTTTCTGACGTTCCAGTACAGAATTAAAATTCCAGCACTGGACGCAAAACTTTCTGTTTTCCAAACAGCATCAATTATACTATCTTCCAAATCATCCCAAAGGCATTAGTTGGCACAAACACTAATTAAAACATAAAAACATAATCCTAACAGAAGCTATAATCATGCAAACACTCAAGAATAGAATATTGGGTTGTCTCCCAACAAACTCTTCCTTTATAGTCATTAAGATAGGCTTCGAGATTTTAATGATGCTCACATAAAAGATAAGAATTGAAGCACAAAGAGAGCATCATATAGCATGTAAGAAACATATTTAAGTCTAACATATTTCCTATGCATAGGCATTTTGTAGGAAAACAAATTATCAAGACAAGCAATATCTAACATATGAAAATAAGAAGAATGAAACATTAAAAATTTCAACACAAAGAGAGGTAATTTAATAACATGAAGACTTCTATAACCATATTTTCCTCTCTCATAATAATTACATGTAGGATCATAATTAAATTCAACAATATAGCTATCATATAAAATACTATCTTCATGATCCACATGCATAAAAGTTTTATATTCTTCTAAAATGGTGGGATTAAAATTAACTAAAGTCATGACCTCTCCAAACCCACATTTATCAAAAATTTCATAAGATTGAACACTCTCCAAATATGTGGGATTCTTTTTACCTAAAGTTGACACTCTTCCAAACCCACTTTCAATATTATTGCAAACATTATTGTCAATGACATATTCATCATGAGGCTTAAATAAATTTTCAAGATCATAAGAAGCATTATCTCATGATCATTGCAATAAGTAGTGGACATGACAAAATCGTCATCCCCAAGCTTGTAGTTTTGCATATTATTAACACAATTGACATTTATAGAATTTATAATAATATCATTGCAATCATGCTTTTCAATCAAGGAGCTATCATGAATCACTTTATAAATTTCTTCTTCTAACACTTCATCACACTTTTCAAATTCATGATTTTCAAGCAAAACTTCATAGAGATAATCAAGTGCACTCAACTCACTAGCAATTTATTCATCATAATTGGATCTTTTGAAAAGATTAGCAAGTGGATGAGGATCCATAGTGATCTTAAATTTTTGTTTTACTTTCTGCTCTTGAGTATTGACATGGCAATAAAAGCAAGCAAGGAAATAAAATATTTTTGTATTTTTGTAAAAAAAATTAGAAGTGGGGGAGATGAAAACGAGAGGCAAATGCAAATAAAAGGCAAATAAAGTAAATGCAAGTGAATGATAATTTGTGCGAAGGTACTTAGTAATTTTGATGATGTCTCCCCGGCAACGGCGCCAGAAATTCTTCCTGCTACTTGTAGTCTGCGTTGGTATTTCCCCGAAGAGGAGAGGATGATGCAGTACAGTAGAGATAAGTATTTCCCTCAGTTAAGAACCAAGGTTATCAATCCAGTAGGAGAACCAAGTAAAATTCTGTTAAGCGCACCTGCACACACAAGAGCAAACACTTGCACCCAACGCGAATTAGAGGGTTGTCAATCCTCTTAGCGGTTATTTGCAAGGATTAAATCTTATCGAGGTAAATAGATAAACTAAACTACTAATTAAAATAAAAGTAAATAAATTGCAGCAAGGTATTTTTAGGTTTTTTATATTATAAAGATAGACCCGGGGACCATAGTTTTCACTAGAGGCTTCTCTCTTGAGCACATAAACATACGGTGGGTAAACAAATTACTGTTGGGCAATTGATAGAAAAGTAAATAATTATGACGGATTCATGGCAATGATCATGTATATAGGCATCACGTCCGAGACAAGTAGACCTACTCCTGCCTGCATCTACTACTCCACCCATCGACCGCTATCCAGCATGCATCTAGGGTATTAAGTATGAAACAGAGTAACGCCTTAAGCAAGATGACATGATGTAGAGAAGCAAATTCGAGCAATATGAATAAACCCCATCTTTTTATCCTTAATGGCAACAATACAAATACGTGTCATGTCCCTTTCTGTCACTGGGATTGAGCACCGCAAGATTGAACCAATCACAAAGCACCTCTCCCATTGCAAGATAAATCAATCTAGTAAGCCAAACTAAACCGATAAATCGGAGAGAAATACAAATATATAACAATCATGCATAAAAGAGTTCAGAGAAGACTCAAATATTTCTCATGAATAATCTGATCATAAACTCACAATTCATCGGATTCCAACAAACACACCGCAAAAGAAGATTACATCGGATAGAACTCCAAGAGCATCGAGGAGAACATTGTATTGAAAATCAAAGAGAGAGAAGAAGCCATCTAGCTACTAGCTATGGACCCGTAGGTCTGTGGTAAACTACTCACACATCATCGGAAGGGCAGTAAGGTTGATGTAGAAGCCCTCCGTGATCGATTCCCCCTCCGGCAGAGTACCGGAAAAGGCCTCCAGATGGGATCGCGGAAGAATAGAGGCTTGCGGCGGCGGAAAGGTTTTCTCTTCTGGCTCTCTGGGGGTTTCCCAATATTTGTGAATTTATAGAAGTGGAATTAGGTCAAACGGAGTCACGTGGGCCCCACAAGTTAGCACGCCCCCCCCCCCCCCCCCCGGGCACGCCCTAGTGCCTTGTGAAGCCTCCGTGAGGCTTCTGGCCTTCTCCCGAAGCTTCCCAGGTTTCTTTTGTCCCGAAAAAAGTTCTCCAAAAAGTTTCGTGGCATTTGGAATTCATTTGGTACTGTTTCTCTAAAAAGCCAAAAACAAGCAGAAAACAGCAACTGGCACTAGGCACTGAGTTAATAGGTTAGTCCCAAAAAATGATATATAATTGCATATAAAAACATCCAAGATTGATACTATAATAGCATGGAACAATAAAAAATTATAGATACGTTGGAGACGTATCATGGCCCCGGTCTTCTTCGGTGACCTTGGCGACCGCGAGGGCAACACATCGCCTGGTTCAGGGGACTCGGCGCTGCTAAGCCCCTCATCTACGCGTGCTGCGGGTGGTGACAGCGGTGTCCGCTCGGATCTCCGGCCTGCTATTGGGAGCTGGCGGCAACGGCGTGGGGGCCGTCGTTCTGCCTAATAAAGGCGGCGGTCCTAGGGTTCCTATCACGCCAAGACGAAGATCTGCTTGATGCTTGTCTTCCTTGATCTGGCCGGAGTGTCAAGTTCCGGAAGGCTCCGCCGGTGAACTCCCTTGGGCACCTCATGCCTGGAGGTTGCTGGATCGGATGGGATTCGGTCGTGCGCACCCATATTTTTTCTGACCATTTGGTTTCTGGAGGGAGCGGCGCGAAGCTCTGCTATTTGTTGCCATCATGGGGCATGTCTTTTTCGTTCCTTGGTGAAGTCAGAGGCAGAGAATGTCTTGGACGCTGTGATCTGAGGACTAGTAATGGTGGTTCGAGTCCTTGCGGTGATGAGGAATTTGTTGGTGTTTCGGGACTCGTAGCAGCGGCATGCAAGTGGGGGCGACATCATAGGAGAATTTCAGGGTCTTACCTTTCATGGTGAAAATCTAAGGTCTGGCCTTAATTGGTTGTGCCTAACAATGGCGTTTTTGAAGGCATTGTTTTGAGAGCGTGGACTTTGTTCAGGGTGAAAACCTATGATCTATGATCGGCCGACGAATGCACTTGTGCACTGTTTCCATCTTGGAGGCGTCGCTTTTCGAGAATTTGGACTTCAGGTGTTGTCTTGGTGGTGTTTGTACTGCTGCTTCAAGGACCAGATCACTGTAGTGGGAGTTTTCCTTTTTAGCTTCTTCTTCTTTTGGCTGTGTGCATCCGTAGTGCCATTAGGGTATTGCGTGGTTGTAGAAGTTGGGTGTAATTGGTATGTCCGCGATATTAATATATCCCCTTGTCGAAAATCACACAGCAGGCATCCTTTTCTTCTCTCTATATTTCTTGTACTACTAAAACAAACATGCTTTACCACACTTAATTACTCGGACGCGCACACACACAGGCCAGCGGCCACGATCGGCCACGAACTAACTAACTGCCCACGTCCTGAGCGTGTGCGGCTGCTCCACTAATTTAGCTACATGCAAACTCCACTTGCTATCTTCACGTCGTCGCCCAGCTTCACACACGGCGACGTCTGCATCACGCGGCACTTCGGCAACTCCTCAATACATGCCAGCTGAGCCACCTAATATGCATTGGCCCTACACGACCCTAACTCATGCAAAAAATAAACATGCAGATACAGAAAACATCAAGATTATATCTAACAACTTGGTCTCCCTATTTCTCTCGTGGTTTGTTAGCTCCAGAGATCAATTACAGTTTTGACACGATTTATAAGTATTCTTGAGTGCGTTCAATCAAAATCCAATTTTATCAACAAGCAATATCCTTTCCTATGATCATAGCCATGATTATGCCCAGGAGTTAGTGGAAAATGGTGTTCTTTTTCTAAGCCTTGATGCTATTGCCATATAGATGGAATTCATTACCTCTTATAAATTATATATTTCTATTGCTTAGGGTAAGACTGTTGCAGTTTTCGTTTGACCGTGATAAGATTGTTGGTTGCAGACTGAGAGCTCTCCACAAATAGACAGCAGATTCTGCATTTATATGAATACTAGCCTATCCCAGCGCGGCGGCACGCCGCGCCCGTCGATTCAGTGTAGCTATATGGATTATGTTTATTTTTTTATAATAACTGGAGTATTGCTTTAAGATGGCAAATTATTGTATGTAAAATTATGGACGTAGGAAAATAAGAAGGAAATAAACGAAAGTGCTCTTTTGATCCCAAGCTCATATGCTCCCTGGTGAATAAAAAAATAGGAAAAGAATTCAAGAAATTCTGAATATTTTTCTTTGATGAATATTTTAACTGCGTGCAAAATGTAATGATGAAATGACATTTGTGGAGGCCTGAACAAAAGAAAAATTGATGTTTTAAAAGACTATTGGCTGGTGACGCATTGATCGCTACGTGGTAGTGTGAGTGTGGACGGGTCAGCCTGGTATCGTTGTTGCCAAGTTGTTCAAAAAATGTGCGTGTGGATTGCCTGGCTGACGTGTGGCATGTAGGTGTACAAAGAGTTACTCCCTCCTATTCATATTACTTGTCGTTAAAACGAATGTACATAGCACTAAAATATATCTAGATAGATCTGTTTGAGCGATAAATAATATGGATCAAAGGGAGTGCATTCTTTAGAAACAATTTAGGCGGTGATTTTTAAGTAAAGGAGATCAAAAAAGAATACGTCGATGATTTTTAGTTACACGCTAATACCGGCGGTAATTCAGGAATATAACAAAAGGGGAAGTATGATTTTTTTCCTTTTCTTTTTTATAAGAGAAAAATATCAGTGCATTAAACGAATGGATGGAAATATATTTGTTGGACATTTATTTTTCTGGTTTTGCGATTTTGAAACTCCATGCATGTACCCTCGTTGTCTTGAAAACTGTACCTTGCCACTGCATGTGTGCGACAGAGTGCTTTTTGACCCAAAAAAAAGTTTCATAAATTGCTACGTTGTCCACCTTTTTATGCATGCAGCGCATGCACGTATCTGCACGCCTGGACAGAGAGTTTTTCTGGCAAAGAGGGAAATAAGTGCTGTGCGAATTGCTACGTCCATTTTTCCATGCATGCATGTAGTCACATCATTTGCATTTGTATTTTTTTTTTTTGAGAAATGATGGCGAGCGGAGGTTACGTAGGGTTGGAGAAGCATGTAAAAAGACTCGCTGTTCATGCCATTCAAGAAATTAGAGCAGATACCGTAGTTGAGGCACAACAGTATAGAGATATTTATAAAGAAAAATTGATCCGTGTCATTGAAGGGAAATAAGCGTACGTACACTGGTTTTGACAGGGAAATAAAGACAATAAACATAGGAAATCTAGCTTCGATACGGCAAGCACTATGAAAGCAAACGGTAAAGTTAGGAACTACAGATACATTGATGAAAGTAAATTGACTGTAAAGGCCGGCATGGATGCATTGCAACAGTCATCAAGAACAGTGAACTGACAAAAAAAAGTCCAAATGCAGAACTGCCATTGAGATATATGGATTATTTTTGGAAATACTACTTTTTTTTGAACAAATTCGGAAAATAAGATCAGAAAATCAGAAATTTCAAAAATAGCGCACCGTTGTTGTACACGACAACGAAACACTGGTTTCGTCCGTTGGTTAGACGAAACATGGATGATTCGTTGAACCGTAGGACGAAACAGAGGTTTCCTTGTAGTGGGCTGCGAAAGGCCCATCTTCGTTGAGCCACCGACGGGCCCGAGTAGTTTCGTCCGCTGGTTGGACAAAACGTTCTGTTTCGTCCGCTGGTTGGACGAAACCGCTCGGGATAAGGCCGGCCGCCATCTTCTTCCTCCTGCCTCCATTTCTCTCGGCTCTCTCTCTCTCTCTCTGTTCTTCGTTTTCTTCCCATACTTCTTCCGATTCGACGCCATTTAGCCATTAAATCCAGTATATGAAGCTAGAAACCGGCTGCTAGTCCCCCGATCCGTCAATGGGGTAGACGAGGGAAGCCGGCAGCCGCGCGTGGGGGAGAGGGTAGAGGAGGAAGCCGGCCATTGGACCTTGACAGGGGCGGGGGAGAGGTAGGGGCGACCATTGGAGGAGCTTGGCAGGGGCAGCCGTGTGTGGTGGCCGTGCTCGTGCGGCACTAGTAGAAAAAGGGGCTTTAGTCCCGGTTCCAGAGGGCCTTTAGTCCCGGTTCTGGAACCGGGACTAAGCATCCGGGACTAAAGGTCCCCCCTTTAGTCCCGGTTCTGTTACGAACCGGGACTAAAGGCCCTCCACGTGGCCGCTGGCTGGGCGGGGGCTGGAAGACCTTTAGTCCCGGTTGGTGTTACCAACCGGGACGAAAGGCTCCACCTTTAGTCCCGGTTTGTGTTACCAACCGGAACTAAAGGAATTTTTTCGAAAAAAAAATTTCAAATTTTTTTTTCCGATTTTCAAATCTTTGAATTAGTTGACAATTTAATCTCTAATCACCCCTCCTCACTGCTCCAGCGTGGAGCACTCATTCCAAATCGTCTAACTTCCCGGCGGGTCACCCATCCTCTCACTACTCCAGCCCCAGCACGCTTAACTTTCAGGTTCTATCTCCCCTAGTTTCCAAGTCTGCCCTTGTTGTTTTCCTAACAATAGTAAGCTATCAATCCTATTAACCCTTAGGTCTTGATGTCACATGATTTAATTTTTTGAATTCCAAACAATTATTAAAATAAACAACAATGATTAACAAATATTATTATTATTATTATTATTATTATTTTGCCATTTATTCATTTAATATGGCATAATTAATATCTTTAAATCTGTAAATCGAAATTCGACAAATAATATATCCATTATTATCAGAAAAATGTGAGCATGATGTCACACGTTTCACCGTTTGAGTTTGAAACTATTATTCTAAAAAACAATAATTATTTAGTAACACTAATATTTATTGAATAAGTAGTTTGACCACTGTTTGACCACATTTTATTTTTTTAAACTTATTTCAACTCAAGAATTTTTGTGTGTTCAATATGAACAATTCAAAGCCACATCCTCAAATTTCAACCCTTTTTGACTTCGTTTGCAATTTTTTGATGTATTTACTGATTTTTTGAGCTAAATTAGCCTGAAATTGAAAAGCACTACAAATGAACTCTGAAAAACTTGGCATGGTATCATCATTTCACCCACATAGCATGTGCTAAAAAGTTGAGAGGGTTATGGAAAAAATTGGATGCACTTCGTGTACAAACTGGACCATCTCTTTCGAAGTATCAGGGTTTCGGACGAAAACTCAGCTGTTACAAAGACATTTCATTTTTTTAAACTTAATTCAACTCCAGAATTTTTGTGTGTTGAATATGAACAATTCAAAGCCACATCCTCAAATTTCAACCCTTTTTGACTTAATTTGCTATTTTTTCATGCATTTACTGATTTTTTGAGCTAAATTAGCCTGAAATTGAAAAGCACTACAAATGAACTCTGAAAAGGTTGAAACTTGGCATGGTATCGTCATTTCACCCACATAGCATGTGCTAAAAAGTTTAGAGGGTTATGGGAAAAATTGGATGCACTTCGTGTACAAACTGGACCATCTCTTTCGAAGTATCCGGGTTTCGGACGAAAACTCAGCTGTTACAAAGACATTTCATTTTTTAAACTTATTTCAACTCCAAACTTTTTGTGTGTTCAATATGAACCATTCAAAGCCACATCCTCAAATTTCAACCCTTTGTGACTTCATTTGCTATTTTTCATGCATAATTTTGGAAAAACTTAAATTTGAGGATAACTTTTTTTCCTTTCGGAATTTGAGGATTCTAAAAATTTCAAAACGGCCAAAGGCGGTCGGCATCGCAACCGGCTTCTCGTGCTGAACATTTTGATATATTATACGCTTTTTTCCGACATCGTATGCAGAAATGGCAGCCATTTGAATTTTTCATGACCGTTTTTTGCAAAATAAGTCAAAATTTATATTTGTTAATTGTCAACACAACTATATCACTTAATATAAGTACAGTTCAAAGGATTTTATTTTTTGAAGTTTTTATAATTTTCTGTGATTTTTTGAACACTGAAAAAGGCGATCCACAGGGGGGGGGGGGGGGTGGACGGGCGCATTTGAAAAAAAAATGTTCAGTCCCGGTTGGTATCTCCAACCGGGACTAAAGATAGACCTTTAGTCCCGGTTGAAGACACCAACCGGGACTAAAAGGCTGGGGAAAAAAATTGAAAAAAAAAATTGAAAAAAAAAATTGAAAAAAAAAATTGAATTTTTTTTCCAGTCCCGGTTGGTATCTCCAACTGGGACTAAAGATAGACCTTTAGTCCCGGTTGGTATCTCCAACCGGGACTAAAGGGGCTGGCACCGTTCGAAGCCGGTCGCAAACCCTTTAGTCCCGGTTGGTGTCTCCAACCGGGACAAAAGGTCCCGTTCGAACCGGGACTGATGCCTGCGCCGCTCGAACCAGGACTAATGCTCACATTAGTCCCGGTTCGTAACGCAACCGGGACTAATGCTCCGATCCGGCTGGGACGAAAGCCCTGTTTTCTACTAGTGCGGGTTGGCCGTGGGCCGCTCAGTGTGGATGTCCGCCGGTTGTTGGTGCTCGAATTAGCGCGGAGGACAGGAGCTCGCCGGAGAAGCACCCGTCAAAGGTATAACCCCACATTTCTGTTTAGTGCGTAATTTGTTAAGGTTTAATGAGCTTAATATTTCGGTTAGTGTAGAAATAATTGCAATTAGTCTGCATAATGTAAATGATGATTGTTTAGTTCGTTAGATCGGTTATTTACTTAGTGGTAGTGTATAAAAATTATGTGGTACTTAGTGGTTGATGGAAATATAAATTTTAATTGCAGGAGACATGTCTGTATTTTTAGTTCGTTCGCTCGGTTATGTACTTAGTGGTAGTCATGTATATTAAGAAGACATTTCGGTTACTGAAAAAATAATATTTGGTACGTAGTGGTTGACGGGAATATGAATTTTAATTGCAGGGGCAGCCGTGTGTGGTTGCCGTGGTCGTGCGGGTTGGCCGAGGACAGGAGCTCGCCGGAGAAGCACGCGTCGAAGGTATAACCTCACATTTTTGTTAGTGTAAAAAAATTCCGGTTATTTGCTTAGTGGTAGTCATGTATATGTGCTACGTAGTGTAAAAAAAATTATGTTAGTGTAAAAAAACTTATGTGGTAGTCAGGAGTAGACATGTCTGTTAGTGAAAAACAATTATGTGGTACGTAGTGGTTGACGGGAATATGAATTTTAATTGCGGGAGACATGTCTGAAATTTTAGTTCGTTTGATCGGTTGTTTGCATGGTGGTAGTCATGTATATTTGGTGGACATTCCGGTTATTGTATAAAAAATTATGTGGTACTTAGTGGTTGATGGGAATATGAATTTTTATGGCAGGAGACATGTCTGAATCAGTCAAATTTGTTGTTTACTATGGTCCTGGTATGATCAAACAAGAGTGGGGTTGATCTGACTGAGTTTGCATATGTGGAGTTGCAAGTCAGTTGAAACACTGGTTGACAACAAATTTCTCGCTTGATCCCAATGTGTGCACCTTCAGTATTCAGTTAGTGTGGACGAAATCCTGTACAAAAATTTTCTGGGAGTTGGTTCCGATAGATAGGACACATAAGTGGGTGACCTGGTTAGAATCCTGCAAATGCCGGAGGACTCACCCCGTTGCGTTAGTGCTCCCCATCCCCATGGAGGATCCTCTGGTACAAGGTGGCGGTGGTTACGAGCCTGGCGAGGTCAGTCAGCCGATTGATTAGATGGATGCAGCTGGGTCAGAACATATGGGTGGTACTGAACTTGAGGGTCAGTCGGATTATGTGTCATACGTTGGAGGGGACTACAATGCAGGGGAGAGTAGTCAGAACATAGGAGATCCTGATAGTGGCGAGGCTGATGGGGATGAGGAAGGATCAGAAATGCAGAACCTGATGGAAGAGGAAGACGAGGATGGATTGGCGGAGGATCTTGATTTCGAGAACTCAAATGAAGAAGATGGTGAAGAGAACGATGAGAAGGTACCGATTCCTGCTTCATGGAATCAGAACCTCTCGACCGGCATGACCGTGAACGATGGCCATGAATCTTCCTGGGAGTATCATCGGAACAAAGTCGAAATAGGGGGTATGTATGCCACAAAGAAAAATCTGAAGGTAGTCGTGACAGAGTGGGCAATGTCCACTCAAAGGAGTTTTCAAACGGACGTATCAACAAAAAAATACTTGACTTTGTCATGTATTATGAATAGTTGTCCTACGAGGGTGCACGCCCACGTTCCAAAGTGGGACGTGAATTGGGTCGTGACGAAGGTTGTGCCCCATAATTGTGTGATGAAATATCTGCTGGTGGATCATCCAAACCTTACTTCAACTCTCATTGCGGAACTCATGTTCAGTGAGATAGTGAACTAGAAAGACATGGAAGCGAAACACATTCAGAATGCAATTAAAAGCAGATATAGTTACGAAATTCCATATGGGAAGGCTTGGAGGGCTAAGCAGAGAGCGATGGAGAAGAGGTTTGGGATGTTCATCGACTCGTATGATAATGTTGTCCGTCTCCTGCACACATTGCAGGCGAGGAATCCTGGCACACATGTCGACATCCAGCACATTAGGCTGCCCGAATTCCCAGATTATAAGGTGCTGCATCGAGTGTTCTTCTCTTTCGCTATATGCATCAAAGCTTTCAGTCATTGCCTGCCTGTGTTGTGTGTGGATGGTACGTTTCTCACTGGTAAGTACAGGGGTCAGATCCTCACCGCTATAGGTGTGGATGGCAACAATCAGATCCTCCCACTTGCTATGGCCTTCGTGGAGGGTGAGAACTTGGAGAGTTGGCTATGGTTCTTCAGGCAGCTAAAAATTGCAATTGTGAAGGATCGGCCAAATGTGTGCATCCTTCATGACAGGCATGCGGGTATACTAGCAGCCATTCGGGCACTGCAGACGCCAGGTTCGAACGAACCAGCACCATGGCAGGACATGCAGAGCCGATGGTGCATGCGCCATCTTGGGGCTAATTTTTACTCCCAGTTCAAGAATAAGTGCCTCATGAATTTGTTCAAAAAGCTGTGCGCACAAAACCAACAAAAGAAGTACGATTTTTTGTGGAAGAAGCTCGATGAGTTCACGAAGGCACAAGTTAAGCAAAGGAGAGCTGCACAGGCTAAGCAACCAACTAACACAGAGCTAGAGCCAATGGAGCTTTGTGACTTGCCAGCATTTGACCCACCCGGTACGAAGAGAATGAAGGGGAGGGCAATAAAGAATTTTTCACAGTGGATAGAGAAAGAGCCTCCCGTGAAGTGGTCTTTGCTTCATGACACCCATGGAGCGAGGTATGGCACCATGACAACCAACCTTGCTGAGGTTTATAACTTTGTCCTCAGAGGGAATAGGGGTATGCCACTAACAGCAATTGTCGAGGGTGTTTTTCATGGCACGGTGAGGTATTTCAGAGATAGACACTTGAAATCTGAGAAGCATATTAAGAAGAATCCCGAAACACCTTACTGTGAAAAGATTATGCGGTACATGGCGAAGAAGATGAAAAAAGCAAAGTTGCACACTGTCACAACCATTGGTAATCAAGAAATGAGGTATGAGGTGCGCCTACCTACCGATAGATTCGGTTCTGCAAATGAGTTGAAGACGCACGAGGTGATAATTGGAAGTGGAGTCAGGCCAACATGTGAGTGCACATGCAACAAACCGAAGCTGCTCCACTTGCCTTGCTCACATGTGTTGGCTGCATGTGGCCAGATAAAAATGGACGCAATCTCTTTCGTGTCTGAATATTATCTAAAAGAGTCGGTGCTGAATACTTGGACCGGTGAGATGGTTGGATTTAGAGTTATGGGTAACTTCAACACGGTTAACCCGGATGACAGGCAATACATCCCAGACCAAGATCTGATGCGGACAAGTAGAGGTAGAAGGAAGGCGTCGCATCCGTAATGATATGGACGAATCTGAAGCCGGTGGGTGTACTAGACAATGTTTGCTATGCGGTGGATTTGGCCATAGGATGAAATATTGTCACACTCTTACCGTTGGTGGTGATACTACTGGTGCGTCCACATCGACGGCTACAACGCCAGTGGCTGCAACGTTAGTAGGAAGGCGTGGACGTGGCCGAGGCAGTCGAGGACGACGGGGAGGGAGAGGGTGAGGGACAGAGAACTCCCAGCATTTGAGGTGGGCGGACTATGTTTAACTTTGTAATATGTGCGGACTATGTTTAACTTTGTAATATGTGCGGACTATGTTTACCATTGTAATATGTGCGGACTATGTTTAACTTTGTAATGTGTGCGGACTATGTTTTACTTTGTAATATGTGCAGAAATGGCTCCGTATCCTTTGCTCAATCCTTCGATTGATGTAAAACATCGGGCTAAGCATATGGAGGCTGGTCATGAGCTCCCTGTGTTGGTCACTCGCACTCCAAAGTCTGACTGGATGATTGCTACTTGTGAGCTGCGTTGGTAATTCCCTGAAGAGGAAGGGAGATGTAGTACAGTAGAGATTAGTATTTCCCTCAGCTATGAAACCAATGTTATCAATCCAGTAGGAGAATCACGCAACACCTCGTTAGCAGCACCTGCACACAAAACAACAAATCCTTGCACCCAACGCAAACAAGGGGTTGTCAATCCCTCGACGGTTACTTGCAAGATTAAATTGTATGTGATAGATAGATAGATTGAAACAAAAATACAAAATAAAATAAATAAAGAAAAAGTGCAGCAAGGTATTTTTAGAGTTTTCAATATATGATTTAGATAGACCCGGGGGCCATAGTTTTCACTAGAGGCTTCTCTCATAAAAAATAGCATACGGTGGGTAAACAAATTATTGTTGGGCAGTTGATAGAAAAGCAAATAATCATGATGATATCCAAGGCAATGATCATGTATATAGGCATCACGTCCGAGACAAGTAGACCGACTCCTGCCTGCATCTACTACTATTACTCCACACATCGACCGCTATCCAGCATGCATCTAGTGTATTAAGTCCATAAAAATGGAGTAACGCCTTAAGCAAGATGACATGATATAGACAAAGTAAACTCACGCATGAATAAACCCCATCTTTTTACCCTTAATAGCAATGATACATACATGTCATGTCCCTTTCTGTCACTGGGATTGAGCACCGCAAGATCGAACCCATTACAAAGCATCTAGTTGGCCAAACCAAATCAATAGATCGGAGAAGAAATACGAAGCAATAATAATCATGCATAAAAGAGATCAGAGAAGACTCAAATAATATTCATGGATAATCTGATCATAAACTCACAATTCATCGGATCCCAACAAACACACCGCAAAAAGTGATTACATCGGATAGAACTCCAAGAACATCAAGGAGAACATTGTATTGAAGATCAAAAAGAGAGAAGAAGCCATCTAGCTACTCACGCATCATCGGAAGGGCAGCAAGGTTGATGTAGAGCCCCTCCGTGATCGATTCCCCCTCTGGCGGAGTACCGGAAAAGGCCTCCAGATGGGATCTCTCAAGAACAGAAGCTTGCGGCGGCGGAAAAAGTATTTCATGGACTCCTTTGTTGGTTTCCCGATTTTAGAGAATTTATAGTGGTGGAATTAGGTCAAACGGAACTGTGTGGGCCTCACAAGCCACCAGGGCGCGCCACCCCCCCGGGGCGCGCCCTGGTGCCTCGTGGGCCACTGCTCCATCTTCTGGCCCTCTCCCAAAGCTTCCAGTACTTGTTATGTCCAGAAAATAATCTCCAAAAAGATTCATGGCATTTGGACTTCGTTTGGTACTGATATTCTGGAAAACCAAAAGAGAGAAGTGCATATTACACCCCTCAACTCTAGCCCTAGTCTAATATACACCCCCCAACTCCAATACCGTCTAGTTTACACCCCCCCCCAACTCTCAAAACCGGGCGGAATCCAACCCTCCCCTCCCCGTTGACCGGTTTTGACCTGTTAACTGGGTGAACAGTAAATTCAAAAAAAGGTGGGAAAAAATAAAAATTCAAAAAAGCAGTTCCTTTTTTTTCACTGGGTGAACAGTAACTCAAAAAAGTTTGAGATTTTTCACTGGGAGAACAGTAAATTCAAAAAAATGGCGGGGTATGTGAAACAGTTAACTGTTCGTGCACTGTTCGGGCCGATTTTTTTTTTGCTGAGAGCTACTCAGATGTCCAAACAAGCTGAAAATTGGCACGGACATCATGCACTGAAACATCGTCCATGCAAAAATAATTCGGATTTTTTTAAAAAAAATTAGTATTTTTTTAATCACTGTTCACCGGTAAAAAAAGCGAGATAGCCTGATTTTTCTATTTTATTTACTGTTCACCCGGTGAAAAACGAAAATACTTTTAGTTTTTTTTAAAAATTACTGTTCACCCAGTCAACGGGGAGGGGAGGGTTGAATTCTAGCCGGTTTTGAGAGTTGGGGGGTGTAAACTAGACGGTATTGGAGTTGGGGGGTGTATATTAGACTAGGGCTAGAGTTGAGGGGTGTAATATGCACTTCTCTCAAACCAAAAACAGGCAAAAAATAGCAACTGGCACTATGCACTAAGTTAATAGGTTAGTCCCAAAAAATAATATATAATTGTTGTAAATGTATATAAAAACATCCAAGATTGATAATATAATAGCATGGAACAATCAAAAATTATAGATACATTGGAGACGTATCAATGATACACCCTGATTGGGCTGATAGGTATGTGTCATTCTTATTCCAGTACTTGCTGAAAATATGCACACACTAATTGAATTTTGTATTCTTATTTTGCAGGCTGGCTTGGGCTGGACTTTTACCTTTGGCACGTATGGTTGAGGCCACTAGAGAGGAGTGGGTTCGCGTCCCAGCATTTGAGGTGGGCGGTGAGGACCTCGATGAGTACAGAGGGAAGCACAAACGTTTCGGTTACGACAGGTCGCTGCTCACATGCTTAGTGGACCGATGGAGGCCTGAGACTCACACGTTTCACTTTTCCTGGGGAGAGATGGCGCCTACTCTCCAGGATGTGTCCTACTTGTTGGGACTACCTTTGGCGGGCCAGGCCATAGGCCTGTTGGAGGTACCAGATAATTGGCGTGAGGACATGCAGGCACGTTTCGCAGGTCTTGGGCCAGCCGATGGGATGGTGAACTTAGAGCCTGATCCACATGGACCTCGGTTTTTATGGTTGAGCCAGTTTCAGGTAAATCAATAGTTATATATTCTTATCTGTTTGGACATACATCTTCTCATTATTGTTGTTGCAGTTATGGTCGTACGAGAGGTTCCCTATCGGACGACCTAACATCTATGTTGAGGATCCATATGATGTTAGACAGATCGACTTGCCTACTTTTGGTACCGTGTGGACACATAGAGCGGTATGTTTTTTTATTATGCCCGGTACTTTTTATTCTATGTTGACAAACCTGTTGCTCACAACTTATTTTTTTAATCTGCAGAGACAGTATGCACATCAACAAGTGAGTCATTGTTACCCATCCTTCACGGCGCAGTTTGATACCTTGCACGAGGATAAGGTCATTTGGCAGCCGTACACGGTGGAGGAGGTGGCTCATAGATACCCCCGTGGGATTTCTAACTTGTGCACCAGAGATCACATATATTGGATGACCAAGGTAAAGATTATTTTTGACATCTTCGTGGAGGAGATGTCCCAACAGAGGGTTATGAGACAGTTTGGTAGGCGCCAATTGGCTAACCCAGTTCGCCCGGATCATCCCCTCCCGTCGCGTGTCCACGAGTAAGTTCATTGCTAACTTATCTAACGCATGTGTCCATATTTCTTTGTTTGTTGATTGTCCAACACATATCTCAATCTTAGTTTAAGCCGCAAAGGAGGAGAAAAGGCTCTTAGTGCCTGGATGCGGACCCTTCGACCGTACGTTGACTCGTGGCACGCGGCGGAGGCACAAGTCTGGGTTGAGAATGTCCCATTTGAGCCACGGGATTTCGCCGCGTATCTCCAGATGCACAGAAGCTCGACTCGTCTATACTTGGTACCGACGTCAATTCCTGGCGAGATGCAGCCCCCTAGCACGTTGGAGATGTACCCAATTGAGTCTATGGCGGGGATCAGACACCACGATGTAAGTATCATGTCGCTCAATTGCGTGCACGCATCAAATCTTGAATACGTATATAACTTTTTGTTTATTCCTTTCAGGGTGAGTTGACTGAACAGGCTCAGGACGATGTTGCTGCTTTTATTCGCCGGGTTGAGACTGAGCCTCTTCTCCCCCAGGAGGAGCACGTCTCCTGGTTGAGGCGTCTTGAAGAGAAGCTATGAGGTATCAAGGAGGCTATTTTGTATACGCGCTCGTCTGACGTTGTGCCTCGTCGAGCAGCACAGCGCCCCCCGCGTCACTCGTTGGATCTTCACGATCCGCGGCCACATGTTTCGCCCCCTCGTCACTCTTTGCACCGTCAGGAATAGCGCCCACAGGTATCGGCCCCTCGGCACTCTTTGCACCGTCGGGATCCGCGACCACATGTTTCGCCACAGATTCCTCCCAGACCACCACCTCCTTTCCAGCCCGGAAGTTCATCGTGGCAGCAGCAACAGGGGTCGCAACAGCAAGAGGATTGGCTTCATCAACAGGTGTGGCAGCCGCAACATCATATGTGGCAAGGTAATAATTCATCATTCTTGTTAGTAATTGATTATAAATATGCAACTCACTATGACGTCGTTCATACCATAGACACTACTGAGGGACAGTACATGGCTTCGCCTGGGGGACACACTGCCGCGTTTTTTGACCGCTCATCAGATGTCCATTCAGATGTCTTGGGAGACTCGCAAGCCTACACCGGCTGGTCTCAGCAAGCATATCAGATTCCGCCACCACCTCCCACGCAGGAGACACAACCAGAGGTTGACGAGGAGTTGTACGGCCGAGGTCTACGTCACGTGCGTCCGAAGATCCCACTCACGCTTTCCGGTCCTCGACGGAGACCGCGTACGCGTCCTCATAGAGACGAGTGATACTATTATCTATGCATGAGACATATTTCTATCTATGTTTGTTTCAGACTTTTATCTATGCATCAGACATATTTGTATCTATGTTTGTTTCTGACTTTTATCTATGTATGAGACATATTTCTATCTATGTTTTTTTCCGACTTTTATCTATGTATGAACCATTATCTATGTATGAGACACATAATGTATATGATAATTCTGATAGTACAAACTATTTCTGCAACATCGTGCAACAACTACAACAGGAAATTAAGATACAACATAATGCTTCTACAAAAAGACACTACAAACTAATTCTACAACGCCGTGCAACAACTACAACGGGAAATTAAGATACAACATAATGCTCCTACAATTAAGATACAAGTACATCTGATTTAAATGGTAGGGCTGAATTAAAAAATACAACTTACAAACTACATGAAGGCATCATCGTCATCCTCCGTCAATGCAGCACTCTTGCCCTTCGACAATGCGGCACTCTTGGCCTTCGACGATGCGGTACTCTTGGCCTTGGTGCTCGGCATGAAAATATCGTCTTCGTCCTCGCTGTCTTGAGTCCATAAATAAGTATGTTCTGCTGCAGCCTTTAGGAATGCTTCACTCTTATGTTGTTGCTTCTTCCACCTTCCATGCAATCTGAGAAGTTCTTTTCGTATCTCCTCAAAGGTCCTTGCAGGCCATCCGAACCTACTTAATGCGTGAGCCAACTCATTCAGTAAGGTGTCACTACTGAGTAGTTCGTCTCATGGAACTATCCTATTGTCTATCTTGAAATCGCTGGCTAACCTCAGAAGACATTTGGACATACTAGGGTGAAAACTACGATCGAAAGGATAATCGGATATCTTGACGAGACTACACTGCTATGCTTACCCACCTTAGTGAGTCGAGGGGGTTTTATAGGTTGAGAGGAGAAGATGGCGGGAATGAAGATGGCGGGAAAGGGTTGGCGGGAAAGAAGATGGCGGGAAAGGGTTGGCGGGAAAGAACATGGCGGGAAAGGAGTTGGCGCGAAGAATATTGGCGGGAAAGAAAAAGGCGGGAAGAATATTGGCGGGAAATAAAATGGTGGGAAAGAAAAGGCGGGAAGAATATTGGCGGCAACGAAAATGGCGGAAAAGAAAAAGGCGGGAAGAATATTGGCGGCAAAAAAAAAGGTGCGAAAGAATATTGGCGGCTCCGAAAAAGGCGGGAAATAAAATGGCGGGAACAATATTGGCGGCAACGAAAATGGCGGGAAGAATATTGGTGGAAAAATAAAAGGAGGGAAAAAAATAGAGTTTTCGTTGTCCAGAAAAACGAAACTGGCTATTTTCAGTTTCGTGCGCGAATGCATGGATGATTCATCCACTGGTACAACGAAACAGCTGTTTCGTTCAATGGTTGGACGAAACTGGCGCAACTACGTTTCGTCCAACGCTAGGACGAAACATCGGTGTTTCGTCCAATCGTACAACGACACGTATGTTTCGTCCAACGGTAGGACGACCGTGTGCTATTTTTGAAATATCTGATTTTTGTATCTTATTTTCCAAATTTGTTAAAAAAAAAAGTAGTATTTCCAAAAAAAATCCAGATATATGTAGCTAGTCGGAGTGCAAAAAATGATTTACGGCAATTGGCAAGCGAAATTTCTGTATATTTTACGACAGATGCTTGTAAGCTACGATGCAAAATTGCATATACATATGGGAATAACTATAACAATACTACTATCTAAGTTTCCCCCTAAAAAAATACTACGTATCTAAGTTTCTGCATGAATTGCTGCATTGATCCGCCCTTTATTCCCAACAATCCAAGTTTTTAATGCTCATAGCAGACACTTGGGACAGTGTCCTGCACCGTGTGCTGGAGCTGCAGATCGAGGCCACGGTCAACCATGGGGCTGCTACAGGTGGCCGTGCGGCTGCGAGGGAGCTAGACCGGCAAGACGGCTCGGTTCCCTGAAGCCCATCGCTGCCTGCGGACGGAATTAGAGGGTTGCAGTGGTCACAACTAACACGACGTCAACGGTCAACCAACAAAGTAGGCAAACTGACTGGATGTCCGACCCGCGACGCGCAAGCTCGGGCAGGAGCTGCCCGTGGCGGTCCAGGCGCGAGACTCTATCGAGCTGTTGGAAGGCACCACGGCGCTGGCCATGATGGCGAACGCGTCGCTCCGTCCCCTCACCCCTCCTGCTACCGCCGCCAGAAGCCTGAAGCCAGAGCTCCCGCGCACGCTACCTTTTACCACGCCGTCTCCCCTCCGCACGTACGGGTCAAGGCTTGATCACCATCGAACTGCAGCAGGGACGGAGCGAGCTCAAGGTGGTATGCCGCACTCTGTCAAGTTCTTCCCCTCCTCCCCGGCCGGCCTCTACGGAGCCGAACCTCGTACGTCATCTTCGGCAGCTCCATAAACGCCCTCTTCTTGAGTGCCTTGTTCGCCGCTGCCGCGTCAACGGGAAGGCGGCGTAGACAGTGCCGCCGAGGCCGCGCCTGGAGCAAGCGCATCCGGTGACGGCGGTGAGGCCGACGACGCGGAGAAGCACGGCCAGGAAAACCACGACATCGGAGTCGACGGAGAGGGCTTCGGGGGGCTCGGCGGTGGTGAACTGGCCGGGGAAGGTCTGCAGCAAGCGGCGCGCAGACGCCATCGATTCCCGGATCACGGCAGGGCGGAGTGGCAGTGGCGGGCTGGAGGCTTGACAGAGGAGCAAGGGGCAGATGGCGGACGCGTGGTGGGGGCGGCGAGCCCACTCCACGTTGGGCGTTAACTCGGTCGCTCCCGCGTCGAACACACGCCCCGGCATCCCGCGCTCGCCCTGCCCGCCCCCCGCCGCCGACGGCGAGCTAGCACATGCGTCAGCGACACGGTCTTGTACTGGAGCAGCCAGCGGCACAACAACGGCAGCAGGGCTACCCTCGGGTCGGCAGCACGCGGCTGCGGCGCTGCGCTCCCTGTCCCGTGCTGGCGCCCAGACCTGCACCAGCACACGGCCGCCGCCTTCGCCGGCGCTGTTCGACTCCTTGTATAGTCGCAGCGCTCGCATGATCCGCTGCTACACCGTGCCGCTCCCGCCGGTTATGTATGCTGCTATGCAGGCGAATCGCCACAACTGATTGCCGCGCTGGTTCGCTACTTCTGTCGCCACCGCGCCCGCCGTCGCTGGCCGGCCCCTTGAGAACGGACGGGGGAGCTCCGAAGCTCCATGGCCGCCTGCCGCCGCTCGTTGCAATGCACCGGAGGAGATCCACGCCTTGCCACCGCACCGGACGCCTCCTCGCGAGATCCGCGAGCAGCAGCAATCGCATCCCATCTCTCCGCCGCAGCTGCTCTCGCCATTCCCCACCACCACTGGAACCGTTGCATTGGCGTTGCACAGCCATTGGAACTGGAGGCAGTGCTTGAGCTTTTATAGCAACCTACTACGACGTTGGAATGGTGCAAACTCTACCGGAAGTTTCCAGCGAATACGGAGGCGACGGAAACAGCGGTTGTGGACAAACCTCTACGTGCGGAAACAGCGGCCCGGCGTGGCTGCTGCTCCGGCTGAGGGCGGTGGCGGCGAGGTGGCTCGGCCCTCTGGGTGGCTTCCATTCGTCGGGCCGGCTTCACGCTGCTCGGCGGGTCGGCTGCGGCGGCGGCTGGCTTTCCGGCGTCGTCTCGTTTGTAGGCAGCTCGTTTCGACCTTCGATCCCTCTCCTCGTTGTCCGGTCGCTACCTTCGTCGAAGGGTGGGCCCTCTCCCAGCTGTGGTCCATCGCTCGTCTCGTGCTCGGCAGCAGGACCGCGCTCGTCTCGCGCCCGGCAGCAGGACCGCGCTCGTCTCGCGCCCGGCAGCAGGACCGCGCTCGTCTCGCGCCCGGCAGCAGGACTAGTTTTGGCCGAGTGCTGGGGGCCGCCCAGGGGTGCGAAAGGCGGGTCCTTTCCGCTCGTATCTTTGGTTGGGGTAGCGGAGGGTCTCGGGTGAGGTGGTGTCAAGGTCTTGGATGCCGGGGCGGCGGCCCTTGTGGTGGTACCACGGTGCTCATGGGCAGAGTCCGTGGCTCGGTGCTGCCCGGTGGCCATGGCCGTGTGGGCGGCGTGGTCGCCGGGGTGTGGCGCCCCCGATTCGACCGTACACTAATCATACACGCGAATGCACACGATCAAGCTTAAGGACTCACGGGAAGATATCACAACACAACTCTAAACACCAAATAAAATAATACTAGCTTTATATTACAAGCCAGGGGCCTCGAGGGCTCGAATACACAAGCTTGAGCACAAGCGTTAGCGGAAGCAACAACAGTATCTGAGTACAGACACAAAGTTAAACAAGAGTGCCTTAAGAAGCTAGCACAAACAGCGACACTGATCGAAAAGACGAAGGTCTCCTGCCTAGGGCCTCCGAACTACTCCTGGTCGGCGGGCTCAACGTAGTAGTAGGTGCCTCCGGTGATCTCCTGCTCCTGGGCTCCGTCGTCTGATCGCAGCAACCGGGTATAGGAAAAAGAAGTTGCAAAGCAACCGTGAGTACTCATCCAAATTACTCGCAAGACTGACATCAGAACTATACTAAATATGCATCGGTTTCAAATGAATGGGGCTATATCTTTGGACTAAACTGCAGAAATGCCAGAACAGAGGGGGAGATGCCTAGCCTATCGAAGACTAGCATCTTGAAGCAATCTTGCAGCATCAGAAGAGAGTAGAGTATAGCAACACATAATAGTATTAAATTTTAGTAATGCCCTGAGATCCTTCCTCGACTACCCTGCGAGAAAGTGATCACGAGAGCAGTAGTAACAGTTTATCATTGTATCAGTATCCATTTGTAGTTGTAGTAGATCAGGATACAACTCC
This sequence comes from Elymus sibiricus, assembly GCA_039707655.1. Taxonomy (NCBI): domain Eukaryota; kingdom Viridiplantae; phylum Streptophyta; class Magnoliopsida; order Poales; family Poaceae; genus Elymus; species Elymus sibiricus. The sequence goes on from CM077676.1 coordinate 430,306,789, forward strand.
GAGCGTCCTGTTACCGTGGACACGGCTATTCGAATAGATAACTTCCCTGCAGGGGTGCACTACTGTTACCCAACACGCTCGATTAACACTGGCCGGACACACTTTTCTCGGTCATGCCCGGCCTCAGCTGATCGACACGACGTAGTTCTACCTAGGCTCAGCAGATGTGACGCCCCCGACTTAATCGTGTACTAATCATACACGCAAATGCACACGATCAAGCCTAAGGACTCACTTGATGATATCACAACACAATTCTAAACTCAAATAAAAGTCATACAAGCTTTATATTACAAGCCAGGGGCCTCGAGGGCTTGAATACATAAGCTCGATGTCATACAAGCATCAGCGGAAGCATCAGGTATCTGAGTACAGACACAAAGGTTAAACAGATAGGCCTTTAAGAAGGCGGGGCAAAATAAAAACACTATATCGAAAGGCGCAGGCCTCCTGCCTGGGTGCCTCCTAACTACTCCTGGTCGTCAGAGGGCTCCTCGTAGTAGTAGTATCCGCCGGAGGGGTAGTAGTAGTCGTAGTCGTCGGCTGGGGCAGCTGGCTCCGGGGCTCCGTCATCTGGTCTCAAGTATCGGGTATGGGAAAAATGAAAGCAAAGCAATCGTGAGTACTCATCCAAAGTACTCAGCAAGACTTACATCAGAGCTATTCTACTTATGCAACATTATCAATGGAAGACTGTATATGTGGACTTGGCTGCAGAAGTGCCAGAATAGAAGGGAAAAACCTAGCCTATCGAAGACTAGCATCTTCAGCGGTCTTGCAGCATTAGAAGAGTGCATATTAGTACATAAATATAATAGTAGCAGCAACAAATAGTAATCTCGCCCAGAGATCCTTCCTCGACTCCCTGCGAGAAAGCAATCCCGGAGCCAATATAATCAACCCATTTCTAGTTGTAGAAGATCGGGATATTCTCCGAGCGTCCTGTTACCGTGGACACGGCTATTCGAATAGATATACTTCCCTGCAGGGGTGCACCAACTTACCCAACACGCTCGATGACTCTGGCCGGACACACTTGCTCAGTCGATGCCCGGCCTCGGACTATCGACACGTCGTAGCCCTACCTAGGCTCAACAGAGAGGCCAGCACGCCGGTCTACATCCTAAGCACTCAGGGGTCCTGGGCCCATCGCCCTTTGCACTCCTGCGCATTGCGAACGCGGCCGGTGAGCAGTCCTAGCCCCCTTAATACAAGCGCAGGCTTTACCAGACCAACCCGGCGCGCGCCGCTCAACTGCTGACATCTGAAGAGCTTCGGCTGATACTACGACGCCGTGTACCCATATTATTCCCACGTGCTGGCTAGCGCGAAAAGGCCAGAGGCCTAATCAGATTACATATCCTAACCCTTAGTGCATTAGGAGCGCGCGGTGACAAGCAGAGACTCACGATCATGTGACCCCGTTGCCCCGTCTCGTGGACTTACGGCAAGGGCTAAGAATGCCCGGCCGTGCCACGTATTCATCTCTCAGGCACCCTCATGGTCAACCCGACAACATATCTCTCGCGGGTACCCCTCGGGGCCGACCCGTCTTTACCAAGTAACAGTAATAAAGTGCAAGTAACCGTGTGTCCATAACATCAAGCAGGAATCTGAGGAATCACCCCCGTTGGATTCCCACTAAATGTAACCGACAAGGTGAACCCAGAGGAATCACCCTCGATGGTATTCATACTTGCGGAGTTGCACGACAGAGGCTTCATCGGAGGTGGCGGAAGAGGAATCACCCTCGGTAACCCACGACCGAATAGTTGTACTACAGAGACGACATCGGGAGTGAGACAAGAGGTATCACCCTCGGCACTTGATGTTAGCTCTGCAGAGTCGAGCAACTTAGGGGGTGTGTGGTGATGTGCGGGTCACAGCCCGTTCGATCACATCGATCGGGGCACAAGTATTAAAGCGGGGCAACTACAGCAAGGAAGAGGGGCCACAGATGATTACATCCATCCTACACTAAGCATTTAGGGTATCAGGTATAGTATCAAAAGCAGTTACAAGGACAGGCTATGCATCAGATTAGGATAAAGCAACAGCAGTAGCAATTTCTAATGCAAGCAGGACGGAGAAAGAATTGGTGATATAGGCATGCGTCAAGGGGGGTTGCTTTCCTGGAAGCTCTGCGGCAAAAGAGGGATCGTCAGTGGGGTCGTCTGTCTCCTGAGCTGCATCGGTCTCGGGGGCTATCGGAGAAGAAGAGGGGGAAGAAACAATAAATAAAAGGCAGACAAATGCAACACAGAGCATGTCATGCTAACATGCAGTGCAGGGTTGCCTAAATGTATTACTAAACCATTTTATTATTTTAGGATTTAAGTTGGAATTATTAACCGGTATGTATGCACTATTCATCTACCGGAAACAGGCAAAAAGTTGCGGGTTCACCTACTTAGAGGGCCCCGGCATGAAAACAGATGGCACGATCGGATTCGTGGGACTTTTCTAAGCAACTTTCATGTAGAAAGTTTTTCCATCCGAGCTACGGTTTAATTTCTACGATTTTTCAAAGTTTTTAGCATTTTTCTGAAATTATTTAAATTAACAGAATTGCCTAATTAGGAATATGACGTCATGGCGGTGTCATGCTTGCGTCAGCAGTCGGCTGACCAGCTGACTGGTCAAACAGACATGTGGGGTCCACCTGTCAGCCTCTGTGGGGGTTTAACAGTGGGTTAACTTAAACTATCAGACTAATTAGGGGGGTGGACCCACGTGTCTGTGTCTGGTTAACTTTCAGATTAATTTTAAAATCACAATTAACTTAATCTAATCGCGAGCCCACTGGTCAGTGTCAGGGGGGCTCAGTAATCCGCGTTGACTGTGGGGCAGTGTCACTGGGTGGGTCCCGCGCCTGGCCAGCTCAGCACGTCGCCGGAAAACACGCCGGCGAGCTCCAGCCGCGATGACGATCGCAAGAGTCGCTCGGGTTTCGCGTACGGGTCACCGTTTCGCGCGATTCCTGCGGCGTTCGAACGAGCAGATCATCCCGCGTCGATCCTGGGCAGTCTCAGGTGCGGGGGCGGTCGGAGGCGAGCTCCACGATGACGGCGGCGGCAGCGGCTTTCGGGCAGATATGGCGGCACGGCTACGGTGTGCTAACGCGCGCGCTTTCGGTCGCATTCGAGCGTGCGTGAAGCGCCGCATCCAACGGCGCTAGCGCGAGGCCACGGGAATGACCAAGGCGGCCGGACAGCGAGGTCCCGCGGCGACCAGAGTACGGCGGAGTGACGAGCTAGCTACGGTGAATCACGCGGCGCAAGGAGAGGAATGGAGGGAGGGAGGAGCTCACCGCGCAGCTACGAAAAGCCCGTGGAAGCTTAGGAGCGCAGAGGAGCTCGGGGTCGCCGGAGTTCGAGGGGAACGGCGGCGGTCGGTGAAGAAGACGGCGGGGATCCGGCACTGTAGGGCCTCCCGGCTCAAATGGACGGTGGAGGAGGGAGTAGCGGTCGCCGACACTTCCTCTAGGCACGGCTGCGGCGCTCGGGGGCGCCTGTGGCCGCGGATCGACGACGGGCATGGCGGCGTCGTCGTCGGGACAGAGAGGGAAGGAGAAGAGAGGCGAACGCGAGCGAGGAGAGGGGAGGAGGAATGGCGTTGGCGACCAGGGGGGAGGGAGGAGGCGCCCTTATCCTCTCGCCCCAACTGCCTCGTCGCGGTGGATGGCTGCGGCCAGCGCCGTACGCGTCGAATGCGGCGACGGCGCCACAAAGGCGGGAGCAGGTGAGGACGAACAGGTATGGGCTGGGCCGGTTCGGCCCAGTGACAGGTAGGCCTCGCCCGTTTTCTTTTCCTTCTGTTTTCTTCTTTTATTTATTAACAGAGGGGAAAATGATTTAATTGGGCATCCAAATCAATTTTGAAAAATGTGGGATTAAACCCAATATATACCTCGCATATTGTGCACTGCCACAGTTATTTTGGGAGGCAGAGAACTTCATTTGCATTTTTCATAAATGAAAGTGCATTTTAAATTGCTGAATTTGTATGGAAATAATTGCTACTGTCCATCTTTGCATATGAGTGATTTTGATTTCCTTAACAATAAATTGTTTTGGAATTTATGCTATATGATGAACATTTTTCCAGCAACTTTTAAGCAACTTCAAATTTCAGTTGCATTTGAATTTGAATTCAGGGGCAGAATTTGAAATGAGATATTAAACCACATTGATTATCATTGCAAATCTCAGGTGACTTGGCATTAATATAGTGGATCACTGTAGCTCATTACATAGGGGTGTTACAATTCTCCTCCTCTAAAAGAAATTCTCGTCCCGAGAATTTAGGAGGTAGAAGGAAACAAATCGGGGTATTCCTCCCGAAGACGATCCTTGCGTTCCCAAGTGGCTTCACCTTCAGTATGATTTGACCACTGCACTTTCAGGAACTTGGTAGTCTTCTGGCGGGTCCGACGTTCGGCTTGATCGAGAATGCGGATCGGATGCTCCTTATAAGATAGATCATCTTGCAAATCAAGCATCTCATGATCCACTGCTCGGTGCGGAGATTCCTGAAGCAACCGCGAAGTTGCGACACATGGAAGACGTCGTGGATGTGAGAGAATTGCGGCGGCAATTCCAATTTATAAGCCACATGTCCACGTCTAGCGAGAATGCGGAAGGGGCCAATGTAGCGAGGAGCTAACTTGCCCTTGATTCCAAAGCGATGCGTGCCCTTCATCGGAGTGACACGCAAATAAGCCTGCTCACCAGGTTGATAGATCGATCCCCAGTGTTTACGATCATAGTTGCTCTTCTGGCGAGCTTGAGCAGCTTTGAGATTTTCCCGCACAATATGGACTTGCTCTTCGGCGTGTTGGATAATATCCGGACCCACGAGCGATCGTTCCCCAGTTTCTGACCAATTCAGAGGGGTTCGACACTTACGTCCATATAACACTTCGAAGGGGGCCATTTTCAAACTGGCTTGATAGCTGTTGTTGTAAGAGAATTCGGCATACGGGAGAGATTCTTCCCACTTCTTGCCAAATGAAATAACACAAGCTCACAGCATATCTTCAAGCACTTGATTCACTCGTTCGGCTTAGCCTTGGGACTGGGGGTGATAAGCTGTACTCCAGGTTATGTGAGTTCCCATAGCTTCTTGGAAACTTTTCCAGAACATTGAGGTGAAAAGGCTGCCACGGTCTGAACTGATCTCCTTCGGAATACCGTGGAGTGATACAATTCTGGAGATATATAACTCTGCTAACTGACTAGCAGTGATCGTCTCCTTGACTGGCAGAAAGTGTGCAACTTTGGAGAGTTGGTCAATGACAACAAGAATTGCATCATGACCTTTCTGTGATCTGGGAAGACCAGTGATAAGATCCATTTGCACTTTGTCCCATTTCCATAAAGGAATAGGGAGCAGTTGCAGAATTCCAGCAGGCTTCTGATGTTCTGCTTTGACGCGACGACAAACGTCACATTCAGCAACATATCGGGCAATATCCTGCTTCATTCTAGACCACCAGTACCTTTGTCGGAGATCACGATACATCTTGGTGCTACCCGGATGAATAGACAGCGGTGTATCATGAGCCTCCTTCATAACCTTGTCAGTCATCAATTCGAACCGAGGTACCACAATACGGTCTTTGAAATACAAAGTTCCATCTTCAGCAAGCGAGAAATCCCTGTACTTTTCAAGGTGAAGATCCCTTTTCATGAGATCAACTTCAGCATCTTTAGCTTGTGCACGCTTAACAACATTCAGAAGATCTGGCTGTATAACAAGGGTATTAAGAGAACCCTGTGGAACAATGCAGAGGTTCAGCTGGCGCAATTCTTCATACAGACGAGGTTGAGCTCGCTGAACCATGAGGTTGTTACAATAGGACTTGCGGCTCAAGGCATTGGCCATCACATTAGCCTTGCCAGGGTTATAAGAAATACCACAGTCATAGTCCGTAATTGTTTCCAACCATCGCTGTTGGCGGAGATTCAGATCCGGCTGAGTAAACAAATATTTCAGAGTTTGGTGATCAGTGTATATCTCACACCTGTTACCAAGGAGGTAATGTCTCCACAGCTTCAATGCATATATTACTGCAGCAAGTTCAAGATCGTGCACTGGATAATTCTCTTCATGCAGACGCAACTGTCGCGAGGCATAAGCAATTACTCTGCGCTCTTGCATCAGGACACAGCCTAATCCTTGACGAGAGGCGTCGCAATAGATGACAAAATCCTTGCGAGAATCCGGAGGAGCAAGCACTGGTGCAGAGGTGAGCTTGTCCTTGAGGGTCTGGAAACTTTCCTGACATTTATCTATCCACTCAAACTTAACACCTTTGTGAAGCAGATTAGTCAGAGGCTTGGCAATCTTTGAGAAGTTCTCGACAAAGCGACGACAATAGCTTGCGAGACCGAGAAAACTTCTGACTTGCTTGACATTCTTCGGAGGAGTCCAGTCAAGAATAGCCTGAACTCGGTCTGGGTTGACGGCAATACCATCCTTGGAAATCACATGACCAAGGTAGGTTACTTCAGACAACCAAAATTCACACTTGGAATACTTGGCATATAGCTGGTGCTCTCGAAGCTTCTCCAGAACCAATCGAAGATGTTCAGCATGTTCTTCCTTATTCTTGGAATAAACCAGAATATCATCCAGATAAACCATGACGAACTTGTCGAGGTAATCCATGAAGATATAATTCATCAGGCAGGAGAACGTTGCTGGTGCATTTGTTAAGCCGAAAGACATGACGGTGTACTCATAAGAGCCGTAGCGAGTAACAAAGGCAGTCTTGGGAATATTCTCTTCACAGACACGGATCTGATGATAACCCAACCTCAAGTCGAGTTTAGAGAACACTGATGATCCAGCAAGTTGATCATATAGGTCATTGATCCAAGGAAGCGGATACTTGTTCTGAATGGTGGCTTGGTTGATAGGCCGGTAATCTTGGACCAATCGATTTGTACCATCTTTCTTCTTGACAAAGAGAGAAGGTGCTCCCCAGGCAGAGGAACTTGGATGGATGAAACCCTTTTGAAGTGATTTATCGAGTTCCTCCTTAAGCTCGAGAAGTTCATGCGGAGGCATCTTATAAGGACGCTTCGCAATAGGAGTTGTGCCTGGTTTATGGTCGATAACGAACTCGACAGCTCTAACAGGGGGTACTCCTGGAAGTTCTTCCGGAAAGACATCCTGGAAGTCGCGAACGACTGGAATGTTTTCGATCCCCTCAAGAGGAGATGCGTTCAACGCATTCAGTGCATAAATCTGAGATTTGGCACTTTGAACAACATGAGCATGGTAATTTACTAGCTCATCTGAGGGGTGCAGAAGGTGTACGACTTTGGTGGCGCAATTGATCAAGGCAGTGTGAGCCTTCAACCAATCCATTCCCAGAATGAGATCAATCTTGGAAGACTTCAGAATAATGGGAAAAGCACGGAACTCCAACCGTTTAATATCAATGGTGACATCGGGGCTGAACATAGAGGCTTGTCATTGGCCCGCGGGAGTGTTTACCGCTAACGGATGGTGCAACTTTTCATATGTAAAGCCATGCATGAATGCAAACTCTTTTGACATGAATGAATGCGATGCACCTGAATCAAATAAAACAGATGCAGGTACTGAATTAACAAGGAGAGTACCCATCACAGTCTCTGGTTGGTCTTGAGATTCAGCCACGTTGACGTGATTGTTGGGGAACGTTGCATGGAAAACAAAAATTTTCCTACGCACATGCAAGATCTATCCATGGAGATGCATAGCTACGAGAGGGGGAGTGTGTCTACGTACCCTCGTAGACCGTAAGCGGAAGCGTTAGAACAACGCGGTTGATGTCGTCGAACAACTTCACGATCCAACCGAACGAGTACCGAACGTACGGCACCTCTGCGTTCAGCACACGTTCAGCTCGGTGACGTCCTCGACTTCTTGATCTAGCAAGACGGCGAGGTAGTGGATGAGTTCCGGCAGCACGACGGTGTGGTGACGGTGATGGTAATGCTATCTCCGCAGGGCTTCGCCCAAGCACTGCGAAAATATGACCGAGGGACGGAACTGTGGAGGGGGGCGCCGCACACGGCTAAGACAATGTTGTGTCCCCTTTGGGGCGCCCCCTCTCCTCTATTTATATATGTGTAGGGGCTTGGAGTAGAAGGAATAGTGCCACGTGAACAGTAACCGTGAATAGTACACACGTGGACTTGGACTCCAAAGTCCAATCCTATTCCTACTAGGACTCTCCCTTTTTTCCTTCCCTAGCTGCGTGGGCTTTTGAGGACTTGGTGCGCCTGGCCCAATAAGGCAGGGCGCCTCCCCTTATCCCATGCCAGCCCTTGGGACGTGGTGGACCCACTTGTGGACTTCCGGACCCCTCCGGAATCCACCGGAACCTTCTGGAAGCTTCCCGGTACAATACCGAAAAAACTGCACTTTTTTTCGGAACCCAAAATATGACTTCCCATATATAAATCTTTACCTCTCGACCATTCCGAGACTCCTCGTGACATCCAGGATCTCATATGGGACTTCGAACAACATTCGATTACCAATTCACATAACTCATATAACACTATATCGTCAACGAACGTTAAGTGTGCGGACCCTACGGGTTCGGGAATGATGTAGACATGACCGAGACGCCTCTCCGGTCAATAACCAATAGCGGAACCTGGATGCCCATATTGGTTCCTACATATTCCATGAAGATCTTATCGGTCGAACCGCAATGACAACATACGTAATTCCCTTTGTCCGTCGGTATGTTACTTGCCCGAGATTCGATCGTCGGTATCTCCATACCTAGTTCAATCTCGTTACCGGCAAGTCTCTTTACACGTTCCGTAATACATCATCCCGTAACTAACTCCTTAGTCACTTTGCTTGCAAGCTTCTTATGATGTGCATTACCGAGAGGGCCCAGAGATACCTCTTCGAAACACGGAGTGACAAATCCCAGTCTCGATCCATGCCAACTTAACGGACACCTTCGGAGATACCTGTAGAGCATCTTTATGATCACCTAGTTATGTTGTGACGTTTGATAGCACACAAGGTATTCCTCCGGTAGCCGGGAGTTGCATGATCTCATGGTCTGAGGAACATGTATTTGACATTCAAGAAAGCAGTAGCAATAAACAGAACGATCATATGCTAAGCTAACGGATGGGTCTTGTCCATCACATCATTCTCCTAATGATGTGATCCCGTTATCAAATGACAACTCATGTCTATGGTTAGGAAACCTTAACCATCTTTGATCAACGAGCTAGTCTAGTAGAGGCTCACTAGGGACACGGTATTTGTTTATGTATTCACACATGTATTTAAGTTTCCGGTCAATACAATTCTAGCATGAATAATAAACCTTTATCATGAACAAGGAAATATAAAATAATAACAACTTTATTATTGCCTCTAGGGCATATTTCCATCAGTCTCCCACTTGCACTAGAGTCAATAATCTAGATTACATAGTAATGAATCTAACAGCCATGGAGTCTTGGTGCTGATCATGTTTTGCTCGTGGAAGAGGCTTAGTCAACGGGTCTGCCACATTCAGATCCGTGTGTATTTTGCAAATTTCTATTTCTCCATCCTTGACATATTCACGAAAGGAGTTGAAGCGTCCCTTGATGTGTTTGGTCTTCTTGTGAAACCTGGGCTCCTTGTCTATGGCAATTGCTCCAGTGTTGTCACAAAGATTGTCATTGGACCCGATGCACTAGGTATTACACCTAGATCGGATATGAACTCCTTCATCCAGACTCCTTCATGTGCTGCTTCCGAAGCAGCTATGTATTCCGCTTCACACGTAGATCCCGCCACGACGCTCTGCTTAGAACTGCACCAACTGACAGCTCCACCATTTAATATAAATACGTATCCGGTTTGTGACTTAGAGTCATCCGGATCAGTGTCGAAGCTTGCATCGACGTAACCCTTTACGACGAGCTCTTCGTCAGCTCCATAAATGAGAAACATGTCCTTGGTCCTTTTCAGGTACTTCAGGATATTCTTGACCGCCGTCCAGTGATCCACTCCTGGATTACTCTGGTACCTCCCTGCCAAACTTATGGCAAGGCACACATCAGGTCTGGTACATAGCATGGCATACATAATAGAACCTATGGCTGAGGCATAGGGAATGACTTTCATTTTCTCTATATCTTCTGCCGTGGTCGGGCATTGAGTCTGACTCAACTTCACACCTTGCAAGACAGGCAAGAACCCTTTCTTTGACTAATCCATTTTGAACTTCTTCAAAACTTTATCAAGGTATGTGCTTTGTGAAAGTCCTATCAAGCATCTTGATCTATCCCTATAGATCTTGATGCCCAATATATAAGCAGCTTCACCGAGGTCTTTCATTGAAAAATTCTTATTCAAGTATCCCTTTATGCCATCCAGAAATTCTATATCATTTCCAATCAACAATATGTCATCCACATATAATATTAGAAATGCTACAGAGCTCCCACTCACTTTCTTGTAAATACAGGCTTCACCGTAAGTCTGTACAAAACCATATGCTTTGATCACCTCATCAAAGCGTATATTCGAACTCCAAGATGCTTGCACCAGTCCATACATGGATCGCTGGAGCTTACACACTTTGTTAGCACCCTTAGGATCGACAAAACCTTCTAGTTGCATCATATACAACTCTTCTTTGAGAAAACCATTAAGGAATGCAGTTTTGACATCCATTTGCCAGATTTCATAATCATAAAATGCGGCAATTGCTAACATGATTCAGACAGATTTAAGCATCGCTACGGGTGAGAAAGTCTCATCGTAGTCAACCCCTTGAACTTGTCGAAAACCTTTCGCGACAAGTCGAGCTTTGTAGACAGTGATATTACCATCAGCATCCGTTTTCCTCTTAAAAATCCATTTATTCTCAATGGCTTGCCGATCATCGGGCAAGTCCACCAAAGTCCACACTTTGTTCTCATACATGGATCCTATCTCAGATTTCATGGCCTCAAGCCATTTGTCGGAATTCGGGCTTATCATAGCTTCTTCATAGTTCGTAGGTTTGCCGTTGTCTAACAACATACTTTCAGAACAGGATTACCGTACCACTCTGGTGCGGAACGTACTCTGGTCGACCTACGAAGTTCAGTAGTAACTTGATTTGAAGTTTCATGATCTTTATCATTATCTTCCTCTCTTATTGGTGTAGGCATCACGGGAACAGTTTTCTCTGATGAGCTACTTTCCAATTCGAGAGAAGGTACAATTACCTCATCAAGTTCTACTTTCCTCTCCCTCACTTCTTTCGACAGAAACTCCTTCTCTAGAAAGGACCCATTCTTGGCAACAAAGACCTTGCCTTCGGATCTGTGGTAGAAGGTGTACCCAATTGTTTCTTTAGGGTATCCTATGAAGACGCACTTCTCCGCTTTGGGTTCGAGCTTATCAGGTTGCAGCTTTTTCACATAAGCATCGCATCCCCAAACTTTAAGAAACGACAGCTTAGGTTTCTTGCCAAACCACAGTTCATATGGTGTCGTCTCAACGGATTTAGACGGTGCCCTATTTAACGTGAATGCAGCTGTCTCTAATGCATAACCCCAAAACGATAGTGGCAAATCGGTAAGAGACATCATAGAACGCACCATATCCAATAAAATACGATTACGACGTTCGGACACACCATTACGCTGTGGTGTTCCAGGTGGCGTGAGTTGTGAAACAATTCCACATTTTCTTAAATGAAGGCCAAACTCGTAACTCAAGTATTCGCCTCCGCGATCAGATCGTAGAAACTTTATTTTCTTGTTACGAGGATTCTCTACTTCACTCTGAAATTCTTTGAACTTTTCAAATGTTTCAAACTTGTGTTTCATCAAGTAGATATACCCATATCTACTCAAATCATCTATGAAGGTTAGAAAATAACGATACCCGCCGCGTGCTTCAACATTCATCGGACCGCATACATCGGTATGTATTATTTCCAACAAATCAGTAGCTCGCTCCATTGTTCCGGAGAACGGAGTTTTAGTCATCTTGCCCATGAGGCATGGTTCGTAAGTATCAAATGATTCATAATCAAGAAATTCCAAAAGTCCATCCGCATGGAGTTTCTTCATGCGCTTTACACCAATATGACCTAAACGGCAGTGCCACAAGTATGTTGCACTATCATTATCAACTTTGCATCTTTTGGCATCAATATTATGAATATGTGTATTACTACGATCGAGATTCAACAAGAATAGACCATTCACAGAAGGTGCGTGACCATAAAAGATGTTACTCATATAAATATATAGAACAACCATTATTCTCTGACTTAAATGAATAACCGTCTCACAATAAACAAGATCCAGATATAATGTTCATGCTCAACGCTGGCACCAAATAACAATTATTGAGGTCTAAAACTAATCCCGAAGGTAGATGTAGAGGTAGCGTGCCGACGGCGATCATATCTACCTTGGAACCATTCCCGACGCGCATCGTCACCTCGTCCTTAGCCAATCTTCGCTTATTCCGTAGCTCCTATTTCGAGTTACAAATATGAGCAACCGAACCAGTATCAAATACCCAGGCGCTACTCCGAGTATTAGTGAGGAACACATCAATAACATGTATATCAAATATACCTTTGCTCACTTTGCCATCCTTCTTATCCGCCAAATACTTGGGGCAGTTCCGCTTCTAGTGACCAGTCCCTTTGCAGTAGAAGCACTCTGTTTCAGGCCTGGGTCCAGCTTTGGGTTTCTTCGTGGGAGCGGCAACTTGCTTGCAGTTCTTCTTGAAGTTCGCCTTCTTTCCCTTGCCATTTTTCTTGAAACTAGTGGTTTTGTTAACCATCAACACTTGATGCTCCTTCTTGATTTCTACCTCCGCTGATTTCAGCATCGCGAAGAGCTCGGGATTTGTCTTCTCCATCCCTTGCATATTATAGTTCATCACGAAGCCTTTATAGCTTGGTGGCAGTGACTGAAGAACTCTGTCAATAACACTCTCAACCGGAAGATCAATTCCCAGCTGAGTCAAGTGGTTGTGGTACCCAGACATTCTGAGTATGTGTTCATTGACAGAACTGTTCTCCTCCATCTTACAGCTGAAGAACTTGATGGATACTTCATATCTCTCAACCCGGGCATTAGCTTGAAATATCAATTTCAGCTCTTGGAACATCTCATATGCTCCGTGGCGTTCAAAACGCTTTTGTAGTCCCGGTTCTAAGCCGTAGAGCATGGCACACTGAACTATCGAGTAGTCATCAGATCGAGCCTACTAGCCGTTCACAACGTCTGCAGCAGCTCCTGCAGTAGGTCCATCACCTAGCGGTGCATGAAGGACATAATTCTTCTGTGCAACAATGAGGATAATCCTCAAGTTACGGACCCAGTCCGTGTAGTTGCTACCATCATCTTTCAACTTAGCTTTCTCTAGGAACGCATTAAAATTCAATGGAACAGTAGCACGGGCCATTTATCTACAACATAGATATGCAAAGAAACCATCAAGACTAAGTTCATGATAAATTAAGTTCAATTAATCAAATTACTAATGAACTCCCACTTAAATTAACATCCCTCAAGTTAACTAAGTGATACATGATCCAAATCAACTAGCCCATGTCCGATCATCACGTGAGATGGGATAATCATCAATGGTGAACATCTCCATGTTGATCATATCTACTATATGACTCATGTTCGACCTTTCGGTCTCCAGTGTTCCAAGACCATGTCTGTACATGCTAGGCTCGTCAAGTTTAACCCAAGTATTCTGCTTGTGTAAAACTGGCTTACACCCGTTGTATGTGAACGTAGAATCTATCACACCCGATCATCACGAGGTGCTTCGAAACGACGAACTTTAGCTACGGTGCATACTCGGGGAGAACACTTTTATCTTGAAATTTAGTGAAGGGGTCATCTTATAATGCTACCGTCGTTCTAAGCAAAATAAGATGCATAAAGGATAAACATCACATGCAATCAAAATATGTGACATGATATGGCCATCATCTTGTGCTTTTGATCTCCATCTCCAAAGCATCGTCATGATCTCCATCGTCACCGGCTCGACACCTTGATCTCCATCGTTGCGTCGTGGTCGTCTCGCCAACTATTGCTTCTACAACTATTGCTAACGCATAGCGATAAAGTAAAGCAATTACATGGCGCTTGCATTTCATACAATAAAGAGACAACCATAAGGCTCCTGCCGGTTGCCGATAAATTACAAAACATGATCATCTCATACAACAACGTATATCACATCATGTCTTGACCATATCACATCACAGCATACCCTGCAAAAACAAGTTAGACGTCCTCTACTTTGTTGTTGCAAGTTTTACGTGGCTGCTACGGGCTTCTAGCAAGAACCGTTCTTACCTACGGCACAAAACCACAATGGTGATTTATCAAGTTTGCTGTTTTAACCTTCAACAAGGACCGGCCGCAGTCAAATTCGATTCAACTAAAGTAGGAGAAACAGACACCCGCCAGTCACCTTTATGCAAAACAAGTTGCATGTCTGTCGGTGGAACCGGTCTCATGTACGTGGACATGTAAGGTTGGTCCGGGACGCTTCATCTTACAATACCGCCGAATCAAAATAAGACGTTGGTGGTAAGAAGTATGACGATCACCGCCCACAACTCTTTGTGTTCTACTCGTGCATATCATCTACGCATAGACCTGGCTCATGATGCCACTGTTGGGGAACGTTGCATGGAAAACAAAAATTTTCCTACGCACAAGCAAGATATATCCATGGAGATGCATAGCTATGAGAGGGGGAGTGTGTCTACGTACCCTTGTAGACCGTAAGCGGAAGCGTTAGAACAACGCGGTTGATGTCGTCGAACAACTTCACAATCCAACCGACCGAGTACCGAACGTACGGCACCTCCGCGTTCAGCACACGTTCAGCTCGATGACGTCCTCGACTTCTTCATCCAGCAAGACGGCGAGGTAGTGGATGAGTTACGGTAGCACAACGGCGTGGTGACAGTGATGGTAATGATATCTCCGCAGGGCTTCGCCCAAGCACTGCGAAAATATGACCGAGGGACGGAACTGTGGAGGGGGGCGCCGCACACGGCTAACACAATGTTGTGTCCCCTTTGGGGCGCCCCCTCTCCTCTATTTATATATGTGTAGGGGCTTGGAGTAGAAGGAATAGTGCCACATGAACAGTAAACGTGAATAGTACACACGTGGACTTGGACTCCAAAGTCCAATCCTATTCCTACTAGGACTCTCCCTTTTTTCCTTCCCTAGCTGCGTGGGCTTTCGAGGACTTGGTGCGCCTGGCCCAATAAGGCCAGGGCGCCTCCCCTTAGCCCATGCCAGCCCTTGGGACGTGGTGGACCCACTTGTGGACTTCCGGACCCCTCCGGAATCCTCCAGAACCTTCTGGAAGCTTCCCGGTACAATACCGAAAAAACTGCACTTTTTTCCGGAACCCAAAATATGACTTCCCATATATAAATCTTTACCTCTCGACCATTCTGAGACTCCTCGTGACGTCCGAGATCTCATCTGGGACTCCGAACAACATTCGATTACCAATTGACATAACTCATATAACACTATATCGTCAACGAACGTTAAGCGTGCGGACCCTATGGGTTCGGGAATGATGTAGACATGACCAAGACGCCTCTCCGGTCAATAACCAATAGCGGAACCTGGATGCCCATATTGGTTCCTACATATTCCATGAAGATCTTATCGGTCGAACCGCAATGACAACATACGTAATTCCCTTTATCCGTCGGTATGTTACTTGCCCGAGATTCGATCGTCGGTATCTCCATACCTAGTTCAATCTCGTTACCGGCAAGTCTCTTTACTCGTTCCGTAATACATCATCCCGTAACTAACTCCTTAGTCACTTTGCTTGCAAGCTTCTTATGATGTACATTACCGAGAGGGCCCAGAGATACCTCTCCGAAACACGGAGTGACAAATCCCAGTCTCGATCCATGCCAACTCAACGGACACCTTCGGAGATACCTGTAGAGCATCTTTATGATCACCCAGTTACGTTGTGACGTTTGATAGCACACAAGGTATTCCTCCGGTATCCGGGAGTTGCATGATCTCATGGTCTGAGGAACATGTATTTGACATTCAAGAAAGCAGTAGCAATAAACAGAACGATCATATGCTAAGCTAACAGATGGGTCTTGTCCATCACATCATTCTCCTAATGATGTGATCCCGTTATCAAATGACAACTCATGTCTATGGTTAGGAAACCTTAACCATCTTTGATCAACGAGCTAGTCTAGTAGAGGCTCACTAGGGACACAGTATTTGTTTATGTATTCACACATGTATTTAAGTTTCCGGTCAATGCAATTCTAGCATGAATAATAAACCTTTATCATGAACAAGGAAATATAAAATAATAACAACTTTATTATTGCCTCTAGGGCATATTTCCATCAGTGATATGCCTGCCCACGACCATAAGAAGGTCTGGCATTAAAGTTGCGAGCCTGATTAATACCACAGCCATTACCACGGCCAGCAGGAGGAAGCATAAGCTGGTTCTGACTCTGAGAGCAATCTCTGGCACGGTGACCTGGATAGCCACACTTGAAGCAGAGTCCATTGTCGGGACGTGGAGCAGGGGCTCGAGGCATTGGAGCCAGGGGCCTGAACTGTCTTGGCGGTGGAGGTGGCATACGCGGTGCAACATAGGATGGCCTCTGAGCAGGTACAGCTGGACGGTACATGCTTTGAGGGATCCAAATGCGGCTCTTCTGGGAAGACAAGCCCGAAGATGAGCCTGCTTCACGGGTGCGCTTCTGTGATTCCTTGTGCTCCCTTTGGGCGGTCTCCATCTGGATAGCACTATTCACCAAGGTGGCGAAATCGGGGAAGTGATGAACAGCGAGAGCAAGCTTGAGGTCTGGGTGAAGTCCGTCACTGAACTTTTCCTGTCTGCGGGCGTCAGTGGCAATGTCTTCCTCAGCATAGCGAGATAGCTCTAGAAATTCTCGCTGATAGGCTTCCACAGACTTAGTACCCTGTGTGAGATTGCGGAACTCACGCTTCTTCTGGTCCATAACTCCTTGCAGAATATAATGGGCACGGAAAGCAGCCTTGAATTCTATCCAGGTGATAATGGTTCCAACAGGTAGGGTTTGCCTGTGAGTGTCCCACCATTGTGCTGCAGGTCCCGTCAGAAAGTATGATGCGAAGGTGACATAGCCGGCAGGGTCCACATTCGCAGACTCCATCTCGAAAAAGATGTCGCGAAGCCAGTCATCAGCGTCTAGCGGTTGAGCTGAGTTGCGGTATATGGTTGGATTCATACGCACAAACTCTGGCAAAGTGATTGAAGCTGGCTGCTGGTTGGCATTGGGGCGGGGAAACTGATCCATCAGCCCTTGCATAAACTGTCGGTGCACTTCAAACTGTTGCATCATGGCTGCCATATAGTCGGGCGGTGGTGGATTGTTGGCACACGACCACGACCTGTTGGTCTAACCATCCTGCTAAAATTCAACAAGGGGTAGTTTAGCAACGAGCATTGCAATTGTATGGAGTCATTCATGAAGTAACATGCACAATAAGAGAAGTGCAATAAATACATCAACATAGTCATCATGACATACAGATCCATACATAGGTTCGGTTACAGACCAGCGTTACAACGGCAAAAGAGAAAGCTAGACAACTAGGCGGCACGCAGGCACGCGGTGGAGGGATACAACAACGTGGCATAGCGATATGCTACATCAACGTCGGGGAAAACCACTGAACCTAGGTAACTGCACGTGACGATGCGGGGTACCCTCGAAAGAAGGATCCTGCGCTCCGTGAACACTCTGGTGCAGAACCTGGTCCCGAACTGAAAGAAGAGGACCACATGGAGGGGTAAAACCTCCAACAGCAGGCCAGTCAAGACCTGGTGGCATCTCCGTCCTGCACGGGTAAAGAATGTACTCTGGGTGCATCCGTGCACTCACTGCTGGTAGCAACTGTGTCAGAGCATCGTAAAGACGAGCACGAGTGGCGTGCAACTCGACAGCAAGAGCTCGAGCAGTGCGGTCCAGAGCCTGAGTGTACTGTACCAAAACCTGCGGGTCATATCGACACGACACATAAGGCGTACACACAGCAGTGTAGTATCCAGTCTCATCCCCAGCAGGAGCATATGGGATGTATCTGAAGGCAGTATGCTCCAAGCGACTGCTGTGCTCTCCACGGAGACGAGCAATAGCAGTATAGGCAGCATCATGGACTGCCATATCGACAGTCACTCCAACACCGTGAAAGGTGTGCAACTCAGTGACGGAGCGGTCCTGTCGACCAAAGATGCGAAGCTCAGCATGGTACTGTTCCTGGTTGAACTCGCGGTAATCCTCGTAAACAGTGTACTCGGGATACCAGCGATATCCCAGCCTGGTCAAAAGATCGACCAAGATGGCCGGGAACCCAGTCGCATCATGAGCCACGGTCAGACGGACTATCTGTCTTGCGGGACGCGGCGGGTGCAAACGATCCATCTGAAACAGAGGAAATTTCGAGATTGTCAATTGACATTGTGAGAAGCATAAGATAACTTGGAAAGAAAAGGTTAAACAAAACAATGGAAAGAAAATGTGATTATCGGATTAATCAGTTCAAAGGAATGAATTAGTTGCAGACAATCCAGCTCTCCGGGTGAAAGTGATTACGAGAACCTAATGTCAGAGTTAGTAAAATCATTTAACCCGAAAAGAAGAGGATTCAGAGTCCCAGAGTATAGGTGAGGAGTAAAAGATCCTAATACCACCCATTGGCAACGTGGGCCCGTAAGCCACACAGCCATGTTAGTAAAATCGTGTTGCAAATTCTAGACTCAACTTCGGCCAAGGAGTTGGAAAGGGGGGTTCCTACAGGCAGTCGGCTCTGATACCAACTTGTGACGCCCCCGACTTAATCGTGTACTAATCATTCACGCAAATGCACACGATCAAGCCTAAGGACTCACTTGATGATATCACAACACAACTCTAAACTCAAATAAAAGTCATACAAGCTTTATATTACAAGCCAGGGGCCTCGAGGGCTCGAATACATAAGCTCGATGTCATACAAGCATCAGCGGAAGCATCAGGTATCTGAGTACAGACACAAAGGTTAAACAGATAGGCCTTTAAGAAGGCGGGGCAAAATAAAAACACTAGATCGAAAGGCGCAGGCCTCCTGCCTGGGTGCCTCCTACCTACTCCTAGTCGTCAGAGGGCTCCTTGTAGTAGTAGTATCCGCCGGAGGGGTAGTAGTAGTCGTAGTCATCGGCTGGGGCAGCTGGCTCCGGGGCTCCGTCATCTGGTCTCAAGTATCGGGTATGGGGAAAATAAAAGTAAAGCAACCGTGAGTACTCATCCAAAGTACTCAGCAAGACTTACATCAGAGCTATTCTACTTATGCAACATTATCAATGGAAGGCTGTATATGTGGACTTGGCTGCATAAGTGCCAGAATAGAAGGGAAAAGACTAGCCTATCGAAGACTAGCATCTTCAGTGGTCTTGCAGCATTAGGAGAGTGCAGATTAGTACATAAATATAATAGTAGCAGCAACAAATAGTAATCTCGCCCAGAGATCCTTCCTCGACTCCCTGCGAGAAAGCAATCCCGGAGCCAATATAATCAACCCATTTCTAGTTGTAGAAGATCGGGATATTCTCCGAGCGTCCTGTTACCGTGGACACGGCTATTCGAATAGATATACTTCCCTGCAGGGGTGCACCAACTTTCCCAACACGCTCGATGACTCTGACCGGACACACTTGCTCAGTCGATGCCCGGCCTCGGACTATCGACACGTCGTAGCCCTACCTAGGCTCAACAGAGAGGCCAGCACGCCGGTCTACATCCTAAGCACTCAGGGGTCCTGGGGCCATCGCCCTTTGCACTCCTGCGCGTTGCGAACGCGGCCGGTGAGCAGTCCTAGCCCCCTTAATACAAGCGCAGGCTTTACCAGACCAACCCGGCGCACGCCGCTCAACTGCTGACATCTGAAGAGCTTCGGCTGATACTACGACGCCGTGTACCCATATTATTCCCACGTGCTGGTTAACGCGAAAAGGCCAGAGGCCTACTCAGATTACATATCCTAACCCTTAGTGCATTAGGAGCGCGCGGTGACAAGCAGAGACTCACGATCATGTGACCCCGTTGCCCCGTCTCGTGGACTTACGGCAAGGGCTAAGAATGCCCGGCCGTGCCACGTATTCATCTCTCAGGCACCCTCATGGTCAACCCGACAACATATCTCTCGCGGGTACCCCTCGGGGCTGACCCGTCTTTACCAAGTAACAGTAATAAAGTGCAAGTAACCGTCTGTCCATAACATCAAGCAGGAATCTGAGGAATCACCCCCGTTGGATTCCCACTAGATGTAACCGACAAGGTGAACCCGGAGGAATCACCCTCGATGATATTCATACTTGCGGAGTTGCACGACAGAGGCTTCATCGGAGGTGGCGGAAGAGGAATCACCCTCGGTAACCCACGACCGAATAGCTGTACTACAGAGACGACATCGGGAGTGAGACAAGAGGTATCACCCTCGGCACTTGATGTTAGCTCTGCAGAGTCGAGCAACTTAGGGGGTGTGTGGTGATGTGCTGGTCACAGCCCGTTCGATCACATCGATCGGGGCACAAGTATTAAAGCGGGGCAACTACAGCAAGGAAGAGGGGCCACAGATGATTACATCCATCCTACACTAAGCATTTAGGGTATCAGGTATAGTATCAAAAGCAGTTACAAGGACAGGCTATGCATCAGATTAGGATAAAGCAACAGCAGTAGCAATTTCTAATGCAAGCAGGAGGGAGAAAGAATAGGTGATATAGGCATGCGTCAAGGGGGGTTGCTTGCCTGGAAGCTCTGCGGCAAAAGAGGGATCGTCAGTGGGGTCGTCTGTCTCCTGAGCTGCGTCGGTCTCGAGGGCTATCGGAGAAGAAGACGGGGAAGAAACAATAAATAAAAGGCAGACAAATGCAACACAGAGCATGTCATGCTAACATGCCGTGCAGGGTTGCCTAAATGTATTACTAAACCATTTTAGTTATTTTAGGATTTAAGTTGGAATTATTAACCGGTATGCATGCACTATTCATCTACCGGAAACAGGCAAAAAAGTTGCGGGTTCACCTACGTAGAGGGCCCCGACATGAAAACAGATGGCACGATCGGATTCGTGGGATTTTTCTGAGCAACTTTCATGTAGAAAGTTTTTCCATCCGAGCTACGGTTTAATTTCTACGATTTTTCAAAGTTTTTAGCATTTTTCTGAAATTATTTAAATTAACAGAATTGCCTAATTAGGAATATGACGTCATGGCGGTGTCATGCTTGCATCAGCAGTCAGCTGACCAGCTGACTGGTCAAACAGACATGTGGGGTCCACCTGTCAGCCTCTGTGGGCGTTTAACAATGGGTTAATTTAAACTATCAGACTAATTAGGGGGGTGGACCCACGTGTCAGTGTCTGGTTAACTTTCAGATTAATTTTAAAATCGCAATTAACTTAATCTAATCGCGGGCCCACTGGTCAGTGTCAGGGGGGCTCAGTAATCCGCGTTGACCGTGGTCAACGCGGTCAAATAGCGGCCTGGGACCCACTGGCAGTGTCACTGGGTGGGTCCCGCGCCTGGCCAGCTCAGCACGTCGCCGGAAAACACGCCGGCGAGCTCGAGCCGCGACGGCGATCGCCGGAGTCGCTCGGGTTTCGCGTACGGGTCACCGTTTCGCGCGATTCCTGCGGCGTTCGAACGAGCAGATCATCCCGCGTCGATCCCGGGCAGTCTCAGGTGCGGGGGCGGTCGGAGGCGAGCTCCACGACGACGACGGCGGCGGCTTTCGGGCAGATATGGCGGCACGGCTACGGTGTGCTAGCGCGCGCGCTTTCGGCCGCATTTGAGCATGCGTGAAGCGCCGCATCCAACGGCGCTAGCGCGAGGCCACGGGAGTGACCAAGGCGGCCGGACGGCGAGGTCCCGCGGCGACCGGAGTACGGCGGAGTGACGAGCTAGCTACGGTGAATCACGCGGCGCAAGGAGAGGAATGGAGGGAGGGAGGAGCTCACCGCGCGGCTACGAAAAGCCCGTGGAAGCTTAGGAGCGCAGAGGAGCTCGGGGTCGCCGGAGTTCGAGGGGAATGGCGGCGGTCGGTGAAGAAGACGGCGGGGATCCGTCACTGCAGGGCCTCCCGGCTCAAATGGACGGCGGAGGAGGGAGTAGCGGTCGCCGGCACTTCCTCCAGGCACGGCTGCGGCGCTCGGGGGCGCCTGTGGCCGCGGATCGACGACGGGCACGGCGGCGTCGTCGTCGGGACAGAGAGGGAAGGAGAAGAGAGGCGAACGCGAGCGAGGAGAGGGGAGGAGGAATGGCGTTGGCGACCAGGGGGAAGGGAGGAGGCGCCCTTATCCTCTCGCCCCAACTGCCTCGTCGCGGTGGCTGGCTGCGGCCCGCGCCGTACGCGCCGAATGCGGCGACGGCGCCACGAAGGCGGGAGCAGGTGAGGACGAACAGGTATGGGCTGGGCCGGTTCGGCCCAGTGACAGGTAGGCCTCGCCCGTTTTCTTTTCCTTCTGTTTTCTTCTTTTATTTATTAACAGAGGGGAAAATGATTTAATTGGGCATCCAAATCAATTTAGAAAAATGTGGGATTAAGCCCAATATATACCTCGCATTTTGTGCACTGCCACAATTATTTTGGGAGGCAGAGAATTTCATTTGCATTTTTCATAAATGAAAGTGCATTTTAAATTGCTGAATTTGTATGGAAATAATTGCTACTGTCCATCTTTGCATATGAGTTATGTTGATTTCCTTAACAATAAATTGTTTTGGAATTTATGCTACATGATGAACATTTTTCCAGCAACTTTTAAGCAACTTCAAATTTCAGTTGCATTTGAATTTGAATTCAGGGGCAGAATTTGAAATGAGATATTAAACCACATTGATTATCATTGCAAATCTCAGGTGACTTGGCATTAATATAGTGGATCACTGTAGCTCATTACATAGGGGTGTTACAGCACAGAGGTCCCCGCTGGTCTACATCCTAAGTGCTCAGGGGTCTTGGGCCCATCGCCCTTTGCACTCCGGGTCGTTGTGTGCATGGTGGACCAGGCACCACCTCTGTCCTGGATGGCGCCGGCCCGACCCGGCCACAATGCTGAACTGGACGTCTGACAAAGCCTTCGGATGATACATACGGCGCCGAGGGTCCCATAACCATTATCCCAGGTGGTGGTAATGCGTATAGGGCCAACGACCCACTCAGATCAAATACCCAAATCCATTAGGCGTATTTAGTAACTCGCAGAGACGAACATGATCCTTGTCGCTCCGACTTGATAACACACGGCTCGCGGATGCTCTTGGAGCCGACCCGTCTTTAACAACAGGAGCTGTCGGGACTCAGGTCCATCTCTACTGGGTGGTACCACCAGCCCTTCAGCCCCGTAACAATAAATGAATGTAGTAATGTAAGCATTTCCGTGATCCTCACCCAGAGTGATCACGGCCCGATAACAAGCATGGCAAACGGACAAGGGTGAAGTGCCAGCTGAAGAACATGTCATACCTATTTAAGCATCATAGGATATCAGGTAATGTATCAACAGCAGGCTACGAAAACAGGCTATGCATCAGAATAAGAGCTATCGGAGCAACAACAGAAGCAATTCTAATGCAAGCATAAGAGAGAGAGAGAGAGAGAGAGAGAGAGAGAGAGAAAGAGTGGGCGATATCTAGATGATAAAGGGGGTTTTGCTTGCCTGGAAGCTCTGCCGAGAAGGAAGTGTCGTCAACTCCGTAGTCGTATTGGGTAGCAGCGGCGTCAGTCTCGGTGTCTAACGGAGAGAAGAGGGGGAACAAACAATAAATACAATGCAAACAGATGCATCACGATGCATGACAAGGCAATAAGCGGTGCTAGGTGTGACCTAACGCAGTACTAGATGACACAGACGAAGAGGGAAAACATCCGGGAAAGTTTTCCCGAAGTTTGGCATTTTTCGGTCAGATGAACGGAGGGGACGGATCCATATTCGCTATGATAGAGGCACCTGACAGATGAACGGAGTGCATATCTGGAATCGTCATATTTTTCTGATCGTTTCTCATATATAAATTATTTTCATCCGAGTTACGGATTATTTTATATTTATTTTCAAAGTTTTAATCATTTTCTGAAATTAATTTAATTCGAAAATAAATTGCAAATTGCTAGGTGCACCCAGCTCTGTGTACACAGAAGTGTACACAGAGGCTGACAGGTGGGTCCAGGGGGTCCCAGTTGACCAGTCAAACTTTGACTGATCAACAGGGGATGGGGCCCCCCTGTCATAGTCACATTAGCTAATTAGTTGATTAATTAGGCTACCTAGGTAATTAGTTTAATTAAACAAAATTAATTAATTAAGTTAATTAATTAATTAATTATTTTAATTATTATTTTTCTATTTTCATTTTTTTTGTTCTTACAGGGGCGTGGGCCCCATTGGGCAGTGGCCCTGGCCGGCCACAGGTGCTGGGCAAACGCGCGCGGCTGGGCGGCGCGGGCGAGCGAGGCCGGGCCACGGCGGTGGGACGCGGGCTCGGGCGGCTGCGTCGCGCGGCGGCAGGAGCAGCAGGCAGCGGCAGCAGGGGCAGCAGCGAGCGGCGGCGAGGGGAAGCACGGCCCGAGTGGCGCCAGCGGCAGGCAGCAGCAGGCGACAACGGGCGCGGCCACGCGCAGGCAGCGGGGACAGGCGCGGCCAGGCGGTAAGACGGGGGAGCGGCGAGCGGAGCGCGGCGGGGGCTGCGGTCGCGCGCGCGGACGGGCAGGAGTGGCGGCTGGCGGTCGCGGCGTCGGGACGGCGGAGGAGAAGGGGAAAACGGCAGGGGAGCTCACCCCCGTGGCGAGAAGAGGGCGGCGAGGCTCGGGGAGGTCCGGCGAGGCGGTAGGACGGCGGGGGCGACGGCGAGGTGGTGTCAGGGCGGCGGCCTCGGCGCGGTCGGCGAGCGGGGAGTCCACGGGACAGAGAGAGAGGCGAGGGGCGCGAGAGAAGGGGGAGTGGCGAGCTAGGGTTAGGGTTTCGGGGGTTGGGGGTAGGCCATATAGGCCGCGGCTGAGCCGGCCTGGTCGGCCTGGTGGCCAGCTGGGCCGAGGCCCAGTTGGGGGGAGCCTTTTGTTTTATTTTTTTTGTTTTCGTATGTTTTTATTTTTATCTTTTGTTTATTTTCTTTTACTGCTTTATTTTTAGTTTCTTTTTATTTTCAGTTTTATAATTATAATCCCCACTCCTAAGTTAGTGTTATAACCTAACCCACTGCCACAAAAAGTTTCACTCCCAAATAAAATAGTTTGATATTTTATAACTTATAAAAGGCATTTAATTAATTGTCTAAGCCACTGTTTTACTTATTTTAGTGCAATTAAATATTTTATAAAAATGTGGTTCCTTCACGAATATTTTCTATGAATTATTTGTCACTTTTAGAACATTTTAGTTTTGACATTTGAAAACTTTTATTGTTTGTCTTTATTTTAATTTGAATTCGAACTGGATTTGAACCAAAGTGAGATTAGCAACAGTAATATTGGTGACATGGCACCATTAGCATGGGATTACTGTAGCTTAATTATCCAGGCGTTACACGGGGTGTGACGTTCGGTGGCGATGTGTGTTGGCCGGGGTGAAAACCTGATCTATCTTCGCACGGACCGGCGGCGGCGAAGCTCATTCCCTTCCTGAAGGCGTCATCGCGGCTCTCATTGCCCGTCGTGTTGCTCCAGGGGAAACTCTGATCCCCGGGTCGGGCGGTGGCGGCGCTCTGGTGTCGTAACCTTCCTGAAGGCGCCACCTTGGAGCACACGGTTCGTCATATGCGGCTTCTTCTCTTCGCAGTGGCGTGTTCACGGTTGAGGACCCTGGTTGCTCTTGTAGTGCTAGGGGTGGTGTTGCTGCGATCAGCGCCTATGTATCCTGCCTTGGGTGTGTGCGTGTGTTGTGGTGGAATGTGTTTTGTACCGGGTTGTGGACGATCGTTGCTTTATATATAAAGCGGGGCGAAAGCCTTTTTCGGTAACTGCTTATTGAGTCTGTTTTTGATTGGTCATGTTTACTAATGTCCTTACTTTTCTAATGTGACTTTGTCATTAGGGTTCCCTTAGCTACACCTTCCTTTCGCAAGGTATGTTGTGTGGCTGTGTTTTGCATGATAGTGTTGCTACATGAATATGTTTTGGAGAATGGAGGCTATGGTCATTGTTATATTGTGATGGGAATTCATATATAAGTATAAAAACTAACTTCTGAGGAGAGGAGCGGAGTGGAGGCGTGGTGAGGTATGGATCAATATCGACCTAGGTCACCTCTACTATATATATCCTTTCTAAGCCGCCGCACGGGATAAGTTCTTGAGTTGTAAATCCCCGGCGTTTGTAACCTCTCCCAATAAACTGAAGTTTCACTGGCTGGCGCCCGTGGTTTTTTTCCCTTCGCATTGGAGGGGTTTTCCATGTTAAAATCTTGTGTCCCCTGTGATTGATTCGTTCTTCTTCGATTTATTGCATAGCGTACCTCTAAAAGTCATATTATTATCTGCAACAAGAAAGGCCAAATGAAGATATAAGCGGGTGTGCTTTGTCCATTCGGTAATGGGATGATGTCTAATATATTTCTCTCATAGTTTCTGTCGTTTCTTTGGGAGCTCTCCGTTGTCCTTTTCCTTTGCATGTTTTACATTCTTAATCTGGATCATATGTGTCTCTATGCTACTAAGATAACAAACAATAAAAAAAATTGAGTAAAGCAGTACAAGTTCTTTGTCTTGTTATGTACATGATTGTCTGTGTTGTTTTACACATCCAGTGCCTGCACTAACTGACCAGATTGGTTTTTTTTAAGACAAAATCGCAAAGCTTTATTAAATCGTCACCAAGTTTACAAGGACGAAGTCAAGATCGCCAGTTGGCCTAATCAAACATGGCAGCAACCCCCATGGAAAGAACATGCTTTGCAAGGTTGTGAGCCTCGACATTTGAGGTCCTAAACTCGTGCCTAAATACACACGAAACAAAAGCTGAAGAGCATTCTATTATTTCATGTACTACTGCTCCATAGCTCGCCGCACTTGTGCTTTTAATAGCTTTAACAATCACATTGCCGTCAGACGCCTCCACTATATGATACACATACAGGTCTTCAGTGCCTCTCTTGCAGCCAAAGCTTCAAGCGCTGCAGGATCATCGATATACGGGAAGAACACCGCCGATGCACCAAAAAAATTAACCTTCATGGTCACGGGAAATCGCACCTACCGTCCCAAATTAAAGCCTACATTCCTCGTCACGGCGCGTCGACATTTATCTTCACATGATCCACCGGGGGGGGGGGGGGGGGGGGGGAGGGGGGGGAGGGGGGATGGAGAACAAACCAGATTGGTAACAGCCAATGGAAACACCTCCAACTCCAAGGCAACTAAACCCAATCCAAGATAGACAAAGCTGAAATGAGCAGCCCACTAACAAAAAAAAACTTATCAAACTATTGAAAAACGGCACAGAGCATTACCCTCTAGTACAAACATATTCATGTGACATACCCAACCATTTCATTCATGATTAATCAATATGGTGATACATAAATAAAAATTTCAATAAGCGTAATAGATCTTGGTTGTGGCAATATTTCTTCAAGTCTCGAAAGGAATTATCCTAGCAAGCATGGAGCAACGGGATGTCCGCATATGGGCCGTTGAGCACCCCATTGGCAATGACACTGTACGCCTTCTCCGTCATGTGAACCTGGTCCCAATTGGCGAACCTAGACGGGTCGCGGCAAACCTTTGCGTCCTGGTAGCACCCATGGCCAGTGCCATAGGGGCCATTACCACCACAACACGCCACTAGCGGGTCGTCGATGCCATTCCTTTTGGGGTACTTGACAAACTCCATGGCGGCACCGTAGTAGTCGGCGTAGATGACCTTCACGCCAGGGTTTTGAGACCTGAGCCGGCAGACCTCCTGCTTCAACAGCTGGTTGTGTTTCCGGGATAACTCATTGTACCACTTGAGGCAGCGGAACTGGTCATAGTCTGCAGACCTGTTACTCTTGTGCTCACTCAAGTAAACCAGCACGCACCCGATGGGGAAGTTCCCTGCAAAAAACGGCGTGTGCTTGTAGTTTGGTTCCCTGCATATGGGTTGCCTGCGTTGTGAAAACAATTTTCACCCCAGTGTTTGTTCACCCGCATTGGGCTGAGCTGATGCAGGACGCGACGTTTGGTTGCATACATGCGTCGTAATTAGGAGTTAACAGCTACACGGGAACAGAGATGTTATAGTAGAGTACTCGCACACACGTTCGCATGAACAACACACACACACACACATGATAACACACCACACGTTCGCATGAACAACACACATGCACGTTCACATGAACAGCACACACACACGTGACGGCACACTTACATGTTCGGAGCACCGTACAGTACACTAGGGAGATTAGAAGGGACTAGTGAGATGTATATGTACTTATCTACGACCGTTGAAATAGAATACGAGTCATTAATGGACGTGCCACGTGCGATCTGATCCGGGTAGGATTCTTGACGCCTCCAATTTATAGTCGGTCGTGGTAGGGAGACGTGTGCTGGACCCACGCCCGAGTCAGCAACAGTTAATGACTCGTTTTCTATCGAATGCAAAACATGACGTGGAATTACATGAAAAATAAAAGCCCTCGAAACGACTTGAGATGGTCAAATCATCAAACCAAATAAAACATATGTATCGAGACAAACCTGAATACTAATTCGGGGCGGAGGATGTACTATATTTTTGTGATATACTCCCTCCGTTCTTTTATATTAGGTGTATTTTTCTTTTTTGATAAAGTTTCACAATGAAAGGTGCATTTGTTCTAATTCCTATTAATTCCGTTCTTGGACCTCCAGAAAAAGGAAAGTATATCTCACCTGATTGCATGTATCTCTCCTTGTAGAGAAAAAAGGTAACTATTTTTCTTCCAATTGCGTGTATTTCTTCCTTTCCTAGCCTAAATAATTTACTTGCCGCTAATCAACGAGTTAGACAAGGGTAATTTCATCCTAAATTGTCTATAATTATGTGCCTTCGTTACCGTGCCGAAAATAATACACCTTTTACATAAAAGTAATGAAGGGAGTATATGATTCGATATTCCTTATACAATATCTAATCAAATACTAACCAAATTTGAAATGATTAACTACCATGTTTAGACTTTACGCATCATTCCAATAAATGAATGGTAATCTCTATGCAACGACGACGGATTGGCACGATTTCAATTAATCAAGAAATTACCAATTGGCGTAGTTGCAATAAATGAATGGTAATCTCTATCTGTTTGGGACTATATTCGGAGTTGCAGAAGCTATTGTCCGTCTAGAAGGATTACAAATGGCAATGTCGGGCGCTGATCTTCTCCTGATCATTGATACGGACTGCAGCTTGGTTGCGAAGGCACTCGACCCCTCCTGTATTGACAGACACCCCTACTGTATTGACAGATCAAAAGTTGGAGCGATTGCAAAGGAGTTTTCACACCATCAAACAAGGATGCAGAGAAGCTAAAAGTGATAGAAAGGATAAGTCTGTGTTTGGATGTATGTATTGGAGGCCTCCGTATTGAATTGGTTCCATTTCCAATTCAGCCATGAAACTGTAATGGACATGAATACGAATTTGGTTGTTTGGATGTTAACTGAATTGGCTCACGGAATCATATTGAGGTTTCAATACGGAATCCTGTTTGGATGGCAAACTATGGAATTGCATAGCAACATAAGTATGTGCATGAAAAGAATTTTTTTTTACAATGTGTGACTATAATTGGATGATTATATAGGATTTTTTTTACCAAATTTAACAACACAATAGTTCAGATAGCTTCAAGTTAAACATGACATAGTTCCAAATTTGACAAAACAATAGATAGGTTCAGGTTCAACCTTGTGGCGCGCTGGATTGTTTAGCCCTATGACATTCCGGTTGAAAATCACGCAGTTGCAATTATCCATTAACTATATGGCAAACACACTTGGAAGTGTTACATTGAGGCGAAACATAAGTAGGCAGACTTTGACGGAAACATAGTACTGACGAAAGAACAATAACTGAACCTGAAGAACAGAGATACAGAACAGGGCTCGTTCCTGTTGAGCTAGAGCTTCTTGAGATACAGAACAGCGCTTGTTCCCCAACTGCACACCATGCCGTGCGGGCAGCCGGCATGCGCTTCGCAGGAGGTGCGGAGCTGGATAGCCGGAAGGAGCCCAACATCGCACGAACCACGTCGATCTCGGCGACATCCAATGGCTCCTTGAATATCGACAAACCGGTGCATCAGCTCCCCCTCGGAGGCGCCGGAGGGGATGCAGCAACGGGCTTCGCAGGAGGTACGGAGCGGGATAGCCAGAAGGAGCTCACAAAGGTAAATGAGTTGACTGACCCTGCTTCGGGCACTTGGGACTGCTAGAGCTTCTTGAGATACAGAACAGCGCTTGTTCCCCAACTGCACACCATGCCGTGCGGGCAGCCGGCGTGCGCTTCGCAGGAGGTGCGGAGCTGGATAGCCGGAAGGAGCCCAACATCGCACGAACCACGCCGATCTCGGCGACATCCAATGGCTCCTTGAATATCGACAAACCGGTGCATCAGCTCCCCCTCGGAGGCGCCGGAGGGGATGCAGCAACGGGCTTCGCAGGAGGTACGGAGCGGGATAGCCAGAAGGAGCTCACAAAGGTAAATGAGTTGATTGACCCTGCTTCGGGCACTTGGGACGAGCAGCTAATCACTTCAATTTTCAATCCAGTTGATGCAAGAAGGATCCTGTTAATACCTATGAACTATGATACCTTTGAGCACTTTCTTGCTTGGCACTACTCCAATGAACCCCACTGGAGTGAGCACTATTAGAAACCTGCATGCCCAATACCAAATCCAATTCGACAGTCCAATACAAACATTTATCCAATTCGACAGTCCAATACAAACATCCAAATGCAGCGTAATGATTTAGCACAAAGTCTAGCCCAGATTGGGCGTACAGAGTTGTGTTGTGGTGTTATGTGCGACAGCCAGGTATCAAGAACACCCCACTTCATGCAGGTGTATAAAAACTACAGGCTATCTCAAGATCCCCTCAAGATCATACAACAATATCTCAAGAGCCTTTCCTCCGAACAAGATCTGCCTCACAGCATCATTTGACACAAACATGATAACTCCATACCCTTGGAGCCATACACAGCTACCGCAACAAAATACTTGCGCCCAGGAACAACCGTAGAGCGTGGACAGCAACAAATAAGAAGACCCAATAGGGCAATATATATGGTAGATTTCATTGCGCTGACAAAACGATCTTAAAGTGTATCAAACCTTAAAAGCAATTCAACATTACTGGTGGCACAGTGTGCCCCCCCTGGACATAGTGAACTTGAATATAACAGCAACACCTCAGTCTACTGGACTAAAAACAGACATAGAACACATGATAATGATAAATCAGGTGTTTGTCGCCCTGGTGAAGATCTGCTGGCTGGAGTGGATTGACACCATCCTGATGAGTCCCCTCTCCATCAGGTCCTTGATAGCCCTGCGAGCCAGAGACCCGTTGATCTGCAGGTAGATAAACACAGGCTGAGTGAGATCATCGGGTTTGTAGTGTGCATAAATGTACATGCCTGAAGAGTTCGGTTTATTAAATTGAGTGAGATAACAAATAGGAAGCGCAGACATACATGCAAGGGGGAATTGCTAAACACTTGCCGTGCACACATCAATAGTTCTAATCCATGTTAACAATCCATAGACCGACAACATATGTTTCGTCCCATGATACTACAGTTGCAATCTAATAATAAGGCATGTAGGCACAACCGTGGACAGCAAAATGTGGCGACAAGTTACTGAAGCATTCAACAGCATCGACCAACCACATTACCTCCATGAATCAACGGTTAACTCTACGAATCAATGGTGATGCCAAATTACACTAAACATGGGTATACTGCACATGTCAAAATCAGATTGTGCAATTTCTATGACACTATGCAATTGGCACACTGAGCAAAATCTGAGGATGCACTAAACTGAGCATCACACTGCACAAAAACTATCAGCACAGATGGAGCAGCCAAAACCGGCATCCAATAGGACATGCAATCAATTCATAACACAATCATCTGGTATGTTCATGCTCTTGTTCAGAGTACTACTGACTGACCCCAAAACAGAGCATCACATCTAAGAACTTCACCAGTTGCCATGGTGCATCACACACATATCCTACCATCCCGAGATCTCAATTCTCACGGGAAGAAAGCAAGCAAGAAGAATAGATCCGGAGGAGGGAGGATGGCGAGTGGGCGTTACCCAGAGGCGCTCGGAGAGGACGGAGGGCGTTATCTGCTTGTACTTGGGCACCTCGGTGAGCAGCTTGTCGTAGGTGGCCTGGTCGAACAGCACCGCGTTGTTCACCTTCTCCTTTTGCTTGCCCTTGCTCCACTTCTTCTTCTTCTGCTTGCCGCCGCCGGACTTGGCCGGCTTGGACGACGCCGCCGGGGCCTTCTCCTTCTTCGGTGCCAGCGAGGAGACACGAGCGAGCGAGAGGGGTGTCAGCGCACGTCCGGTGTGGCGACGCGGGGAGACGCGCGCGGCGGCCGGGATGGCTCACGTACCATGGCTGACAGTGGTGGTGCGGCGGCGGGAGCGGGAGCGGCGAAGGGTGTGTTTGGTTGCATTCCCTTTCTAGCATGGTTGTCCCCCCTTGAGACATGTTGAGTGTAGACATGCTGAGTACATGCACTTGCTGTTGTTTGGTAGTGATGTATGTGCTGAAACATGCTGAGCTGAGACTTTGTTTGGTAGCCTGCACCTGAACATACATGATGGGCTGAGACTCTGTTTGGCAGCGTTTCTCCGAGGTATGTTGCATGAATGAAGTTTTTCGACAATAACAGAACAACATTTCGACACTTCACTAATAATGCATATATCACCGTTCCAACATGAACTGGACAATGATAAATTAACAGAACAACATTTCGACACTTCACTAACAATGCGTACATCACCGTTCCAACATGAACTGGACAATGATAAATTGTTTCGACTATATGTAAATATAAAAAACAATCAATAATTACACACATAATTGGACCAATAAAACATCTTTGAAACATGTTACCAGAAATATAATAAGACATAAAACCATAATATGTAGCAGTGCACAAGTAGATTCATTTTACATAGCCTCATTTCAAATTCAAGTTATAATAGGCATTACAAAAGGGATAATCTCAACTAGTACCAACTAACATCAACTCAAAGAAGATCAGGATTAGCCTTCAAGATACGCTTGAACGATGCTTGACGGACTTCATCATCCATCTTCACAAAGTTAAGGCCTTTCGCCTTATGTTCTGTGAGATAATCTAAAACAGCCAAGCGCTCATCAAGAGTAAACACAACAAGGTCCATCACAGTGTTGTACAAGTCAGGGTGTGTTTCAGCATGACAAGTGTTGTTGATAGCAGTTGCGATCTCACGCACAGCATCACTCATGTTGCTACACTGGACCGAGTCTTCCTCAGTCAAAACAGATGCCCTCTTTCTCTTCTTAGTTGAAGTAGGTGAAGGGTCCTGTGTGGCACTAGTAGTAGGAAGTACAAAGTTAGACCCACTAGGAACATGTTCGGGTACCTCATCAGTTGTTCCTTGTCCCTCCAAGACCTTGGATTTGTCTCTGCCTTCCACAACAATAGGTTTTCCTAGTGGGGCACCGGTGGCCAGTGCATAACCCCCGGTGGCTTGCTTATTAGCAAAGCAATTTTGCATGTAGTTGTAGTGCTCAATTGGTGTATTGAGCAATTCAGCATCCGTTGGATGATCCTGCAACAGCATTTGAACAAAAGTAACGAATTCAAACATCATTTCAGCAGTAAAACAACACCATTTCATCTACAAAACATCATGGTTTCAGCATATAGATCGTATTGTCAACACAGTTTCAGCAATAAAATAACTCATTTCATGCATACCTGAGTGTGCCCCAAATAATGTTGCTCTTCTAGCACTATCATCATCTTGTCATCATCCCATAGTGCCCCACTTAAACTTTGCAAATAAACAATTCTTGTCCACCTATTCCGCCACTTGCGAATATGATTGTGCACTTGGGTCATAGACACATCATAACCAACAAAAGCAGATATACACTTTGCAACTTTTAGTTTATCGGCCTCTTTGAATCCTTTGTCAGTCTTGGCACCTTTTGCCGCCACCTCTGAAAGACCTTTCATCATCATCGCCGACATAGGCGGAGTCCAATTCATGAGCTTGGAGGCCTTCTTGGGATGAGCACCAACATTCGGAATCTCCTGCACCTCCTGCACCTCATCATCCATCTACAAAATATATACATACCAGCAGTTAACAACATATTTTAGCACTCAAAAAAGCATATTTCAGCAACACAAAAGCATATTTCAGCAACACAAAGGCATATTTCAGCACTCAAATAGTGTATTCAGCACATAAATACAACGTTTCAGCACATAGAAAGCATATTTCACCACTCAAATAGTGTATTTCAGCACTCAAATTGTGTATTCAGCACATAAATAAAACATTACAATAATTGTTTAACAACACCAAGTCACACATCAATTCTTTTACAACCCAAGTCACATGATACATCAAATGTTTGCTTGGCCTCTATTCGCCCACATCATTTCAGCAAATTCATCTCTTTTATTAGCCCAAGAATTATTGTCATGGACAATATCATTGGGATCTTCATCGTCGGGTTCCGGATCCCATGTTTCCTCGGGTGGGAAATATTCATCCTCTCCATATTGGAGTACCCAATTATGAAGAATTGCACAAGCTAGCACTACTTTTACTTGGGTCTTGTAAGGATGGAATGGCTTATTGTAGACAAACTTCCAACGATTTTTGTACGCAGCAAAAGCCCTTTCAACCGCTGTCCTCAAAGAAGAGTGTCTTAAGTTGAACAACTCTTTAGCATTTTGAGGATGGTTCCCTCGACCATACTCTTTCAAGTGGTACCTTGTGCCACGGTATGGTGGAAGAAACCCCGGTCTCACAGCATACCCCGCATCAACAAGGAAGAATTTTCCTATGAAATAAGAACTATTAGCTATGGGTAGAAATATTTATATATGTAGGTAGTAGGCTCTTGTTTATTACCTGTAGGAACTTTCAACCCATCATCCCTCTCCAATGCATTTGCAAGTATAAGGGCATCATGAGCTGACCCCTCCCAACCCGCAAGTACATAGGTAAACTTTAAATCAAAGTCTACCGCGGCCATGACATTTTGGGTAGTCCCCACTTTTCTACCTCTAAAGGCAGCTGAGATCCTTCTTGGGACTCTAGCAAGCACATGAGTCCCATCAATTGCTCCAACACAATCCTAATTAATAAAGACAAATGGCTGTTATTCATAAGTCCTATCAATTGTTTTTCTTTATTCGGAAAAAAATTACCTTGAAATATGGGTTGAAGCGAGTGCTTTGTTGTATTTTCGGATGGCATTGGTTGGAGGGAGGCCGAATCATCTCATCTCTCAACTCCCCAACAGCATAAAGCACTGCCTTAAAGTACCTACTAATGACTTCGGTAGACCTTCTAAATATCGGTTGTAATGTCCTATACCTTTGATTATGGCCAACTACTAGAAGAAACATGGCTACTTGTTCCTCGATAGATGTATGGATGCTATCCAACAACAATTCTCTCTCTCTAAACAAAGCACATAAACGAAAGAAAGGAGCTTTTCTCATTCTTAGCTGATTTGAGCAATTTATGTCGCTAGAGTGATAAATGTATCTCAAATTTGAATCTCTAGCTACGGCACGATCAGCCATGCTGCCCACGGTTATCCTCGGTGTTTGTTGCCTAGCTCTAAACATGAACATCATGTAAGCATACAATCCAGCTACTAGACCGGCTCCTCTCACAATCAGTTGCCTTCGTTTTCTTGCCAATTCATCCATCTATAACAACACAAACAAATCATGACTTAGCATAGTAGATCCTTTTCAGCCTGACATGCACACACCAATATTATCCAGCACCAAAGTAATGCAAAAAAACAGAAAACTGACAACTAATTTTTACACAATCTAGCATTACTGCACAATCAGTGTACACATGTACATAGATAAATACACTACCCTAATTCTGAAAATATTTGCACATGAATTCTGAAGAAGGAGGAAGGCCGAGCTGCTGCTTACCTTGCGCCGGCGTGCTACGGCGACCAGGGGCGGCGAAGGGCTGGGGCAAGGCGGCGAAGGGCTGGGGCAAGGCGGCGGCGACGAGGAGAGGCGCCCGTCGGTGCAGAGGAGGCGCGTCGGGGCAGAGGAGGCGCACGTCAGGGCAGTGCGGCGGCGAGCTGCTGCAGGGTCAGGCGGACAAGGAGGAGGGCGGAGGAGCTGCTCTAGTCGCCGGAGGAACCGCCGGAGTTCGTCGCCATGGAGGAGATCTGGAGATGGCGGCGGAAGGATGGATGAGGAGGAGAGAGCTCAGGTGCGAGAGGAAAACGGGAGAGGAGATCGAACCCTAGCTGCTGCGGGCGCTCGCTCGGGAACCGGTGGGTCGGGCTGATGCGTTCGGTGGGTTGGAGTCGTGCAGGCTGAGCAGCGCCGTGCCAGTCAGGGGTGCGCTTGCGAGACATGCGGAGAGGCCTCGTGGGTCGAGGTGAGCATTGTTCTCGGGCTGCACTCTACCAAACATGAGCTAAAATAGAGCTGGGATAGGAACTATTCTCAGGTGGTGCACCCTGCCAAACACACCCGAAGAGGAGGAGGAGACGGCGGCGGCGGGGAGGAGGAGAAGAGATGGATTGCGGGGAGGAGGAGGGGGTATATGAGTCGGATGGAGGCTAGGGTTCCTCTGTGGGCCGGAGTGGGCTGTTGGGCCGCATGCGGTGGGCTCGTTCTGCGGAGTTTATCCATCCGAGTCCATTAACCCTCAAAATATGAGTCCATTTGAAGTTTCTTATTTTGCTCGATTTTTTTTTGAAGTTTCTTATACATTCAAAACCCATCCCCGTGTGCGTGCACGTGCAGTGGAAGTATCTCAAAAATGTGTGTTTGCAAGGGTGTAAAGGGAAAAGAGGCTCCATCGTACGAAACCTCCTCTCAGAATTTGTGACAAGCTTTGACCACGACATTTTTAGAAGAAAAAAAGCTACCGTCCCACATTAAATTAATGAAGCCCTTACAGATAGCCATACAACACCACAACAAACACACACAACAAAGAGAGAAAAAAAATGACCTGATACAACGGTGTCGGAGAACAACCACAACACCAGACAAACAACAAGGCAGACTGATGCGGCATCGCTTGGAGTCATCTGGGTTCTCATCCACAATCGGGCAACCGGATCTAGATCCCAACTCGCCGTACCCTCGTCGGGGCTATGGAACCCTCAATACGAAGAGAAGAAGTCTACCACCGCACTTCGACCACAACAATCTGCATTACCATTGCAACGATGTTGCTGACGACCAGCCAATATCGCCAGCACAATGACAAAAGGCCAGGGCCGGCCCTCATGTACAGTAAGGGACTTGGACATGCCAGAATCCGACGAAAGGGTGCTTGGATCTCCAGTTGAATTATAGGCAAGGGTGCAGTGTAGGGGGGCTATAGCCCCCCCCCCCCCCCCCCGAGCAAACTGTATTTTTTAATAATTGTTTATATTGGGGTACATTTATCCTATAATCATCGTTTTTATTTATAATAATCACGTGTATGGTGTACTAAGACCTTATTTGTTGATGAAAATGATCTTTTTGATGTTTGTCTATACTTTACCAGTAAATGTGCAGGTCACAAACATCTTTGAATGGCCTTAAGCAGGCACCACGAGTGTGGTACCAAACCGAGTAGAAGCTACATAAAATGCAGTTAATTCTGTCAATTGCAGATACGTCGATGTCGATGCTCAATAAGTCGGGTATGGTGTGGTACAACTCATTTACATGGACGATATCATTAAGGGATATATTCGACTCTGACTCCTTCACTCCAATCGTTGCTTTTCTTCTGTTATTTCAAAAGTAGAAAGTAGTTCCTTCAGCTTCAGTCAAAACTGCGTAAGTGAACATATAACTTAGAGAAAACTGAGCTAATCCAAACAATCTTGATTGCATAATAAAAACTCCTACATGCCGGTCTCTTCAACAAATTAAGCTAGCTAGAGGTTTCTGTTCATGAGTCCATGCTAAAGTCTCAACTAATTCCTGTCAATATCCATGCTAGGACTAGACGTTGTCCCTCCAATGGATCCCTAACACAAACGCATCATCTTAGCCGCATGGACTCTAGGAATCTCAACAACTCTCTTTAGATCATCTAACTGCCACGGCTTTCGAAGTCCTGCACAATAAAGAAGACGAGAGCATGCGACAAAAACAAATGTCCAAAGGAGACTTAATCAACTTCCTATGCTCAAATCCATGTAACTGGACCACATCAATGATGGGCGGCCTTTCCACCGCAAATACATGTGGAAAATGGAAGTCTTGTTGAAAATAAAATCCTCATTCAGTATTTAGATCAAACAAACATCCTGATAAAATGATAATCTAAAAAGGGGATTGGCAATGATGCACTAAGTGTTGCTTTTGTAACAATGAGGAGCCAATTCAACGTCTATTCCTTCACTGCCCATTATCCAAATTATAAAAAATGTTCACGAATTAAAAAAGTCTTCGCAATTTTTTAAAATATTCTTGAATTAGAAAAACACAAATTCGAAAAGGTGTTCATTCATTTTAAAGTCGTTCATGAATTAAAAAAATCTTTCTAAATTTTGAAAATCTTCACAAATTACAAAAATGTTCATGAATTTAATTTTTGCTAATTTTCAAAATGTTTCTGAAATCAAAAAATATTCATGAATTTTAAAATTATTCATGGATTTAAAAAATGTTTCGAAATTTCCTTCAAGCTTACGGTTTGAAAATGTAAAAATGTTCCAAAACCTTCCGAGAAACCAATGGAAAAAGACAGAAACATGTGAGCATGGCCCTCAATCGATGCACATATATTGTCTGTATGGTGGGTCAAAACTAGCAGAACTGGCCCATAAGGCCATTCGGATGTGCATTTCTTTAATGGGCCATCTACCTGGAACGAGGATTTGGTGCGTCAAACGTTTCTTCCAATGGAAGCAGAGTTGATCTTGGGCATTTCATTGTGCACATGCAACATGCGATTTTTAATTTCCTCATGGGCACTGATAACCCACAAGTATAGGGGATCGCAACAGTTTTCGCGGGTAGTATTTCACCCAGATTTATTGATTCGACACAAGGGGAGCCAAAGAATATTTGCAAGTATTAGCAGTTGAGTTGTCAATTCAACCACACCTGGAGATAAAATATCTGCAGCAAAGTATTTAGTAGCGCAGTAATATGATAGTTTTGATAGTAGTAGCAACAGTAACACTAGTAACAGTAACAGTAACAGTAGCAGTTTTGCAGCAAGTGTAAAGCAGTAGCAACAAAGTAACTTAGCAGAAACCAATATGAGAAAGTCGTAGGCATTGGATCGGTGATGATAATTATGTTGGATGATATTCATCATATAACAGTCACAACCTAGGGCGATACACAATAGCACCAATTCATCAATGTAATGTAGGCATGTATTCCGTATATAGTCATACGTGCTTATAATAAGAACTTGCATGACATCTTTTGTCCTACCCTCCCGTGGCAGCGGGGTCCTTAAGGAAACTAAGGGATATTAAGGCCTCCTTTTAATAGAGAACCGGAACAAAGCATTAGCACTTAGTGAATACATGAACTCCTCAAACTACGACAATCACCGGAAAGAATACCAATTATTGTCACCTTGGGGTATGCGGATCATGACACGTAATAGGTGCATATAACTTGCAAGATCGGATCAAGAACACAAATATATTCATGAAAACATAAAGGGTTCAGATCTAAAATCGTGGGACTCGGGCCCTAGTGACAAGCATTAAGCATAGCAAAGTCATAGCAACATCAATCTCAGAATATAGTGGATACTAGGCATCAAGCCCTAACAAAACTAATTCGATTACATGATAAATCTCATCCAACTCATCACTGTCCAGCAAGCTTACGAAGAAATTACTCATGCCCGGTGGTGAGCATCATGAAATTGGTGATGGAGGATGGTTGATGATGACGACGGCGTCGAATCCCCCTCTCCGGAGCTCCGAACAGACTCCAGATCAGCCCTCCTGATGAAGAACAGGAGGTGGCGGCGGCTCCGTATCGTAAAACGTGATGAAACTTCTTCACTTATTTTTTTTTTCTCAGGGAAAGAGAATTTATAGCGTTGAAATTAGGTCAGACGGCCGCCTGTGGGACCCA
Organism: Elymus sibiricus; assembly: GCA_039707655.1. NCBI lineage: Eukaryota > Viridiplantae > Streptophyta > Magnoliopsida > Poales > Poaceae > Elymus > Elymus sibiricus. The sequence continues at coordinate 430,347,229 of CM077676.1, forward strand.
CAAGGCACCATGGCGCGCCCTAGGGGGGTCGCGCCCTACTGCCTTGTGAGCAGTAGGTGGCCCCCCTTCTGTTGATTCTTGCGCCAATAATTTTTATATATTCCATAAAAATTCTCCAAAAAGTTTCGTCCAAATCCGAGAACTTTGATTTCTGCACAAAAACAACACCATGGCAATTCTGCTGAAAACAGCGTCAGTCCGGGTTAGTTTCATTCAAATCATGCAAATTAGAGTCCAAAACAAGAGCAAACACTAGTAGAAAACATGGCTTTGGTTCTAGCCGTATGGGAGCAATAGTCCCGGTCGCATTACGAACCGGGACTAATGTGAGCATCAGTCCCGGTTCGAGCGGCTAGGAAGCCGGCCGGGGCTCGGCAGGCATCAGTCCCGGTTCGAATGGGACCTTTAGTCCCGGTTGGTGTCTCCAACCGGGACTAAAAGGTCTGTCTTCAGTCCCGGTTCTAGACACCAACCGGGACTAAAAAAATGCCTATATATATCCTCACCCCTGCCCGCCCTCTCCTCTGTTTTTGGCTCATAGAAGGTGGGAGGTGTGTGCTACTTTGCTCTCCCTTCCTATGCACATGAGGTGTTCGATAAAATGCCTGAGAGCATGATGCCAGTTGAGTTCACACAAAACAAACATGATATGAGGTGCCCGAGCCACACTTAAGCTTTCTCCTCTTTCTTCTCCTCTGTTCTTCCTCCAAGCCCGTCCCCGTCCCCGTCCTCACCGCCGTCGATTGCCCGTGCCAATCTCGTCGCCGGCACCACCGTGGTGAGCCTCTTGTTCTTATCTTTTTTTGAAAAGAAAAAATTATTACTTGTATGATTTAGATAGCTCCTTGTATAATTTTCTTACTTGTATTATTGTTTGTTATTATATAGTGCCATGGTTTTGATATCCGCCCCCGTCGGCTCTCGTCCGGTCTATGATTCAGATGTGGTATATTATCTTTTATAACTATTTGTTTCATTTATTGTTTATGACAATTATGCCGACCAACTTGACATAGATGTTTTTATCTAGTAATAACATTTGATCACTACTGTACTTTGGTTTTAATGTGATGATGAACTTGTATTAATTTGGTCATTTCTCTATTCATGATGTTCTGTAATGGTTTTTGATATACTTAATTATATAATGCAGATGAACCGGCAATGAATGTACGGTGACCGACGCACTTCCGAGTACATTACGGGCCTGCATAATTTTATCGATGTGGCTGAGGTAAACAGTCAGAATGGTTTTATGTATTGTCCATGTGTTGTCTGTGAGAATACGAAGGATTCCTCTTCCTCGAAAACCCTTCACTTCCACCTGCTTAAGAAGGGTTTCATGCCCCACTATAATTGTTGGACCAAGCACGGTGAAAGAGGGGTTATGATGGAAGACAATGAAGAAGAAGAGGATGATGACAAGTATCCTATGTTCCCTGAATACGGTGATACTGCAACGGGGGAAGCTGAAGATCAAGAGGCACCAGATGTGCCCGCTGAGGATCTTCGCCGGGTCATTGTTGATGCACAGAGAGAATGCAAAAGTGAAAGGGAGAAGTTGAAGTTCGATCGCATGTTAGAGGATCACAAAAAACGGTTGTACCCAAATTGCGAAGATGGCAACACAAAGCTCGGCACCACACTGGAATTGCTGCAATGGAAGGCAGAGCATGGTTTATCTGACAAGGGATTTGAGAAGTTACTGAAAATAATGAAGAAGAAGCTTCCAAAGGATAACGAATTGCCTTACAGTACGTACGAAGCAAAGAAGGTTCTCTGCCCTCTAGGATTAGAGGTGCAGAAGATACATGCATGTCCTAATGACTGCATCCTCTATCGCGGTGAAGAGTATGAGAATTTGAATGCATGCCCAGTATGCGGTGCATTGCGGTATAAGATCAGACGAGATGACCCTGGTGATGTTGAGGGCATGCGCCCCAGGAAGAGGGTTCCTGCCAAGGTGATGTGGTATGCTCCTATAATACCACGGTTGAAACGTCTGTTCAGAAACAAAGAGCATGCCAAGTTGTTGCGATGGCACAAAGAAGACCGTAAGAAAGACGGGATGTTGAGAGTACCCGCTGATGGGTCGCAGTGGAGAAAAATCGAGAGAAAGTTGCCGGAGTTTGCAGATGACGCAAGAAACTTATGGTTTGGTATAAGTGCAGATGGCATTAATCCTTTTGGGGAGCAGAGCAGCAATCATAGCACCTGGCCTGTGACTCTATGTATCTATAACCTTCCTCCTTGGTTGTGCATGAAGCGGAAGTTCATTATGATGCCAGTGCTCATCCAAGGCCCTAACCAACCCGGCAACGACATTGATGTGTACCTAAGGCCATTAGTTGAAGAACTTTTACAGCTGTGGGATATCAAAGGTGTACGTGTGTGGGATGAGCACAAACAGCTGGAATTTGACCTACGAGCGTTGCTGTTTGTAACCATCAATGATTGGCCTGCTCTTAGTAACCTTTCAGGACAGACAAACAAGGGATACAATGCATGCACGCACTATTTAGATGAGACTGAAAGTATATATTTGGACAAATGTAAGAAGAATGTGTACCTGAGACATCGTCGATTTCTTCCGACCAAGCATGCCTTAAGAAAGAAAGGCAACCATTTCAAAGGTGAGGCAGATCACCGGAAGAAGCCTGTCCCCCGTACTGGTGATGATATATTTGATATGGTCAAGGATTTAAAAGCAATCTTTGGAAAGGGTCCTGGCGGACAATCTGTTCCGAATGATGCTGACGGACACGCACCCATGTGGAAGAAGAAATCTATATTTTGGGAGCTACCCTATTGGAAAGTCCTAGAGGTCCGCTCTGCAATCGACGTGATGCACATGACGAAGAATCTTTGCGTGAACCTGCTAGGCTTTTTGCGCATGTATGGGAAGACAAAAGATACACCGGAGGCATGGGAGGACCAGCAACGTATGAACGAAAAAGACGGCATGCCTCCAAAGCAGTATCAAGGTCCTGCCAGCTACGCTCTTACCAAAGCAGAGAAGGAATTCTTTTTTGAATGCCTGCACAGTATCAAGGTCCCGTCTGGCTTCTCGTCGAATATAAAGGGAATAATAAATATGGCAGAGAAAAAATTCCATAACCTAAAGTCTCATGACTGCCATGTGATTATGACGCAATTGCTTCCGGTTGCATTGAGGGGGCTTCTACCAGAAAATGTTCGATTAGCCATTGTGAAGCTATGTGCATTCCTCAATGCAATTTCTCAGAAGGTAATCGATCCAGAAATCCTACCAAGGTTACAGAATGATTTGGTCCAATGTCTTGTCAGTTTTGAGTTGGTGTTCCCACCATCCTTCTTCAATATTATGACGCACGTCCTAGTTCACCTAGTCGACAAGATTGCCATTCTGGGTCCGTTATTTGTACACAATATGTTCCCCTTTGAGAGATTTATGGGAGTCTTAAAGAAATATGTTCATAACTGTGCCAGGCCAGAAGGAAGCATCTCCAAAGGCCATGAAACAGAGGAGGTTATCGAGTTTTGTGTTGACTTTATTCCTGACCTTAAGACGATTGGTGTTCCTCAATCACGGCATGAGGGGAGACTGAGTGGAAAAGGCACGCTAGCACCGAAAGCAATAATATGTAGGGACGGGCATTCTTGGGCGCAAGCACACTACACAGTTCTACAAAATTCTACCTTGGTGGCCCCGTATATCAATGAACACAAGAATATTCTACGCTCCCAACACCCGGGGCAGTCTGACGACTGGATTACATGTGCACACATGTCGACTTTAGGTGGTTGGTTGCAAACACATCTCATGAGTAACAACACTATTGGAGATGAGCTGTACTTGTTAGCCAGGACACCATCTTCGACTGTATTGACTTTTCAAGGGTACGAGATAAATGGGAATACATTTTACATGATCGCCCAAGATAAAAAGAGCACCAACCAAAACAGTGGTGTCCGCTTTGATGCAGCAAACACCAATAGGGCAAAGGACACATATTACGGTTACATAGAGGAGATATGGGAACTTGACTATGGACGTGATTTTAAGGTCCCTTTGTTTCGGTGCAAATGGGTCGATCTAACAGGAGGCGGGGTACAGGTAGACCCGCAGTACGGAATGACAACAGTGGATCTCAACAATCTTGGGTACACAGACGAACCATTCGTCCTATCCAATGATGTGGCGCAGGTTTTCTATGTGAAGGACATGTCTACCAAACCGAGAAAAAAAAAGATAAGGAAGCGAATACATCATACGATGAGCCAAAGCGCCACATAGTTCTTTCAGGGAAAAGAAACATCGTGGGAGTGGAGGACAAGACAGACATGTCAAAAGATTATGAAAAGTTTCATGAAATTCCTCCCTTCACAGTGAAGACTGACCCAAGCATTCTATTAAATGATGAAGATTATCCATGATTACGGCGCAATAAGCAAGGGACACACGCAAAGAAAAAGTTTTAGCTTGAAAGTGCCACTTCGGACAAACCGGAGGGAATCTTTGTAAGAGCTAGCTAGGGCATTTTGGCATTTGAAACATGATTTTAGAATAATTATTTATTAAGTTATGAAATTTCAATTATTCCTATCCTTTTAGTATTTTAATTATACAGGGGAGTTAATCAATGCAATTATGTCCAAACAAAATACGAATGTCTTCTGAGCATTCCAGATAAGTCGCTTGAGGTTGATAGGCATAGGCCATACACACCCTCACCACTTGTAGTGATTTCAATCCCAAGTTTTGCAAGGTTGATCATACGCGGTTAGTCCCGGTTGGTGGCTCCATATAAAATAACAAGGTTAATATAGACATGGCTTAAACGTCTTGACATAGATGAATACAGCAGAAGCATCGGAGATGATAAGAGAGAAACGTTGTATGACATAAAGTTGGAGGTCCAGATGAGGAGTTCTCTGGTTGCTTTCTGGTGAAACTGAGGACAACATATCAGATGGCCATTCTCGAGAATAGTCTATTGTTTTGGCATATCTCATGAACATCCAGGCACCTTTATATTATCTTACATCAGGAGTACAAACGCACATCATGAGTATGTTGGGTTATACTCAAAGGGCTTTAGATTCTGGAAGAAAGATTTTGACAGCATTGATCGCCTTGTGTCATATTTTCAAAAACATATTGACAAACCTGATGCTGGCCCTTCAATGCGAAATGTTGCGGCAATGGTACCTATGAAAAATAACTTGATAGAACTATTTGTCACTATCTGATGAAAATCTATATCATCAAATAAAGTTATATAAAATTCTAGTTATGATCAACTAAAACAAAACTATAATATTCTTCAATAGCAAAAAGAATTAAATCAAAACTAGGCATGTATGCTAGTGTTTTTGAATCTGTTTAAAATAAAACTAAAACTAAAATATCCTAAAAAGGTGTAAAACCAAAAATAGGAAAAACAGATTTAGCGCCCAACCGGGACTAAAGGCCTACCTTTAGTCCCGGTCCGAGCCACCAACCGGGACTAAAGGCCTGGGTTTCGCGCCCTTTGGGCTGCTGAAATTTAGCTTTAGTCCCGGTTGGTGGCTCGGACCGGGAGTAAAGGTAGGCCTTTAGTCCCGGTTGGGGGCACCAACCGGGACTAAAGCTGTGGGTATTTAACCGTGTCGTCCCCAATCTTCCTCTCCACTCCAACCCCCGACGCCGAACCACACCACGACGCCGCCAGGCTGCCGGAGATCGCCGTCGCCTCCGAGCTGTCCCCGAGCCCGCTGACCGTCGCCGGACCTCCTCGCCCTCCTCCCCGAGCATCGCCGCCCCCGAGCCCGCTCCTCGTCGCCGCCCCCGAGCCCGTCCTCGTCGTCGTCGCCGCCCCCGCTCGCCGAACCTCCTCGCCCTCCTCCCCGAGCATCGCCGCCCCCGAGCCCATCCTCGTTGTCGCCGCCCCCGCTCGCCGGACCTCCTCGATCGCCCTCCTCCCCGAGCCTCGCCGCCCCCGCTCCCCGGCAACGCCGCCCCCGCTGTGTGAGCCGCCGCCGTTCAATTCCCCTCGTTCTGGCTTATATATTTTTGTGACATAGAAGTAACATGTACGTACGTATGTGTTTGCATTGATCACCGCGGGCTTATGTAGTTGATTGCACTTTGGAGTACTTAGTTGAGTCCAACATCAAGTTTGAAGAAATATGTCTAAGTCATAAGTTTAGCAAACAATTGAGTAATTGCGGAATTATTATTACCGATCGCCGGAGGAGTCCTCGACAATCGCCGGAGGAGGCCCCGACAATCGCCGGAGGAGTCGTCCCCGACGATCGCCGGTGAGGAGTCCCCGACGATCGCCGGAGGAGTCCTCGACGATCGCCGGAGGAGGCCCCGACGATCGCCGGAGGAGTCGTCCCCGACGATCGCCGGTGAGGAGTCCCCTACGATCGCCGGAGGAGTCCCCGATGATTGCCGGTGACGAGTTCCCGACGATCGCCGGAGGAGTCCCCGACGATCGCCGGAGGGTTACCTAACATGCAACTGATAAAACTTGCCATTTTGTTATTTTTGTGTGATTTAATGCAAGCATCATATGAATAAACTTTGTACATGTGTTTGGTGCATTTTCATGTCTATTTGCTGCTGGTATTTTTCCCATGCCATGGTAAACATGTTTAGGCACTGTAACAAGCTTGCAAACATGCTATGATACTGTTGCTGTTTTACACTTGCTGAAAAACTGCTAAGTCTGAAACTGACTGTTATAAAACTTGTCAACTTTGCATGATGTTTGCCACTAATCCATTGCTCATATGCATATGATTCCTTCTTGTGATTTGGTCTATGTAATGTGTACTTTGATGCCATGCCCTTGGTTGCCATGTAAAGTTGCTGTAGCATGACTCAATCTTGCTCTCAAGTTGTCATCATAATGTTACTGTTTTGCCATGTTGTAATATTTGCAGAAACTATGGAGCACGACAGAGACTTAGAACAAGAAGAGATGTTGGGGGAAATAATCCGTGACGGAGATGATGATCTCACCTCACAGTTTCTCAACGACGACTCCGATGGTGAGGGAAGAGAAGATGACGGCTCCGGTGATCGAATGGAGGGAGAAGATGACGGCTCCGGCGGTGTTGGAGCCTTGACTGTTGCAAAGTCCGGCAAGGTATATTAATTAAGCCTCTGCTGACTAGATGCATTAATTGATTTGTATGTACATATATTAATGCTTCTTTCTTCTTTTAGCCCTTCGGATCGAGCCAAACTTCTATAAAGAGACGAGGCCCGAAGAAAATGTTGGGCGAGAATGAAAGGTTCATGATCGAAGAACTCGCTGCAGATGGCAAACTGACTACTCCCAAGCGGACGGCAGACCGATTTATAAGTCAGTGCGGAGTTGTTGTTAGGGACAGCATCCCGATCAGCATTCAAGAATGGAATAAGCCAAAGGCGGATGGAGTTTCTTATGTCGACGATAGATCGAAAGATGAGCTTTGGAATACGCCCATGACAAATTTCACCCTACCGCCAGAGGTGGAGCAAAAAGTCAAGGCGTGGGCTCTTAAGAAGATGGCCCAACAATTCAACAACTAGAAGAAAAGATTGCACAAAAAGTATGTCCTGAAAGGGAAGACTCCAACATTCACCGGAGCAGATGAGAAGTTAAAAGATCACTGGCCCGCATTTGTGGAGTACAAGACATCGGAGGCAGGTAAGAAAAGGTCAAATATAAATAAGCAAAATGCTGCAAAGAAGGAATATCACCACATTACGAGGTCAGGTGGCTACTAGGCTGCCCGGCCTAAGTGGGAGAAAGCTGAGAACGACCAGCTTGATAAAGGGATCCATCCAGAGACATTGGACTGGACCGAACGGGCAAGGACTTGGTTCTTCGGGCATGGGGAACTTTGAACCCAGAAACAGGGAAGTGTGTTTATACGAAAGCTCAACTTGCAACACCCGTCAAAGCCATTCAAGCTTCAATGAAGGACGTGCAGGAGGGGAAGTTCCATCCCGACAAAGAGAAGGACGAGCTGACACGCGCCCTCGGGAATCCTGAACACCCTGGACAAACACGAGGCACATCAGGCTCCGTTCCGTGGAAGGTTGGGTTTCCCGACAGCAGTGACACTTACAGAAGCCGAGGGAGAAAGAAGAAACAGGATTCAGACCGGCTGCAGAAGGTAGAAGAAAGATTAGCGTTGCAGCAGAAGCAAATAGAGGCACTTACCAGCCAGCAAGCTACCGGCCCATCATCTCAGCGGCACGAATATCCTTCATTCAATACTGCCCACGGAGCTACCCCACCATCTCAGCGGAAAAGCAGCGTGGCTTCCACGGAGCTCGTTCGGCTGCCCATAGATGATATCTGTAGGAGATATGCCCTAGAGGCAATAATAAGTGTTATTATTTATCTCCATGTTTGTAGTTAAGTTTATATTCCGTGCTATAACTGCTATGGTTCTCGAGTCTGCAATAACCACGAGGCTCGGAGGAAGACTCATATGCACGTGTGGAATAATAAACGGTAAAAAGTATTCCTAGTCTGGCCTCTAAGACTAGCTCAAGTGTTGCATGATGGTTCTGTTTTTCTGATCATGGGCATGACTATGCCGGCAACTTTGAGGGCACAATGTTAGGAGAACACTTGTGTTGAATCGACCCGAATTGATGTTATGCTATGAGATTCATTCGTCACAAGTTAATGGTTAATAACACAGAAAAAGTTAATGTTTGCATAATTCCTTAGACCATGAGAGTGTCAAGTTTCTTCATGCTTGCTTCATGAACTTTGGGGTTTGTTAAACGTCATCCGTAACTGGGTGGCTATTACGGCGGCTTACGAGTTCATGGGAAAGTATGTCAAGGGACTTGATAGCTCAAGATTGGGATTTGCTCCTCTGACGATGGAGAGATATCTCTGGGCCCTCTCAGTGTTACGGTATCCACCATCGTCTGGCCAGACACATTGTGATTTGATCACAGGGATGCCGGAACACGGGAACGAGAAAAGAGAACAAAACCGGTAACGAGGTAACTTGCATTGTTGACAAGTGTTGATCCATGGGGATGCCGATGATTCTCACCTCGGGTATTTGTTACATATCGTGAAGCAACAGGAATAGCACACGACAACTGAAGGTTCACTCGAATATTCATTCGTGTGGGTATAGGGGTCAATATGGGTGTCCACGGCTCCGATTTTGATCATTGATCGGAAAGTGTTCCGGGTCATGTCTATACTTCACTGTACCTATAGGGTCACATGCTTAAGGGTCATCTATCTGCTGAATACTAGACAGGGAGTCTGAGAGAAAGTCACCGGAAAAGTTTCGGAGACAACGGAAAAGTTCCGAAGAGAACACCGGAATGGTTTCGGTAAAACTGAAAAGTTGTTTCAGGGTATACCATTAAGTCAAATTGGTTCTGGCACACACCTGGAAATTCTTGGAGGGTGCCAGAATTGTTCTGGGAACTTCTGGGATTTTTCGAAGAAAAAAATCGGAAATGTTCCGGAGCTGCCGGAACCGCTTTGTTTGCTTTTCACAGATGAAAATCACTAATCCGGAATTGTTTCGGAACGCGTCCAAAATCATTTGTGTGGGTACTGGAATTATTCTAAGACCCACAGAAATATTTTCGGATTTAACGATGGCGGAAAAATGTTTCCGTGAATAGTGAAAGTGCTTTTTGGGTGGCTTCTTGGAGAAGCCACCTTGAGGGCCTTTTGGTATTTTTCCCCTTGGCTTCTTGGAGAAGCCACCCTTGGGCTTGGCCTATAAATAGGGGTGGAGGGGGCTGCCTAAAGACTCATCCCTTGCTCTTATACACATGCCATGACATTTCTGGCTTCTCTCTCCACTACTGGAAACAGGGAATTTGCCATCAGTCAGCTCTTTGCCGTTTGCCAGCGGATGGCAAAGAACATCTTTGCCATCTGCTTACAAAAAACAGACGGCAAAGAACTGACAGATGGCAAAGGACATGGTTGCCATCAGTCAATTCTTTGCCATCTGCCAGCGGATGGCAAAGAATCTTTGCCGTCCGCTGGCAGACGGCAAAGAGGTGGGTGGGTCCAGTGGGCGTCGGCGCTGCAACGACCCATCAACTCCACCGCTTTGCCATCTGCCAGCAGATGGCAAAGAATCTTTGCCGTCTGTTGGCAGACGGCAAAGAGGTTGGTGGGGTCCAGCGGGTGACGGCGTTGCAACGGCGCACTAGTCCACCTCTTTGCCATCTGCTGGCTGATGGCAAAGAGCTGGGGCTATCCCTCCCTCCCAGCACGGCCCCACCCACTGTCCAGTCCTCTATCTGGACCGATTCGCACAAAAAAAAACCTCACTCTCGACCTGCTGTCCTCTCCTTTCTCTCTCTCTCTCCCTGCTGTCCTCTCCTCTCTCTCTCTCTCTCCCTGCTCGACCCCCCGGGAGCCAGGGTTTCGCGCCGCCGGCCGCCGCCCCCGCCCAGTCCGCCGCCGGCGCCCAGTCCGCCGCCCCCGCCCAGTCCGCCGCCGGCCGGCAGCCCGCCATCTCCGGCGAGCCCACCCATCTCCGGCGACCTAGCACCGGCCGGATCTGACTGGTATGGTATGAATCCCTCTCTCAACCTCTTTCTATCTCTCTCGCTGTGTGTGTGTGTGTGTGTGTGTGTGTGTGTGTGTGTGTGCGTGGGATGCTCCTCACCTAACCTCGTCTCCCTCCCAGATCCAAGCCGCCACGCTCGCGCTGCTTCCTCCATGGACTGCTCCTCCTTGCTCGTCAAAGTTCTTCTCCTCTCCTCTGGGAGATTTGTTTTGGTACGAGGCTGATTCACCTCTGTTCCCCTCTCTCTCTGTCTGTGTGTGCAGCGGCTCACCATCGATTTCGATTTCGATTTTGATTTCACCTCACCAACTATCTGTCTTTTAGCAGCAGCAGCAGCAGGATTCCATGTCCATGGGTAGGTACAGCAGCAACAAGAGGACCATGATGGATTGCACCGACTTCGTTCGAGCTCCGTCAACACTCAATAGGTACTACTAATCCCACTAATCTCTTTCAGTAATTAACATCCATTGCTTGTGCTTGCTGCCCCCAAATCATGAGACAGCGAGGTGTTTCCTAGCTTACCACTCTAGCTAGTGTTAACCATATTATATAGTTTATTAATCAAATCAGGTGCCTGCACTTTTTTTTCTCGTCACCAAGTTGCAGCACGGGATCACTCCCTCCGGTCCCAACTAATCGATTGCCTCTATGCAACCTCCATTAGACATTGTGTAGAGGTTGCGTCAATTAATTCGGATCGGAGGGAGCAACACATTTGCTCTTGTGGCTGATGACTTATGATGATCAGAGCCGCTGTTTTGCCGGTGATGTCATGATTTAGCACTCAACTGCTGATTTCGGCGTGGTTTTTATCTACTAGTTAGTGACACCACCATCTGATTCATCATATATATAGTGTTCTTGTTCGTGCGAAAGTGCCACTGGACCAATGATTGATTGATACCAAACCTGGAATAGACGCAGCAGCATTGCTATTGTGGTTGGTGTGTAGTTTACATACAGGTTGGGGTTATGTCAAACGAGTGCGTCTGTGTCTTTGTTGACCATTTGGGCCATTGACTTGCTGTGGTTAAGTAAAAAAAAAGAACCTTGCTTCTTCTGTGATTGAATTATAATGTTCAGTGTCTCCGTTTTAGTCGATTTTGCCCTCTCAAGTGCTGTTTTAGGCGTGTGTTTTTTATCTACCGGTGATATGATGATCTGATTTGTTGGGTTCTTGTATGTGCGCAGGTGCATGGCTCTGTTGATGAGCATCTAGGAGCATCTCTCTCTCCATGCGATGCCAGCGAGTTCATGGAGCCCTCATTGCTCCTTGCGTGTGTAGCGGCTGTACCACCAAGTTCAGGTCCTTGGAGCCCTCATTGCTCCAGCGTCAAGGGCACAAAGGTGAGCTACCTGCTGCTGCTCCTTGTTGTTTTTGGACCCCTTCCTTCCTAGCACATGACTTATTCTTTTCCTTTTCGATTTGAGCTCAACATCATCTGTTATGTCTCATGTTGTCCTTCTTGCGCAGCAGCAGAAAGAGGACAAGGGGATCATCCAGGAGGTGCACCGGGCTCTTCCATTGGACGGACCAGCTGCCTGCTCGGCATCGGCTACATAGCACCCATGGTGAGCTCCCCGCCTCTGGTTGTTTGCTCTGTTGTTTCATTCATGGCCATTGAGCCATGACTACGGCGGTCGCTCTTCTAGGGTTCATAATGCTAAATAAATGACCTCTTGTTCGTTTCGGCCTCCACCGGAACCTGGCCCTCTCCTAGTGTTCAACCGGAGAGAGTTATGCTGCTGGTCCATAGAATCTTCATGGCTTTTATTCTTTATTATGCAGCCTGCTGTTTGCTTTGTCTCGACATCTATATTGAACATAACCTAGATGGTCGCTCTGGTTTGCTACTGTGTTTGTACATAGGAGATGCTTGCTGGATTGCATGTTTGCGCGAGCATAATTTTATACCTCATTGCATTCCCTGATTATATATACTAGTCGCCAACCCGTGCATTCGCACGGGCTAGTTATTCATAGTTTCGACACAATATGTAATCTTGCATCAATGAAATGAGTTGCTTGTATTTTCCATTCCACCATGCTGGTATTAGAATTTAGAAAATAATAATTCCAATATTTATTAAGAAGAAGGCATTATAATACTGGTAACATGTACGGAGAAGTACTTATATAAGAATGTATCATAATGATTGCTCTGGGCCAACTATTTCAGTAGCTCATACTGTGTTTTACCAAGACAATATATCTTGAATCAATGGAAGCTATAAGAAAGAAAAAGACAAATTAAAAAACAGTCGGAATAGGCTAAGAAAATGCAAAGATTTTAGAAGTCATCATAGGGATTATATGAAAAAAGACAATTTGTGGAAGTTTATTGCTGCAGCAAGTGGGAAGTTCATCGATTGCAACCGAATTAAACAACTGCAAAAAGATAATTAGAATCCATTTAAAATATTTGTATTTTTTCCGCTATAGTTAGAAAATGGGTCATTATGGGAAAACATACCTGCGGCTACTGCGCGAACATCATAGTTGCCTTCAGAACTTATGCACCATTATTTCTCATATGTACTTATGCAAGTTGGGTCTAAACACAGATATGCCAAAACTCATATATTTCTATGAAAACATGAATATAAGTTCATGTGGTGACCCGGTGAAGCAAAAATCAATTCCATATCACAGAAATTGTCACCAGGTCAGTAAGAAAGAGGATTAGCATTTGTACTGCGATCACTAATGAGAACATAATGAATTATATAAGAAACCGAATATCCTATAGCTATATGCACCACATAATTTCTACTACAACACAATCCATTAAGTACGTTGTCATATATGAGAGAAAATTGCTTAATATCACCGGACTTGCCACTAAGAGAAACATAGAAAAATAATCACCTTGTTCATAAGTCATTTTATAATCTGCTAAAAAAAGGTTATCTACTCACTGTTTTAGTTTAACGAACTATAAAAGGGAAATTGTTTGTTTCTTAAGTTGACTACCATCCACCATAATGTGGAACACAATGGTTAATCTCAGTGGCAAAATAAATGAGTAGTATTATTCTTATGTGACATTATTCTTCAGTAGTATTATTCGTGGCCTGCAGAGGCTTTGTATAGGGCCCTCTTAAACAATTAAGAAATAAATGTTGCTTTTGTGGCACCGCATGCATACTGGTTGTTCTCTAATGATAGACCAATAAGTCCTAGCACGACCTTAGGAATCAAACTTTGAAAACTGCTCATTCTACTGGAAAAGGTGCTAAAAAACATACATACTGATCAGTTTCTTGTACTTTGGAGAGGAAATTCTTACAGAAGACTTTAATAACATACATACACCTGCCCACATCGTATGCTAAGACAACGACGTAGGATGTTAGAGAAACTTGATTGAGGAATAAAGACTGCTTGTGACACTACCGCCAGAGTAACGTCGCGCATTCCTGACCTCTGTGCATATCCACTCCTTGCTGTAATGCTTAGAACTGCACTTATTGGAGGAGATTGAGAGGACGGCTGGGAGAACTTGTCTGTAGGTTCATGAAAACTGCACACATAATACGTAGTTCAGGCTTCAATTTGCTCCTCGATGCATAATCAACTTGGAATTGGATTAAAAAGGGAACCAAGATATGCAGCAAGGTCAAAATTACAACCCGAGGAGGTTCAATGTTTGAAGAGGAAGGTAGTCAAACTGGCGTGGCTTGCATCTTATCTTGTGTTGGCATTCAAGCCTGTGGAACTCACCATGTCGCACAACAATAGTCTATCACCACTCCTCGGATCTCTCCCTTTCTACATAGAGCCCAATTTCTTCCAGTATTTTACTCCTGAGTCGGATGCTTCGGTCGGCGGCGTCGTACAAACTACAGCAGTCTATCCCCACTCCTCGGATCTCTCCCTTCCTATATAGAGCCCAATTTCTTCCAGTATTTTACTCCTGAGTCAACGAATTAACCTTCTTTTAGGGTACGAACTACACACTGCTGCGTGCGCGTCCAAGCGAATATGAGGGCGACCATGCAAACCTTCACGGAATTACCTGCTTGTATGATGTTAGATGGCCTATTGGGCCCAATCAGATAAAGAGATGCATAGATGTTCCGTCCGACCAGATTTTAATCATCTAGGACTATCACCAAATCACAGGAACCGAGATACGCATGCTAATTAATTGCGTCAGTACTTGAACGTCCATATATGGGGTTGATAATGCACTTGCATGATTACTTCCTAAAGTAGTTCTCAGCATGTCATATATGGGGTTCCTTGTGCACGCATATGCCTGCAGGTCCTCGCTTCATGAGTGGTCCTATATTGGTTCTCGGCCATCGTGTGTGATGTGCACTCATGGGCGCGTCCTTGTACACGCCTACGCCTGCAGGTCCTCGCTTCATGTGTGGCGTGTCTCCTTGCACGAGTTCGCCTATGCACTGCACCTATGGTCGTCATCACCGGATGCGCGTGTCCGCTGAGCGGAGCCATATTGTACAGGTCGCTGCCAGACCGCATCCATAAGAATTGGTGAAGCATCTAGTAATTTGGAGATAATAGGTGCTGGCAAGATGAAAGGACGTGATGGCTAGGTTAGAGGATGGGAAGGGTGGCGGCTAGGTTAGAGAACATAGGGGTGCAGCAATGCTTGGATTTCAGATTAGCTTTGAACGGTTTAATATGGATCATCAAAGTCAATGGTTTCAATTTTTATTTTTCATTGATTAAATATCAGATATGAACTTACGTACAGAATAGATATTTTTAATTTAATGATCTATTTTTTTCCTTCAAGGATTACTTCCATGGGTTAATCTACACCGTTATAACTCGGTCCCACCAGATTAACGGTTTTTAATTTCTAATTAACGTGGGAATTTCTAGGGAGTGCCTAATTAGTATAAGTATAGATGATGATTTTATAGCTCATTGTGTGTTTGAACTATATATGGTGGTTCCAAGTCATTGCATATTTGGTCCTGTGTGATGCGTGTGTGGATGATTGGAACTCACATGCTAGCTAAGCTTGTATTTACTCCTGCTGCATGATGTGTGTGTAGTTCCTGATGGTCACTTGTTATCTAATGAGGTTGTTCTGCTATGGTATTCCAGATTCTAATATAGGACAAGCAGTTCATCCAGGAGGTGCGCAGCGCTAGCCCCTTCCGTTGGACCCACCCGCTGACTGCTTTGCATCGGCTACATAACCCACTTGGTGAGCTCCCTGCCTCTGTTTGCTTGCTCTGAGCTCGTGGCCATCAAGCCGATCGCCATGGCTATGGGGGTCGCTCTTCTAGGGTTCTTAGTGCTAAATAAATAGGCTATAGTTTGTTTCAGAATCCGCTGGAACCCACCCCTCTCCTACAAGTCTTTAACCCTACAGAGTTATGCTGCTCGTCTGTGGAATCTTCACGGGCTTTTGTTTCTTTATTTATGGAGCATGCTGTTTCGTTTGTGCCGTACAGCTATAATGAACATGATCTGGACAGTTACTTTGGTTTGGTACTGTGTGTGTAGATAGGAGATGCTCGCTGGCTTGCGTGTTTTGGTACTTCAATTTGAACTGCCAAACCTTCTTGTTTATAGAAACAGAGGGTGTATTTGATTGCAAGATTTGATACTAGCAAAGCATAGCAGTAAGTTGTCTCAATCACATAAACGTATTACATCTCAACCTTCGTCAGTTATGTATGTTGAAACAGAGGGTGTATTTGATTGCAAGATTTGATCCAAAATGACTTAATATGCTTAGCTAGCTTAAAAATGACCTATTTAACCTAGGATAGCTCTAAAATGACCTATGTACTTAGTACCTTTTCCTCCAAAATGACTTAATATGCTTAGCTAGCTCTAAAATGACATAATATGCTTAAGAAATGACATATTTTAGCTCCTAAATGACTTCATATGCTTAGCTAGCTCCAAAATGACATAATAACCTTACTTAGCTCCAAAATGACCTATTTAACCTAGGATAGCTCTAAAATGACCTATACTTAGCATTTTTTCCTCCAAAATGACTCAATATGCTTAGCTAGCTCAAAAATGACATAATAAGCTTAATTAGCTCCAAAATGACCTATTTAACCCAGGATAGCTCTAAAATGACCTATACTTAGCATTTTTTCCTCCAAAATGACTTAATATGCTTAGCTAGCTTAAAAATGACCTATTTAACCTAGGATAGCTCTAAAATGACCTATACTTAGCATCTTTTCCTCCAAAATGACTTAATATGCGTAGCTAGCTCTAAAATGACATAATATGCTTAAGAAATGACATATTTTAGCTCCTAAATGACTTCATATGCTTAGCTAGCTCCAAAATGACATAATAACCTTACTTAGCTCCAAAATGACCTTACTTAGCATTTTTTACACCAAAATGACTTAGTATGCTTAGCTAGCTCAAAAATGACATAATAATCATACTTAGCTCCAAAATGACATATTTTACAGATATAAGTTGCATCATAATAGTCTTATCATTTTAGTTGCATCATAATAATCTTCTTCTTCTAGTCTTTTTCTTCTAACTTTCTTCTTTCCCATTTTGCAGATTTGCTTTAGATCACGGAAGCTTGGGTTGATGGAGTGCTTGTCTTTAGTTTTTGTTTTGACTTTGTGAAACTTGCTACCTATGGATGAAACTGTGTAATATTGATGAAACTATGTATATGTATGGATGAAACTTGCTACTATTGGTAACATGTGTTGGATATGTGTTCATGGATGTGTTGGATATATATGTGTTCATGACTATTGGTAATATGTGTTGAATATGCTATATTGGTTATATATATGTGTGTTTGATTTTCTGTGAAGATGAATTGATATAAGAAAAAACAAAATTAAATGGGGCAATATAGGCACTTTGCCATCTGCTGGCAGATGGCAAAGAGCTTTGCCATCAGCGGGCAGATGGCAAAGAGGCGACGTGGCATCTACCTGTCCGTCCTGTGAAGTACCCAGCTGGCCTATTTGGCCTCTTTCCCGTCTGCCAGCAGATGGCAAAGGCTGCAGCCTTTGCCGTCTGCCAGCAGATGGCAAAGAGCCTGCAGCCTTTGCCATCTGCAAGCAGGCGGCAAAGAGCCTGCAGCCTTTGCCATCTGCCAGCAGTCGGCAAAGAGCCTGCAGCCTTTGCCATCTGCCAGCGGACGGCAAAGCATGCCGTTAGCCTCCTAACGGAGCTAACACCGTCCCTCTGCCGTCCAGAGCCTTTGCCATCTGCCAGCTGATGGCAAAGGCTGCAGGCTCTTTGCCATCTGCCAGCAGACGGCAAAGTAGCCTTTCCCGGCTGGGTTTCAGCCAAACTGTTTGCCGTCTGCTGGCAGATGGCAAAGCCTTTGCCATCCGCCGACCATGCCTTTGCCATCTGCCATGGCAGATGGCAAAGTGCCTGATTCCTGTAGTGCTCCCTCCCAGCGAAATAGTTTCGTAGAGCCGAAAGGCTGTCTGGGTTCCGGCATGAACTAGTTCTGGACGGCGAAGCCCTGCCGGATAGCTGACACCGTATGTGTGCAACCCCGTAGAGAGGTTGTAGTTTCGATCCTTTGCCCGAGGGGCCGTTCGAGTACCTGCCCGGAGGGCTGTCCGAGTGACCCGGCCGAAGGGCTGTCCGTGAGGCTTCCCGGAGGGCTGTCCGAGGATCCGTCCGGTGGGACTATCTGAGGGACTGTCCAGAGGCCTCCCGGAGGGCTGTTCGAGGATCCGTCCGGTGGGACTATCCAAGGGACTGTCCAGAGGCCTCCCGAAGGGCTGTCCGAGGATCCGTCCGGTGGGACTATCCGAGAGACTGTTCAGAGGCCTCCCGAAGGGCTGCCCGGAGATCCGTCCGGTGAGCTGACGAAGGAGTACATCCTCGCGGTTGGGAGCTTTTAAATCCTAGCTGCGGGGATCTGCACCAACGATCGTCATCGACTCTTCTTCCGCTGCGCTACGAGTCGGTAACGAAAAGATCAAACCTTGTATGCACTCTCCATAGTGGTCCTGGGCTGGTGCGTAGGTCGGAAATTTTTTGTTTTCTGCTACGTTCCCCTACAGTGGCATCATGAGCCGTGCTATGCGTAGATGCAGGTTACGATCTAGAATACATAGAGATGTATGGGTGTTGCACAATATAATTTGTAGTAGATGAGTTCTATTACTGAAAATTATTTGTGCGGGTAGCAGATGAAATCTGTTACCCGATGTTCTTGTTGCTTCCCTGGAATTTGCATATTTCTGATCTTGATAACAGCATGGTGGAGTTTCAAAGTTCTGGCAATCCGCGATCCTGATTGATCAACGAAGTGCTAACAGTTCTTTGAATTCCACCATAGTTAAAAAGAAAGATGAAATTTCGCAGACGAAAGGGCAATGCAGATATGATCTGCACGGGGGTCATGCGTATGACGAAGTTCAGTATGGGGCTCGAGATTTTATTATCTCGTGTTTCATACACCCCGTAAAGTTAATCTAGCGACTTGAATAATCATACTTGATGATGGACGTAGGTAGCTTCGGTTTGTTTTGAAACCTTAGAAGCCACGTAAATTAAAATCTTGTATAAACCAATTAGAGGCGTCTAACTTGGTTTTGCAGGATGTGCATGCGATGTGGTATAGCAGTTCTCATATTTAATTTGATTGTGTATGAGATGACTATATAATGTAAATTAACATGACCTGCGAGTCATGATTCGGCATGATGGCTGGAGCCATGTGATTGTCACTTTAATGACCTGCGTGTCAACCTTTTGTAATGCATTATTTTATTAGCTATAGAGATAGCAATATTATCTGGTGCATCGACAAGGTGGTGGCAATCTTCGCGAAGGTGAACACCGACGCAAATGCCGAAGACGAAGAAGTTAAAGACTTCTCCGTCAGAAAGGGCTATACCATATCATGCTATTATGAATTGCCTGAGATGTTTATCCCTTATGATGCAACCTTCTTGATTGCGCGGTAGTCGCTTTTATTAGGGTGATCTCTCACTTAAAATATCAAAGTAGTTAGTGTTCACCCAAGTGTAGCACCGTCTGAAATTCGTATCTTTTCGGGGTGCGCCATATACACATGAGCACGAACGAATCGAGAGGAATGAGCCGGGTGAGGTCAGACCTCACAGCAAGATCACTTGGTTGTCTTTGACGTTCAGGCAGGAGAGTCCTGAGCTCGAAACACGCCCATCAAAAGATGAACAAGAATCACATAGAGATGTGATCGGCAAGTTGGCCTACCAATTGAAATTCGCGTCATCAGTGATGAACCCGTCAATGGCGTCGAATTGAAATACGGATCTTGTATCACTCGCAATCAATTTTGAGAGATATTGATTTGAGTGGGAGCGCACTATAGAATTAACTTGTTTAATTCTCGGTGCAATTAGTTATGGACATTGTCTAAGTGTAATTTTGCATAATAGTTGTAGAATAATGGCTCGCGTTTCCACCTTCCCTGTTAAAATTGGATAAGCTGTTAAATATCTGGTTAAAACTTTACGGTTGGTAACGTAATGTGAGGATTGTACTCAAGAGTGCCGAGAAGGACTTTGTTCTATAACATGCTTTCAGTATTCTCCCGCTAATGCTATGGATAATGTGACTCTCGTCCTTAGATCCAAAAGTTAGAATTCCGTTATGGTCAAGTGCAATATGTTTGCTTCCATGAGACCCGGACTTCAAAAGTTTGGGATAGCTATGTGATATTCATGGAACTGAAAATCATTTTCAGACACAAACAAAGGCTGAAAGATATGGGATATCCAAAGCAATGTTTGTTTTGCAAACTGTTAGTAAAAGTGTTTACTATGCATTTGACTAATAACAGAGGGATCCAGAAGAACACCTATCATGTGATGAAGGTGAATAAAACAAACAACTTAAAGAGAAAGGAAATGTCCAAAGGGTGTTAGTGTGACTTACACACCTAGGAAGTCCGGGGCTAGCGCCACTCTTAAGTTGAGTGCTTCTTCTGAGAGTAGGAGAAATACTGAGAGTTAAACTGTTAGAAGTATAAAGGCAAAAAGAGAGAAGACTGGAATGTCCAGCTCATGTATGAAATTCATAAAAGTTATTGATGTATAGAAGGCTGGTAAAGGAAATAGTTCTTGGGAATTATGATTAAACATGTTAATCACTGATTCTTGGGTATTGTGAGTTGATCACAAAGATACCCGCTCGATTGCATTCTGCTGCGACTCGATGCAAGAACTACTACGGCCTAAACGACTTGCCGGAGTGAGGTTTAGATATGCGCCGAGAACATAGTAAAAGTTGCTTACTCGGTATATTACCTATGTATTTATTTTCATAATTCATTTTAGAGTTTTACACACTCTAGCCCATTGCATAAAGTATCTTGCAAGAAGGTTGTTCATAAGAGAACTTTTGATGTTCGGTGTTATGAATAACATAAGGGCCATGCTTCCATCATGGATAGGATGTATGTTATGAATATTGATAATAATATATTACCTCCATATTTACTTTCATAATTCATTTTAGAGTTTTACATACTCTAGCCCATTGCATAATGTTTGTTGCAAAAGGGTTGTTCATAAAAGAACAATTGTTGTTCAGTGTTATGAATAACATAAGGGCCATACTTCCATTGTGGATGGGATGTATGTTATGAATATTGATGGTAATATGATACATCCATAACACTGACGCTAAATGTCGCAAGAGTAAAAGAATACCACACATGTGTGGCACTGCATTTGGTCACATTGGAGAAATCCGCATGGAGAAATTCCATAATAATGGATTTTGAAGTCGTTTGATTATAAATCATCTGACACTTGCAACTTTCCTCCAAAATGTGAAGTGACTGAAATACCGTTCATAGGCCATAAGGAACGAGCAACGAACTTATTGGTGATCATACATTTTGATGTATGTAGTCCGTTAAATGTTGTTGCCAGCAGTGGATTTGTCTATCTTCAGAAATGACTCAAGTAGATATATGGATATTTACTTGATGAGAGGTAAGTCTGGATCTTTTGAAATCATTCATAAGGTTTTCAAAAATGAAGTAGAAATTATTGTAACAAGAAAAATATGTTTCTGCAAACTAGATTACCGAAAGGAATATTTGAGTTACAAGTTTAGCGAATGTCTGATGAGTTGTGAAAAGAGTTTCATAACTTACACCTCCCGGAACTCCACTGTGAGTGGTACGTCCGTGAAGATGTATTCAAACCATTTGTGACATGGTAAGATCAAAGATGACATAAATCAATTTGCCATTATCCCTTTTAAAAGTAATGCTTTAGAGACTGCGGCTTTTACACTGAAAAGAGCACCATCAGGTCTGTTGAAATGACGCCATGGTATGGTACGCCCAACCATGCTTTGTCTTTTCTTAACATTTGGGATATGGGGCTTGTGTAAAATATTTACAAACCTATTCCAAATCAGACAAGTACTACTTTGTAGGTTATCCCAAGTAATTGGGAATTCCTCCACCACTATACCGAGGCAAAAGGTTTGCCACCTAGAACGGTATGCTTTTAAAGAGAATGGTTCTTGCAA
Source organism: Elymus sibiricus (assembly GCA_039707655.1). Classification (NCBI taxonomy): domain Eukaryota; kingdom Viridiplantae; phylum Streptophyta; class Magnoliopsida; order Poales; family Poaceae; genus Elymus; species Elymus sibiricus. Next base: position 430,369,256 of record CM077676.1, read on the forward strand.
AAAGGTGAGTGGGAGAACAGTGCAACTCGACGAGATAACAGTATCTTCGTCATCAGATCAAAGGAAAGAAACCTTGGAAGTAATTCCAGAGTTTCCTACTGCGACTGATACGGAAGCCTTTACATGAGATGTATGGACTTCGGTCGAACTTGCAACTGAACCACGTAGGCAAAACTCGTGCAAACCTCTCAGGTGCGCAAGCGAGATATTGTTGTTAGACAACAGTATACCTATGATACACAAGGAAGCGTTGATGGGCCCTGACTCCGGAATTGGCTAAATGCCAATATAATCCGAGATAGTTTCCATAAATGATTGAAGATTATATCTTGATAAACCCTTCGGAAGACTTAGAGTCTAACGAACATTAATGGAACTATAAACTGATGTGGATAAAATGTTTTATCCATAAAGCTCGACTTGTTGCAATAACAAGTTCAAGGAGTTCACTATGATGAGGTTGTCTCACCATAGCGATGCTTAAAGTCAGATCGGGTAAAACTAGCAATTAATACATATTTCAATCTTGAGATATGATACATGGATGCCAAAAGGATTTCCATGTAATGGAAATGCAACATAGGACTTGCATGTGGTACAGTCCAAGGTATTTTGTCAATCCAGAGGATGCTAGTAAGTATGCAAACTTCATAGTTCCAGCAATGGATAGAAGAGAGCAAAATGGAGTTGGAATCTTCGTTTTTGATGAAATAGTCAAAAGAGTTTGATTTCATCAATGGGTAACGAAGATGCTTGTGGTTATAAGAAAGTAAGTGGGAGCATAATAATATTTCTTAAAGCCTTGTGTGCTTGACACATTGTTGATTGGAAATAATATAAATTTCTTGACACGAATTAGGACTTCATTAAAAATAGTTTTTCAATGAAGTGCTTGGGCTAAATAGCCTTGATATTAGGCATATTTATCTACGAGATAGAATTGCCTAATAGGCTAAAGCCAAAAATACATATTGACAAGATGCTAAAACATTTTAGCATTAAAACGCCAAGGAGTGATTCTTGCCGAAGTCACATGGAAAGGGTTTTTGCAAGACTCGGTGTCCCAAAACACTGATGAGCAAAATACATGATGGAGATTCCACACACTTTCATGTTTGGATTAATCATGTATTCCATGGTATGTAAAACAACCAGATATGTCTAGTACTCCCAAGGAGTTGCGAGTATAGATACCAAATTGATCAAAGTACTGATCATGGGACAACAGTGAAAAATGTCATTGAGTACTGGAGTAGCACTGATGACATGTTTTCTCGCAAGCAGAGATTATGAAGTGCTCGTTGTAAGTAATTGCATCGATACAGTCTTCATCAATACTCCATGCGATTTTCGATTTAAGTTAAGGGTTTTGTGTAATACACGATATGGTGGCACGGTCTTTGCAAATCGATCCAAACAGGTTACTGTGGCGAATTCTATAACTAAGGCTAAGTATGTTGCAGCTTTCAAAGCGACATAGAAGATGTTGAATCGTACAGTTCGTTCATGAACTTAGTATGGTTCCAAGATGGCTTTGGTCAATGGAACACTATTGAAGATAGATGCTCCATAGCTCAGTCTGAGGAATCAAGGTTTGACCAGTGATTCACATATATACGAAGCCAAGTCCACACAAAATATGAATTTTGTGAAAACGTGAAAACACGAGGATATGCAGAAATACACACGGAACTGCAGTTGTCAGATCCGTTGGACATCATACTATACCACAAGCGAAGCATGTTTTACACCGGTATGCCATAGGTCTAAAGTGCATCAGCATTGACTAGATTATTGACTCTAGTGCAAGTTGGAGTCTGTAGGAGATATGCCCTTGAGGCAATAATAAGTGTTATTATTTATCTCCATGTTTGTAGTTAAGTTTATATTCCGTGCTATAACTGCTATGGTTCTCGAGTCTGCAATAACCACGAGGCTCGGAGGAAGACTCATATGCACGTGTGGAATAATAAACGGTAAAAAGTATTCCTAGTCTGGCCTCTAAGACTAGCTCAAGTGTTGCATGATGGTTCTACTTTTTTGATCATGAGCATGACTATGCCGGCAACTTTGAGGGCACAATGTTAGGAGAACACTTGTGTTGAATCGACCCGAATTCATATTATGCTATGAGATTCATTCGTCACAAGTTAATGGTTAATAACACAGAAAAAGTTAATGTTTGCATAATTCCTTACACCATGAGAGTGTCAAGTTTCTTCATGCTTCCTTCATGAACTTTGGGGTTTGTTAAACGTCATCCGTAACTGGGTGGCTATTACGGCGGCTTACGGGTTCATGGGAAGTATGTCAAGGGACTTGATAGCTCAAGATTGGGATTTGCTCCTCCATCGATGGAGAGATATCTCTGGGCCCTCTCGGTGTTACGGTGTCCACCATCGTCTGGCCAGACACATTGTGATTTGATCACAGGGATGCCGGAACACGGGAACGAGAAAAGAGAACAGAACCGGTAACGAGGTAACTTGCATTGTGGACAAGTGTTGATCCATGGGGATGCCGATGATTCTCACCTCGGGTATTTGTAACATATCGTGAAGCAACAGGAATAGCACACGGCAACTGAAGGTTCACTCGAATATTCATTCGTGTGGGTATAGGGGTCAATATGGGTGTCCACGGCTCCGATGTTGATCATTGATCGGAAAGTGTTCTGGGTCATATCTATACTTCACCGAACCTATAGGGTCACACGCTTAAGGGTCATCTATCTGCTGAATACTAGACAGGGAGTCTGAGAGAAAGTCACCGGAAAAGTTTCGGAGACAACGGAAAAGTTCCGGAGAGAACACCGGAATGGTTTCGGTAAAACTGAAAAGTTGTTTCAGGGTATACCATTAAGTCAAATTGGTTCCGGCACACGCCTGGAAATTCTTGGAGGGTGCCAGAATTGTTCTAGGAACTTCTGGGATTTTTCGGAGAAAAAAACAGGAAATGTTCCGGAGCTGCCGGAACCGCTTTGTTTGCTTTTCGCAGATGAAAATCACTAATCCGGGATTGTTTCGGAACGCGTCCAAAATCATTTGTGTGGGTACTGGAATTATTCTAAGACCCACAGAAATATTTTCGGATTTAACGGTCGCGGAAAAATGTTTCCGTGAATAGTGAAAGTGCTTTTTGGGTGGCTTCTTGGAGAAGCCACCTTGAGGGCCTTTTGGTATTTTTCCCCTTGGCTTCTTGGAGAAGCCACCCTTGGGCTTGGCCTATAAATAGGGGTGGAGGGGGCTGCCTAAAGACTCATCCATTGCTCTCATACACATGCCATGACATTTGTGGCTTCTCTCTCCCTCCCAGCAAAATAGTTTCGTAGAGCCGAAAGGCTGTCTGGGTTCCGGCAGGAACTAGTTCTGGACGGCGAAGCCCTGCCGGATAGCTGACACCGTATGTGTGAAACCCCGTAGAGAGGTCGTAGTTTCGATCCTTTGCCCGAGGGGCCGTTCGAGTACCTGCCCGGAGGGCTGTCCGAGTGATCCGCCCGAAGGGCTGTCCGTGAGGCCTCCTGGAGGGCTGTCCGAGGATCCGTCCGGTGGGACTATCCGAGGGACTGTCCAGAGGCCTCCCGGAGGGCTGTTCAAGGATCCGTCCGGTGGGACTATCCGAGGGACTGTCCAGAGGCCTCCCGAAGGGCTTCCCGAGGATCCGTCCGGTGGGACTATCCGAGGGACTGTCCCGAGGCCTCCCAAAGGGCTGCCCGGAGATCCGTCCGGTGAGCTGACGAGGGAGTACTTTCTCGTGGTTGGGAGGTTTTAAATCCTAGCTACGGGGATCTGCACCAACGATCGTCATCGACTCTTCTTCCCCTGCGCTACGAGTTGGTAATGAAAAGATCAAACCTTGTATGCAGTCTCCATAGTGGTCCTGGGCTGGTGCGTAGGTCGGAAATTTTTTGTTTTCTGCTGCGTTCCCCTACAATATCACGCCTCCTGATCGCTACCCCGTGGATGATATCACAGAGAGGGAACATTGTGATCTACATGTGAAATGCATGAACATAACCTTGAAGGTGGCGGTCGGCTATGCCTTACCTCGTGTACCTGATGGAACTTACCATTGCTCTGATTCCAGATGGCTATGCTGTTGTCGGGGTGGATGAAGTTCCCAACGGATTTGAGCAGCTGGAGCTTGAGTACCCTACAGGTGAAGGGGAGACTCATCTGGGAGATGCCATAAGGACTACCATTCTATGGAGAAAGGAACACATCGTGCTTCCATACTGGACGCCGCGTCAGCAGACTCAGCCGGAGGAGGCCCCTCAGCAGACTCCTCACAGTCCAGCTCTATCTCCGCTGCCTCAGCCGTCTTCGCTGCCTCAGCCGTCTCCGCCGCGTCAGCACACTCCGTTGCCTCAGCTGTCTCCACCGCGTCAGCGGACTCCGCCGGAGGAGGCCCCTCAGCAGAATCCGCCGCGTCAGCTGACTCCGCCTCCTCTGCCGCCTCAGCACCGGCGGAAGAGATCCGCCGCCGCTCCGGCGGCTAGTAGTACAACAACGAAGAAATCCAGAGCAGGTAGCGTCAAGAAGGCTCCTGCCAAGTTACCATACGACATGACTGAGGAGGAAACCAAGGAGATCGTGGCTGCCGACATGAAACGCCAGCTTGCATAGACCCGTCCAGATCCAACGGAGAAAATAGATCCAGTAAAAGCGAGGCGCTTGCTGGAAAACCTTACAAAACCACCGCCGCCTCCGCTGCTATAGAGATCCACAACAGCGGTCCGGAAGTAGTAGTAGTGCAAGGGGGAAAATAATTCCCCAGCTCGGCGAACAGAAAACCAATCGTGCCCCCCGCTCAAGGTGTTTACCGATATCGCTAATGATCCGGGGGTAGCGGCCGCTGATCCTGGTTTCACTCTTGGTGATTACTTAGGCGATGAGGTACAATTCGAAATGGCTGAGTTAGCCTTCAAATTCGAGCACGGGAAGCCTCTCGTCAGACCTGAGGAGCTCCCACATCTACTAACAATGGTGCAAAGATTGCATGACTATTATTTGGAAGCCTCAAAGCAAGGGAGCAACTATATCATTGCGGGAATTAAAGATGAGCATTAATTCAATGGAGATGAGGAGATTTTCATTGAATTTGAAGAATTATTTCAGTTATACAATCAAGACGCCATCGACAAATCTATCGTCAGTTGCTATTATTTGTAAGTATCATTTCTATAATTAAGTCTCTAGCTCAGCTCGTTCATTGCATGTATAATTATCCTCACTATATATATTATGCAGAAAGAAGATCCTCGAATGCAAAAGAGGACAAATCTATGACATTGGGTTCATTAACCCAAATACTATTCATGAAGCTACGGTAAAATGGAACGCCAAGGATACAGAGAAGAACTTGCTAAGGGCGTTAATTAAACAACAAACCAAAAGGGAAATACTATTTCCTTACAACTTCCAGTGAGTGTTATACTGTCTTGTACACATCATTCTGTTTCGCTTACTCGATGTTAAGTGTAATTGATGAGGTATGCGTGCGCAGGTTCCACTTTATTCTGCGAGTCATTCAGTTTGACGCAGGAAAAGTACTTGTCATGGACTCGTTACGTAAAGACCCTGACATGTGGGCGGACCTAAAAAAAAATTCTTCAAAGGTAATTTCAATCATTATCGCACTATATCGGCAACTATCGTTCATTTCCTGATATCAAGTAATTAATAACTCATTTATTCATTTTCTTTGCCGGACAGGGTTTGGAAAGAGTTCACCAAGCAGGTTAGGGGTGAATGGAGAGAGGAGCTGTGATTTGAACAACTCAGTGTAAGTAGTACTAGCTAGGTCCGCGCATCTCTTTGATTCTAGTTTCAATATCACTATCATGCTTGATTATTATTTTGATTGAACTCTATTCTCGTAAAGTACTCGAGGCAGGGATCCGGGAATAACTTATGTGGATACTACGTTTGCGAGTTCATTCGCCAGACGACCTCTGAGACGGGCAGATTTTTTGAAAAACTTGAAGTACGTAAACAATATTCACAAATTTATTTTATTACCATCAATTGTGTTGACTTTCATTCATATATTTATATTATATATATATATATATATATATATATATATATATATAGCCCGTCTATTCTGCCAATATTGGCAGAATAGTTATTCTGCCAACACTTCAGAACTGCACGCCGAACGCGAGTACACTGCATTTTCTGAAGCAAGCGCAATGCAGTACCGAGACGAGTGAACTTCTCTTCGAAAAAAACTGCACGTGGTGTTTTTTCGGTACTGTTTTTGATCTAATTTTTTAACCGTTTGTCGGAACGAGGCGTGTAATATCCCGTTGGAAAGCTATGGATTAGGCGCAAATTCGCCATGTTGAAATTTTTTCTAGATTCCTCGCGGTTTAAGAGCGGTTTCGAAAACAGTGGGCGCCCGACGAGTGGCAGCGAGCGTATTTTTGCATTTTTTTCGCAAACCGCTTGTCGGAATGAAGCAAATGATACGCCGTTGGAAAGATATCGTCGAGACACCACTTTTTCATATATATTACTTTCTCTAATTCCTTACGGTTTAAGAGTAGTTTCAAATTTACTAAATCGCGGAATTCTGTTTTTTCAAATTTTTGCAATTTTTCGGTACTGTTTTCGCTCCAGTTTTTTAACCGTTTGTCGAAACGAGGCGTGTGATACGCCGTTGGAAATCTACGGACGAGGCGCAACTTTCATATGTAGAAATGTTTTTGAGATTCCTTACGGTTTTAATTTAATTTTGAAAATGGTGTGGCGGACGCCGGGTGGCAGCGGACGTTTTTCCGCGAATTTTTACAAACTGCTGGTCGGAATGATTCAAATGATACGCCGTTGGAAAGATATCGACGAGACGCAACTTTTGCATGTAGAACACCCTCTCTAATTCCTTACGGTTTAGGAGCAGTTTTGAAATTACCGAAATGCGGACACTCTGTTTTTCGCGACACCAAAATCGACGAGTGAACCGCATCGGACAGAAAACCGCACTGCTTCAGACTGAAAACCGCACTGCATCAGACTGACAAGCGAACTGCATGATTTTCTTTTGTCGGACGTAAATTTTCTCAGACGAGTTTTTGTTCTTTTTTTCAACATTTTTTATGAACGAGAGTGGACCGCAGAGACGAGGGCAAGCAAACCGCGACATATATCGAAGTGAACCGCATTACTATTTTGTTGTTTCGCTATTTTTTTCGCACTTCCATGTTGTGCGCAAGTGAACAACATCACTCTCAAAAGTGAATCACATCTGAGGACCAAACGCACTGCAGGTGTTTATGTAGTCGACTGATTTTTGAAACACACGAAACAAATTGCATTTCATACATAGGGGTAATGAAACATCTGAGTGCACTTTCAAAAAAAATTCTCCAAAAAATGCAAAACATGGATGGAGTGAACGCGCGTCCAGCGGGACTGCAAGCAGATGCGCTCCGCACTGCATGGGAGCATCGAGTAAACTGCAGGGGTGAGCGATCGAGGTGAATGGGATTGAAGCGAACTACAAAATTTGTCATAATTAACTGCAATCCATTTTTCAACACTTCTCCAATCGAGATTGCAATCCTCGTGCACCGAACTGCAACCAACGCACTGGAGAACCTCGCTGCAAAATAAAAAGGAGCCGCAAGCAATGCTGCACCGAACTGCATCACTGAAACCGTGTAACGGGAACTGCAAAATCCAAAATCTGCCAAAAAGAGAGCAAAATAAGCCTTTTATGAACTGCACACGGGCAGCTACTGCTCTTCTATGGCCACTGCCCCATCGTCCTCATCGTTTTGTCTGCGCCACCGCACTGCACGTGTACGCGCCGCCGAACTGCACAGAGAAAACGCCGGCCTTTTTGCCGAGCTGACCGGGCATCGAGGAGGACCTCATCTCACAATCGTCGGCGGACTGGACTGCAAGCCTGCACTTCTAAACCGCAACGCATCCATCGGTGTGGGCTGCAAGGTGGTTGACTGCATCCATCAGTGTGGGCTGCGTCGGGAGGAGACCGCCGAGCGAGAGGAGGCCGCCATGGGGTCGAAGGTGGGGAGGAGGAAGCCGAGGCGGTGGAGGGTATGTGGTCGCCGGAGTCTCCTACCCATGGCCACCAGCCCTCGTGCTGGGTTGACGGCGAGCTCACCTCCAAGCGCCTTTGCTGGCGATGTACCTCCTCGAGGGGGAGAGAGAGCTGCAGGTGCCCCTGCAATGGACTGCAGTCAGAGGTGAATCCGGGGAGGGCAGAGGAGGAGCAGGGGTTGGAGAGAGATCTCGGCAGGATGGGGATCGCCGGTTCCCAGAAGATCGGCGGGGGTTGGAGGAGCTCCACAGCCGCCAACGACGCCGCGCACCTGCGGGTGGGGCGAGCGGTGCAGGAATGCGTGGTCCCTGCAGTAGCCGATGACGCCCCCGATTTGGATGGATACGACGCCCCTTTTGGTCTGGTCGCCGTCGGAGGCCGCCCACCGCTGATCCCCGTCGTGGGGAGGTGCCGCGGGGTGGGGGCAGGGCGCATCGGGTGCCGGTGAGCCGGAGGTAGGAGGAGGAGTGGAGGGCGTGGTGGGAGGCGGCGCTGCCCTGGGTCATGGCGAGGGTGTGGCTGCGCGCGTAGAAGGCAGCGGGAGGTCGCCGGGGTTGGGTGTTGGCTGAGCGACACCGCCGTCTTTGGTGAGCAGGGCTCGACTAGATCCCGTCGGGATCCGGTGACCCCTGAGGCGGGAGGTGAGGGCGCTGGGGGAGGGGCGCCGGGGTGCTGCGCGTGCGCCGGGGAGCTGCTCGCTGCTGGGCTTGAGGAGGAGCGTCGGGCAGTGTGGGGTGGGCGCGGCCCCGGCTGAAGGAAGGAGGTGGAGAGGATAATGGAGTGGGTGGAGTGGAGGGGTCGTCGGGCATTTTCTAAAAAAAATTGGATCGCTACGTGCGGTTCGTTTTTCGTGGCCACGGGGGTAGCGGGTCGCGCCGGCGGAAGAAGGTGGAGTCGGATTGGGGTCGTGGTCATGCGGGAGGTGGGTCGGGGTGTTGGCAGAATAAGGTTTAGATGGTAGAATAAGGTCTTAAGGGGGTTGGTAGAATAGACCCACCCTATATATATATATATATATATATATATATATATATATATATATATATATATATATATATATATATATATATTGACCCCCTTCTTTAAATTAGATCGAACGGAAGCGGGACGAACTCCTACCAAAGGCTCGCATACGAGCAATTCAAGAGGAATTGGCGGGATTCTTCCTTCAAGAGATCATAGCTAAAACCGGAGAATACCATCGAGAAATGGTAGTGAATGTTGGTAATTAGATATTAGGGATCGTAAGAGATGTAACATTGTATATATGCATGAACGTGTACTATACGTAGTAGCGTCGAATAGATATACGAAAACTTGTTGTTCGACCAAGCACGGAGAAAGAGAGGTCACTTCTCTCTATATTCATGACGATTTGTGTAATGGTTCCTTCATTACTATATGTAGTAGCAGCTAGCGTCGAGTTGAATGAAAAACGTAAAATAAAAACGAAAACCCTAAATGTAAAAGAATTGAATGGTAAATACAAAAAGAAAAGGGGAAACACAATATGAAACCCTAAACCCTCCAAAACCCTAAACCCCTCATTTCAAAAAAAAAACCCAGCGCTTGGCAGGTGCTGATGCGTGGCTGCCTTTTAGTCCCGGTCAGTGTTACCAACCGGGACTAAAGGTCCTCCTGCCTGGGCGCCCCACAGCGGCCACGTGGAGCTCCTTTAGTCCCGGTTCGTAACACAACCGGGACTAAAAGTGGGGGCCTTTAGTCCTGATTGCTTAGTCCCGGTTGCAGAACTGGGACTAAAGGCCCTTAGGAACCGGGACTAATGCCCTGTTTTTTACTAGTGAAAAGTGTTTGGAAAAGTAGATACGATGGAGACGTATCAACTCCCCCAAGCTTAACTCATTGCTTGTCCTCAAGCAATTCAGTTGACAAACTGAAAGTGATAAAGAAAAACTTTTACGAACTCTTTTTGTTCTTGTATCCGTATATAAGCTTAAATAGTACCCAGGTTTTCAGCAAAGATCATGAGCTAACCATGCTCATAATAATACTTAAAAACTACATTTACTCATATCAATGGCATAATCAATTAGAGAGCAATAATAACATATCCCAAATGCCAACAATTTGTCAAAACAATCATGATATAATATGATAACATGGTATCTCGCTAGCCCTTTCTGAGACCGCAAAACATAAATGCAGAGCACCTCCAAAGTTGAAGTAGCGACTAAACATTGTAATTCAGGGTAGAAGAGATCCAGTCATGATGCACACAACATTAACTATACTCAATGCATAAGGATGACAATAGTGCTCTCAGGATTGGCGCTTAGTGCAAGAAGGTGAGACTCAACAATAAAAGCAAACTAACATAAAGTAAATAACATAAAAGTAAATAGATAGGCCCTTCGCAGAGGGAACCAGGGATTTGCAGCGGTGCCAGAGCTCGAAGTTTAAATCAGAGATGAGATGAAAAATAATTTTGAGAGGTGTACTTTTCCTGTCAACGTCACGACCGAGATTTTTCAATATCTTCCATGCTAAACACATTATAGGCGGTTCCCAAGCGGAAAGGTAAAGTTTACTCCCGTCCACAGCATACCAACACAAGCCATGGCTAGCCGAATCCTCGGGTGCCCTCCATACCAACAACTTTCCGGGGGAGTTTGTTTGCATTATATGATTTCGATTTTGAGTATAGGACTGGGCATCCCAAATACCAGCCTCTCTCGTGCAATGACAAGTGAATAAACACTCATCTCGAGAGTAACCCGCTTAGCATGGAAGATACTGACCGCCCCCCGTCGCTCCATGAGCGGTATGGCACACAAAACGGATGTTTATTTGAATAAATAGGGGTGGCACATGCAAATTTACTTGGAGCAGCAGAGTAATACCGCATATAGGTAGATATGGTGGACTCATCTGGAACAACTTTGGTTTAAGGATTGTGGATGCACAAGCAGAATTTCCGCTTAGTACAAAGTGAAGGCTAGCAAATAGGTTGAGAGGCGACCAACTAGAGAGTGAAAACGGTCATGATCATGCATTGAGAATAATTAACATTGAATACTAGCATGAGTAGGATATAGTCACCCTGAACATAAATATCATGGAGGCTATGTTGGTTTTGAATCAACTACATGCATGAACATGTGCCAAGTCAAGCCACTTGAAACATTCAGAGGAGGATACCATATTAACATACTACATCATAACCATTTTAATGCATGTTGACATCCATGAGAAATCATTATCCACTCCTAGTTACTTAAGCATGGCATGAGCAACTATAATCTCTAATTGTCATCACAAACATGTTTTCTCATAATATGCTGAATCATGGATACTGAGTTAAACATATTTACAAAAACAAAAACAAGAAGAGTTCATACCAGCTTTTCCTTGCCACAGTCACTTCATCAAATCATCGTCATTATTGCCTTTCACTTGCACGACCGAATGATGTGAAAATAAAAATAGTGCAAGTGTGCCGTGGACTAAGCTGGGATCTGCAAACATTTTATTCAAGGGAGAACACAAGGTAATACTGGCTCTTCGTTAGATCAACAATAAAGCATATGAGAACCACTCATCATTTTCATCGTGGTCTTCTCCCTACGACAACTCAACGAAAAGAAAAGGAATTCCGAGAAACACACTGAAATATTTTTGGAGTTTTTAGTTTTTCTGAAGGAAGCAAATTAAGGAAGAAAAACGAAAAGCGAGAAAAACTATTTACATGGGAGAACTCCCAACAAGCAAAAGAAGAAACAAGAAATCTTTTTCGGTTTTCTTTTAATACTACGAACTAACAAACAAGAAAAAAAAACCAAAAAGAAGCGAGAAATATTTTTGGGTTTTTGAAGTTTTTCAAACACACAAGAAGAAAGCGAGAATAAAAGTAACATGGATATACAATGAAAAAGTATGAACACCGACAACTGGAATAAATGTGTGAACATGAATGTAATGTCGGTGAGAGATACGTACTCCCCCATGCTTAGGCTTTTTGCCTAGCTTGGTCTAGTGCCATGGCTGTCCCGGTTAATAATCAAAGTGGTAGCTCGTTGAGGCGTTCTGAGCCGACTCCTCAGCCAGACGGGCAGCCTCAACTTCCGCATTGTACTCGTGCACGTCTCATGAAGAAAGTATCTCTGTTTGTTCTGAAAATCAAAGAGGACAGGAGCAGGAAAAACGACAAACACAGAACGATATTTATCGAATATCAAGTTATAATCATAACTGCGAGTGTTGCGCTTTATGAACTCATGGTTCTGCATTGCCTCAAAATTCAAATATTTATCAGGTAAAATAGGATCATTAGGCCTGGGCGAGACCCCTAGCCTTGCAGCTACCCGTGAGGCATAAATTCCTCCATATAAATCACCATTACCCGAGTTGTGGTGTAACCTACGTGCAATAATGGCCCCAAGATTATAATGTCTGCTACCCATTAAAGCAGCGTGAATAAGGCTCACGTCAGGGGCACAAAGTGCACTACAATCTTGTTTACCAACAATGCATTTGCCATTAAAAAGTGCGAAGTAAGGAATAGCGGGAAAGTGAATGCTCTTTATCCTAGCTTGCATAACTCCCCTATCCTCACCATTGCAAAGACTATTGAGAAATAGTTCATAATCAGATTGTCGCGGTTCGCTAAGTGAACTCTAAAATGGAATTTTGCATGCATCACAAAACTCTTCTAGAGACATAGCATAAGATCTGTCATAGAGATGAAATAAAACTCTAGAAGTGCGTGGATGATATTCAAAGTTTTGGGTGAATGAATGAGTGAGGCTGTAGTGCTGTGGTGGCTTATCTGCGATGAAGGAAGAGAGCTCGGTGTTGTGAATATACTAGTCAAATTCTTCCTTAATGCCTGCACCTAGCATGAACTCAGTGCACGGCCATCAACACGATTTTGCTTCAGCACCTCGCACCGAACTTGCCCTTGGTTCAACATATGATTGGCGTGCTGGGCTTTCACTCGATGATGCCTCGGCGGACCTCCTCCTCGTGGAACTCCTTCTGAAAATGTTCATGTTCCTACGAACAAATTTATGAAATTTTTTGGACCACTAAAATATGTCAACAAAACTTCACAAGATTGATAGCAACTACTCATACAAGTGCCTAGAGGCTATATCAAGCATTCAAACTACTTAGAACTCAAGGAATTTAACATGCAAGCTCATTTTCAGTAGCACCAATAGCAGCAATTTATGCAAAGTATAATCCACTAAAGCAAAAACTAATTGGAGCAATGGAAGAGTCACATACCAAGGAGCAATCCCTCAAAACAGTTTTGGAAACGGAGCTCCGAGCAAAGAGATCGAAAATCCCAAGTTTGGGAGCAAGAACGCGAGAGAGAGAGCTACAAAGATTTTTTTTTGAAGGTAGGAGATGAAGTGGCCTGAATGGATAAGTGAGTGGGTCCCTATGGGACCCACAAGGCACTTTGGCACGCCCTGGGGGGGGGGGTGGCCGCGCCCTGCTACCTTGTGGGCAACAGGTGCACCCCCCCTGGGTTGTTCTCAGCACCAAAAATTCTTATATATTCCAGAAAAAATCATGTCAAAATTTTATTGCATTCTGAGCATTTTTATTTTTGGGCCATTTTTTATTGCGCGGATAATTCAGAAAGCAGGATAATCATGTCATTTTATTTTATTAAACTATAATTAACAGAGAGCAAAAGGTAGGTACAGAAAGTTATGCTTACTAAATTCATCAACCACATGCCCTTTAGAAAGAATCCATTAATAAGGTTGATCAGGTCTTATTATCAAACTATTTCCGAGTGACATGAAACCGAAGAATTTTCGTATAACACTTAGTTACCTCAACGGGGATATGCATCTCCCCAACAATAAGAAATTCATATTTCTTTTTGACAGAAGGAAGAGGAAATTTGAAATCCCCAATAGTGATTGTTGAAACCTTTTCAATACAGTTGATACCATTCACTGAAGTTTGTTTCTTCGGGAAATAAACTGTATGCTCATTACCATTGACATGAAAAGTGACCTTGCTTTTGTTGCAGTCAATAACAGCCCCTGCAGTATTCAAAAAGGGTCTCCCAAGGATAATTGACATATTGTCGTCCTCGGGCATATCAAGTATAACAAATTCTGTTAAAATAGTAACATTTGCAACAACAACAACAGGCACATCCTCGCAAATTCCAATAGGTATAGCGGTAGATTTATCAGCCATTTGCAAAGATATTTCAGTAGGTGTGAGTTTATTCAAATCAAGTCTTTTATATAAAGAGAAAGGCATGACACTAACAACAGCTCCAAAATCACATAAGGCAGCTTTAACATAACTTCTTTTAATGGAGCATGGTATAGTAGGTATTCCTGGATCTCCTAACTTTTTAGGTACTCCACCCTTAAAAGAATAATTTGCAAGCATGGTGGACATTTCAGCTTCAGGTATCTTTCTTTTATTAGTGACAATATCTTTCATGTATTTAGCATAGGGAGACATTTTCAACATATCAATCAAGCGAGTGCGCAAAAAGACAGTTCTAAGCATTTCAACAAAACGCTCAAAGTCTTCATCATCCTTATTTTTAGATGGTTTAGTAGGAAAAGGCACAGGTTTTTGAACCCATGGTTCTCTCTCCTTTCCATGTTTTCTAGCAACAAAGTCTCTTTTATCATATCTTTTATTCTTAGGAGGTGGGTTATCAAGATCAACAACAGGATCTATTTCTACATCATTATCTGGTTGAGCATCAACATGAACAGCATCATTTCCATTATCATTATCATTATCACTAGGTGCATGTTCATTACCAGATTGTGTCTCAGCATCAGAAATAGAAACATCATTATGATTCTCTGGAGGCTTTTCCCCCTCAGGTTCACTAGAAGCATGCAAAGTCCTATCATTTTTCTTTTTCTTCTTAGATGGACTAGGTACATCAATTTTATTTATTTGGAAATCTTGTTCAATTCTTTTAGGATGACCTTCAGGATACAAGGGTTCCTGAGTCATTCTACCTCCTCTAGTAACAACTCTAACAGCATGATCATTCTTTTTATTATTCATCTCGTTAAGCAAGTCATTTTGTGACTTAGCAATTTGTTCTAACTGAGTCTGAACAATAGAAGCATGTTTACTCAAGCATTTAACATCATTAGTAGTTCTAAACATCAAATCACTCAAGCGTTCAATCATGATGGCACTCCGTTTTAGTTGATTGCTAACATACATATTAAAGTGTTCCTGTTTAATGATGTAATTATCAAATTCATACATGCATCGACTAGCAGATTTATTATACGGAATATCACCTTCATCAAATCTAGTGAGAGAATTTACCTCCACTACCTGTGTCGGGATGTCGAGCCCATGTATTTCTTCAATAGGTGGTAAATTCTTAATATCCTCAGCTTTAATACCTTTTTCCTTCATAGATTTCTTAGCTTGTTGCATATCTTCTGGACTGAGGAATAGAATACCTCTCTTCTTCAGGCTTGGCTTAGGTGGTGGTTCATGAAGTTTCCACTCATTATAATTCTTCAATAGTTTTTTAGCCTACCCAACAGTTCGTTCCCTGAAAACACAACCAGCACAACTATCTAGGTAGTCCCTAGAAGCATCGGTTAGTCCATTATAAAAGATATCAAGTATTTCATTCTTCTTAAGAGGATGATCAGGCAAAGCATTAAGTAATTGGAGAAGCCTCCCCCAAGCTTGAGGGAGATTCTCTTCTTCAATTTGCACAAAGTTAAATATTTCCTGTAAAGCAGCTTGTTTCTTATGAGCAGGAAAATATTTTTCAGAGAAGTAATATATCATATCTTGTGGACTACGCACACAACCTGGTGCAAGAGTATTAAACCATTTCTTAGCATCACCCTTTAATAATAAAGGAAACAACTTAAGAATATAGTAATAGCGAATTTTTTCCTCATGAGCAAATAGGGTGGCAATATCATTCAACTTAGTAAGGTGTGCCACAACAGTTTCAGTTTCATAACCATGAAAAGGATCAGATTCAACCAAAGTAATTAACTCAGGATCGACAGAGAATTCATAATCCTTATCAGTAACGAATATGGGAGAGGTGGCAAACTTAGGATCATATTTCATTCTCTCCCTCATAGATTTTTCTTTCATTTCAGCAAGCAATTTTATAACCTCATCTATATCATTACAAGCAAGAATGGCTCTAGCCGTCTCCCTATCAAAGACATGTTCATCATGTGATTCAACTCTAGTAGGAGAGCTAGGCATAATAGGTGAATCATAGTTTTCAAGCGTTTCAACATTTTTAGCATTCTCAATTTCTTTAGCTTTAGCAATTTGTTCATCCAGAAATTCACCAAGTGGCACAGTATTATCAAACATAGTACTAGCATCATCATAAGTATCATTCATAGCAGAAGTAGTATCATCAATAACTTGCGACTTATCAGAACGCATAACAGGTGGTGGTGTCACAAGCCTACTCAAAACAGAAGGTGAATCAAGTGCGGAGCTAGATGGCAGTTCCTTACCTCCCCTCGTCTTAGAGGGAACGATCTTGGTCTTAGCGTCTTTGAGATTCTTCATAGTGATCAACAGATATAAATCCCAAGTAACTCAACAAATAGAGCTATGCTCCCCGACAACGGCGCCAGAAAAAGGTCTTGATAACCCACAAGTATAGGGGATCACAATAGTTTTTGCGGGTAGTATTTCACCTAGATTTATTGATTCGACACAAGGGGAGCCAAAGAATATTTGCAAGTATTAGCAGTTGACTTGTCAATTCAACCACACCTAGAGATAAAATATCTACAACAAAGTATTTAGTAGCACAGTAATATGATAGTTTTGATAGTAGTAGCAACAGTAACACTAGTAACAGTAACAGTAAGAGTTTTGCAGCAAGTGTAAAGCAGTAGCAACAAAGTAACTTAGCAGAAACCAATATGAGAAAGTCGTAGGCACTGGATCGGTGATGATAATTATGTTGGATGATATTCATCAGATAACAGTCACAACCTAGGGCGATACACAATAGCACCAATTCATCAATGTAATGTAGGCATGTATTTCGTATATAGTCATACGTGCTTATAATAAGAACTTGCATGACATCTTTTGTCCTACCCTCCCGTGGCAGCGGGGTCCTTAAGGAAACTAAGGGATATTAAGGCCTCCTTTTAATAGAGAACCAAAACAAAGCATTAGCACTTACTGAATACATGAACTCCTCAAACTACGGCAATCACCGGAAAGAATCCCAATTATTGTCACCTTGGGGTATGCGGATCATGACACGTAATAGGTGCATATAACTTGCAAGATCGGATCAAGAACACAAATATATTCATGAAAACATAAAGGGTTCAGATCTGAAATCATGGCACTCGGGCCCTAGTGACAAGCATTAAGCATAGCAAAGTCATAGCAACATCAATCTCAGAACATAGTGAATACTAGGGATCAAGCCCCAACAAAACTAACTCGATTACATGATAAATCTCATCCAACCCATCACCGTCCAGCAAGCCTACGAAGGAATTACTCACGCCCGGTGGTGGGTATCATGAAATTGGTGATGGAGGATAGTTGATGATGACGACGGCGTCGAATCCCCCTCTCCGGAGCCCCGAACAGACTCCAGATCAGCCCTCCCGATGAAGAACAGGAGGTGGCGGCGGCTCCGTATCGTAAAACGCGATGAAACTTCTTCTCTTATTTTTTTCTCCGGAAAAGAGAATTTATAGCGTTGGAATTAGGTCAGACGGCCGCCTGTGGGCCCCACAAGGCACTACGGCGCGCCCTAGGGGGGTCACGCCCTACTGCCTTGTGATCAGTAGTTGGCCCCCCTTCTATTGATTCTTGCGCCAATAATTTATATATATTCCATAAATATTCTCCAAAAAGTTTCGTCCAAATCCGAGAACTTTGATTTCTGCACAAAAACAACACCATGGCAATTCTGCTGAAAACAGCGTTAGTCCGGGTTAGTTTCATTCAAATCCTGCAAATTAGAGTTCAAAACAAGAGCAAAAGTGTTTGGAAAAGTAGATACGATTGAGATGTATCAAGCAGATGATAAGAAAGGGCATTTTTTGGTGCATTCTGCATCTAACATGTTGATTCAAACTAAACAGGAACGCGAACCAGGATTCTTGGTGTCGCGCATTGATTGATTGTTCTATGTCCAAATGTGTCTGGGCCCTCTCAAAAGATGAAGTGGTGCAGCATATGACCGAAATGAAGGAAGGGAATGCCAAGCATTGGTTGTTCGCATTGGTGGGCTCGTTGTCGCATGTGGATTTCACGCAGGCATGTGTCACACTTTGGGCAATTTGGACGGCTCGTCGAAAGGTTATTCATGAAAATATTTTTCAGCCACCAATGTCCACCCATATGTTTGTGAAAAGTTTCATCGATGATCTTGATCAAATCACTAAGAAAGAGATGAAGCCTAATTCTACAGTGCGTGAAACTTCTGGACGACATGATTGACGGTGTCATACACTAGGTGTACCCAACCTCCGGGGAACAAGGTCGCCAGGCTTGGCTCAGAGAACTGGTTGACCAAAATGAGTTTCATATACTACATGCTAAACCTGTTATGTGTCTGCTTGTTTCTTCATTTAGAATGCTGACAGAATATTGCAGAAGAGTACCCGATTAAGTAATGGTAAAGGAAGTAGTGCAGATAAGGTTCAAGATAGTGAGACAACCCTGTTGGTTTTCAACAAAGCTGATAAAACAGATAAGGAAAACTATCTTGAATACAGTGAGACAACCCCAAAGTCTTGTGTTGATGTAGTGTTCGAATTACTGGTCACTACCGCTGGCATAAGCTCTTTGAACTCGCTGCCTGAATCAGTTCGGCTTCTTGAGTCTCAACTACAAGCTGAAAGACATCGATTAGCTGTGCTGCTACAAGAAGCCGAAGGACTGAGGAAGTCCTTGCAGAATTCAGATGCATACTTTCTGGTGCAACAACAAGAGTTGGAGGATTTTAGCGCCAAACAAGAGAAAGCTAATAAGCTTGCTAAGCTTCTTGCCAGCATGGTTGGTACCCAGGATATCATTTTTTGAGCTCTTCTGAAGTGGTTTCAGTTCTGGACTTGTTTTGGTGCCGCGTTTATTTGCACTGGTGGCCAACTTAGACGCCCGGTGTATGTAATATGCTGATTTGTTGTTCCCTATATTTGCACTGGTGGTGAACTTCGATGCCCAGTGAATGTAATATGTGTAATAGTCATAATAGCTTAGCGTTGGTTGGTTGCTTATTTATTTCTTTAAATTCTTGTTTATTTATGTGCTTTTATTCACTTTAGTTCTTTTTCGTCGGTTTGCTAGCGACCGCAATAACCATGGGCCATCACGGACCGTGGTAACCATGGGCGTGCTATCTGTCGTAGTGACGATGGGCCTCCTATGGGCCGTAGGATTCATGGGCCTTCTATGGGCCGTAGGATCCATGGGCCACAGATGAGCCGTACTATTTGTGGGCCAAAATCGGACCGCAATATGGGCCATAAACGGGCCAAGATTGGAATTGCCCGTTTATGGGCCGAGGCCATAACGGGTCGTTAACAGGCCGAAGGACATCACATGCTTAATTCTATCTACAGGCATAACGGGTCGTTAATGGGCCGGAACACATGATGGGATAAACATGGCCCAACGGGTTAACGACCCACAAACGGGCCGATTGTAACCACAGGCTGAATTTGACCCATTAGCATAACAGGCCAGTAACAGACCGTAAGTAATCGAGAGCCGGAAATGAGCGCAAGAATTAATGGGCCCTTAGAAGGCCGAAAGAAAACACGGGTTGGAAACGGCCCAACTGAATCATGGGCCTTTAATGGGCTCAAAGCAGTTCACTGTGCATGATGGGCCGGAATCACCACGGGCCGTTAAAGGGCCTAGAGAGGCAAAGGGCCTCATATGGGCCGAATGACGTCACGGGCCATACATGGGCCGAAAGTGACAACGGGCTGGAATCATATTGGACGGCCCACATGACATTACTGGGCCGAAACCGGAAAGGCCGTAACGGGCCGTGAGTACAAGGGCCATAAATGGGATTCATGCGAACATGCCGTTAACAGGCTTTCCATGGGCCGGCCCGCTAACGTTTGACCAAGTCAAATGGGCCGACCTTTTTAACCTAAATGGGCCACTGTTGGGCCGTGCCACGTGTCACTGTTCCATTGGCGCGTATCGTGCAGTGGATGGATGACATCTGTCGCGACGTCGAGCTGACACGTGGTTCTGTTGGCGAATGAGAATTTTACACGTCGAAAATCGCTATTGGTTAGGGCTGTTAACGGGTTATCGGATCCAAACCGGAACCCGATACCTTAACGGCGACCCGTTACGGTGGATGCCACGTGCCGGTTACCCTTGACGAAAGCACTTCCATGACGCGACATTTATCGTCATGGAAGTGGACACTTCCGTGATGATAATTTCAGTATTGTCATGGAACACTTCTACGATAGCACAAGTATGACTATCTTGATTCTGTCATAAAATCGTCACGGATGTACATGCATGACAGAAAACATGACCTATTATGACAAACACGTATCATCAAGGAAGTGTTTTTTTTAAGTGCATCTTGCCGCCTCCTCACGTCCCCAGCAATCCTCGATGTATTCCACCATCGTCTTCTCTGGCCCGCCTCACCTACACTCAGCCCCAGTCTGCTACATTGTCGTGCCTCCTTGATGTTATCGTGCTATCTTCATGGATGCTGCCAAGTCATGCCATCTGCAAGCTGGGGTACAAACACGCCCATGGGTCCTAGAGGATTAGGTATGGACGGTGGCTTCAGAAGGAGGTACTACTGTATAGCTGTTGTACTCGTTGCCAGGATGGTTCTGGGACGAAGGAATACGGCGGTACACAGGTTGGAAGAATCGCAGCATCTCTTTTCTCTTATTTACTAATTGGAGGCACCATACGAGTCACCACGTTAATGCTTAAAATTATGAAATGTTAACTGTCAGATTAGCATATGATGTGTCTCTAGGCGTTGGATGAAACTTGACGTGCTCTCTTATCCCATAATATACACAAGTCGTCCTCCCATTGGACTCCTCAAAAACTGTCGCCAACTCCTAGATTCGTACGCTAGGGGTCCTACCATTCATCTCTCACCGTTTCTCTCTACGAAAAATATCTAAGCATCGTCTCCTCCTAAATTTGAAGACAAGAGGTGGATTGGTAACCTGCCTCCGATTGAATCTGAGCATGTCTCCTCCGAGACTTTCCGGCTCCGCGGCTCCATAGCTGTAGCAATGGCCTTAGTTTGCATCATTCACATACTATTCTCCAAAATAAGCTTTCTCTTATCTCAGGTATACAACACAATCTTTTCTTTTCCGTCTGATCCAGGTAATGATTCTTTTAGGGACAATGAATTATCTGTGGGACCATTGGTCGTCCAATTTTTTTAGGAACCTTCTAGGATTTTGTTTTCATTAAATCTGATCGTCATCTCTCTCTACTTACCTCAGAAAGGAAACAGGAGAAGGGAATCAATGCACAGATTAATAGTCCTTGAGCCCTTGATGAACTAGACCTCCAGTCCACAATTGCATGTCTGTCCTTGCAGTCTTAACTCCCAATCCCTTAAAAAGTTGCGGCTCCTGACGTATATGCTGCCACCGTCGCTACTGTTCCCGGCGGGCCACACGTCTCAGTAGAGCAACTTCGTAGGTAAATGTACTGGAGCCTGTGAGCCTGTGGCGTTGATCTTGCATTTATCTGAAAGAATCATCGAGAAAGGAAAACATGGATGGCATGCGTAAGGAAGGCGACTAGATCGATTTCTACTTCTATTTTGTATTCTTTGCAGTTTGGTGTTGCTAGAATAGTGAATTATTCCTTCCTTATCCTCCCGCGTTTCTGATTGAACCCATAAGTTTTATAACCATATGGTATCAAGAACACTAATGCAAGAAGCCATGAAGCTACACCGTTGCAATTCTATACAAATACTGGAACTGTTGGAACTGTTGCTTTTGGTTTCACTTCAGAAAATTGATGAGAGCACATATTGATCCTGCTTTTTCCTCATTGTTTAAGTATATATGCATAGTGGTGTTTGTCTAATATTACTTCTGTTGATCCATACAGTATATCAAATATATACTCAAAGTACATCAGCTATAAGTTAGTTAAACAAAAGGTTCTGCCTAGAGAAGGCATCGTCTTGCTGCTTAATGTCTGAGTTGATTAGGCAACCCACATTGTCACAGCCTCTCTTTTCTCGATACTGCAAATTCCTAATCTATAAAAGAACCTGCAGTTCGATATCGGAAGAAAAATTGTACTCAAGGTGAAACCAAGCTAACTTTATTATTGCCTTGATGTCTTAGTTGAATAAATTGTTGCCTGACTTCTTAATAGAGCTGTAAAAGTAATCTTGCTGTTCTGCCTTCTTTTTGTTTGCAAGCTAACTGCTTAATGGCTGATTTTACAGTTCTTGCTTGTTCTCCGCATGACGAGGTGGATATGCCGCGGCTCCATATGTATCGTAAAACGTCTGCCCTAATTTCCTTTATGGCAGCAAGGCCTAGCTGGAGACGTGCCAGCATCGCGTCTCATGTTCAGGATGTATGCTGGCAGTGCCAAGCGTTTCTGTATTATACCATTTACACCGTGGGAGCATCACCTGCTATGGCACATGTAATGGAAACAAACCAATGGCATTATGCATAATTCATGGTAAGCACTAACATTGATGATCTATGGTAATCTGCATAATTCATGGTACACATCAGCATAGTTGTCTCCTCCTAATTGACATTGTTAATCCCCCCCTTCCTATCTCATAAAAAAACACTGAAACCTTTTATTTGTATCAAAGTTTTATGATTTAAGCTATGCAGCTTAGAGGAGCTATTTATGTGATCTTTTAGTCCAGTGTGTTCAGATAACACATACGATATTTTTTTGCTTTTTATCATAGAATTGTGTAACTATAAAGTAAATTGATACCATGTGATCCTGATAAGCTATCATTAGAGAATGACGACAGCCCTTTACTACTACTTGCTTAGTACGTGGACTAGTATATTAAGTAACAGATTAAATAAATCACATTTGGCCGTGTCATTAACTACATTAGTTGGTCCATGTATTTGTTACGTTCATAATGCATTTTGGTAATGTTAAGGTGTAAAATTTACATTATTGGATTAAAAATATTTTGTGCTCCCAAATGACCCAATTAGTACATAGGTGTCGGTGTATAAAATATGAGTATTTTATACCCTGACTTATGCACAGACAGTGATAGCTTTCCTGCCGGCCAAGGCTTGCCGGAAACTGCCAAACATCAAGATTCAAGACCCAACTGCAGAAGCCACTGAAGAGAAGGTCAAGACGAAGCATCAAGCACTACGCCAAAGATAACCTTTGCCGGCAAGGCCGAGCCGGCAAGGTGAAGGCCCGGCAAGCTCTCGCTAGCTGTTAGCGCTCCACCTCATCGAGCAGCCAGGCGCTAATCGATGAGGTGTCGAGCTCGCAGGAAGTTAGGTGAGACTTGTCGGGCACGTGTCAGCATGCTGGAAGGAGATTTGCCTTTAATGACACCCGTCCAGAAGGCATGTCAAGTTAATAGGAGGCAGCTGGGCGAGCGGTGCAGAAACCTTGCCGGGGCTACTCCTCCACATGACATCTAACAGAGCATTTATTGCTTTTGTCCTAAACTGGCAGAGTTAGGTATGATAGCACTGATTGCTATCTAATCAACTTGTAATGACTGTTTTGCCACTGTGGTGACCCCTTGAGCTATAAAAGGAGGGCCAGGGCAACCATTACGGGGATCGCTCGATCAACCTTTTGCACAACCTGCAT
This sequence comes from Elymus sibiricus, assembly GCA_039707655.1. Lineage (NCBI taxonomy): Eukaryota > Viridiplantae > Streptophyta > Magnoliopsida > Poales > Poaceae > Elymus > Elymus sibiricus. Next base: position 430,393,136 of record CM077676.1, read on the forward strand.
GCGTAGCTGCTCTCTCTGCACCTTGCCGGGAGAAGCGCTCCTTGTACCTGTGCTCATACACATCCAATATACTAAGCAGGAGTAGAGTTTTACGCTTCACAGCGGCCCGAACCTGGGTAAAATCCTTGCGCCCTTCTGATGGTTCTGCTCTTTGTGCTCGTCGATCTCCCTAGCCGAACTGCAAAGGGGCTAGATGGCCCCATAGATGGTCGTACGCCCGACATCTTTGGCGCGCCAGGTAGGGGGATCGCTTGCGTGAATCTGAATCAGCAGATTGCGCGTCAATTTCATCAGCTTCATCATCGTCTTCGGCATCGTCGATGGCCCCCCAAGAAGAAGGGCATCACGATGACGGCTCCTTCCACCTCCAAGGTTCCTTCGCATGCATCCGCAGGCGGTGCGGCCGACGCGGGCGGTGCGAACACCACGGTTGGCACGACTAGCGTAGGTGGCGCGGTCGCCATGCCCACCGTAGTCGGAGCAGGAGGCGGAAGCGCTGGAGGCGGTCGACTTCCTCGACCCTCTGGCGAGCAAGGCCGCGACGGCACAGGCGGAACGGATGGACGTCTTCCTCCTCCTCGCCGCGTCGACGAGCGCAGCCATGGGAGCAACAATGCCCGGGCCGGCACGAGCCAAGATCTCGCCACGGCGACGTCCAGAGATGCTGCATCAAGGCACACATCGCGCCCGTCGCATGATGGGCGCAATATGACTCCGAGCGGCCTCGACGACTCCGGGCGACGGCGTCCACACGGCAAGACACCTGTCGATCAAGTCCCAGATCCTCAAGCTCCACCTCCGCCACGACAGCCTGCTGCTGAACATGCGCCGCGGCAGCGAGATCACGATGTCGCTCCTGCTGGCTCTGCCAGAAGTAGAGCGACGTCGCGTTCTTCGCTTCCGGCCATGCCAGCCACAGCGGCAGAGGCGATGGCACGAGCCCAGATGCTGCTGAACTTTCCTCCGGCAGCAGAAAAGATGGATGAGTGGAGAGCCACCATTCAGAGCCTGATTGGATTTGCCGAGTCAAGTAGATCACAACAAGCGGAGCCATCTCGGCGCCCGCGAACAGCACCAGTAGCTCCAACTGGTGGTCGTGTTGAAAGTGCTGCGCCAACGGTGCAGTCACCTCCGCGGCAACAGCAACAACGTCAACAGCAACCGCGCAAACTCAGCGATCTTTTGAGCTCGAGGAGATGTCGATGGCCTCTTCGGATCCACGAGTGCGACAAGATCAGCGGCAAGTGCTACAGGATAGGCGGGTAGAGGATGCCCGCACCACCATTGAACGGCGCCAGGAGGCACGCCGTCAATCCGACGCGCGCAACGGCTCAGTCGTTGATGAGCCTACGCCCGAGGCTGGCGGATATCTGCCTTACGAGGTTGGATGTCCAGCATTCACTCGTGAGCTGCGGCAAGTCCGCTGGCCGTCCGTCCGGGCCTTCAAGCCGGAAGTACCAGAAAAGTACGACGGCAAGCTGAACACGGCAGAGTTTCTGGGCATTTACACGATTGCCGTGCAAGCTGCCGGGGGAAGAGACGAGAAGATTCTCGCCAACTACTTTCCGTTGGTACTGAAGCCCAACGTGAGATCTTGGCTGATGAACTTGCCGGAGAACTCCATTTCTTCATGGTCAGATCTTTGCAATGAGTTCATTGGTGCCTTTACCGGAGGCCACAAGGCTCCCGGTCAGCCCAGCGACATGCAAGTGATCCCGCAAAGAGATGGTGAATCTCTGCGCAAGTATATCCAGAGATTCAATCGTGTGCACCGCAATATCCCAGATGTACACCCCGCAGCTGTGATTGCCGCCTTCCACACGAACGTGCGCAATCGAAGGATGCGGGAGAAGATGAACGTCAAGTTGCCGAAGACCGTCAACGAACTCTACACGTTGGCGGATAAGTGTGCGCGTGCTGAGGAAGGAAGGAGGCTTCCCGGGGAGGATGCTGGTGCCGAGGTGGATTCCGAGGACGACGATGCTGCCACCCCGAAGAAGAAGGGCCGAAAGCGCAACAGGAAGCGCAAAGGCAAAACTGTGATGGCTGTCGAAGGGTCCGGCAACTCCAATACCGCCAAGAAAGCCAAAACGAAAGACTCCAGCAAGGAGGCTGCTGTATGCGCCGCTTGTCAGGAGGCGGCGGCAAATGAGAAGGCCGGAAAATCTGATGGGCCATATTGCAAGATTCACCGCACCAAGGGCCATGATCTCCAAGAGTGCCGACAAGTCGAGCACCTCGCGGAAAAGCAGAAAGCTGAATATGAAAAACGCGATAAGGAGAGGGGTCAGGATGGCGCTGGTGGGTCCGGCAAAAAGGGTCATGGTGGTGGAGGAGGTCGCCGCGGCAAGGCCAAGCAGCAGAAAGAGAAGCCTGCTAGAGGCCGTGAAAAGAAAGAGGAAGACGATGGAAGTGACGAAGAGGATGACGACGAGTCCAGTGAACAAGAATTCCAGAAGGCAACTGAAGCCATGTGCATTGACGGAGGTGCATCTCTGCACTCCTCTCACCGCCAACTCAAGCATTGGGCGCGTGAGGTCAACGCAGCGGAACCGGCAATAGGCACCCAAAAGCCACTCAAATGGTCACACACGCCTATCATTTTCGATGCCGAGGATCACCCTGATCGCACAACCGCGGTCGGGTGTTTGCCGTTGTTGGTTTCACCGACAATTCGCAACCTTCAAGTCATGAAAATGTTAGTTGACGGTGAGGCTGGCTTGAATTTGATTTCTCCAGAAGTAATCAAGAGGCTGCAGATTCCCGACGAGGAACTCGAGAAAACTGGTACATTTCAAGGAGTGAATCCGGGAAGGAGCCAACCCAAGGGAAAGAGCACATTGCCGGTGACGTTTGGTGGGGAATTGAACTACAGAACAGAGAAGATTGTGTTTGATGTTGTTAAGATTCCCTTGCCGTATAATGGAATTCTTGGCCGCCCAGCTTTGACTAAGTTTATGGCAGCATCCCACTATGCCTATAACACGTTGAAAATGCCAGGGCCAATGGGTGTCATTTCCATCAACTCAGATAAGAGACTTGTCGGGCACGTGTCAGCATGCTAGAATACTACCCTCGAAGACTGTTGCGATCCACTACTTAGATAAGAGACTGTCATTTCCATCAACTCACATAATGTTACTGTTACCACTGCTATCAAAACTATCATATTACTTTTCTACTAATATTTTGCTGTAGGGAAATAACTTCTCAGGTGTGGTTGAATTGACAACTCAACTGCCAAGGCTTAGAAGTATGCTTTGGCTCCCCTTGTGTTGAATGAATAAATTTGGATGAAATACTACTCTCGAAGACTGTTGCGATCCCCTATACTTGTGGGTCACCAAACGTCCACAAAAATAGAAAGAGAGTTGTTGTCTGTTTGCTCGCCACCTAACAATAAAAACACCAGGGCACTTTTCTCTAAACATGCAGAATAGTCACCTTACATGTTTACGGTCCTTGTGGTGGAACCAATTCATCGGGGTTCAAGTCATAGACTTGTATGGGTGCTCGCATACTTTCTCCATTTATCAGACTTTCCAGCACTATTCTATCAGTAGTTTGACATGTTCGTCCCCTATGAGTTTCTTATAGTGACTTCATCAATCTCAATACATGTCAGCTTAATCTCTCGTGATCACATGCATAGGGTGTGTGTGTGCATGCGCGCATGCGCACTTACATTCATATGGGCGAGTGTGCTTGGGTGTTGTGACCGTTGGTATATGTACTATGATTCTCAAAGAAGTTACCGGGTTATGTTTTTAACAAGTTCTATTTCCCCGGGTTAAAATTATCGATGCGTTTATGTGTTAGCTACCACATTGCGGTGTGTATAATACCATATTATTTACACATAAGTTATGGGGATATGTTTTCCATAAATTTTTTCTTGTGTCAAGACCATCATCATGGTGTTTGTGCATGTGCAATTAGGTTTTGGGTGCATATATTACCATGCTATTTACACAGAAATTGCTGTTAGTACGTTTTCAATAACTTTTTGCCGATCAGAATTACCATGGTGTTTGTGCGTAAGGTATCAGGTCTACGTTGCTTGTATTTCCATGCTATTTACATAGAAGTTACAGGGGTATGTTTTTGACAACATTTTTCATGGATCAAAAGATAACATGGTGTTTGTAGGTGAGTTATAAGCTCTATGGTGCGTAAATTATAATGTTATTTACACAAAAGTTAACGGGAATGTGTTTTTCAATAACTTTTTGTTCTGGGTCAAAATTACCGTGGTATTTGTGAGTAAGTTATCAAGTCTGTAGTGCATATATTACCATGCTATTTAGACAAAAGTTACCGAGGGTAAGTTTTCAACAACTTGTTTTCTCGGGTCAAAAGTTACCACGGTGTTTTTACGTGAGTTATAAACTCTGCGATGCGTAATTTACCGTGCTATTTACACAGAAGTTACCAGAGGTATGTATTTATCATCTTTTTTCCCTGGCTCGGAATTACCATGGTGTTTGTGCGTAAGTTTTTAGGTTTGCTTTCTACACCGAAGTTACCGGGGTATGTTTCAACAAATATTTTTCTTCCGAGACAAAGTTACCATACACAAACGTTCTTGGAAATGTTTCAATCCATTATGAGCTAGATAGAAGGATAGCTCATCAAACAGAGGTTACATAAAGCACATATGCATTACTAATTCTATTATTAGACCGTCACGCAACCGTAAAACATATGCGACATCTGAGATTACACAACTCCAAATAGTTGTACATATGTTAAGAGTTCGAGTAGGTTATCTTACTAATGATTGTAACTTGTTCATTTTGTTTGTAGATATGTTGACTGCATTCAGGGATGATAGTGGTGATTTCAAAGCTGCCAACCCTGAAGACATTGATGCTTTTGTTGCACTCCACGAAGCTTCCTACCTGGCCTTCCCAGGAGAGCCATGCTTGACGATGCAAGAGCATTCGCCATCAAGAAACTTGAAGAACTGATTCGTCCATGTCCATCTCCATGTGGCCTGCTAGCCAAACGGAAGACAAGGAGACCTCCCGCGGCACTGGAGAGTTCCCAGGCTGCAGGCGTCATGGTCGCTAAAACAACACGCTGAAACAACACGGCTACAACGACAAAAGATTGAGCTGCCGGTAGATCGATCCTTCCATCCTACAGCTGGCAGTGGTCGACTTGAACCTTGTGCAGGCCGTCCATGGGCCAGAGCTCGTGGAGGTGACCAAATGGTGGAAGGAGACAGGGCTGAGCGAGAAACTATCATTCGCGAGGGACCATCTGGTGGAGTGCTTCTTCAGTAACTTTTTTTCCGGGTCAAAATTATCATGGTATTTGTGAGTAAGTTATCAGGTCTGTAGTGCGTATATTACCATGTTATTTAGATAGAAGTTACCGATGTAAGTTTTCAAGAACTTGTTTTCTCGGGTCAAAAGTTATCATGTTGTTTTTACATGAGTTATCAACTCTGCGATGCGTAATTTGTCATGCTACTTACACAGAAGTTACTGGAGGTATGTATTTATCATTTTTTTCCCTGGCTCGGAATTACCATGGTGTTTGTGCGTAAGTTTTCAGGTTTACTTTCTATACTGAAGTTACCGGGGTATGTTCCAACAAATATTTTTCTTCCGAGACAAAGTTACCATACAGATTACGTGTAAGTTATAGGTTTGTCGTGCCTAAATTACAATGTTATTTACACATAAGTTACCTGCATATTTACACTAAATAGTTGAAATTATTGTGACTTGCATGATCACGTGGTCAACAACAAAAAATACAACATCGGCTAGATAATCTCGGGCGTAGGATGCGGATCTCTTGGTGTGTGAGTCGTTCGGTAGTTTGGCAAAAAAAAACATGATTTGGCAGATACATTTTTTTGATTAATTAATATACTGAACGAAGCATGCATTATTTTTATAAAAGTTCAAATAAAGAAAATGTTGTTCACAAAGGAGCTTCCGCAAAGAAAAGATCATGGACGAGCTAGATCATCGGGAAGGTTCTAATGTCAACCACAATCACACCAGACGAATATCTCTAACGGTCTTATAATGATATACCCTTTTTATGTGAAGAAAATGATTGACCACCGAAGATCTTTTTTATGAAAAAGGCACACGGTCCACAGATTCACTAAGAAATAAATTGCTAGGATATTATGTACACTGCCAAGGACCAAGATGAACAGAAAACGGAGACCACACACGCCTGCCGTCATTCGCTATCGTTGTTCGCCGTCCATATGCGGATACCACATGTCCAGAGATATTTTGATCGAGTACATTTAGCTGCACTCTTTTCGTGCATAGTTCGTGAAAAAAGGACTGGAGTTTGTAACTCTACCTGGTCGTACCTGCCCACAACTCCCGGGTGCAACATTAGTATGTATCTATAAATAGCTTCCCATTTCATGGCATCGCGTGGCAACTTATCAAATTAGACTTTTCGAAGAGCCGAACTAGCTATCTCTTATCCGGTTCAGACCGGAGAAGGCGAAGAACACATCTCGTTGTCTAGCCTTACATACATCGAGGTAGATAGAACTAATGGCGTCGGCTGCTGATGCAACCATGTACGCCGACCGGTTCCCGCCGGCTGAGTTGCACCGGCGGCCGGTGGACTACCAGCCCAAAACCTAGGACTACGACTCCATTTGCTCGTTGCAGCAGCAGGCGCACCAAGACGACAAGGTGCATGCACGATCAGCTGAATTTTTCTTTCATTTTTTCCCTACTCAATTTTCTTTTCCGTGTCCGACCATGGCGAGCCGCAGGGTTGGGTGGGTCAGCGTTAGGGGAGGGACTTTAATTCGGTGACGAGGAAGAAGGCCATGGGGTCAAGCTCATCGGTGCCATGTCAATGCTAGTGTGTTTAGGGCGGCATCACGCCAGGGCCGAGGAGATGGCGGCCCAAGGTGATTTGCCAAACGTGCCGGTTGAAGAAAGAGAGGGGGTGCGGGAGGTTTTTTTTTTTTTTTTTTTTACTTTAGAATTGATTATTCCTCTGTAGACTTGGAATAGCTATTTATAAGTTGATATTTCTCTATCGTTTCTTTCTACATAGTCTTCCTGATTAGATCCAACAGTGAACCGAGCAATAGATATTTCCCTGTCGCGTGAAAAATAGCAAATACGTTGTTTTCACTATTCCAGAGAATAGCAAAACAGTTCAAGTGTCCAAAACGGCCATAGAAATAAAAAGGAAATTTTTGTCTTTTTGCTGGCCACCTAACACTAACAATCACCGGAGGCACTTACCTCCAAAACGCATAGAATAGTCAAACATACAATCTAGATGACATAGCTCTAGAGCTCAACGCAAACTAAGCATAGCATAAATGGTTAGAGTCGTTGTGCTGAAACTAGCCTACCTGGGTTTAGGTCACAGATTTGACACGGGTGCTCGCATATTTTTTGGTTTAGTATAGTCTTCCCAAAGCAATTCTTTCAGCGGTATGATATCCCTGTCGGCTACGAGGTGCATGTGACGACTTCGTCAATCCCAAAACCTGTCAGCTTAGTCTATCCAAGTTGATCATATGGATAGGGCATGTGTGTGCGTTTATATACATCTGGGTAAGTATGCGCGCGTGTTGTGAGTGTCTGCGTCTATACTCTGTTTCTCGAAGAAGAGCTTGATGAGAAGTGCTTCCAATCAAAACAAATTACAACCAAAAGATCCAAGGTGATATGATGCTATCGCCTATCGGGCAGCTGAGTGTCAAATAGCCACTACGTCAAAGTGCCTGCTAACATGTCTGGATGTTGCGTGTTTGTTAAAGAAAAGAGCTTACAATCATAACAAATTACAACCAAAAGATCCAAGGTGATGCGATGGTATTGGGCCAGCTAAGTGTCAAATAGGCACTACGTTTAAGTGCCTGTTAATTACCAATTTACCATGCATGCATGAAGATGGAGGAGTACCATATATATGTATTCGTAACATATTTGAAACCTGAAGGAGCTAGTTTTTAAAGGCAAGGAGCTAGTTAGATACTGACCTGCCGTATGGGTGGTGGCGGCAGCAAGGAAGAGGCCGTGCCGCGTTGGCGGACACCATCACCGAGAACTGGAAGGAGGTGAACAGGGAGGCCGCCTTGAGCAGCAGCACTGGGACCGGGAGCGCGGCCAACCGCGTCTGCGTCAACCTGGCGAGGACCATCCTATGCATCTAGCAAGACGGCGACGGCTTCACCTCGTCAATGGATAGCCGGAAACGACTGGTCATGGACATGCTCTTCACGCCTGTTGATCTGGACATTTGTGGCCCATGGTGATGTGTCGTCAGGTACAACGTACGGGCATGTGTCACGCAAGCCACATGAATCACAATAATCTTGATAAGCTGACTAAGATGTTTCTGCATTTGGCATACACAAGTACAGTTTGGTCCACGAATTTATTAAAAAGTCGCAAATCTGTGGAACACGTCTTCGAACAGTGCAGGTTCAGTTTTGGTCCAAATTAATCATCCACATAACTCTGAGCTGTGATTTTGTCATTTCTGCATCGATTCCTTCTAAGACATGCTCTGTCGACCCCGTATCTCCCAGAGTAGTTTTCTAAGGTACTTCCGAGCATATTACTTCCCTGGGAAAATGAATTACCTTTTTTTTAACCACAAACCGTAGAACTATTGTAATTTTCATTCATAAACAAAGTATGGTACAAAGTGGAGAGGAAAAAAGTGGAAGAAATAGAAAGTAAATAATAAGATGTTTACCTGACAGTCTGGTACCTTCGAGTATCCCGCTCTTCTGGGAATTGCGTTTCCCTTTCGACCATTCAACTTTTGAACATGTGCGGCACTACTCATGATTTTCCATAACTTCCGATTAGTTACTTTACCAGAGTAACGGTCAATTTCTGCTTTCTATATAAATAGTCCCTCACACCCCTCGAGTAGATGAGTGAGTTGCCATCCATTTTGTGACACTTGTGAAAGCCTAGAGAGCAGGACCTTCAGGGTTTGAAGGACAAACTACTCCCTTTATTGAACCAAAAAATGGGAAACTTATGGGCTACGTACGAAAGAAACTTACAGACTATAACCAATCCCTCCCCCCCCCCCCCCCGGTGATTTCCAGGGTGGGCCCTGCTGCCCCCGATTTTCCAATTAAACATTGCCAACTCAGTTTGTAGAGGTCTGGAGCTTCTCCACGGCGATGCCTTCAAGAAGGTAACACCCAAGCTGAATATGTCGAACTTATTTGAGATTAAATTATTGTTAATGTATTCTGGCGGTAAATACCCACTGCATCACACATCATATATATAAATGCTACTGATACTAAACATTTAATTAAAATATAGTTACCTTCTCAAATTTCGTTGACATTAAGAATGCTTACATTGTTCCTAATGAACTATTTGTGGCTCGAGTTTTTTCATCTCTGAGGAGCCTTGACATCCCAAAATCTGGAATTCTCGGAACCATGTTCTCATCCAGTAATACATTGGCTGGCTTTAAATCCAAATGATAAATAGGAGGTTTTAATTCATTGTGCAGGTATTTCAAACCCTGGCAAATCCCCTTAATTATTCCATAGCCTGTCTGCTAATCATATCTATCACATTCATCTGCAGAACCAAATTAGGAGAATTCGATCCCGAGATGTAAATTTCAAATAATGATATCTTAACATGCTAACTAAAACAAGAAGAACATCTTCATTACCAGAAAGATACTTGTCAAGGCTTCCATTAGACATATACTCCAAGCAGAGCGCTCCGTGTGTCTTTTCACCAATAACCAATTTACCTTTGTACTCTACCTGTACTTCCTTAATATTGTGGCAATAGCCAACTATTCGCACAATATTTCGGTGTTGCAGCATTGTAAGATTTTTAAACTCATTCTGAAACTGCTCGTCATCAAGTCCTGGCATATCATAGAGCATCTTGACAGCAATCATTTCACCATGTTGATGCACTCCCTATCCAACATTTCACATGGTTATTCATAGTTATATATACATACAACATGCGTAAAGCAGTAAATGTAATGTTCAAATGTGACCCAAATAATTTACTGCTAGGTGAGTCCGTACCTTTTCCAGGAGCTATCCGTGCCAGCACTGTCTTGAAGGAACCAAGCTGCGAGTCGAGGCAAACGTGGTCCATACTTAAGTTATACCTTTTCCGGTAGTAGTCCGGGCTCAGCGCAAACGAGCCCCACACAGCGAAGTTGGCACCCGTCGGGAACTGCCCCTTATTCTCCTCAGGCCCGCTCGGCGGCAGCAGTGGCAGGCCCAACGCTTGCGCTGACACAGGCACCAAATTTAGAAATCGAGCACGAGTGAAGTACACTTGCGTGCGAACGTGCACTCACCGTAGAAGTCGACGATTAGACGCCCGTCGGAGCAGCGGCCAGTGCGGTGGTGGAAGTAGGTACCTCCATAAGGGGGCATCCACATCGAACCTGTGCGGAAGTTGCCGGTGTCAATGATGGAGTCGCCGAAGGCGAAGATGCGCTTGAAGCAGCCGCACGACCCGAGATCGGCGTTGACCAACAGGAATGCAAAGACGAAGAGAACGACCATGGAAATGGTGATCCCCATTTTAGTACTCCCCGTTCTTTCACTAGCTGTTGTCCTTGTATACAACCTAGTTAGCTAACTATCTAGCACGAGAAAAAAGGCTAGATGCTAGCTGCTTAAGAGTAGAAGTGTTCAAGATTGACTTTTTGTTTTGTATTCCGGATGAGTTCCTTTGAATCCCTTTTATAGCACATTATGTGGTCAAGTGTATTTATCAAGATGCATCGATATTATTACTATTTTCTTAGCGGCGTGTATCTTACTAGCCCGCAATACTTCCATGCAATTTAATGGTTTGTGCACTGTGAAGATATCACGATTAAAATATCATTCGTTACAAATGCAGTCTTTTGGCAATTAAATTGGTGTTTATCTTTTTTTTTTGCGGGTGTTTATCTGACTACCCACACAACACAATATCTCCTTGCAATTAAATTGGTCGGCATTGTGAAGATATCAGAAAATACACCTATATCTTCGATATAAATGCAGTATTTGTGAAACATAAGATTTGGCTTTTATGGCATTAATTCATCCACCTTTTTTTATGGGCATGAATGATATATAGTCAGCATTCAAAACGTGTTTATGTTCTTGATTACGCTGACAACAGGATTAATTGAGGAAATATTTTAATATTTGCCACATTTAATGAGTATATTGTGGAAATATTGTAATACTCACCACATTTAGCGAAAAACAATATACTGATCTCATGTGCTAAATATAAAATTATTTCCTCAATATTTCATCAATTAATGCTCATGTTATACATCGTCTAAATACTTACAACGACAATACATTTTACATGCTGACCACATATCATGCAAGCTCATATATAGAGTGCATGAATTAATGACATCAAAGATCAAATCTTATCTTCTAGAAAGACTGCATTTGTATAGAGCAGAAAGATACACCACACTTGATGATCGAGAAATTGTTGTCCTCCTCTGATGAGATCCAATGTTTTTCAAGAGGTATGTGGTAGGTCGTCGTTTTATAAGGCTAACAACGTGGTGAACATGCAAAACTGCACTGAAGTAACATTTATATATTTCTAGTAATTGTTCAGAAATATGGCTAAGACCCTTTATTCACATAATTTTCAGTGAAATCCTCACTTCATGTCATACTAATATGTTGGCCCAAACTAAAACTATTTGCAAATTTATAACCAAAGTAAAATTACTGCAAAAATGTGTAGAAATAACTTATATTCATATAATGGGTAGGAACTTATCTCTTGTAATCAGTATCATGATTTTTAACATGTCAATGTAAGAAAAACAATAGTGCATAAACTTCTGCAGATTCGATTCAACCCTTTAATCTCTCTGATTTGCGTACCTTAACATCTCCATAATTCATGTGGAATCTTCAATATCGACCATATAGAGTATCCTTAAAAGTGTTTTCTCTCCCCTCTACCTCTTCACTTCAACTGTTCCCCCAATGGATGAAGAACTAACCGTCACTATATATGTTATGTGTGTGCACCTGAGTCCTCTCGTCTCATTATGCGACGTTCTCCTACGCTCCAAAACAATTGTGTGATTGTCCGTGTGACTGCAGCCGTGTATCCGGGAGTGAGCACCAAATGACCGAAATGTCAAACCTTTATAGGCCTCGGGGTGTCGCTTTGCGCATACGTGTCCCTCGGTGAATACACACGTTAACACTAACAGATCCGTTGCTTCAAGAGCCAAGTCATCTCTTGAATCAATGGGCAAGAAATTATCACCATATATATTTTCTTGGACACATACACCATAATTAATTTGAATATTAAGGGCCAGCAAAAAGAGGGACATTAACCCTAGATTGTATCAAGTATTTATAGAACCTCTCAACTTTTAATTAACTGTAATTTACATTACTATATCCAATATTTGAAAATATATTACAGTAAAATATTTTGAATTGTAGTTTATACATGATGCATGAGAGGATCTAGTAATGGCGAAGCATTTTAGGATACATCGCGTTTTTCTTTGATCCAATCCACTAGTACAAAAATTGTCTATTTTATGCTGACTTTGCATGTCAGTTAACAAATTCCCTGAAGTCCAGAACCATTTCGATTCTCATGTTAGAGCACAACATACAAATTAGTCTGTATGTAAGTATCAGTTTGCGATGTATCGATCAATTGCTTGTTCACGAAAAGCCACCTAAACTCGCAGCCACTATGAATTGGCCACACATGCATCAACATGTGAGATAATGAGCTGACACAATGCAAATTAAACACGATAATAGAAACATACTAATGGAAAAGCAACGACAAGAGGAATATCTTTTTTCAGGGATACAAGGAATGTCTATCATAGGCTTATCATATCCAGCTGCTTAGCCGAACCTTATTATCAAGTAACATGAAAATAGTACGCTACTAGTAATATATCCGAGCGAATTGAGTTTTGAGTTTCCCACCAACTTTTTCTTTTGTAGATTAGAGCACATATGTACTAGAGACAAAGATGGTGCTTGGTGCAAAACAAACTAAATTTCTACTATTAAACGCAAGTTGGTCGTTGTACGTTCACTCTTGCCTCAACCCCCCCCCCCCCCCCCCCACCCCCAATTTTAATTTTCCCACCTGTCTAGCCCCCATGCCATACATTAACTCAACTAAATGAAATCAAATCGGACAAAAACCTCAACTAAACCAAAACTATACTTGTGTTCCCCTACTCATACCCAAACCAAATTAAATGTTACCAAAACCTCGACTAAATTAAAAAAAAATTCTTGCCTTCCCCTATCCACACTGAAATGAAATAAAATCTTACCAAAATCCATAATGGTGGGTGTGAGGTATATGTCCGACATGATTGGTGTTGGACCACTAGAATGTACTAGTAGAGCGCCCAGGCATTGCCACGGGCAAACAAATGGATCTATCATGAGTCACTCAACTTCATCTTTTCAATCATTGTGTTATTACTTCACTATGCTGTCACCCCATTCGAAATCAGTGTTCTCTCCAAGTCTATCAAATTATTGAGTCCTAGCATCCCTAACACATGGACTAACATATGAATACGAGTCGCTTGGCTTCAACTATACATTGCCACCCAGCTCAAATTCGCATATGTTTTCTCCAAGTTTGCCAAATTGCCATAGTCATTCCCATCATCGTAACTTTGAATGTCTTCCAACATTCGCCATCCACTCCCTCAAGTTTTGACCAATTTAACAAAATATTCATATAATTTTGCAATGTTTATACATCAAAAATCTCAAATTGCTCTCATTTTTCTTTTTAAAGCATTGCATTAGCGCTGATAGTTCCACTCGTACGAACCCTCCTACCCCAAGATTAAAATCACTCATACGAAGGAAAATAGCTAGAATCGTATCATATGCACATAATGATCGAGGTGTAGCACTTGTGTTGTCGAATTTGCTGTTATAAAAGCAATTTGTTTCTGCTTTTGTCCACTAAAATCACATGAAACAAGTTCTTGTCTCACTTGAATTGATGACTCGTGCAGCATATTTGTATTCTGGTATGCAAATGATTGCATGCATCATCATCCCTTTAGCTGGCTATTATGACACAACTTCATGACGGAGCATCCAGTCCTTGCTCTCTGCACTTCCCTATTTCTCTCACATGCTCGTGCTCCTTGCCCTTTCCGTTGACACAACAACTTTCACCAAGTAGGGGATCCCAACAATGCAAAATTATGTCACAGAAAACCGAATCAATATCGGATGTGCATATTTTTCTATCTCAGCCATTTACAATCCCTCAAATGATTCTCCATATTTCTCCTACAGCCTAAGTTGCCAAACTTTATCATGGTTCAGGAGCAGTTGTCCAGAACGCCTAAGAATAACAAAACAGTTCAGGTGGCCACGACGCTTACATTTATATTGGAGAGTGTGCTTGGGTGTTATGAACATTGGCATATGTATTGTGTTTCTTAAAGATGTTACCGGGGGCATGTTTTCAACAAGTTTTATTTCCCTGGGTTAAAGTTATCGCTGTGTTTGTGTGTTAGTTACCACCCTTGCGGTGTGTATAATACCATGTTATTTACACATAAGTTACGGGGATATGTTTTCAACAAACTTTTTCCTGGGTCAAGATCATTACCATAGTGCTTGTGCGTAAGGTATCAGGTCTACATTGCTTATATTTCATGCTATTTACACAGAAGTTATAGGGGGTATGTTTTCAACAATTTTTTTCCTAGGTGAAAAGTTACCATGGTCTTTGTACGTGAGCTATAAGGCCCATGCTATGGAAAATGTTTCAATCCATTACAAGTTTGATAGAAGGGTAGGAGTAACCTCATCAAACAGAGATTATATAAAACACTTATTCATTACTAATTATTCTAGTTATTAGACCGTCATGCAAACCGTAAAACCCATGCGACCATCTCCAAATCGTTGTAGATACCTTAAGAGTTTGTGTAGATTATCTGAGTAATTTGTTTTTCTTTTGTAGATATGTTGAGTGCATTGAGGGATGAGACTGGTGATTTCAAAGCAGCCAACCCCAAGGACATTGATGGATTCGTTGCACTCAACGAAGCTTCCTACCTGGCCTTCCCGGGAGATGCCATGCTCGATGAAGCAAGAGCATTCGCAGTCAAGAAACTCGAAGAACTGATGCCGTCCATGTCGATCTCCATGGGGCCTGCTAGCCAAACGGAAAGGCAAGGAGACCTCCCGGAGCACGGGAGAGTTCCCAGGCTGCAGGCGACATGGTCAGTGAAACAACACGGCTACAACGACAAGAGCCGCCTGAATATCGATCCTTCCATTCTACAGCTAGCTGCGGTCGACTTCAACCTCGTGCAGGCCGTCCATGGAGGAGAGCTCGTGGAGGCGAGAAGCTACCGTTTGCGAGGGACCGTCTCGTGGAGTGCTTCTTCGGCGCGGCGTGCATAGCGCCGGAGCCCCGCCTCGCCGGCTTCCGCGAGGTTCTGGGCAAGGTGGGCTCCCTCATCGTCCACCTCGACGACGTCTACGACATCTATGGCACGTTTGACGAACTGGCCGCTTTTACCGATGTCGTCGGCAGCTGGTGGGAGTGGGACGACGATGCGGCGCTGCCGGAGTATATGAAGGCGATGTACTCGGCCATCAGATCGATGTCGACGGAGGCAGCAGATCGTGTGATGAAGGAGCAAGGATACGATGTGCTGTCGCTCTACAAGAAAGCAGTAAGATCTGTTTATTTTCTTCTTCTTTCGATTTGGATTCTTCTGATGATCGTTGGATAAACATGCCTGTGGAATTGTGGATGCATGCAGTGGCACGAACTGTGTAAGGCGTTCCTTACAGAGGCCAAGTGGCAGCACGAGGGGCGGATGCCATGCTTGGAGGAGTACCTCCAGAACGGGTGGGTCACGTCGACGGGGCCTCTCCTGCTGCTCCACGCTTTCACCATGCTCCAGCAGCAACAGCAGATGGATTCATGGCTGCGGAAAAACAAAGACAGCGACGAAATGGTCATGGTGTACCCGAAGATGGTCGAGCTATGTTCCACGATCTTCCGGCTCTGCAACGACTGCGCGACCCACGAGGCCGAAGCCGAGCGGGGCGAGGCGGCGTCGGCCATCACCTGCCGCATGGGCGGCGACGCGAGCAAGGAAGAGGCCTGCACTGCCGTGGCGGACGCCATCGCCGAGACATGGAAGGAGGTGAACAGGGAGGTCGCCTTGAGCAGCAGCACCGGGGCCGGGAGCGTGGCCAACCGCGTCTGTGTCAACCTGGTGAGGACCATCCAATGCATCTATCAAGACGGCGACGGCATCACCTCGCCCAAGGACAGCCGGAAACAACTCGTCAAGGACATGCTCTTCACGCCTGTTGATCTAAACATTTGTGGCGTACAGTAGAGCCAAGCTTTTCATGGTGATGTGACGTTAGGTACAACGTAGGGGAATGTGTAACGCAAGCCACACACGAGTCACATGGCCTGTTTGAAAGAATCTATAAGCTGATTAGGATGCTTTCGCAATTGGCATACGCACGTACAGTTTCGAGAAATCTTAAGATGGTCCCAAATGATTCTAAGCCGTTCATTTACTTTGGGCTAATGGATAGGATAATCTGTTACCTCATGGAGGGTAACAAGTCACTTTGACCTTCAGTCTTTTTTTCAGTTAGTTTTCTTGGGGTGGAACCAGCCCACCAGGGTTCAAGTTCTAAATTTGGCACTGGTGTTTGTATTGTTCTGGATTTATTTCGGGCTTTCCGGCGATGTAGCTTCAGTGGGAGGCGACGGTCTTGTCGACTTTAAAGCTCCTGTGTTGACTTCATCAATCTCAAGATATTGTGGCGGCTCAGTATCTCAAAAGATGCTCATAGGGGTAAAGTGTGCGTGCGCACGTTGATAGGGGTGAGTGTATGTGTGTGTCTGCGATTGTACTATGTTCAAGAAAAAGATAGCTAGTAATAACTGCAAAAAAAAAAAAAAAACTATCCTCCCTCATGAATAGTAAAATAAAAAAAAATAGTAAACAAAATTAAATAAATCGGATTTTTTTTGGGAACAAACATTGGAGGATTCCCAACATGCATGCAAATTTTCACGAAAAAACAACATTCCAAAATGCTTCCGTAAAAATAGAAATTGATGCTCGAAAAAGTCTGTTTTTGAAAGCATTTTGGAGCTTTTTTTTACGGAAAAATTTGGGAATGTTTAATCTTCTTGAAAATTTGCACGTATGTTGAGAATTCATCAATGTTTGTTCCCAAAATAATTCAGTTTTTTAACTATTTTTTTGATTTTATTGTTCACAAGGGTGCATATGAGGTCACGAGCAGAAGGGCACTTTCATTTCTAAGGGCTAATTATGTAATTACATATCATTACCTTCGATTGATTAGCAAGTATTGAATGGGATGAATTACGACTTCATGGCCTGAACGAACATATCATCTGCTTGTTAATTCGTCAGTGTGTGCGCTTCCTATTCCCTTCATCCCATAATATAAGAGCGTTTTTTGACACTCGGAAGGAGTAGATGGTTAGGAATCACCTGAGAGTGATATTGTCCGGGCGTACCCGAAGCTCGTCAAGCTTTGTTCCATGATCTTTCGGCTCTGCAAGGACTGTGCGACCCACGAGGCCGAGTCAGAGCCGGGCGAGGCGGTGTCGGCCATCACCTGCCGTATGGGTGGTGGCGGCAGCAAGGAAGAGGCCGTGCCGCGTTGGCGGACACCATCACCGAGAACTGGAAGGAGGTGAACTGCGTCAACCTGGCGAGGACCATCCTATGCATCTAGCAAGACGGCGCGGCTTCACCTCGCCCATGGATAGCCGGAAACGACTGGTCATGGACAAGCTCTTCACGCCTGTTGATCTGAACATTTGTGGCCCATGGTAGAGCCTAACTTTTCATGGTGATGTGACGTCAGGTACAACGTACGGGCATGTGTCACGCAAGCCACATGAATCACAATAATCTTGATAAGCTGACTAAGATGTTTCTGCATTTGGCATACACAAGTACAGTTTGGTCCACAAATTTATTAAACTCGCAAATGTGTGAAACACGTCGTCGAACTGTGCACGCAGGTTCTGTTTTGGCCCAAATCATCCACATAACTCTGAGCTGTTGTCATTTCTGCACCGATTCCTTCTAAGACATGCTCTGTCGACCCCATATCTCCGAGAGTAGTTTTCTAAGGTTCTTCCGAGCATATTACTTTCCTGGGAAAATGAATTACCTTTTCTTTTGAACCACAAACCGTAGAACAATAGTTCTACGTTAATTTTCATTCATAAACAAAGTATGGTACAAAGTGGAGAAGAAAAGAGTGAAAGAAATAGAAAGTAATAATATGATGTTTAGCGGACAGTCCGGTACCTTTGAGTATCGCGCTCTTCTGGGAATTGTGTTTCCCTTTCGACCATTCAACTTTTGAACATGTGCGGCACTACTCATGATTTTTCCATAACTTCCGATTAGTTACTTTACCAGAGTAAACGTCAATTTCTGCTTTCAATATAAATAGTCCCTCTGACACCTTAAGTAGATGAGCGAGTTGCCATCCATTTTGTGACACTTTGTGTAAGCCTACAGAGCAGGACCTTCAGGGTTTGGAGGACAAACTCCTCCCTTTATTGAACAAAAAATGCGAAACTCCCCCCCCCCCCCTTCCCCCCCCCCCCCCCCCCCCCCCCCCCCCGATTTCCAGGGTGGGCCCTGCTGCCCCCGGTTTTCCAATTAAACATTGCCAACTCAGTTTGTAGATTACTTCCCATAGCATTTCCCCGTTGGTCTAGCCAAGTTCTTATTGAACAAATCCTTTGTGCTTCATATCTATTTGCTTCAAGTCTATCTTTGTGAGAGAGATCCTATGGGTTCCTGAAGGTGTTTGATCGAAGGAACTTTGATGAGTTTATCCATGTGACTTTGATTTGCTTGATAATTTTGTAGGTTGTGCGCTTCCTAGATAGTTAGGAGCCACTTGAGAGCCTTCAAGAGTTATGAAGGAATCAAGAGTTTCTACATGTCCCGGTGAACATCCTTGTTGAATATATGTATAGGCTATCATCGCATGTATGGTTAGGATCTTTTCCTACCAAGCCCCGCCTCCTATTTCCTTGTATAGTTCAGGCCGTGGGCTACATCCTCTACATATATACGTGCGTGTATGCACCCAATCTAATTGAGAGTTGCATTGCCTAACAATATGGTATCAGTTTCCCTAACCCGATCCTAAACCTAAGTCTTCCGCCCCTGCCGCCGCCGCCCCATCTAGGTCGCCGCCGCCGTGTTGGCGCTGCCCCTCCTCGCAGCACCGCTCTTCTTCTTCCTCGAGCTGCTCTCACTTGTGATTTCTCTCAAGAACACACACTATGAAAAGGACTCCAAGAAAACACACACACGCATATACCAAGAAGAGCACACAAGCTTTGTCCAGAGGCACTCTTACTTGGCAGCCACAAACACTACATTGTTTCTCCAGCCCTCACGGCCCCGTTTTCCATTACTCAACTCAACTTATATACAAAGAGGATGGCACTCCTGCCATGCAGAATCCACGCCACGACTTGACCCACTACTCCACTAACTAAATCACCAACAAACTACTAGTTACCTGCAGCACGTCCGCCGCTCGTGCGGTTCTCCACAACGGCCACACCACCCGGCCAACTAACAAACACATGCATGCAAACTAACTCAGCCTATTCTCTTGACTAATAATGCTTATCTAAACTACCATGCATCACTAGTACTCACGTGACATGCAACACGCCCATCATGCACACTTGGACATGGACAAGACATGTCAAGGTTAATCCTAACACGCCGCACCACTTCTGCCGCCGCCGCACCACCTCGGTCGCCGCCGCTCCTTCCCCTAGCCGCCGCAGCTCACTCCTACCCTCTTGCTTCTCGCCATGGCCTCACCTGTCTCCTCCGCCTCCGGTGCCACCAATCCCTTTGTCGGTCCCGATCCCATCCTCATCCGCGATCTCAACATCCACGGCCGTGTTCCCGTGTGCCTCGATCACTCCACCTCCACCTCCACCTACTACGCCTGGAAAACCTACTTCTCCTTGGTGTTCCGTGAGTACCATCTTCATGATCACATCGACGGCTCCGTCGACCCAAGCCTCATGCATGGCAATGACGAGTGGATGACCATCGACGCCACGCTCATTCGTTGGTTCTACCTCACCATCTCCAAGGATCTCTTCCACACGGTGGTCAGCGAAGAGGTTGATGCCCTCGCTGTTTGGATGAAGCTCAACGGGCTCTTCACCGACAATCAACTATAGCGCCGGGTCTTCCTTCAACAGGAATTTTTTGGGTGCCACCAACCCGACTCGCCCATTGATGATTTTTGCATGCGTCTCAAGAAACTTGCTGATGAGCTCCGTGATCTTGGTGAGACGATCTCCGACGAGCTCCTCCTCAGTACTCTCACCGCCGGCCTCAACGAGGAATTCGGCAACGCCGCTTCGAATCTCACCTTGATCCCCTCACCGACCTTCCCCAAGGTTGTGGCATACTTACACTTGGAGGAGTGTAGGATGAAGATGGCGAAAACCAGGGCTACCCACACCGCCCTCGCTGCTGGGACACCCCGTGGTGGTCAACAGCAGCAGCACTCACAGCCGCCCCCTGCGCCACGGTTCCCCACGCCGGCACCGCAATACCCGCCGCCGCTGCCGGCGGGCTTCTTCCAGCAGTAGCAGCCGCCACAGCCGGCCTCCTCTGACCGCCGTCGTGGTGGGCGCCGTGGCCGCAAGCAGCAGTCCAACGCCCCTGGAGGTGCGCCCCGCCAGCAGCAGGCTCCGACGCCGTGGGCCGCCGCCCAGAACCCTTGGACGGTCCTTGTGCATGCATATAGCATGCCCGTCCCACGTCCTCCCGTGCCTGGCATCCTTGGCTCGTGCCCAGCCACGCATCAGGCGGTGTACGCTGCGCCACAGCAGCCTGGACAGCAGCATGGTGGGCTTCCCATGCTCCTGCCCCCTCCACAGCAGCATCAGACGATGTACGCTCCACCACAGCAGGTCGGCGCCCCCTACTACAACCACCCGGCGCCCCCACTCCCTCCTGCACCATGGGACCCGGCACTGCTCGTGCCTCTTCACTCCGCCCCTACACCAGCAAACTACACGGGTGGTGGTGACTGGTATATGGACACCGGAGCCACCGCTCATATGACTTCTCATCCCGGTAACCTCCACACTTCATATCCTGTCAGTACTTCCACTCGTATAACTGTCGGTGATGGTTCATCACTTCCCATTACATATATCGGTCATGCTTCGTTTCCATCCACGTCCATGCCTTTGTCATTATCTAACATACTTGTGTCTCCTGATCTTATTAAGAACCTTGTTTCAGTTCGTTCTTTTACTCGTGAAAATCTTGTCACCGTTGAATTTGACGAATTTGGTTTTTCTGTCAAGGACGCCCGTACCCGGATGGTGCTCCACCGATGTGATAACCCCGACGAGCTCTACCCGGTCCACCCACCCGCCTCCACCACCACCTCTCCAGTCGCCCTCTCCGCCGGTGTGGATCTTTGGCACGCTCGCTTGGGTCATCCCAACCCCGCCACCCTTCGTCATATTCTTCAGAGTTTTTCTTTCACTTGTAATAAGATCGAAGATCACACTTGTCATGCGTGTCATCTCGGAAAACATGTTCGTCTTCCCTTTAGCGCATCCTCCTCGGTTGCATCGTATCCGTTCGAACTACTTCATAGTGATGTGTGGACTTCTCCAGTTGCGAGTAATACATGCTATCTTTATTATCTTGTCATTCTTGATGATTTTTCGCATTATGTGTGGACCTTCCCGTTGCGGTGGAAATCCGATGTCATATCCATCCTCACCGCCTTCTACTCTTAAGTCACCACGCAGTTTGGTCGCCCCATTCATGCCCTTCAAACTGACAATGGGAAGGAGTTCGATAACCTTGTTGTCCGCACTCTTCTCGCCACACATGGCACGATCTTTCGTCTCACATGCCCCTACACTTCGCAACAAAATGGGCGCGCCGAACGGGTCTTACGCACTCTTAACGATTGCGTCCACACACTACTATTTCATGCTAACGTGCCACCCCGGTTTTGGCCTGACGCCCTCGCCACCACATCCCTTCTTATCAATATCCGGCCATCCCGTGTTCGCGGCAACTTTGCACCACATCACTTGCTTTTTGGGAGCCCGCCGTCCTATGACGACCTACGCATTTTCGGATGTCTTTGTTATCCTAGCATAGCCTCCACCACCCCACATAAACTTGCTCCTCGCTCCCTCGCATGCATCTTCCTCGGCTATCCCCCTAACACCAAAGGCTACCGCTGCTACGATCCTATCTCACATCGTGTATTCACTTCACGACACGTTTACTTTGACGAGAAGGTTTTTCTGTTTTAGCAGGTGCCATCGGTCGTCGCTCCGTCACCCTCGCCGCCAGCCACCGGCGGCTCGTCGTCGGCTCCTCGCGGTGTGCGCTCTCGGGCTGCTCTTGGGCCGCCCCTGGCTTCGGGCCGCTCCCGCATGCTGCGGGTACTGCTGCCACGACAACCTCTTCACCGACCAGTTCGGCTGCCACGGCAGTGTTTTCAGGTCCCAGCGCTGCTGCCACGGCAGAGAATTCGGCGCCCAGTTTTGCTGCCACGGCAGACTTTTCAGTCGCCAGTTCCGCTGCCACGGCAGCCGACGCAGCCACACCGGCGCCCTCCTCACCTGCCACCTCGGCTGCCACGGCAGCGCCCACGGCGTCCTCCGACATGGCGGCCCCTCTCTATCTCTTTCTTCATATTTATAGCATTTGCATAGGAGTACGTATATAGCTAGACTCTTGCATGAGAGCCCACTCCTACCATTTCGCCATGTCTCTTTCCTCCACATAGGCAAAAGTGCCATGTAAACGGGCTATAAGCCCATTATTGTATTTGCTCTAATTAGATGTCAATTACTAGTATGTAATTGGAGTATGCAGAAATGACAGCCAATTGACCAGCATGTTGACCTGTAGGACGAGGCAGGAACAAGCTAAGGACTGATTGTCTAGGAGAGATTCACAATAGTTGCAAAATAAACTATTGAGCTATTTTACAACCGTATTGGTTTCTGATTGTCGAATGAAATTATTTGACTCAAGGGTATAGATGAACATTCAAGAGGACGAGTGCCTGCACTGCCTGAGAAAAGACATTCACAATAGAAGCTACCTGACCATTGAAAAAATAAATCAAAATAACACGTATGTAATAAATAAACATATATTGGACAAAGTGCGCACTTGCGCAACTTCTATAATTTGATACAAGAATAGTTGGTCAGGAAGGGGCTTCCGCTAAAGAAAGATCATGGAGGAGCTAGATCTTTAAGATTCTAATGCCAACCACATCCACATCACACTAGTAGAAAACGGACCTTTTGTCCGCAGCTTTAGTCCCGGTCGGGTTTTGAACCGGCACTAATGTGACCATTAGTCCCGGTTCGGGACGGGCATCATTAGTCGAGGTTCGTTCCGGACCTTTAGTCCCGGTTCGTAACACGAACCGGGACTAATGTGGTGGTGGCAGGCTGGTGTCAGCTGGGGCCCCCACGAGCCCCTTTAGTCCCGGTTGGTATCACCAACCGGGACTACAGGCCCCCCCTTTAGTCCCGGTTCGTAACACGAACCGGGACTAAAGGGTGGTGGCAGGCTGGTGTCAGCTGGGGCCCCCACGAGCCCCTTTAGTCCCGGTTGGTATCATCAACCGGGACTAAAGGCCCCCCCTTTAGTCCCGGTTGGAGATACCAACCGGGACTAAAGATCCCCTATATGAATTCGGCCAGCCCGATCACAGTACTCCTCCCTTTTTTTTCCCTTCTTCCCCTCCTTTGTTCTTCCCTCTTCCTCGAGCTCATCCTCCATTTTTGCCAAAATTTGTCAAGATTTGGAGGCACCCCATCCATCCAAGTGTTCACAAAGGTTAGCAACTTTGTCCTTTCATCTCTCATTGCTAGATTAGCTCTTGCAATGCTCTATAAGTATAGTGATTTGTGGGTTTTAGTTTGGGAGTATTTATATGTGGTAGTTCATTTGATTTATATGCAATTTGAGCTCAAATTAACTTCTTACTTTGCATGTGTAGGTGTGGTTTACTTAGTGCCTTCCCGTCCCCGTCCTAACCACCGTCGATCGCCCGCACCGTCCCGTCGCCGTCACCACACCTTGGTGAGCCTCTTGTTCGTTCTTATCCTTTTTATAAAAAAAAATCTTATTTGTATGATTTAGATAGTTAATTGTATAATTTTCTTACATGTATGATTGTTTGTTATACATAGTGCCATGACTTTGATATCCGTCCCCGTCGGCCCTCGTCCGGTTTATGATTCGGATGTGGTATATATATTCTCTTTTATAACTATTTGTTGCATTTCGCGTTTATGACAATTATGCCCATCAAGTTGACATAGATATTTTTATCTAGGAGGTATGTGAACCGGAAATTGCAACCGACATAGATATTCTTGTCAAGAAGTTAAATTTAGTTGAAAAAGAAAACGAGTATTTGAAAGAAAAATTGAAAAGAGTTGAAGAAGAGAAGATCAAACTGGAGTTGTATGTTGCCGATGTCGTCGATGATCACAAGATCAAGATGGATGCAATGCGCTTGAAGATTAGAAAATTTAAAAAATATGCCATTGATAGTGAGGCTTGGTATCACTATGCTGTTGGATCAAATGTTACCTTAGTTGCGATCTTGATCGCATTTATTGTTGCATTTAAATGCTTTAGCTTGAGAGTTTGTATGTTGCTTTATGAGAACAAGTGTGTATGAACTTTATGTATGAACTTGTATTAATTTGGTCTTTTCGGTGTTGTGTAATGAAGATGAGCCGGCAATGGATGTATGATGACCGATGCTCTCCCCAGTTCATTAATGGCGTGCATACTTTTCTGGTTGCGGCTGAGGCAAACAAGCGGGCGGATGGTTTTATGTATTGTCCATGTGCTGGCTGTAAGAATGATCGAAATTACTCTAACTCAAGAATCATTCACGTCCACCTGTTTGAGTCCGGTTTCTTGTCCGGCTATAACTGTTGGACCAAGCACGGAGAAAGAGGGGTCCTAATGGAAGAGAATGAAGAAGAAGAGGATGACGACAGCTATCCTGGCCATGGGTTCCATGAATACGATGGTACAACAATGGGGGAAGAAGCTGAGCCGGCAATGCAGGAAGGAGCTGAAGAAGAGGCATCAGATGAGCTCGCTGATGATCTTGGTCGGGCCATTGCCGATGCAAATAGAAACTGTGCAAGTGAAAAGGAGAAGCTGAAGTTACAGCGCATGTTAGAGGATCACAAGAAATTGTTGTACCCAAATTGCGAAGATGACAAGAAAAAGCTGGGTACCACACTGGAATTGCTGCAATGGAAGGCAAAGAATGGTGTACCTGACAAGGCATTTGAAAAGTTGCTGAAAATAATGAAGAATAAGCTACCAAAGGACAACGAATTGCCCGACAGTACGTACGAAGCAAAGAAGGCCGTCTGCCCTCTAGGATTAGAGGTGCAGAAGATACATGCATGCCCTAATGACTGCATCCTCTACCGCGGTGAGTACGAGGATTTGAATGCATGCCCGGTATGCTGTGCATTGCGCTATAAGATCGGCCACGATGACCCTGGTGATGTTGCGGGCGAGCGCCCCAGGAAGAAGATTCCTGCCAAGGTGATGTGGTATGCTCCTATAATACCACGGTTGAAACGTTTGTTCCAAAACAAAGAGCATGCCAAGTTGATGCGATGGCACAAAGATGACCGTAAGAAAGACGGGAAGTTGAGAGTACCCGCTGACGGATCACAGTGGAGAAAAATCGAGAGAAAGTGGAAGGACTTTGCAGATGACGGAAGGAACGTATGGTTTGGTTTAAGTGCAGATGGCATCAATCCTTTTGGGGAGCAGAGCAGCAATCATAGCACCTGGCCTGTGACTCTATGTATCTATAACCTTCCTCCTTGGTTGTGCATGAAGCGGAAGTTCATTATGATGCCAGTGCTCATCCAAGGCCCCAAGCAACCCGGCAACGACATTGATGTGTACCTAAGGCCATTAGTCGAAGAACTTTTAGAGCTGTAGAATGGAAAAGGTGTACGTGCGTGGGATGAGCACAAACAGCAGGAATTTGACCTGCGAGCGTTGCTGTTTGTAACCATCAATGATTGGCCTGCTCTCAGTAACCTTTCAGGACAGACAAACAAGGGATACCACGCATGCACGCACTGTTTAGATGATACCGACAGTATATATTTGGATAAATGTAAGAAGAATGTGTACCTGGGGCATCGTCGATTTCTTCAGAGCAGGCATCCCGTAAGAAAGAAAGGCAAGCATTTCAAAGGTGAGGCAGATCACTGGAAGAAGCCTCGCCACCGTACTGGTGATGATATACTTGATATGGTCAAGGATTTAAAAGTAATCTTTGGAAAGGGTCCTGGCGGACAATCTGTTCCGAATGACGCTGACGGACGCGCACCCATGTGGAAGAACAAATCTATATTTTGGGACCTACCCTATTGGAAAGAGCTAGAGGTCCGCTCTGCAATCGACGTGATGCACGTGACGAAGAATCTTTGCGTGAACCTGCTAAGCTTCTTGGGCGTGTATGGGAAGACAAAAGATACACCGGAGGCACGGGAGGACCAGCAACGTATGCACGGAGAAGACGGCATGGATCCAAAGCAGTTTCAGGGTCATGCCAGCTACGCTCTTACCAAAGAAGAGAAGGAAATCTTCTTCGAATGCCTGCTCAGTATGAAGGTCCCGTCTGGCTTCTCGTCGAATATAAAGGGAATAATAAATATGGCAGAGAAAAAGTTCCAGAACCTAAAGTCTCATGACTGCCACGTGATTATGACGCAACTGCTTCCGGTTGCATTGAGGGGGCTTCTACCGGAAAACGTTCGATTAGCCATTGTGAAGCTATGTGCATTCCTCAATGCAATCTCTCAGAAGGTAATCGATCCAGAAATCTTACCAAGGTTAGAGAATGATTTGGTGCAATGTCTTGTCAGTTTCGAGTTGGTGTTCCCACCATCCTTCTTCAATATCATGACGCACGTCCTAGTTCACCTAGTCGAGGAGATTGCCATTCTGGGTCCTGTATTTCTACACAATATGTTCCCCTTTGAGAGGTTCATGGGAGTCTTAAAGAAATATGTTCGTAATCGTGCTAGGCCAGAAGGAAGCATCTCCAAGGGCCATGAAACAGAGGAGGTCATTGAGTTTTGTGTTGACTTTATTCCTGACATTAAGCCGATTGGTGTTCCTGAATCGCGGCATGAGGGCAGACTGGGTGGAAAAGGCACGCTAGGAAAGAATTCAGTAATATGCCGGGACGGGCATTCTTTGGCGCAAGCACACTACACAGTTCTACAAAGTTCCGCCTTGGTGGCTCCGTATATCGAGCAACACAAGAATATTCTACGCTCCAAACACCCGGAGCAGTCTGACGACTGGATTACACATGAACAAACTGTGACTTTCGCCGGTTGGTTGCAGACACGTCTCATGCATGACGACACTTGCAGATGACCTGTACTTGCTGTCCAAGTTACCATCTTCGACTATATTGAGTTTCAAAGGGTACGAGATAAATGGGAATACATTTTACACGATCGCCCAAGATAAAAAGAGCGCCAACCAAAACAGTGGTGTCCGCTTTGATGCTGCAAACACCAATAGGCCAAAGGACACATATTATGGTTACATAGAGGAGATATGGGAACTTGACTATGGACTTGGTTTGAAGGTCCCTTTGTTTCGGTGCAAATGGGTCAATCTGAGAGGAGGCGGGGTAAAGGAAGACCCGCAGTATGGAATGACAACAGTGGATCTCAACAATCTTGGGTACGCAGACGAACCATTCGTCCTAGCCAATGATGTGGCGCAGGTTTTCTATGTGAAGGACATGTCTACCAAGCCGAGAAAAAGAAAAGATAAGGAAGCGAATACATCATACGATGAGCCAAAGCGCCACATAGTTCTTTCAGGGAAAAGAAACATCGTGGGAGTGGAGGACAAGACAGACATGTCAGAAGATTATGAAAAGTTTCATGAAATTGCTCCCTTCACAGTGAATGTTGACCCGAGCATCAAGTTAAACGATGAAGATTGTCCATGGTTACGGCACAAAGGGACACACGCGAAGAAAAAGTTTTATATCCAAAGATCCCACTCTGGGATGTGACCGGCTTCTCTAGTTAGTTTCCGGACTTATATATCTGGAAAGTCCCACTTCGGACAAACCGGAGGGAATCTTTGTAATAGAACTCCGACTTATGTGTTTTGGCATTTGAAACGCGAAGAAATATTATGTCCAAAGCCACGTCATCAATTTTCAACCCTTTCTGACTTCATTTGCTATTTTTCATGCATTTACTGATTTTTTTGAGCTAAATGACCCTGAAATTGAAAGGCACTACAAATCACAATCAGAAAAGGTTGAAAGTTGGCATGGTATCATCATTTCACCCACATAGCATGTGCTAAAAAGTTGAGAGGGTTACGGCAAAAACTGGATGCACTTCGTGTACAAAATGGACAATCTCTTTCGAAGTATCACGCTTTCGGACGAAAACTCGTCTGTTACAAAGGAATTTCATTTTTTTTAAATAACCTAAGAATTATCAAATTGAATATAATGATAAAACACACTAATATTAAATAGCAGAAAAAAAAATCACTGAAAAATCTTTTTTTTAAATAAAGTTATTCACAAACTAGTGATTCACACAAATTTCAAATAATTCAAATTTGAATACTACTGGCACTAACAGAAAGTTTATAATTTTTTTTACCTAAAGCAAAAAGATTCACTCAGAAACTCTAAATAAAGCAAAAAACAACCAAGAAACAAAAGAAAATAAATATAGAAGAAAACAAAAAAAAACTGAAAAGTAAAAAAAAAAGCCCGCCTACTGGGCCGCCACGGCCTGCATACGACTAGACACCCACTAGTTGGGCCAGGATGCAGGCCCGCAAGGCCCAGTATGGCCCACAGGGCAGGAAAGAACGGTAGGCCTTGTAGGCCTGCTTTAGAGAGGAGCTCGAATGAGCTACCGCGGCGGGGTTTATAAACCAGTGCGAGCGCCCTTCGCTGGGCGAGGTGGGACTAAACATCCACCACACTGCGCCGTGCCAGGAACAGGCCTTTAGTCGCGGTTGGAGCCACCAACCGCGACTAAAGGGGGGCCTTTAGTCGCGGTTGGAGCCACCAACCGCGACTAAAGGTGAATTTCATCCAGTCCAAGCGGCGGGAAGCGAGACCTTTAGTCGCGGTTGGTGGCTCCAACCGCGGCTAAAGGTGGCCTTTAGTCGCGGTTGGAACCACCAACCGCGACTAAAGGCTCTCATATAACTCCACTTACGAAAAATTCACCATCCTCTCCATTCTCTCGACGCCAAACACAAACGACGCCGCCAGGCTGCTGCGCGCCGCCGCCTGCCCCGATCGACGCCGTCGCCGCCCCCGACGCTGGCCGCCCGCCCCTCCTCGTCGACCCCTACTCCGGACGTGCCCTTCCTCGCCGATCCCCGACGGCGCCGCCGGCCCGCGCGCGCGCGCCAGCTCCTCATTGCGCCGCCTGCCCCGACGCCATCGCTGCCCCCGATTCACCTCGCCTCGCCGTCGCCCCGCTGTGAGCTCAGTTCCTCCCTCTCCCCCCCCCTCCCTCGCCCCCTGCCGCCATGGCCGGCCGCCCGTCCCCGAGCCCCCCCCCCAGACACACATGCATGAACACACACACACACACACATTTTCTATTTAGATGATTTAGTTGTTTTTCACTAGTATATATGTATGTATGAATGCATGTTAGATGGATATAATTAGTGTTTAATTAGTATAGATTTTTTTATATAATGTTGTTTTTCTGTTTTTTAATGGATGTATAGAAGTATGCTTAATTAGTGTTTCTTTTTCTGTTTTTTAATTTTTTATACTTTTAGTTATAGAAATGTTAGATGAATGTTTTTTAGTTTTTTATACTTTTAGTTATAGCTAGATAAATGTTAGATATAAAAACGTTGAGGAATTTTGACATTTGATCCAATGTATAGCAATTAGTATTTGCAAAAGTTGCATATTTTAATGTTGTATTTGCAATAGATTTTCTTAGTCCTTTAAGGGATTAATTATCAGGAATGCCCCCATTATGGATGTGCACAAGTTGATCCAATTTCTTTCTGATCTCATGCATCTACCTTTTGGATCTCTGAATACTAAATTGTTTTATCTTTCTTCTGGATTAGTTAAATAAAAGCTATGGACAATACCGGCAGAGAAGGAGAAGAGGCTGTGTTCGACATCATACGCTCCACGAGCCGAGATGATCATGATGACGGCTCGCAATATCTGAACCCTTCGGGTGAGGGTATGATGTTTGATGAAGACGAACGAATAGATGAAGGTGACGACAACGATGTTGACGAAGAAAATGTTCTTCAAATAACAATGACCGGCGAGGTATATTTAATATATAAGCCATCCGGTGATCATTACATGTCTTAATTGATTTGTATGTATTAACGAATCGATCTTTCTTCTTTTAGGCCTCCGGATCGAGCAAATCTTGTACAAGCGACAGGGTAGTTCGAGGCCCGGCCGAAAAGTTGGACAAAGGCGTAAAGTTCAACATCGATTCCATCAAAACATCAACTGGCGAACCGCTTGAACCTAAGAAAAATGCGACCACGTTCAAGAATCAATGCGGAGTTATTGTCAGGGACCAAATCCCGATCTCCGTTTAAGAATGGAGAAAGCCAGCAAAGGGAGATCGAGCAGGAGTTACTTTTGTCGACGAAAGAGCAAAAGATGTGCTTTGGACTACGCTCATGGAACATTTCACCCTACCAGATAATTTGACAGATGTAGATCTGAAGAAAGTCAGAAACTATGCTCTTAAAAAGATGGCGATCGCATTCAACACCTTCAAGAAAAATGCATGGGCTAAGTACGTCAAATCAAAAAAGAAGACTCCAGAATTCACGGGAGCACTGGTGAAGGCAAAAGATCACTGGCACGCTTTCGTGAAGTTCAAGGAATCGGAAGAAGCTAAGGAACTGTCGAGGAAAAACAAGATTAATGCTGCGAAAAAGAAGTGGCACCATCGTCTGGGGCCAGGTGGCTACCAGGTGGCCCTGCCTAAGTGGCATCAATCTGAGCAAGAGATGATTAGTAAACGGGTCAGTCCAGTTACATTGACATGGCCCCCCAGGTGCAGGACATGGTTTTATGCGCATGGGGGGAAGTTGGACCCAGAGACAGGGCTGGTTATGGTGAAGGCAAGTCTTAAAGAAGCGACAGACGAAATACTTATTGCAATAGAAGAAGCTCGATCGGGGGTGTTCACGCCCAACAGAGATAACGACGAGCTTACGCGCGCCCTGAAGAATCCTGAACACCCGGGAAGAACACGAGGCAAAGGCGTTGTTCCGTGGTATGAGGGGTTTGCGGATTGGAACGACGACTATAGAAGTCGTGCGAGAAAGAAGAAGCATGAGGAGCAGAAGAAGAAGGAGGAAGCACTCCGCCTTGAAGGCCTAATATCCTCGCTCCTGGAGTTGGAACGATTTGTCAGGCGGCAGCAGGAGCAGATCGACTCACTCAGCCAGGAAAGGGTGTCTCAGCGGCAGCATGAGCAGATCGATCCAGCATTGGATAGCACCGTCCCATCTATGCTGAGAAGCAGCGTGGGTTCTGCCCCGGCCGATATTGATAATGCACTGCTAGCTAGCTACCCTGTGGATGATATCAAAGACAGGACTAACTGTGAGCTACACATGAAAATGAAGAACTTATCCATGAAGGTGGCGGACGGCTATGCTTTAGCAAATCCCCCTGAAGCAACCTTCCATTGCAATCCCATTCCAGCTGGCTATGCTCGTGTCGGGGTTGATGAAGTGATGTCAGGATATCACGATCTACAACTTGACATTCTTGGAGGTGACGAGGAGAGAACACTGGGAGAGGCCATACATCGTATCATTCTATGGAAAAAGGATCGCATCGTCTTTCCAAGGCCACCGACTCCTCCTTCTCCAAGTCCTCCGCCGCTTCAGTCGACTCCTCCTCCTCCAAGTCCGGCACCGTGTCAGCCGACTCCTCCTCCAAGTCCGGCACGACGTCAGCCAACTCCTCCTCCTCCAAGTCAGCCGACTCAGCGTGCTCCGCCTAAGCAACAACGGAAGAGAGAGGCCGCAGCTACGACGGCTAGCGGTACAACAGACAAGAAATTCAAACATGGTCCAAGCCTCAAGCCTCTTCCGAAGTTGTCTTACCACCTGACTCAGGAGGAACTCGATGACGCATGTGATGCCCAATTGAAGGCCCATTTTGCACCGAAACCGCCCGCGCCGCCAAAGGAGAAAGTACCTGAGCATGTATCACAACACTTTATTGATATGGCTCGACCGGCTGACAATCAGAAGGACTCCGACTATGTGCGGTCTATCAAGAAGTCATATTCTGCAGGGCAAAAGGAGTCGAGCTCGAGCTCGAGCCAAGCAGTTGGCAAAAAAAACGGGAAAACTGTTCCCCAGCTGGGAGAACAAGCAGTGCAATCGATCCCCCCGCTCATTGTACAAACACATGTGAGTACCGCCGATCGGCCGGCAATAACCGACGATCTTAGAAGGCAGGCTAAAGAGGCCGGTGTCACTGTTGAACAACTCCTAGGCCTTGAGGAAATCCCCGGGATTACAGAGGAGGAAGTAAAATACCAATATGTCCGTGGCAAACCTCTGGTCAAGCCTGACGATGTCAAGCTTCTACCAACGAGAATGTACAATTTGCATACGTGGTACATGCAAAAAACAACAAATACCAATGAAGAGTCCCTCATGGTGAAAGTCAAGCCAGAGCATTACTTCCATGGAAAAGATGTGTGGATTGATTTTTCAGAGTTGTTTGAGTTATTCCAACAAGACGCACTAGACAAATCTATCGTCAGTTGCTATTGTCTGTAAGTGATTTCTTTCTGTAATTTAAGTCTCTAGCTAGCTAGCTAGATGTGCTCTCGTTCATTAACTGTAATTATCCTCACTATATTCTTTTCTGTGGTATTATGCAGAATGAAGATGTATGAAATGAAAAAAACTAGACGCTATGGAGTTGGGTTCATTGACCCAAATACGATTAATCAGGCGATATGGGAAGATTAATATTCGAGAGAAGACACAGAGAGATTCCTGCTAGAGTTTTTGAAGCAACTAAACACCCAACCAAAAATACTACTTCCTTACAACTTCGGGTGAGTGTTACTATATCTTGTACTACAAATTCTATTTTTTGCTTACTAGATGTTAATAAGTGTAGTTGATGAGTTATGCACATGCCCGCTTATTTATAAAAAACGTGTGCGCATGCAGTTTCCACTGGATCTTGTTAATCATTGAAGTTGACAAGGGAAAAGTTGAAGTACTGGACTCACTATATAAGGATCCATCCGAATACGCAACCGTGAAGGGGATGTTCGACAGGTAATTTCAATCATTATCGCACTATGTCTGCCTCTTTACTTCATTTCCTGATATCAACTAGTTAGTAACTCATTTATTCATTTTCTTTGCCGGCGGGTAGGGCTTGGAAAAAGTTCATCGAAGAGGTCCCCGGCCAATGGAAACAACAGCTGAAATGGGTGCGACCCAAGGTAATTAAGTAGTACTAGCTAGCTACGTCCGTGTATCTCTTTAATTCTAGTTTCAATACCATTATCATGCTTGATTAATTATTACCTGATTGAATTTTATTCTCGTAAAGTACATGAGGCAGGAGAAGGGGAATAGTTTATGCGCATACTATGTTTGCGAGAATATTCGCATGATCACGTCTGAAAGGAGCATAGATGAAAAAACTCTTTGGGTACGTTTGCCAGAACACTATCCATAATTTTTTTATCATGATCTAGCTAATATATATACACACAATTAATATATTCATCTTGATCTCCTGATTATAGATGATAGAGATGCGGGGCCAGCTCCTACCAACGGCTCGCGTACGAGCAATTCAAGAGGAAATAGCTGGATTTCTGGTCGACCAGGTCATAGATCCCAAAGGAGAATACCATTACAAGATCAAGCAGTAATGCCCTGCATATGTAATGATCCGCAAATTGTAGGAGAAATTGTATATACCAAATTGTATATATATATGTATGTGAATGGTCGTCGTACGAGAAATTCGATTTATATATATATGCACAACGTGTACAGTATGTAGTAGCGTAATATATGTTTGAAATGAAAAATAATTAAATGGAAACACAAAATTAAAAGGAAAAATAAACCAAAATTAAAAGAATTAAATACTTTTAGTCCCGGTTGGTGTTACCAACCGAGACTAAAGGTGGAGCCTTTAGTCCCGATTGGTAACACCAACCGGGACTAAAGGTCCCCCAGCGCACGGCCCCGGCAGGCGCCACGTGGTGGGCCTTTAGTGCCGGGCCGTGACGAACCGGGACTAAGGGGGAGGGGGGCCTTTAGTCCCCCCCTTAGTGGGGGAGGGGGGCCTTTAGTCCCCCCTTAGTGCCGGTTGTAGAACCGGCACTAAAGGGCCTTACAAACCGGGATTAAAGGCCCGTTTTCTACTAGTGTCAGCTGTATATCTCTCACAGACTTAATTTTGTATGAGCTAGGCAGCCCTGCTTTACGAGAAGAAAGCGATTGACCACCTGAGTTTTTTCGCTTGAAAAGACAAAGCTTCACAGATTCATTAGTATGAACAAAAGAATGGAGACCACAGGGTGGTCACTTCGCCATCGTTGCTAGCCGTACATAAACCGATACCACACGTCTGGAGATATTTTGATGAAGCAAATTTATCTACTCACTGTTCATGAAAAGACGACTGTACTTCGTAGTTTTCACGTACGCAAGTGTGTGCTATAAAAGAGTTTGGCGTGGAGTAAAACTTTTGAAATATTCAACATTCAAACATTCCGGTTTAAAAAAAATGCATGTATATAAGGATGAAATGTATATGTGCGTAAAAATTCAAGATGAAATATCTTGAATTGCGACCTGTACAAAAAACCAAATTCATGGACGAACAATATCATGTGTTGAAAAGCCACGGATTTTTTTTTTTGCACAAGCCCTCATTTCAACCTATTTCCTTATAAAAATTTGCACACATGTGCATTATGACTCCATGTATATTTGTAGTTTTTTTCAGAATTTTTTGAAATGTAAAAATATGAATTTTGATGAATTTTCAATTTTTCAAAAAATGGCCTCCAAAAGCAATTTTTGTTTGGCGTGGTCGTACTTGTCTTGTCACTAGTTAGTTTTCTCTATCTCTTCTCTACAACATCAAAAGAATCTAAGGTTCCATCTTTCATTCAGTTTTTTTCCCACCACCCCTACGTCCAACCTCCCATTCTCCATCGAATTCTCCTGGTTTTCCATCTCCTCCTAGCTTTCTGCAAACCAATTTTTGGTAACCCAATAAACCAGATCAATCAATGGTATATATACCAATAAATTTACAATACACAGATAAATTGTTTCTCATCGTAAAATCTGAACCCGACCAGACATCTTTGGTAACTCGATAAATAAGAAAAAATTGGTGGTCCGTAGACAAATAAATATCAATCAATAGTTCATCTTTGTTAACCCAATAAAGCAGATCAATCACGCGCACATATCTATATTTCGAGGTTCAGAAATGACAGAAAATTTATGCTTTATATAAACGAAACATAATTTTATTTTCAATTTTTTTGCATCAAGATTTGTCCCGTATGGTAATCTTATTGTGTTAACAAATATTTGGCCACCGTGGAAACGCATGGGCACATACCTAGTTTTCTTTTAAAAATTCATTCAAGTCTATTAACCGAATCCGCTGTAAAAATAACCATGATAAAAACATAACATCGAAGTCCTTGGGCTTGGCCATCTTCTTCCACCCAACCAGGCAAAATGCGCCATCGCAAGCCCATGCGGAGCCGTATTCTTCCAATTGTTAATCGCAAACTGGAAGTCATCAAGGTCACAACCATGTCGAACCAACACTCCGGAGATGAAGCTTCCTTCGCTGAAAGAATCGTAGACCCAAATCCAAGATTCAAGCGTCCATAATTTCTCACATGCCCCACACCATCACTGGAGGTCGCACCAACATGACCGAGACGAGGATGAAGGACTCAACTACAGAGAGAAGCTTTCACCGCACTGGCAAAACCCTACAAACTTAACCTCCTGTTGGCTGGAACTGCTAGCATAAATTTATGCCATCGAGCCCTCGTCGCTGCCATAGATGGCCACATCGAGATAGGGAGGCTTGAGGTGACCTCAATCGCCAGAGCAAGACCGTCGCGGTACCAATGACGCACTGCGGCAAGACCATAACACTGATCAATCTAAGGGCCGAGATCGAGGGCAATGGCTTTCCCAACCACTCACACCCCTGGAAAGGCGGGCGTAGGCGGGGAGAACTCAAGGGCTTGATGCCGGCATTGGACAATGGGAAATTGAGTCTCTTCCTTATCGCCTCGAGGAAGATGCGAACGAGGAGAGATTTTCATTGGTGTTGGGGTGTTATTTTTTTTATAAAGGACGCGTTGATTGACTCATAATGTTGCATCAAAGGAATAGCAACATAATGATTAGACACCCAACATATGCGTCACTTTGATGCACATAGTCAACAAAGAAATAATAATAAGAAAATAACATAAAGGTCAAGGCGAGGCGAATGAGCCACTTCAGCAAATCTTCAACTACTATCACTACTTTTTACAACACCCGAGCTACGAGTAGGTTCACCAACAACAATGCCCTTAGCATGGTAACAGTGCATTAATGCCGTCGTCGCCAGATCGAACCAGAAATGTCAGATCATGGGTTACACCGAGGAGAGAAAGTCCGAGGAAACTCCAGACAGCGCCTTCAGCAAGGAATGGTAGACCACCACTGCTAGGTACAACTAGTGAATGTTGGACCTAGGGTTTTCAGCCCCGACTTGAGACCTGATACTCGAAGAGCACCACCAAAGACGCTATGTGTTGCCACCACCAACTTGCCAGAGAAGAAGTTTTTTCTGCAATGCCCTGAATCAACACATGAATCATATATCAGGATGAACTCCACAAATAAGGCTAGCCCGTGCACAACTGCTGAGAGCTATGGGTGAGATGCCCGGTGGAAAGGCTACAATATCCACTTGTGACGAGTATCGGGCAGCAACCACCCCGCCGCTCCAAAAGGATCAACGCTCCCAAGGCTGATTGGACAAGGTGTGCGCATGTGCGATCTTTATGATTATGATTAGATTAAAAAAGAGTTTATCACGAAGGAGCTTTCACTGAAAAATAAATCATTGACGAGCTAGATCTTTAGGAAGATTCTAATGTCAATCACATTCACACTAGATGTGACATTTCTCACAGTTTTAATTGTTAGATGATACCTCGGGCATTTTTGCGGTCATGAAGGCTAGCAAGCGCATGAGATCTTTAAATCAGCCAAGCACCACCACATTGAGGGCCACCAGCGGTAACCTCCACCATCGACTCACGCCATGGTTGCCTCTGCGCCCCGGAAACCATGTGCCGCCCCGTAGCAAGGCTGTCTGGGCCCAGATTTAATTGGCCTGTGCACAACTGCTATGAGCTATGGGCGAGACGCCTGGGGGAGAGGCAACAACATCCACTTGTCACGAGGATGGGGCAGCAACCACCCCACCGCTGCCAAACGATCAGCACTCCCACGACAGATTGGACATGGTGTGCACATATGCAATCTTTATGATTATGATTAGATAAAAAAGAGTTGTTCATGAAGGAGCTTTGGCTAAAAAAAGAGACCATGAATGCGCTAGATCTCTAGGAAGATTCTAATGTCAATCACATTCACACTAGATGTGATATCTCTCCCGGTTTTAATTGTTAGATTATACCTCTTTCATTTTACCGGTAATTGGTTGTAATTTATTTCTATGGAGTTTTGTTGTATGGACAAGAATATCTATATATGGATTAATAATGCATGAACTGCAACTGAAAATACATATGATTTATCGTATTTAATTTTTGTGTATTTGAAAATATTTATTGAATATAAGTTGCATAAAAGAATATAAACAATTGTGCAGTTTTCCTGCATAGTTGCAAATTGAGATGTCATGTTTACATATTGCATAATAAGATTGTGCAGTTCTCCTATTTAGTTATATAGGATACCAGGTAGGCAAATATTCAATAAATTTATTTTTGACTTTTTAAATTTTTTATTTATGAAAAAAACAGATGCTCGCTCATTAAGAAACAAAACAAAATATAGAGCACATACACAGCGGTCGATCACTATCGATGTTAGCCATCCATATGCGGATACCACACGTCCGGAGATATTTTAATGGGGTAATCTAGCTGCACATTTTTCATGGAGTTTCTAGTTTATACACACGCTAGCTTGAGCTGGACGTACACTAGCCACACAACTCCCAGGTGCAACAGTAGTAGTGTGCATCTATAAATAGCCTACGTTTCATATGCGCCGTTGTGTGGCAAACACATATCCATTTAGACCGGAGAAGATCAGGAAGAACACATCTCATTGTCTAGCCTGAGGTACATTGAGCTAGGTAGAACTAATAGTGTCGTCTGCTGAGGCAACCATGTACGCCAACCGGTTCCCGCCGGCTGAGTTGCACGGGCGGCCGGCCGACTACCAGCTCAAAACCTGGGACTACGACTCCATTTGCTCCATGCAGCAGCAAGCGCAACAAAACGACAAGGTGCATGCACGATCAACCTAGTTATTCTTCCATTCACTCCCCCACCCCTCTTCTCCATTATTTTTCCTGGGCGATGGTGTGCCCGTGGTGGGTGCAAGGTTAGGATTAAAGGTGAGGGGCTTTAATTTGGTGACAAGGAAGACGGAGGAGGGAGCGGTTTGTCAGAGGGTTAGGCTCATCGGTGTCGCGTCAATGCTTGTCAGGCCAGGGTGGCATCGCGCGATGGCTGGCGAGATGGTGGCCCAAGGGCCGAGGAGAAAGGGAGGGAGGTGGAAGGTCTTTTCCCCACTTTAGAATTGGCTATTTTCGATCGACTTAGAAGTAAGAATGACTTATAAGTAGACATTTCTCGTTTGTTTCCTTCTACACATTATTCATTATTAGATCCAATGGAAATTGCAAAAAAAAAATTGTTTTCATTATTCCAGAGAATAAAAAAAACAATTCAGGTGTCCACGACGTCCATTACAATGAAAAAGGAGTTTTTGTCTTTTTGCTTGCGACCTAATACTAACAATCACCGGAGGCACTTGCCTCCAAAACTCCAGAACAGTAAGAACATGAAATCTACAGGGCATAGCTCCAGAGCACGACGCGAACTAACCATAGATTAAATGGTTAGATTCCATGTGGTGAAACTAGCCTATGATATGTCTGTCGGTTATGAGGCGCATGTGACGACTTCGTCAATATTAAGACCTGTTGGCTCAGTCTCTAAAAAGGTGATCATAAAGATAGGGTGTGTGTATGTGCGCTTACATTCATATGGGTGAGTATGTGTGGATCTTGTGTGGATCCGCATATGTACTGTGTTTCTTAAAAAAAAGGTTCTTACAATCATAACAAATTACATTAAGTGGAGGAGCTAAGTGTCAAATAGGCACTACGTCAAATGCCTATTAATTACCAATTTACCATGTATGCATGAAGATGGAGGAGTGTACCATATATATGTATTCCGAACATATTTGAAAAATGGAGGAGCTAGTTTTTAAAGGCAAGGAGCTAGTTAGATACTGACCTACCTAATGGTGGTGCAGCATAGAAAGCAAAGCTCACTCCAATCGAGCTTGAAGCAGAGAGTGAGGCGGCTTTTGCTCGAGGAGGAAGAAGAGCTGGCTACTAGGCTCATGATCATGGATCAACTGCAAAGTCTCGGTGTAGCGTACCATTTCGAGGAGGAGATCAGAAATATCCTCATGTCCATGCATGTGCATGATGCACACCTCCAACTCAAGCATGACCTCTCATCAACAGCACTGCTATTTAGATTGCTCAGAGGACATGGAATCTTTGCGTCCACAGGTAAAGATAAGAAGCACCATTAATTATCCTATTTATTTTTCATGCCCATATATAATAGATAATATAATATACTCCCTGCATCCCAAAATGTAATTAAGACCATTTTTGACACTATGATAGTTTTGGGATGGATGGAGTAGTTTTTTTCCATTCAAACCCAAGGCTCTGCACAGGTTCATAAACACAAACCATTCTATTGAAAATGTTTCAATCCATTACAAGTTTGATAGAAGGATAGAAGTAACCTCATCAAACAGAGATTATATATAATACACTTATGCGTTACTAATTGTTCTACTTATTAGACCGTCATGCATACCGTAAAACCGTTGCGACCATCTCCAAAGCGTTTTACATATGTTAAGAGTTTGAGTACTTATCTAACTAATGATTGTAATTTGTATTTTTTGTAGATATGTTGAGTGCATTCAGGGATGAGAATGGTGATTTTAAATCAGCCAACCCCAAGGACATTGATGGATTCGTTGCACTCAACGAAGCTTCCTACCTGGCCTTCCCGGGAGAGGCCATGCTCGATGAAGCAAGAGCATTCGCCGTCAAGAAACTCAAAGAACTGATGCCGTCCATGTCCATCTCCATGGGGCTTGCTAGCCAAACGGAAAGACAAGGAGACCTCCCGCTGCAATGGAGAGTTCCCAGGCTGCAGGCAACATGGTCGCTGAAACAACACGGCTACAACGACGAGAGGCACCTGAGTATGGATCCTTCCATTCTACAGCTGGCTGCGGTCGACTTCAACCTCGTGCAGGCCGTCCATGGAGCAGAGCTCGTGGAGGTGACCAAATGGTGGAAGGAGACCGGGCTGGGCGAGAAGCTGCCGTTCGCGAGGGACCGGCTGGTGGAGTGTTTCTTCTGCGCGGTGTGCATCGCGCCGGAGCCCCGCCTCGCCAGCTGCCGCGAGGTGCTCGCCAAGGTGGGCTGCCTCATCATCCACCTCGACGACGTCTACGACTTCTATGGCACGTTCGACGAACTGGTCGCGTTTACCGATGTTGTGGGCGGCTGCTGGGAGTGGGACGACGATGCTTTGACGCCGGTGGCGGGGCTGCCGGAGTACATGAAGGGGATGTACTCGGCCATCCGGTCGACGTCAACGGAGGCAGCAGATCGTGTGATGAAGGAGCAAGGATACGATGTGCTCCCGCTCTACAAGAAAGCAGTAAGACCCGTTGATTTTCTTCTTTTTCCGTATCGGATTTGTTTCATGATCGATGGATTAACCTCACTGAACAAAATAGTGCGCTATAGCATGCTATAGCATTATGAAAATTGTCTCGTTAAATAAATCAGTGTACAATGTCTCGTTAATAGCACGATATAGGCATATAGCGTAATATGGCAGGCTAATAGCGTATTTTAAGGCCCGCACAATTTTGCTATCGCGCGCCTATTTTTTGCTTGATTAACATGCATGTGGATGCATGCAGTGGCATGAGCTGTGTCAGGCGTTCCTGATAGAAGCCAAGTGGCAGCACGAGGGGCAGATGCCATGCTTGGAGGAGTACCTCGAGAACGGGTGGGTCACGTCCACGGGGCCTCTCCTGCTGCTCCATGCTTTCACCATGCTCCAGCAGCAACAGCAGATGGATTCATGGCTGCGTAACCACGAAGACGGTGACGACATGGCCATGGCGTACCCGAAGCTGGTTGAGCTATGTTCCATGATCTTCCGGCTCTGCAACGACAGTGCCACCCACGAGGCAGAGTCAGAGCGGGGCGAGGCGGCGTCGGCCATCACCTGCCGCATGGGCGGCGGCGCGAGCAAGGAAGAGGCTCGGGCTGCGGTGGCGAACGCCATTGCCGAGACTTGGAAGAAGGTGAACCGGGAGGCCGCCTTGAGCAGCAGCAGCGGGACGGGGAGCGCGGCCAACTCCGTCTGTGTCAACCTGGCGAGGACCATCCACTGCATCTATCAAGACGGCGATGGCATCACCTCGCCCAAGGACAGCCGGAAACGACTGGTCAAGGACATGCTCTTCATGCCGGTTGATCTGGACATTTGTGGAGCATGGTAGAGCCTAGCTTTTCACGGTGATGTGACGTCAGGTACAACGTACGGGCATGTGTCAAGCAAGCCACACACGAATCACATGGCCTGTTGGAATGAATCTTTATAAGCTGATTAAAATGCTTCCACAATTGGCATACGAACGTACAGTTTCGAGAAATTTTAAGATGGTCCCAAATATTCTAAGCCATTCATTTACTTTGGGCTAGCTAATGGCTAGGATAATCTATTACCTCATGGAGGGTAACATCTCACTTTGAGCTTCAGTCTTTCTTTCAGTTAGTTTTCTTGGGGTAAAACCAGCCCACCAGGGTTCAAGTTTTAGACTTGGCACTGGTGCTTGTATTGTTCTGAATTTATTTCAGTCTTTCCGGCGATATTCGTTCAGTGGGAGGCGACGTTCGCGTCGACTTTGACGCTCCTGTGGTGACTTCGTCAATCTCAAGATATTGTGGTGGCTCGGTATCTCAAAGATGCTCATAGGGGTAAAGTGTGCGTGCGCGCGTTCATAGGGGTGAATGTTTGCGTGTGTCTACGATTGTACTGCGTTAAAAAAAAGATAGCCAGTAATAACCGCAAAAAAAAGACCTATACTCCCTCATGAACAGTAAAGTCGAAAAAAATAGTAAACAAAAAAAATCGAATTTTTTTTTTTGGGAACAAACATTGGCGAATTCCCAACATGTGTGCAAATTTTCATGAAACAACATTCCAAAATGCTTCCATAAAAATATAAATTGATGCTCGAAAAAGTCATTTTCTAAAAGCATCGCCGAAGGAGGTGAACAGGGAGGCCGCGTTGAGCAGCAGCACCGGAACCGCGAGCGCGGCCAACGGCGTCTGCGTCAACCTGGCGAGGACCATCCTATGCATCTATGAAGACGGCGACGGCTTCACCTCAGCTCAAGGACAGCCGGAAACGACTGGTCAAGGACATGCTCTTCACGCCTGTTGATCTGGACATTTGTGGCGCATGGTAGAGCCTAACTTTTCATGGTGTTTGGAAGTCAGGTACAACGAACGGGACTGTGTCACGCAAGCCACATGAATCACAATAATCTTGATAAGCTGACTAAGATGTTTCTGCATTTGGCATACACAAGTACAGTTTTGTCCACAAATTTTGGTCCAACTGTGCACGCAGGTTCAGTTTTGGTCCAAATCATCCACATAACTCTGAGCTGTGATTTTGTCATTTCTGCATCGATTCCTTCTAAGACATGCTCTGTCGGCCCCGTATCTCCCAGAGTAGTTTTCTAAGGTACTTCCGAGCATATTACTGGAAATGTTTTTTTAACCGCAAAGCGTAGAACAATAGTTCTACAGTAATTTTCATTCATAAACAAAGTATGGTACAAAGTGGAGAGGAATAAAGTGAAAGAAATAGAAAATAAATAATAAGATGTTTACCGGACAGGCTGGTACCTTCGAGTATCGCGCTCTTCTGGGAATTGTGTTTCCCTTTCGACCATTCAACTTTTGAACATGTGCGGCACTACTCATGATTTTTCCATAACTTCCGATTAGTTACTTTACCAGAGTAACGGTCAATTTCTGCTTTCTATATATAAATAGTCCCTCACATTCCTTGAGTAGATGAGTGAGTTGCCATCCATTTTGTGACACTTTGTGAAAGCCTAGAGAGCAGGACGTTCAGGGTTTGAAGGACAAACTCCTCCCTTTATTGAACAAAAAATGCGAAACTTGCGGGCTACGTATGGAAGAAACTTATGGACTACTCCCTATAACAAATGCCCCCCCCCCCCCCCCCCCCCCCCCCCCCCGCGCGCCTGATTTCCAGGGTGAGGCCCTGCTGCCCCGGTTTTCCAATTAAACATTGCCAACTCAGTTTGTAGATTACTTCCCATAGCATTTCCCCGTAGGTCTAGCCAAGTTCTTATTGAACAAATCCTTTGTGTTTCATATCTATTTGCTTCAAGTCTATCTTTGTGAGAGAGATCCTATGGGTTCCTGAAGGTGTTTGATCGAAGGAACTTTGATGAGTTCATCCATGTGACTTTGATTTGCTTGCTAATTTCGTAGATTGT
This sequence comes from Elymus sibiricus, assembly GCA_039707655.1. Classification (NCBI taxonomy): domain Eukaryota; kingdom Viridiplantae; phylum Streptophyta; class Magnoliopsida; order Poales; family Poaceae; genus Elymus; species Elymus sibiricus. The sequence continues at coordinate 430,437,303 of CM077676.1, forward strand.
GCGCTTCCTAGATAGTTAGGAGGAACTTGAGAGCATTCAAGAGTTGTGAAGGAATCAAGAGTTTCTACATGGCCCGGTGAACATCCTCTTCATGCGATATCAACCACGAGTGAGACTTTGACCTTAGTAGTATCATGGCGGGTGGGTATGCGCTTTGCGGGCTATTTGTGGGCAATGTTGCTGAGACCTGTGGGGCCTTAGTACTTGGTGTCTGAACAAAAAAATTCCAATTTTTTTATAGATAACTAAAGCTGAAACTCTTATATAACATGCAAGCAATGATGGTTTGCTGACAAGTACGGCCGTTCAAAGTATGCTATGCTTTACGTCTCTCGTTCGAATCCCCGTGGTTGTAATTTTTTTTCACAGGCTTTGAGCATAAAACTATATACTGTGTTGTAAATAATAATCAGCCCAACCAGGGATCGAAGTCGCCACCTCAGCATTCAATGACAGGCAAGACAACCACTGCCACACTAGCCAATTACGGACTAATATGAGTATAACACATATGTATACCGAGCTCAAATAAATTTGAATTTGAAGTTCATTTAAAAAAACTTGAACGGTATCTGCCCGGAATGTTTCGGTAACCGTGGTAGCTGCGTTTCCCGCTCCCCCTTGGTATTTTTGGGGATTCGGTAGCAAAAACCCTGGTAGTACTACACTATTACGAACCCCATGTTTGCATTTTATTTAACATATGAACCACCAGAAATCCAAATGAATAAAGATCATTTCATAAATGGATCAACCAAAGACAAACAAACCTAGCTCCAGAGTTGGCCTGTTGGGGATTAGACTGATGCAGACCTGCATAGCCTAGTGTCGACCACCGATGTACATAGCCAGTCCGGCCGGCCGGCTGGCGGCGGCGCATCGGGCGCCGGGTGCATGACAAACTCCGGACTGGGTGACTGGCGTGTCGCGGAGCTGCGGAGGGCGAGTCACCCAGTCGTTACAGCAAGTGTGGCGAAACCGACGATTCATTTTCTTCGTAATTGAAGTCCAATTCTTGAAAGCTAGAACCGGCGTCCAAGAGTCTAAACCGGCATCGTTTCGGCTCGCGTTTAATCGCTGCTTTTATTTTTATTTGGTGGAAATCGCTCAAGTTTACTTTTTGAGTCAAGTAGATTCAGGGACACGTAAGCTGCTCAGAAATTGCCTTCGGTATTTTTTCTAGCCTTTTTTTCAAGCTGGCTCAAAGGGAGTGGAAGCAGCAGTCTACGCCGACTGACTGGGGGCCTTGGTGGGCAGGTATCAGGGAAATATAGGTAGGACAAACAATTGAGTGGGATCCTGGGCCCCCACTCGTCATAGTGTCTGTCCGCCCCTTCTGTCAGTGGTACGGTACAAAGGGCCGTATATTCTGCTGGACGTCGTTCTTGGCAAAGTTGTATGTCTTTTTTCAACCTACTCAAGTTCAAACCTAGAGGTTCTAATACCGGCGCGGGGGGGGGGGGGGGGGGGGGGGGGGGGGGGATAATAGGCTGAAATGCTACAGGTGTGTGAGCGGCGGCCTAGTTTAAGTGGCGAGACGACCTTGGAGTCCCAAGCCCAAGATAGCAATATACTCCATCTCGTGTGACACTCCTAACGGATATCGAATATGAAATGAAACAATTATATTCCTTCATTTCTCTTCTTCTTCTTCTTCTTCTTCTTCTTTCTTTTGCGGGAAAATTTCTGATCTATTCATCAACAGTCATGGGAGTAAAAAGAACACCAGAAGCAACAAAAATTACATACAGGTCTGTAGACAACCCAGCGACGAGTACAAGCAATACAGCAAGCCGAAGGCGCAGTCATCGCCCCTTCCTTACTGAAGCCAGGCATATCTTGTTGTAGTAGACAGTCGGGAAGTCGTCATGCTAAGGCCCCACAGAACTATCGCACTAGAACAACAGACGTCGCCGATGAAGAGATGCATAGATCGGAAAAGATCGAGCCTGTATACACATGAACGTAGAGAAACAAAGACCAGATCCAAGCAGATCCACCGAAGACATATACTGACGAAACCCTCGAGATCCGTCGGAGACACACCTCCACACGCCCTCCGGTGACGCTAGATGCACCGCCAGGACAGGAGCTAGATGGGGAGAATGTTATTCCATCATCAGGCGACCATCGCCGCCTTGGCTTCCTGAACAGGACACAAATCCTAACCGAACTAAAAAAGACATCTAAAAACGGAGGAGGAGCCCTCCCGCTGGCAAGGCCGGGGTCCACCGCGCCTCCATGACCCTAAAGCCATGAGAGATGAGGTAGCCAATGTCGGCGCCGGCAGGAGGCAGGGAACCCTAGATGGCCTTGGAACTCGTGAGAGGCGAAAGGGTACGGGCGGTTAGCTTTTGGGAGTCCCAGTATATTTCTCTTCTTCTTCTTCCCCAATTTGATCCACCCCCCCCCCCCCCCCCCCCCCCCCCCCCCCGCGAGATGCTGACTTAGATCAGGGTATTACAAGCAGATCCATGGAGGCAAACTCAGTAGGGCATACAAAGAGATGACAAGCCATTTTTAGTTGGTCTAGCATCGAACCTTCAGAGATCATCACAATCTACTAGCAGTTTGAAGAAATAGTCATCTAAGATAGAGAAGTTTTTTCTAAGGAGTTGGTATCGATGAGTTAAAATGCCCTTCCTCAACATTACTAGTTCCTCTCATTCATCATACGAAAATAATGCCAAGTGTTTTTTCAAAATCATGATACGAATTACAACATATACGTTCTTGCAATTGTATTTATAAGTCTTTCTACAAATTTGCCAGTAAGTTTCCTTTCGGTCCTATATTGGCAAGTAAATTTAGTTTGGGACATCATGACAGTGGTACATGAACCATGGATTTCAGTGGCAAGTATGTAAACAAAGGGACCCTACATCAGGAAAGGATTGAAAAGATGTAAATTTACTTTAGAGCAATTTTCCATGTTCGCCGCAAAGGTCACCTCTAAAAACATTTTGTTCAACACCTATTACAACATAAGCGCGCGCGTGCACACACACATCGCCTACTGAAGACCGGGTTGGAGTTGTGGAGCTTCAAGATTGACGAAATCACCACGGACGACTCACCACTGATGAAAACGTCGGCTCCAACTGAAAGAATAATCTGCAATAATGAGACATCAAACCAAACCTGGGGTTTGATTCTTGATGGGCTGGGCTACCACTGCCCTACTAATCATCCATCCGCTGGTTGGTTCTCACCTCTAAAGACAAGCGAATGTTTCATAATACTTCCTTGTTATTTCCTTGGTTCTCTCGTAATATGCTCATCTAATATGGTGAACGTTAAAACAATTCCTCAATCCTCTCATGCATCGTCCAAAAAACTTACAACGCCAAACACGTTTTACATGATGACTATATATCATGCATGCACATATATATAGTCCCATTGCTATATCAGAGGCGCATGATATTTTTCTAGTACAATGAATTTCCTTTTCTTTTACCTTTTTCATGTGTGATTGCTTTTATTTTTTTCTTCTCTCTTCTTAGTCGATCTTTTTGTTTCTTTCTTTTTCTGTATATTTGAGTGTGTGGGTTTATGTGTGTGTGACGCACGCATGCATGTCGTATGTATGTCTGTGCGCACGTTTGCTTTTGTACACAGGTGTCGTGTGTGTGCTCGTGCGGGTGAGCGCATCATGTGTGTCGTGTGTGACCATGCATTTGCCGGATGTGCTTGACGGTCCCCCATAATACGCTAAGGGCCTGTTCTGATCTCCTCCCACTCCACGCTTCACAAATTTCTGGAGCGAAGCAGAGCCGAACGATTTTGCCGCCGGAAGCTAGCTTCGCGAAGCTTTGGTCGATTCCAGTGCAAAAAACTGGAGCGAGGTCGGCCCAGCTCCACCAAATCGAAAAGATGAAGTTCGATGATATTACGGCCGAACTGCCACCGCTTAAGAAAACGGTTCGCTCTTTCCCTCGTAAAGAAAACTGTTCGCTCTTCCCTCGTACGTAACCTTTCCTCTCTCGATCGAAATGGGCTGGTTTCAGCTGGCCCAAATGCCACCGAACAGGCTCTAGCTGGGCTGCCAGCCAATGTTGCGCTCGAAGAAGCTATCGATCGAGCAGAACGGATTGAGATCGCCAGGCAGAGCCAGAAGCTAGCGTGAGAAGCTGGATATGTGAAGTTTTGTGAAGTTGGAGGAGATCAGAACAGGCCCTAACTTGAGGACTTTTTAGTCCATCTTTTCCAAGAGTTGCTGCTAGTTGAACCGCGTCCAGTAGACAGCCTCTTCCGCTCGTGTGTGTATTGTGTGCGCACGTGCAATATCAATATGAAACGTAATTCATCTTCGACGTGTTCGTGTGTGTATCTCCAAAGATAAACGCAAGTATTATGTAATATGTGTGCAAATTATAATATTTTCTGAAAATTACACAATTATAGACTTAGTGAAAATGTGCAATCTCTGTTCAAGTTTTTGTCATGATTTCTTTAAAGTTTTTTCATTTTCTTTCTTTTTTATTTTAATACAAAATTTATTCTCTGATTTTTTTTTAGTTTTACTATATATTCTTGTCGGAAAAGAAGTGACTGTCATGTCAAAAAATTCAGTAACCTGTTAAGCAGAGGAAGAAGAAGGCAGATGGGCCTTTGGATCCCAATCAGACAGTGGATAGTGAACTGACTGAGAATCTAAATAATTTAAGTCAATAGACGGCCCATATATAGTGCATGAATTAATTCCATAGAAATCCAATCTTATCTCTCAGAAACACTGATTTGCATAGAACTCGATATTTAGCAATATCTTCACAATTCACCAAACATATAATTGTAGGGAAAGAATTGTGGGGTAGTAAGATACACACTGCTAAAAATATATCATTAATTAAATTGATAGACATCTTGATATACACAATTCAACCGCATAACGCTCTAATATAAATTGAGATGAAGGGAACTCATGTGGAATACTAAACGAAACGTAGATCTGGAACCCTTCTATTTGCAACCAGATAGCAAGCGTCTCTCTTTTCTCCTGCTTAGCTAGATAGCTAAGATGGGGAGTTCCAATCGCCACTGTTCTATTTCATCGGCCGTCCTCTTTGTCTTTGCTGTCCTGCTGCTCAACGCTGATCTAGGGTCGTGCGGCTGCTTCAAGCGTATCTTCTCCTTCGGCGACTCCATCATTGACAACGGCAACTTCGCATACACCGTCCGCAACAGACCGCCGGATCCGCCCTCGGTGCCTCCTTATGGAGAGACCTACTTCCACCACCCCACGGGCCGCGCCTCTGATGGGCGTCTCATCATCGACTTCTACGGTGTCACTAGTGGAGAAACGGCCTTTAGTTCCGGTTGGGAAGGGCCTTTAGTCCCGGTTCACCAACCGGAACTAATAAATCGGGACTAAAGGCCCCCACCCTTTAGTACCGGTTGGCCACGACCCGGGACTAAATCCCTGCCACGTGGCCGGCAGCGCGCGCCGGGGGCTGGGGACCTTTAGTCCCGGTTGGTGACACCAACCGGGACTAAATCCCTGCCACTTTAGTCTCGGTTGGTGACACCAACCGGGACTAAAGGTTTAGGGGTTTAGGGGTTTATTGTTTATTTTTCCTTTTCATTTTGTGTTTTCCATTTAATTCTTTTTCATTTTAAACATATTTTACGCTACTACATACTGTACACGTTATGCATATATAATAGAATTTCTCGTAGAACCAATCATATATCATAGAATTTCTCGTACGACCATGCATACACATATATATATATATATACAATTTGGTATATACAATTTCTCCTACAATTTGCAGATCATTACATGCAGGCATTAGGTGAAATGGTATTCTCCATCGGGAGATATGACCTGCTCAAGCAAAAATCCCGCCATTTCCTCTTGAAGTGCTAGTATGCGGTCCTTTGGTAGGAGCCTACCCCGCATCTCCACCATCTTTAAAGAAGGAGATCAATATGAATATATTAGTTGTGTGTATATATATTAGATCATGATAAAAAAAATTGTGAATAGTGTTTACGTACCCAAAGATGTCTTGCATCTCTGCTCCTTTCGGTAATAAAGCGAATGTTCTCGCAAACGTAGTATGCACATAAATTAGTCCCCTTTTCCTGCCTCGTACACTTTACGAGAATAGAATTCAATCAGATAATAATCAAGGATGATAATGGTATTGAAACTAGAATTAAAGAGATGCGCGGACGTAGCTAGTACTACTTAATTACCTTGGACCGTCGCCATTTCAGCTCTGGTTTCCATTCACCGACAACCTCTTTGATGAACTTTTTCCAAACCCTGCCCGGCAAAGAAAATGAATAAAGGAGTTATTAATTACTTGATATCAGGAAATGAACTAAAGAGGCCGACATAGTGCGATAATGATTGAAATTACCTGTCGAGCATCAAAAACAGGCTCCTGTATTCTTCAGGGTCTTTACCTAGTGAGTCCAGTACTTCAACAGTTCCCTCGTCAAATCTAATGATTAGCAGGATCCAGTGGAATCTGCGCACACGTTTGTATAAGCGGGCATGCATAACTCATCAACTACACTTAGCATCGAGTAAGCAAAAATAGAATTTGTAGTCCAAGACAGTAACACTCACCTGAAATTGTAAGGAAAAAATATTTCTGGTTTGGTATTTAGTTCCTTCAAAAATATTAGCAAGCTATTCTCTGTGTCTTGTTTGTGGTTATTTAACACAATTTCATTAACGGTATTTGGGTCAATGAACCCAATGCCATAGACTCTATCTCTTTTCAATTCATAAATCTTCATTCTGCATATATAATACCACACAAAAGAATATAGTGAGGATAATTAAAGGCAATGAATGAGCTGAGCTAGAGACTTAAATTACAGAAAGAAATCACTTACAGACAATAGCAACTGACGAGAGATTTGTCGAGTGCGTCTTGATTGAATAACTAAAAAAATTCTGTAAATTCAATCCACACATCATTTCCATGGAAGTAATGCTCTGACTTAACTTTCACCATGAGGCTCTCTCGCCCGGCCTTTATTTCTCTCAGGTACCAGTGATGCAATCTGCGCATTTGCGTTGGTAGAAGCTCCACCTCGTCAGGCCTGACCAGAGGGTTCCCGAGGACATATTTCCGTGCTAGTTCCTTCGGATCCATCGTGGGGAGTTCTTCGATGCCTAGGAGTTGTTCAACAGTGATACCCATCTCTCTAGCCGTCATCTCTCTATCAGCGTCGGTTACCGCCTTATCGGTACTCACCTTGAGCGGGGGGATCGATTGCACTGCCTGTTCTCCGAGCTGGGGAACAGTTTTCCCGCTTTTATTAGTACCTGTAAAGCTCGACTGCTGATTTTTTTGTTGATGATATGACTTGCTAATAGAGCGCTCATAGTCTGATCGCCTTTTCTCCACAGCCAGTTTAGCAAGATCCACAAAGTGTTGTACGACTTTCTCAGGTATTTTCTCCTTCGGCGGCGGGGCGGTTTCAGTGCAAAATGGGCCTTCACTTGGGCATCCACGACCCGTTTGTTTTCCTCCTCAGTCATCTCGTAAGCTAACTTCTTTTTGGCAGGAGGCTCGGGTTTCTTCTTTGGTGCTCTCTTCCGCTTTGGAGTCGGCTCACGCGGCGGAGATCGATATCGCGTACTCGCGCTGGGCTCCGTCTCGAGGTGGGGTGGATTCGGCTGATGCGGCGGAGATCGATATGGCAGACTCGCGCTGCGCTCCGTCTCGAGGTGGGTTGGAGTCGGCTGACGCGGCGGACTTGGAGGAGGAGTCGGTGGCCTTGGCACCGAGTTTGGAAACACGATGCATTCCTTTCTCCATACAATGAGATCACATATGGCTTCTCCCAGTGTCTGCTCCCCTTGACCTCTAGGAAAGTCAAGCTCTAGTGAGTCATATCCCGACAGAATTTCAACCACCCCGACATGAGCATAGCTAGGTGGAATCGGATTGCCGTGGATGGTTGCTTCAGGTGGATTCGGTAAAGCAAAGCCGTCCGCCACCTTCATGGATATGTTCTTCATTTTCATGTGTAGCTCACAAGTTGTCGTCTCTTGGATATCATCCACGGGGTAGCGAGCCAGCAGTGCATCATCGGCCGGGACCCCCGTGGAACCCACGCTGCTTTTCGGCATAGATGGGATGGTACTATCCAATGCTGGATCTGGTTGCTCCTGCCGCTGAGACGCCCTTTGCTGGCTAATTGTGTCGATCTGCTCCTGCTGCCGCATGAAAGCGCGTTCCAACTCCGCGTTCTTTGATTCTACCTTTTGAAGCCGGTCTGCATCCTGCTTCCTCTGGTCTGCATCCTGCTTCTTCTTTCTCGCACGGCTTCTGTAAGTGTCGTTCCACTCCGCAAACCCCTCAACCCACGGAACAACGCCTTTGCTTTGTGTTCATCCCGGGTGTTCAGGATTCTTGAGGGCGCGTGTAAGCTTGTCGTTCTCTCTCTCGGGCTGGAACGCCCCCGTTCGAGCCTCTTCTATTGCTTCAAGTAAAGCGTCCGAGGCTTCTTTAAGACTTGCCTGTTCAATAATCTCCCCTGTCTTTGGGTCCAACTTTCCCCCATGCGCATAAAACCAAGTCCTGCACCTGTCGGGCCAACCCACTGTTTATGGAGTGACCCCTGCAGCAATCATCTTTTCCTCAGATTCATCCCACTTAGGCAACCCAGTCTTGTAGCCACCTGGCCCCAGAACATGGTGAAACTTTTTTTCTCAGCATTTATCTTGTTTTTCATCTACCGTTCCTTAGCTGCTTCCGATTCCTTGAACTCCACAAATAAGTCCCAGTGATATTTTACCTTCTCTAGTGGTCCAGTGAATTCTGGAGTCTTCTTTTCTACGTTGACGTAGTTGGCCCATAATTTTTTCTTCCAAGACTGGAATTGTGTGGCCATCTTCTTAAGAGCACACTTCTTGACTTTCTCCCGTTGGAGATCTGTGAAACCCTCTGATAGGGTGAAATGTGACATGAGCGTATCCCAAAGCAGATTTTTTGCTCTTTCGTCGACAAAACTAACTCCTCGATCTTCCTTTGGCTTATTCCATTCTTGAACGGTGATCGGGATTTGGTCCCTAACAATAACTCCGCATTGACGTATAAATTTGTCCGCATTCTTTTTAGGAGCAATCGGTTCGCCATCTTCTTTGATTTCATCGATGTTGTACTTTATGCCATCGGGCAACTTTTTGGCCGGGCCTCGTACTACCCTTGTAGAAGATTTGCTCGATCCGGAGGGCTAAAAGAAGAAAGATTCGTTAATATATATATATACAAATCAATTAATACATGTAATGATCACCAGAGGCCTTATATATATATATATATATATATATATATATATATATATATATATATATATATATATATATATATATATATATATATATATATATATACCTCGCCGGACTTTGTTAATTGAAGAACATTTCCTTCGCCATCATTGTTTGTGTGCCCTTCGTCTATTGGTTCTTCCTCAATTCCCTCACCGGACTCGTTCAGATATTGTGAGCCGTCATCTGGTTCAATCTCTGGGTTTTGGGATCATATCATGTCGAACATGATATCCTCTTGATCATGGTCGTCTCTGTCGCTATAGTCCATAGCTTAACTAATCCAGAAGAAAGATAAAACAATTTAGTATTCAAATTAGAATGCATTCAATAAGCAAAAACTAATACATTTTGAATAATCCAGTTAATGCATCATCGAATATTATCGAATATTATCACTAATACATCTCGAATATTATCATATAACATCACTACTACAGCTCGAATATTATCGAATAATCCAGTTGACTCGCGGTTCCTCCATCACTAATACATCTCGAATAATCCAGTTAATGCAACAATAATATCACATAATATCACTAAACATCTCGCCCAATCAAACTGGACGTCGACTCCCGGTTCCTGAGCCGCGGGCGGTGAACACCCAAAGAGAAGGAACCATCACAGGATCATAGCTCGGGTGAGATCCCTGAAGAAACTGCCAGGTATTGGAGAAGCTGTCGTCCAACGCAACCATGTAGCGACGGACGTGCTCGTCCTCCTTCCTGACACGGTGACGTACCACCCTCTCGGGGGCCGGCTCCCTCTGCACCGATAATGGCCCACGCGACCGCCACCAAAGAAGCTCCGGGTCGACGACGAGACCCCGATTCCTCACCAAGTTGCGCGCCCCGGAAGGTAGCACCTCCCAGTGCCAGCCCGGCGGAGCCCAGTCCCGGACATGGCGCCTCTCAAACTGGTTGTCGCCGCCGAGTCGACGACGAGGATGCGGGCCGGGCATCGTCGCCGAGAACAAATTCCTATGAAAACAAATACATGATTTCTATATTTTTTCTTTTTTTCTCTCACCACATGTCTATATTTTTTATACACCTATCAAATACACGATTCACATTTTTGAAATCTAGTGACAAAAAAAAGATGAGGAGGTGAAGGGGGATTTGTAGCTCACCCTCGGCTGTAGAGGAAGTAGTTGATCAGCGGAGGGAAGATCGGAGACCAACAGCTCCGACGTCGATAAACACTCCTCGGAGATGCAACACCACAAATCTGTAAATTGTACCGATTTAAAAATTTAGACCATCACAAATCATATAGCTTTTAACAACATCTCAAAATATTGCAAAATAAGCTTCATCATCAATTATTTACTACATATTTGCCTGAGAAAAATAGCTCCAAAAATTTGACCAACATTCCATCCATCTATGAATCTAACAACATCCATGCATCCATCTAACACAAATTCATCCATGCATCCATCCACCTAACAAACAGTAGTTAACAGTAGCAAGAAACTGAAAAAAAAACATGAAAAAAAATTAGATCATCACATCACATCCATACTCACCGGCCTGCAAATTCCACCGAGTGAAAAAAAATTTAGATCATCACATCACATACAACATTGACACATTATCCATACTTCATAACATCAATCCATTTGCATTTCTTGCATTCTTGTTAAATTAGATCATCACATCATACATTTGCATTTCTTGCATTATTCTTGCATTCTTGTTAATTTTTTTTTGCATTTTTGCATCACAATTATCATCACATCACATCATCACATCATAACATCAATCCATTTTGCATCACATCACATACAAAAAAATTAGATCATCACATCGCGAGGTCGTCCATGGCGGCGGCCGAGCTCGGGGTGTGCGGGGGGGGGGGGGGGGGCTAGCTAGTTAGAGGCTGTGCGCGGGCCAGGGGAGAGCGGGGGAAGACAAGGGGGGCTTACAGCGAGGTCGTCGCGAGCTCGGGGAGGGCTCAGGGAGGTCGTGGACGCGTCGGTGCTCGAGGGCGAGGTCGAGGCAGTGGCGGCGACCGGCGAGGAGGAAGACGATGGTGCAGGCGTTGTGGGGCTCTTCGCTCGCTCCCGTGGTCGAGGAAGATGCAGCGGGCTGCGGGCTCGGGGAGGGGCCGGAGCGAGCGGGACGGCGTCGGCGATCTCCGGCGTCGGAGGTTGAAGACGAGCGGCCTGGCGGCGTGTGGTGTTCGATCTGTCTCCTGGGCGGTGGAAAACGCTAAGTCAGTTATATAGGATCGACTTTAGTCCTGGTTGAATCCACGACCCGGGACTAAAGGACCTTTAGTCCCGGTTCGTGGCTGCAACCGGGACTAAAAGGTTGGCCTTTAGTCCCGGTTACAGCCACGGGCCGGGACTAAAGGTCTGTTTTCAGGGCCCAAATTAAGCGCGGGAGGAGGACCTTTAGTCCCGGCTGGTTGTGCCAACAGGGACTAAAAGTTTTTTTTTCTGTTTTTGATTTATTTTTTTTCTTTTGTTTCTACTTATAGCCAAATATTTAGAGTTTTTGAGTGAATATTTTTGCTTTAGGTCACAAAAATTATAAACTTTCTGTTAGTGCCAGTAGTTTTCAAATTTGAATAGTTTAAATTTGAATTCTTTGAAATTTGTGTGAATCACTCGTTTGTGAATAACTTTAGTTTAAAAATAGATTTTTGAGTGATTCTTTTTCCTGCTGTTTAATATTAGTGTGTTTTATCAGTATGCTCAATTTGGTAATTTTTAGGTTATTTTAAATAGGTGTTTTAATCAAAAACAGATTCTGTTTAGCTCCTTTAGTTTTATAATTTCATTTGTTTTAAATATTTTAGTTTATATGTTTTCTTGTTATTATTTTGCCAAATTACATTATGTTTCTGTTAGTCAGCATGAGGAGTTTTAATTTTCAACCCTTACTTACTTCATTTGTTATTTTTCATGCATTTAATGATTTTTTTAAGCTAAATGACCCTGAAATTGAAAAGCACTACAAATGAACTCTGAAAAGGTTGAAACTTGGTATGGTATCATCATTTCACCCACATAGCATGTGCTAAAAAGTTGAGAGGGTTACAGCAAAAACTCGATGCACTTCGTGTACAAACTGGACCATCTCCTTCGAAGTATCAAGGTTTCGGACGAAAACTCATCTGTTACAAAGGCATTTCATTTTTTTAAACTTATTTCGACTCCAGACATTTTGTGCATTCAATATGCACCATTGAAAGCCACATCCTCAAATTTCAACCCTTTCTAACTTCATTTGCTATTTTTCATGCATTTAATGATTTTTTTTGAGCTAAATGACCCTGAAATTGAAAAGCACTACAAATGAACTCGGAAAAGGTTGAAACTTGCCATGGTATCATCATTTCACCCACATAGCATGTGCTAAAAAGTTGAGAGGGTTACGGCAAAAACTGGATGCACTTCGTGTACAAACTGGACCATCTCCTTCGAAGTATCAAGGTTCCGGACGAAAACTCATCTGTTACAAAGCATTTCATTTTTTTAAACTTATTTCAACTCTTGACTTTTTATCCATTCAATATGCACCATTCAAAGCTACATCCTCAAATTTCAACCCTTTCTAACTTCATTTGCTATTTTTCATACATTTAATGATTTTTTGAGCTAAATGACACTGAAATTGAAAAGCACTACAAATAAACTCTGAAAAGGTTGAAACTTGGCATGGTATGATCATTTCACCCACATAGCATGTGCTAAAAAGTTGAGAGGGTTACGGCAAAAACTGGATGCACTTCGTTTACAAACTCGACCATCTCTTTCGAAGTATCAAGGTTTCGGACGAAAACTCATCTGTTACAAAGGCATTTCATTTTTTTAAACTTATTTCAACTCCTGACTTTTTGTGCATTCAATATGCACCATTCAAAGCCACATCCTCAAATTTCAACCCTTTCTAACTTCATTTGGTATTTTTCATGCATTTAATGATTTTTTTGAGCTAAATGACCCTGAAATTGAAAAGCACTACAAATGAACTCTGAAAAGGTTGAAACTTGGCATGGTATGATCATTTCACCCACATAGCATGTGCTAAAAAGTTGAGAGGGTTACGGCAAAAACTGGATGCACCTCGTGTACAAACTCGACCATCTCCGGCGGAGCACGAGCAGAGCGGCACACGCGAAGGATGACAACACGGTGCATGCAAGTGCCACGGAGCTCACTTGGGTTTCGAGCTGTCGCCCAAGCGCCGGGAGAGAGCCCCCTCGACTTGACTGACATGACAACACCTCCAGCGCTTAACTTCTCTCTCAGGCCTATCTCGGCTACTCACTAGGGAAGAAAGTGATGACGGTGAAGCCGGTCACATCCCAGAGTGGGATCTTGGGGTATAAAACTTTTTCTTCGCGTGTGTCCCTTTGCGCCGTAACCATGGACAATCTTCATCATTTAACAGGATGCTTGGGTCAGTCTTCACTGTGAAGGGAGGAATTTCATGAAACTTTTCATAATCTTCTGACATGTCTGTCTTGTCCTCCACTCCCACGATGTTTCTTTTCCTTGAAAGAACTATGTGGCGCTTTGGCTCACCGTATGATGTATTCGCTTCCTTATCTTTCCTTTTTCTCGGTTTGGTAGACATGTCCTTCACATAGAAAACCTGCGCCACATCATTGGCTAGGACGAATGGTTCGTCTGTGTACCCAAGATTGCTGAGATCCACTGTTGTCATTCCATACTGCGGGTCTACCTTTACCCCGCCTCCTGTCAGATTGACCCATTTGCACCGAAACAAAGGGACCTTAAACTCACGTCCATAGTCAAGTTCCCATATCTCCTCTATGTAACCATAATATGTGTCATTTTCCCTATTGGTGTTTGTTGCATCAAAGCGGACACCACTGTTTTGGTTGGTGCTCTTTTTATCTTGGGAGATCGTGTAAAATGTATTCCCATTAATCTCGTACCCTTTGAAAGTCAATATAGTCGAAGATGGTGACTTGGCCAACAAGTACAACTCATCTCCAACACTGTCGTCATTCATGAGATGTGTTTGCAACCAACCGCCGAAAGTCGCCATGTGTGTACGTTTAATCCAGGGGTCAGACTGCTCCGGGTTCTTGGAGCGTACAATATCCATGTGTTCCTCGATATACGGAGCCACCAAGGTGGAATTTTGTAGAACTGTGTAGTGTGCTTGGGCCCAAGAATGCCCGTCCCTACATATTACTGAATCATTTCCTAGCGTGCCTTTTCCACTCAGTCTCCCCTCATGCCGTGATTCAGGAACACCAATCGGCTTAAGGTCAGGAATAAAGTCAACACAAAACTCAATAACCTCCTCTGTTTCATGGCCCTTGGAGATGCTTCCTTCTGGCCTAGCACGGTTATGAACATATTTCTTTAAGACTCCCATGAACCTCTCAAAGGGGAACATATTGTGTAGAAATACAGGACCCAGAATAGCAATCTCTTCGACTAGGTGAACTAGGACGTGCGTCATGATATTGAAGAAGGATGGTGGGAAAACCAACTCGAAACTGACAAGACATTGCACCAAATCATTATGTAACCTTGGTAGGATTTCTGGATCGATTACCTTCTGGGAAATTGCATTGAGGAATGCACATAGCTTCAAAATGGCTAATCGAACATTTTCCGGTAGAAGCCCCCTCAATGCAACCGGAAGTAATTGCGTCATAATCACGTGGCAGTCATGAGACTTTAGGTTTTGGAATTTTTTCTCTGCCATATTTATTATTCCCTTTATATTCGACGAGAAGCCAGACGGGACCTTCATACTGAGCAGGCATTCAAAGAATATTTCCTTCTCTTCTTTGGTAAGAGCGTAGCTGGCAGGACCTTGATACTGCTTTGGATGCATGCCGTATTTTTCGTGCATACGTTGCTGGTCCTCCCGTGCCTCCGGTGTATCTTTTGTCTTCCCATACACGCCCAAGAAGCCTAGCAGGTTCACGCAAAGATTCTTCGTCACGTGCATCACATCGATTGCAGAGCGGGGCTATAGGACTTTCCAATAGGGTAGGTCTCAAAATATAGATTTCTTCTTCCACATGGGTGCGTGTCCGTCAGCGTCATTCGGAACAGATTGTCCGTCAGGACCCTTTCCAAAGATTACTTTTAAATCCTTGACCATATCAAGTATATGATCACCAGTACGGTGGTCAGGCTTATTCCGGTGATCTGCCTCACCTTTGAAATGCTTGCCTTTCTTTCTTAAGACATGCTTGATCGAAAGAAATCGACGATGTCCCAGGTACACATTCTTCTTACATTTATCCAAATATATACTTTCGGTCTCATCTAAACAGTTCGTGCATGCGTGGTATCCCTTGTTTGTCTGTCCTGAAAGGTTACTAAGAGCAGGCCAATCATTGATGGTTACAAACAGCAATACTCGTAGGTCAAATTCCTGCTGTTTGTGCTCATCCCACACACGTACACCTTTTATGTCTCACAGCTTTAAAAGTTCTTCAACTAATGGCCTTAGGTACACATCAATGTCGTTTCCGGGTTGCTTAGGGCCTTGGATGAGCACTGGCATCATAATGAACTTCCGCTTCATGCACAACCAAGGAGGAAGGTTATAGATACATAGAGTCACAGGCCAGGTGTTATGATTGCTGCTCTGCTCCCCAAAAGGATTCATGCCATCTGCACTTATACCAAACCATAAGTTCCTTGCGTCACCTGCAAACTCCGGCCACTTTCTATCGATTTTTCTCCACTGCAACCCATCAGTGGGCACTCTCAACTTCCCGTCTTTCTTACGGTCTTCTTTGTGCCATCGCAACAACTTGGCATGCTCTTTGTTTTGGAACAAACGTTTCAACCGTGGTATTATAAGAGCATACCATATCACCTTGGCAAGAATCCACTTCCTGGGGCGCTCGCCCTCAACATCATCACCAGGGTCATCGCGGCTGATCTTATAGCGCAATGCACCGCATACCGGGCATGCATTCAAATTCTCGTACTCCTCACCGCGGTAGAGGATGCAGTCATTAGGGCATGTATGTATCTTCTGCACCTCTAATCCTATAGGGCAAACATCCTTCTTTGCTTCGTACGTACTGTCGGGCAATTTGTTGTCCTTTGGAAGCTTCTTCTTCATTATTTTCAGCAACTTTTCAAATCCCTTGTCAGATACACCATTCTCTGCCTTCCATTGCAGCAATTCCAGTGTGGTACCGAGCTTTGTGTTGCCATCTTCGCAATTTGGGTACAATAATTTTTTGTGATCCTCTAACATGCGCTGCAACTTCAACTTCTCCTTTTCACTTTCGCAGTTTCTCTTTGCATCAGCAATGGCCCGACCAAGATCATCAGCGGGCTCATCTGATGCCTCTTCTTCAGCTTCTTCTTCTTCATTCTCTTCCCCCTCTTCTTCTTCATTCTCTTCTTCTTCATTCTCTTCCATTAGAACCCCTCTTTCTCCGTGCTTGGTCCAACAGTTATAGCCGGACTTGAAACCGGACGTAAACAGGTGGACGTGAATGACTTTTGAGCTAGAGAAATTCCTATCATTCTTACATACACCACATGGACAACACATAAACCATTCCGCTTGTTTGCCTCAGCCGCACGCAGAAAACTATACACGCCATTAATGAACTGGGGAGAGCGTCGGTCATCGTACATCCATTGCCGACTCATCTTCATTACACAACACCGAAAAGACCAAATTAATACAAGTTCATACATAAAGTTCATACACACTTATTCTCATAAAACAACATAAAACTATCTAGCTAAAGCATTTAAATGCAACAACAAATGCGATCAAAATCGCAACTAAGGTAATAATTGATCCAACAGCATAATGATACCAAGCCTCTTTATTAACGGCATATTTTCTAATCTTTCTAATCTTCAAGCGCATTGCATCCATCTTGATCTTGTGATCATCGACGACAACGGCAACATACAACTTCAATTTCATCTTCTCTTCTTCAATTCTTTTTAATTTTTCTTTCAAATACTCGTTTTCTTTTTCAACTAAATTTAACTTCTCGACAAGAGGGTTGGTTGCAATTTCCGGTTCACATACCTCCTAGATAAAAATGTCTATGTCAACTTGATGGGCATAATTTTCATAAACACGAAATGCAACAAATAGTTATAAAAGATAATATACCACATCCGAATCATAAACCGGACGAGGGCCGATGGGGACGGATATCAAAACCATGACAGTATGTATAACAAACAATCATACAACTAAGAAAATTATACAAGTAACTATCTAAATCATACAAATAAGATTTTTTTTTATAAAAAGGATAAGAACAAGAGGCTCACTAAGGTGGTGCCGGCGACGGGACGGTGCGGGCGATCGACGGTGGTTAGGATGGGGACGGGAAGGCACTAAGTAAACCACACCTACACATATGCAAACTAAGAAGTTAATTTGAGCTCAAATTGCATATAAATCAAATAAACCCCACATAATTACTCCCAAACTAAAACCCACAAATCATTATACTTATAGAGCATTGCACGAGTTAATCTAGTAATGAGAGATGAAAGAACAAAGTTGCTAACGTTTGTGAACACTTGGATAGATGGAGTGTCTCAAATCTTGACAATTCTTAGCAAAAATGGAGGATGAGCTCGAGCAAGGGGAAGAGAACAGAGGAAAGAAAGGAGAAAACAGAGAAAGGAGAGCTTGGGCTCGGACTGGACGAAGCACTATATATAGTGATAGATACCAACCGGGACTAAAGGGGCTCGCAGGGGCCCCAGCCTGACGCCAGCCTGCCACCACCCCTTTAGTTCCGGTTGGTAACACCAACCGGGACTAGAGGTCACAAATGAACCGGGACTAAAGCCTAACCATTGGAACCGGGACTAGTGGTCACATTAGTCCCGGTCCAAAACCCGACCCGGACTAATGCTCCGGACGAAAGGCCTGTTTTCTACTAGTGTGTACATGTGCTGTGTTTTTATAATTCATAGTTCAATTTCGTACGCATGCTAAATTTGGTGCGAGATGTTTTGTCAGCGCAAGCATTGGGCCTGCCGCTGCTGCCGCCGAGCTTGCCCGAGGAGAAGACGGGGCAGTTCCCCACCGGTGCCAACTTTGCCGTGTTCGGCGCTATGGCGCTGAACCCGAACTACTTCAAGTCCAGGTATAACTTCAGTGTACCGTTTTCTTGGAGCCTCCACGATCAGCTCGCTAGTTTCAACAAAGTGCTCACACGGATTGCTCCAGGAGATGGAACGTAACAAATGCAAAAACATACGTAGCGGTCAGCTTATCATATTTTAATTAGGCGACATGTCTGCATGCACCATGCACCTGCATGTGTTCTTGGTCAACTTATTCCTTTCTTTTTGCTGTGATCAGCTGCCACAAAGCGTCTCCTGAGCGAGTCCCTGGTCGTCTTTGGTGAGATCGGCGGCAATGACTACAACTTCTGGTTCTTCGATCCTAATCGCAACAAGGACAGAAACACGCCCCTGCAGTACATGCCCGATGTTATCGACCGCATAGGAGCCGGCGTGCAGAAGGTGATCAACCTCGGCGCCAAGACGATCCTTGTCCCGGGGAACTTCCCCATCGGGTGCGTGCCGGCCTACCTTAGTATTCACAAGAGCAATACATCTGTGGACTACGACCAGTTCCGCTGCCTCACATGGTTCAACGCGTTCTCTCGGAGGCACAACCAGCTGTTGAAGCAGGAGGTCGGCCGGCTCAAGTCCCGAAACCCAAGCGTGAAGATCATCTACGCCGACTACTACGGCGCCTTCATGGAGTTCGTCAGGAATCCAAACAGGAATGGCATCGATAGCCCTCTGGTGGCGTGCTGTGGTGGCAATGGCCCCTACGGCACCGGCCATAGGTGCGACCAGAACGCGAAGGTTTGCCGTGACCCGTCCAGGTTCGCCGGCCAACTGGGACCAGGTTCACATGACGGAGAAGGTGTACAGTGTTATCGCCAATGGGGTGCTCAACGGCCCGTATGCAGACATCCCGTTGCTCCGCGCTTGCTAGGAGAATTCCTATTGATGAGACTTGAAGAATTGTTGCTGCCACCAAGATCTGATACGCTTCTTGGGATTCTTATTCTTGTATCATCACATCATTATTCATGAATGAAATGGTTGGATCTGTCACATGCAATGGTTGGATCTGTCACATGCATGAATATGTAATGTATTTATCACAGAAAACATGCACACGCGCGGGCACTAATATATTCCCACCCAACCCAAGTAGTTGCAGCGCCAGCCATATCGACACTGGACTCATGGGTATGCATGTTTTGCCCCACCGGTAACTTGCTATAAGGTCTTTTTGATTCATAGAATTATCAATAAAAAGGAATTAAAAAATGTGGAATATGCATGCTTTCATTGCTTTGCACCACGCCTAGATTTGAGAGAACCTAGGAACTATTCTTCGACGCCATGGATGTCCTCGATGAAAACGCAAAGGACATGCATGCTAGCATTGCATGCCTTCTAGGTTTGCCGCTACTCCTCTGTTAAGCAACGGCGCCACCAGTAAAAAACACATTCTGTCAATTGCCCAACAGTAATTTGTTTACCCACCATTGCTATGCTCATGAGAGAGATCTCTCTAGTGAATCTATGGCTCCCGGATCCATTTTTCATATTTACTAAAACCCTAAATTTGCTCGCTGTTTTTATTTTATTTTAATTTTATTTTATATATCTACCACTATCAATCTTTGCAATTGATGAGAACAAGGGGATTGACAACCCTCTTGCCTTCGTTGGGTGCAAGCATTTGCTTTGTGTGTGTGCAGGTACTGTTTATCTTGTTTGTGTGGTATCTCCTATGGGTTCGATAAACCTTGGTTCTTAACTGAGAGAAATACTATCTGCTACTACACTACTTCATCCCCTCCTCTTCGGGTAGAACCCAACATCTACACAAGTAGCATGTATAATTTTGGTGGGCGGATAACCGCCTGAAAGTTCATGAGAGAAGCCCCGTGCGGCCGCCTCTGTGTCTCCGCTACCCCACCATTATCCTTGAAATGACCCCAAGTTTTCCAAGCAGGAGGGCATGCCCATGGTAGGCATGCATGCCAGGTTTGAACGATTTTCGACACCTTATGCAAGTTGCGACACGTCCTTTGCTCCACCTCACCACTCCGTCCGCCGTCGATATGCCTCCCAACGCCGTGTTACTGACTTGCGGGCCCCATCGCCGTTTAATGAGAAATAGGGAAAAAATTCCAGGAAGAAATTTTAAGTGAACTGAGAAAAGTAGGTGTTAGAAAACTTCCCCTAATTTATACGGTCATCCCGTAAAACGACTTTTACAGGAAGTTTTTTAGGGGAGCTATTGTAGTTCCTCTTAGTCACCAGCTATATTGCTAGTTGCTCTGGCTGATGGAAATTTTGTATTCATCTAAAAAAAGTCATACAATTGGCGGTGCTCTTCCTATATTAAGGAGTACACAAATAGAAACAGTCGTTAAAACAAATAGAGAAGGAAAAATAAAGTATAACAACTAATCAGGAGTATTTTCAGGGTCACTTGGCCAATGAATTGAGAGCATGGGTTGCATAATGTCTTGCTTGATCAGTAGGAGTAGACTGGACACGCGGAGGGTTTTGTTCTCGCTAACTTGCATATGGCATTCCATCCATATATTCCAATAGGTGTAGATGGCACCAGAGATGCCTTTGGAACCAAGAGGGCAGATGAGTGCATTCCACCAAGGCTTCCATATATTCCTATTGGGATGTACTGTCCAGGGCTGGAATGTCTTGTCAATCACCTACCAGGAGCTAGGTTGCAGTTGGGGTTGTGCGGGAGTTGGCCCTCCCGAGCGAGCGAAGGGGCATTGCAGAATGAGGTGTAGAACAAACCTGTCCATCTTGTCACAGAGGTTGCAGTTGGGGTTGTGTGGGAGGCCATACTTTGCAAGGTTGTCATTTGTCAGGATTCAGTCCTTGAGCAAAAGCAAGAAGGACCTGCATTTGGTCTCCACCTTCGCCTTCCACAGCTTGCTATGACTTCTTTATGGAATGCAAAGTAGGCAAGGCGTACTCTACCCATGGAATGATGAAGCAAAAGGTGTGAAAGTCCACAACATTCAACAAGTCAGAGTTGGTCCTACAACAAAATGATAATGGTGTTCGACCAGATAATTTAAAATATTGGCACAGAAGAGTTAATAGGTTAGGTATTTTTTGCAATTTTATCTTACAATCAGAAATATGTATTCATGTATTTGCTTTGTATGAATAAAATTTATTCAATTTAAAACAGTTATCTTCTTTATTTATTGTGTTTTACCTGAAGATACCTATTACCTTGCTATGGTGTGTGCCATTCCCTAGATACAGCAGGGGTAACTGTACGTACCACAAGTCCACAACATAGTGATGAATAGCTCCATTTTGCTTTTTCATGGATATTAACATGCATAGCCCCATTTTCTTTTGTTCATGCACCTGCTGTTGATCCGCTCTATATATATGCTCTTCTTTTGGAGGGCATATATATGCCCTTTGGTTGTGCTCATGCACTGAAAACAAATTCAACCAAGTTTTGTGAATTTCACTTATATGCCTAGAGATAAAGCTCCTGGCCCAGGTAGTTTCAATGGTGCCTTTGTCAAGGCCTGCTGGGCATTTTTGAAGATTTTGACAAACTCATTCAGGTTTTCTATCATGGTAATATCAATCTTAAGAGCATTAATAGTTCCTATATCACTTTGGTTCCTAAGAAGGACAACCCTGCCACACCCAATGATTTTAGGCCCATATCTCTGCTCAATTGCTCTATCAAAATTATTGCAAAGCTTCTGGCAAATAGGTTGAAGAACATAATTCTTAAGCTTGTGCACATAAACCAATACGGTTTCTTAAAGGAGATATCAATATAAGATTGCTTGGGCTGGGCTTTTGAGTACTTGCATCAATGTCACCTCTCCAAGCAAGACATCATTATTGTCAAGCTAGCACTACTAGGAAAAGGCTTATTGGTGAACTCAAATGAGTGGCGGGTGGGACGAGTTACCCACGACAACTATTTTGGAAAAGTAGCAGTGGCGGGTAACAAAAGAAACCCGCCACTGCTTTTGTTGTAGCAGTGGCCGGCAGAAACTTGCGCCCGCCACACGTAAACTGTTCCAAATTCACGTGATAAAATCTAACAGTGGCGGGCAGGCACTAACGCCCGGCACAGCTAAATTGTGGTACCCACCATTGCTACTTGTAGACTGCGTTGGTATTTCCCCGAAGAGGAGAGGATGATGCAGTATAGTAGAGATAAGTATTTCCCTCAGTTAAGAACCAAGGTTATCAATCCAGTAGGAGAACCACACAGAACCTCGTTAGCAGCACCTACACACAAAAGCAAACACTTGCACCCAACGCAAATAAGAGGGTTGTCAATCCTCTTAGCGGTTATTTGCAAGGATTAATTCTAATAGTGATAGATAGATAAAGTAAATTGCAAAAGAAAATAAAAGTAAATAAATTGCAGCAAGGTATTTTTTATTTTAATATATGATAAAAATAGACCCGGGGGCCATATTTTTCACTAAAGGCTTCTCTCTCAAACACATAGCATACGGTGGGTAAACAAATTATTGTTGGGCAATTGATAGAAAAACAAACAATTCTGACGGATTCGTGGCAATGATCATGTATATAGGCATCACGTCCGAGACAAGTAGACCGACTCCTGCCTGCATCTAATACTATTACTCCATCCATCAACCGCTATCCAGCATGCATCTAGGGTATTAAGTATAAAACAGAGTAACGGCGCCTTAAGCAAGATGACATGATGTAGACAAAGTAAACTTAAGCAATATGATTAAACCCCATCTTTTTATCCTTAATGGCAACAATACAAATACGTGTCATGTCCCTTTCTGTCACTGGGATTGAGCACCGCAAGATTGAACCCATCACAAAGCACCTCCCCATTGTAAGATAAATCAATCTAGTTGGCCAAACCAAACCGATAGATCGGAAAGAAATACAAAGCTATAACAATCACGCATAAAAGAGTTCAGAGAAGACTCAAATATTTGTCATGAATAATCTGATCTTAAACTCACAATTCATCGGATCCCAACAAACACACCGCAAAAGAAGATTACATAGGATAGAACTCTAAGAACATCGAGGAGAACATAGTATTGAAGATCAAAGAGAGAGAAGAAGGCATCTAGGTACTAGCTATGGACCCGTAGGTCTGTGGTAAACTACTCACACATCATTAGAAGGGCAGCTAGTTGATGAAGAAGCCCTCCGTGATCAATTCCCCCTCCGACAGAGTACCGGAAAAGGCCTCCAGATGGGATCGCGAAAGAACAGAGGCTTGCGGTAGCGGAAAGGTTTTCTCTTCTGTCTTTTTGGTATACGGGGAATATTTTGGAATTTATAGCGTTGGAATTAGGTCAAGAGGTGCCACGAGGGGCCCACAAGCCTGGGGAGCGCGCCTACCCCCCTGGGCGCACCCCCTGGACTTGCCGCTTCCTCGTGGATCTTCTGGACTTCTCCCGAAGCTTCCAAGGTCTCTTCTGGTCCAGAAAAAATTAATCCAAAGTTTTTTCTTCGTTTGGACTCCGTTTGATAATGATTTTCTGAAAAGGCAAAAACAGGCAAAAAATAGCAACTGGCACTGGGCACTAGGTTAATAGGTTAGTCCCAAAAAATGATATATAATGCCATATAATTGCATATAAAACATTCAAGATTGATACTATAATAGCATGGAACAATAAAAAATTATAGATACGTTGGAGACGTATCAAGCATCCCCAAGCTTAATTCCTGCTCGTCCTGGAGTAGGTAAATGATAAAAACAGAATTTTTGATGTGGAATGCCACCTAACATGTTTCATCATGTAATCCTCATTACGGTATGAATATTAAGATTCGAGTGATTCAAAGCAATAGTTTATAATTTGATATAAAGACATCAATACTTAGGCATACTAACAAACAATCATGTCTTTCAAAATAAAAATGCTAAAGAAAGTTATCCCTACAAAATCATATAATCCTATCATGCTCCATCTTCTTAACACAAAGTATTTATCATGCACAACCCTGGTTTTAGCCAAGCAATTGGTTCATACTTTATAGCGCGCTTCAGCTTTTTCAACCCCCACGCAATACATGAGCGCAAGCCATGGATATAGCACTATAGGTGGAATAGAATGTGGTGGTAGAGATTAATATGGGGAAGTCAAAAAGAAGAAGATAGTCTCACATCGACGTGGCTAATCAACGGGCTATGGAGATGCCCATCAATTGATGTCAATGCGAGGAGTAGGGATTGCCATGCAACGGACGCACTAAGAGCTATAAGTGTATGAAAGCTCAACATGAAACTAAGTGGGTGTGCATCCAACTTGCTTGCTCATGAAGACCTCGGGCATTTGAGGAAGCCCATCATTGGAATATACAAGCCAAGTTCTATAATGAAAAATTCCCACTAGTATATGAAAGTGACAAAATAGAAGATTCTCTATATGAAAAACATGGTGCTACTTTGAAGCACAAGTATGGAAAAGGATAGTAACACTTCCCCTTCTCTCTTTTTCTCTCATTTCATTAAAAAAAAATTCTTTTTTTTTCGTGGGCTCTTTTTGGCCTCTTTTTTTTATTTCCTCACTGGGACAATGCTCTAATAATGATGATCATCATACTTCTATTTACTTACAACTCAAAAATTATAACTCGAAACTAGCACAAATATGACTCTATATGAATGCCTCTGGCGGTGTACCAGGATGTGCAATGATACTAGCGTAACATGTATAAAAAATGATGAACGGTGGCTGAGCCACAAATACTATGTCAGATATATGATCATGCAAAGCAATATGACAATGATGATGTGTGTCATAAAAAAACGAAACGGTGGAAGTTGCATGGCAATATATCTCGGAATGGCTATGGAAATGCCATAATAGGTAGATATGGTGGCTGTTTTGAGGAAGATATAAGGAGGTTGTGTGTGATAGAGCGTATCATATCACGGGGTTTGGATGCACCGACGAAGTTTGCACCAATTCTCGATGTGAGAAAGGGCAATGCACGGTACCGAAGAGGCTTGCAAATTGCGGAAAGGTGAGAGTGCGTATAATCCATGGACTCACATTAGTCATAAAGAACTCACATACTTATTGCGAAAGTTTATTAGCCCTCGAAGCAAAGTACTACTACGCATGCCCCTAGGGGGGAGGTTGGTAGGAGTTAACCATCGCGCGCCCTCGACCGCCACACAAAGAAAGACAATCAATAATAAATCATGCTCCAACTTCTTAGCATAACGACAGATCATACGTGCATGCTTCGGGAATCACAAACATTAACACCAATATTCTTACTAAACCACAATTATCTAATAGCACCTCCCACATATTACCATCTTAATATCGCAGAACTATTGCAAGGAATCAAACTTATCATATTCAGTGATCTACATGAAAGTTTTTATTATATCCCTCTTGAATACCTATCATATTAGGACCAAATTCATAACCCGTGCATATTACCATTGTTATTCATTAGACTCTCAAAAAGATATAAGTGAAGCATGAGAGTGCAACTATTTTTTTAAAATATAACCACCGCCGTGCTCTAAAAGATATAAGTGAAGCACTAGAGCAACTGCATAGCTCAAAAGATATAAGTGAAGCACATAGAGTATTCTAACAAATCATTAATAATGTGTGTCCCTCTCAAAAAGGTGTGTTCAGCAAAGATGGTTGTGACAAACTAAAAAGCAAACAAACTATATGTAACACCCCTATGTAATGAGCTACAGTGATCCACTATATTAATGCCAAGTCATCTGAGATTTGCAATGATAATCATGTTGGATTAATATCTCCTTTCAAATTCTGCCACTGAATTCAAATTCAAATGCAATTGAAATTTGACATTGCACAAAAGTTGCTGGAAAAATGTTCATCATTTAGCATAAATTCCAAAACAATTTGTTGTTCAGGAAAACAACATCACCAAGTTGCTAAGATGAGGCTTAGCATTTTTAACAGTGCCATATCAGCAATTTAAATTGCAAATTCATTGATGAATAATACAAATGAAATCCCCTGGGCTCCAAAATAATTCTGGCAGTGCCTAAAAATGCAAAGTAATTAATGGGCCAAGTCACACATTTTTCTAAAATGATTTGGTTGCCCAAATATTCTTTTTCCTTCTCTGTTTAATAAATAAAAGAAGAAAAAGAAGAAAAAGAAAACGGGCGAAGCCTTACCTGTTACTGGGCCGAGCCCAGCCCCGCGCTGTCGCCTACTTGCTCCCGCGGCGTGTCGCCGTTGCCGCATCCGGCGCGCATTGCGCCGCTCACCGCCCGCCACGGCGCCGGGGCAGGTGAGCCCCTGGATAAGGCCGCGACCCCGTTCCTCCCCTCTGGTCGCCTCGCCATTCCTCTCCCCTCCTCCCTCACTCGCTCGGTTCCCTCTTCCCCTCTCTGTCGAATGCCGCCGCCGCCGCCCAGCTCCACCCCGACGGCAACGGTGCCTCCCTCGCCTCTCCGAGGTCTCCATCAGCTCCGCCGACTTCTTCTCCTTCCTCTCCGACCGCGCAGGCAAGCCGGAACCCGCCGCATTGCCCGAATCGAGCTCGGCCTCGAGCTCTCTGTCGCCGGCGATCTCCGGCGACTGCGGCCTCCCTCTGCGCTACCGAGCACCCGAGGGGCCTTCTTGCGCCCGCACGGTGAGCTCCGCTGCTCCTCCTCCACCTCTCCTGCTCGGTTTCGAGCTGGCTAGCCGCCGCTGCTACTACCGAGATCCGGCTGCCGCCATTGCCGGCGATCTCCTCGCTCCCGTGCCGTTTTGCTCGAATGCGTGACTCCGACGAGTTCCGCGGTCCCGTAGAGCTCGCCTGCGTAGTTAGTTTGCTCGAACACGCCGTGTAGCCGCGTTTCCGAGAAGGGCCGAACTCCGGTCGCCGCATCGAGCTCGTTTCCGGCGAGCTCCGACCACCTCCGCCCGTTCTGATGCCGCAGATGGACGCGGGGTGAAGTCCCCGATCGAATGCAACAAGAATCGCCCGAAACGGCGCACCGTAGCCCATTTCCGAGCCTCGCCGTGGTTCGGCCGGTGCGCGCGAGCTCGCCGGAGCTCCTCCGGCGGCGCCGCTGACCTGGCACGGCGTGGGGCCCGCCCAGTGACGCTGACAGTGGGCCCCAGGCCATCGTTTGACCGCGTTGACCACGGTCAACGCGGGTTACTGTTCCCGCTGACACTGACGTGTGGGGCCCCCGCGATTAACTAACTAATTAAGCCGTTTTTAATTAAAACGTAATTAGATTAGTTAATCAGACACTGACATAGGGCCCCACCTGGTTAATTAGTTCTGTTAGTTAGTTAGTTAGCCCACTGTCTATGACAGGTGGGTCCCGCAGGTCAGGTTTGACCTGGACCAGAGGGTTTGACTCGCTGACGTCACAGTGACATCACGCTGACGTAATTAGTATTTTCTGTTATTTCCTAAATTGATTTAAATTTCAGAAAATTGCTAAAAACTTTGAAAATTCGTAGAAATTAAACCGTAGCTCGGATCGAAAAACTTTCTACATGAAAGTTGCTCAGAACGACGAGACGAATCCGAATACGCTCTCCGTTTATCTGTCACATGCCCACAACCATACAAACATGGAACCGTCCCCTCCGATTCAGTATACCGAAATCAGTCTAAACATCGGGAAAATATCCCAGATATTTTCCCGCCTCGTCTGCGACATGTAGCACTGCATTAGGGACCACTAACATTACATACTGCCATGCCATGCATCTGTGTTGCATTATTTGCCTTTATTTATTGTTTCTTCCCCCCTCTTCCATTCCGATAGCCCCCGAGACCGACGCCGCTCAGGAGACCGACGACCCCACTGACGACCCCTCCTTTGCCACAGAGCTTCCAGGCAAGCAACCCCCCTTGATGCATGCCTATATCACCTATTCTCTCTCCCTCCTGCTTGCATTAGAATTGCTACTGCTATTGTTTTATCCTATTCTGATGCATAGCTTGTCCTTGTAACTGTTATTGATACCTGCCTGATATCCAAAATGCTTAGAATAGGTTGGATGGTAGTGAACCATCTGTGGCCCCTCTTCCTTGCTGTAGTTGCCCCGCTGTAGTACCTGTGTCCCGATCGATGTGATCGTCGGGCTGGGACCAGTTCATCACCACATATCCCCCTAAGTTGCTCGATGCTGCAGAGCTATTATCGAGTGCCGAGGGTGATACCTCTTATCTCACTCCCGATAATGCCTCTGTAGTACAACTAGTCGGTGGTGGGTTACCGAGGGTGATTCCTCTTCCACCACCTCCGATGAAGAATCTATCGTGCAACCCCGCAAGTGTGAATACCACCGAGGGTGATTCCTCTGGATTCACTTTGACGGGATCATCGATTGGGAATCCAACGAGGGTGATTCCTCGGATTCCTGCTAGATGTTTTGGACACACGGTTACTTGCACTTAATTACTGTTGTTACTGGATAAAGTCGGGTAGACCCCGAGGGCTACCCGCGAGTGATGTGTAGACGGGTTGACCATGAGGGTACCCGCGAGATGAATACGTGGCACGACCGGGCATTCTTAGCCCTTGCCGTAAGTCCACGAGACGGGGCGACGGGGTCACAGGATCGTGAGTCTCTGCTCGTTTCCGCGCGCTCCTAATGCAATAAGGGTTAGGATATGTAATCTGAGTAGGCCTCTGGCCTTTTCGCGCTAACTAGCACGTGGGAATAAAATGGGTACTTGGCGCCGTATGTATCAGCCGAAATCTCTGTCAGACGTCCAGTTCAGCATTGTTGGCCTGTCGGGCCAGTGCCATCCAGGATGAGGTGGTGCTCGTCCCGGCTCGTCGCATAACGACCCGGAGTGCACAGGGCGATGGCCCAAGACCCCTGAGCGCTTAGGATGTAGACCGGCGGGGACCTCTCTGCTGAGCTCTAGGTGGGGCTGCGGTGTGTCGATCAGCCGAGGCCGGGCATGACCCGATAAAAGTGTGTCCGGCCGGAATTGATCGAGCGTGTTGGGTAACAGTAGTGCACCCCTGCAGAGAAGTATATCTATTCGAATAGCCGTGTCCACGGTAACAGGACGCTCGGAAAATATCCCGATCTTCTATAACTAGAACTGGGTTAATATGTGGCTCCGGGATCGCTTTCTCGCAGGGAGTCGAGGAAGGATCTCTGGGCGATGTTGATACTTGTTGCTACTACTATATTTATGTACTAATATGTACTCTTCTAATGCTGCAAGACCCTGAAGATGCTAGTCTTCGTTAGGCTAGGTCCCTCTCTCTATTCTGGCATTTCTGCAGTCCAGCCCACTGATATAGCCATTCTTTGATACTAATGCATATTTAGAATAACTCTGATGTAAGTCTTGCTGAGTACATTGGATGAGTACTCACGGTTGCTTTGCTTCCTTTTTCCCCATACCCAATTGATGCGACCAGACGATGGAGCCCAGGAGCCAGCTGCCCCAGCAGCCGACGACTACTACCACTACTACCCCGCTGGATACTACTACTACGAGGAGCCCTCCGACGGCCAGGAGTAGTTTAGGAGGCACCCAGGCAGGAGGCCTGCGCCTTTCGATCTGTGTTTTATTTTGCCCCGCCTTCGTAAAGGCCTATTCTGTTTAACTTTGTATCTGTACTCAGATACCTGATGCTTCCGCTGATGCTTGTATGACATCGAGCTTATGTATTCGAGCCCTCGAGGCCCCTGGCTTGTAATATAAAGCTTGAATTATTTTATTTGTGTTTAGAGTTGAGTTGTGATATCTTCAAGTGAGTCCTTAGGCTTGATCGTGTACACTTGCGTGTATGATTAGTACACGATTAAGTCGGGGGCGTCACAAGTTGGTATTAGAGCCGACTGCCTGTAGGATCCCCCTTTCCAACTTCTTGGCCGAAGTTGAGTCTAGTCTTCCAAAAACTGTTTTACTAACATGGCTGTGTGGCTTACGGGCCCACGTCGCCAATGGGTGGTATTAGGATCTTTTATTCCTCACCTATACTCTGGGACTCTGATTTCTCTTCTTTTCGGGTTAAATGATTTTGCTAACTCTGACATTAGGTTCCCGTAATCACATTCACCCGGAGAGCTGGATTATCTGCAACTAATCTTTTCATTTGAAATGGTTAATCTGATAATCATCTTTTACTTTCCATTGGTCTGTTTAACCTTTCTTTCCAAGTTATCATCTGTTTCTTACACTGTCTTTTTGACATCTGCACTATCTTATTTTAGGTGTGTCCCGCAAGGCAGCTTGTCCGTCTGACCGTGGCTAGTGATGCGACTGGGTTTCCGGCCATTTTGGTCGAGCTGTTGACCAGGCTGGGATATCGCTGGTATCCTGAGTACACTGTTTACGAGGATTACCGCGAGTTCAACCAAGAGCAGTACCATGCTGAGGTTCGCATCTTTGATCGGCAGGACCGCTCCATCACTGAGTTGCACACCTTTCATGGTGTTGGAGTGACCGCTGATATGGCCGTCCATGATGCTACCTACACTACGATTGCCCATCTCCGTAGAGAGCACAACAGCCGCTTGGAGGAGACCGCTTTCAGATACATCCTGTATGCTCCTGCTGGGGATGAGACTGGATACTACACTGCTACTTGTGCTCCTTACGTGCTACGTCGCTATGACCCGCAGGTTATGGTACAGCACATCCAGGCTCTGGATCGCACTGCTCGAGCTCTTGCTGTCGAGTTGTACGCCACTCGTGGTCGTCTTTACGACGCTCTGACACAGTTGCTGCCAGCAGTCAGTGCACGGATGCACCCAGAGTACATTCTTTACCCGCGCAGGACGGAGATGCCACCAGGTCTTGAGTGGCCTGCTGTTGGAGGTTTTATTCCCCCACGTGGTCCTCTTCTTCCAGTTCGGGACCAGGTTCTGCACCAGAGTGTTCACGGAGCGTAGGATCTTTCCTTCGAGAGTACCCTGCCTCGTCACGTGCAGTTACCTAGGTTCTGTGGTTTTCCCCAACGTTGATGTAGCATATCGCTATGCCACGTTGTTGTATCCCTCCACCGCGTGCCTGCGTGCCGCCTAGTTGTCTAGCTTTTCTTTATGCTGTTGTAACGCTGGTCTGTAACCGAACCTATGTATGGATCTGTATGTCATGATGACTATGTTGATGTATTTATTGCACTTTCTATTATGGCGCATGTTACTTCATGAATGAGTCCATACATCTGCACCTCGTTGCTAAAATACCCCCCTGTTGAATTTTAGCAGGATGGTTAGACCCACAGGTCGTGGTCGTGGTGCCAACAATCCACCACCGCCCGACTATATGGCAGCCATGATGCAACTGTTTGAAGTGCACCGTCAGTTTATGCAAGGGCTCATGGATCAGTTTCCACGCCCCAATGCCAACCAGCAGCCAGCAGCAATCACTTTGCCAGAGTTTGTGCATATGAATCCAACCATTTACCGCAACTCAGCTCAGCCGCTAGACGCTGATGATTGGCTCCGCGACATCTTCTTCGAGATGGAGTCTGCGAATGTGGCCCCTGCCAACTACGTCACCTTCGCATCATACTTTCTGAAGGAACCCGCAGCACAATGGTGGGACACTCACAGACAGACCTTAGCTCCTGGAACTATCATCACCTGGATGGAGTTCAAGGCTGCTTTCCGTGCCCGTTATATTCCGCAAGGAGTTATGGACCGGAAGAAGCGTGAGTTCCGCAATCTCACTCAGGGCAATAAGTCTGTGGAAGCTTATCAGCGGGAATTTCTGGAGTTATCTCGCTATGGGGAAGAGGACGTCGCTACTGATGCCCGTAGACAGGAAAAGTTCCGTGACGGACTTCACCCAAACCTCAAGCTTGCTCTCGCTGTTCATAACTTCCCCGATTTCGCCACCTTGGTGAATAGTGCTATCCAGTTGGAGACCGCCCAGAGGGAACACAAGGAATCTCAGAAGCGCACCCGTGAAGCGGGCTCATCTTCGGGCTCGTCTTCCCAGAAGCGCCGCATTTGGATCCCTCAAAGCATGTACCGTCCAGCTGTACCTATTCAGAGGCCATCGTATGTTGCACCACGTATGCCTCCTCCACCGCCAAGACAGTTCACACCTCAAGCTCCAATGCTTCGAGCTCCTGCTCCACGTCCTGACAATGGACTCTGCTTCAAGTGTGGCCATCCAGGTCACCGCGCCAGAGACTGCTCATAGAGTCAGAATCATCTTGTGCTACCTCCTGCTGGCCGTGGAAATGGCCGTGGTATTAATCAGCCTCGCAATTTTAATGCCAGACCTTCTTATGGTCATGGGCAGGCTTATCACGTCAACATGGCTGAAGCTCAAGATCAACCAGAGACTATGATGGGTACTCTCCTTGTTAATTCAGTACCTGCATCTGTTTTATTTGATTCAGGAGCATCACATTCTTTCATATCAGAAGAGTTTGCATTCATGCATGGCTTTACATATGAAAAGTTGCACCATCCGTTAGCGGTAAACACTCCCGCGGGCCAATACCAAGCCTCTATGTTCAGCCCCGATGTCACCATTGATATTGAAGGGTTGGAGTTCCGTGCCTATCCCATTATTTTGAAGTCTTCCAAGACTGACCTCATTCTGGGAATGGATTGGTTGAAGGCTCACGTCGCCTTAATCAATTGCGCCACCAAAGTTGTACACCTTCTGCACCCATCGGATAAGCTAGTAGATTACCATGCTCATGTCGTTCAAAGTGCCGAGTCTCAGATTTATACACTGAATGCGTTGAACGCATCACCTCTTGAGGGGATCGAAAACATTCCAGTCGTCCGCGACTACCAAGATGTATTTCTGGAAGAACTTCCAGGAATACCCCGATTTGTTTCCTTCTACCTCCTGAATTCTCGGGACGAGAATTTCTTTTAGAGGAGGAGAATTGTAACACCCCTATGTAATGAGCTACAGTGATCCACTATATTAATGCCAAGTCATCTGAGATTTGCAATGATAATCATGTTGGATTAATATCTCATTTCAAATTCTGCCACTGAATTCAAATTCAAATGCAATTGAAATTTGACGTTGCACAAAAGTTGCTGGAAAAATGTTCATCATTTAGCATAAATTCCAAAACAATTTGTTGTTCAGGAAAACAACATCACCAAGTTGCTAAGATGAGCCTTAGCATTTTTAACAGTGCCATACCAGCAATTTAAATTGCAAATTCATTTATGAATAATACAAATGAAATCCCCTGGGCTCCAAAATAATTGTGGCAGTGCCTAAAAATGCAAAGTAATTAATGGGCCAAGTCACACATTTTTCTAAAATGATTTGGTTGCCCAAATATTCTTTTTCCTTCTCTGTTTAATAAATAAAAGAAGAAAAAGAAGAAAAAGAAAACGGGCGAAGCCTTACCTGTTACTGGGCCGAGCCCAGCCCAGCGTTGTCGCCTACCTGCTCCCGCTGCGCGTCGCCGTCGCCGCATCCGGCACGCACGGCGCCGGGACAGGTGAGCCCCTAGATAAGGCCGCGACCCCGTTCCTCCCCTCTGGTCGCCTCGCCATTCCTCTCCCCTCTTCCCTCACTCGCTCGGTTCCCTCTTCCCCTCTCTGTCGAACGCCGCCGCCGCCGCCCGGCTCCACCCCGACGGCAACGGTGCCTCCCTCGCCTCTCCGAGCTCTCCATCAGCTCCGCCGACTTCTTCTCCTTCCTCTCCGACCGCGCAGGCAAGCCAGAACCCGCCGCATTGCCCGAATCGAGCTCGGCCTCGAGCTCTCTGTCGCCGGCGATCTCCGACGACTGCGGCCTCCCTCTGCGCTACCGAGCACCCGAGGGGCCTTCTTGCGCCCGCACGGTGAGCTCCGCTGCTCCTCCTCCTCCTCTCCTGCTCGGTTTCGAGCTGGCTAGCCGCCGCTGCTACTGCTGAGCTCCGGCTGCCGCCATTGCCGGCGATCTCCTCGCTCCCATGCTGTTTTGCTCGAATGCGTGACTCTGACGAGTTCCGGGGTCCCGTAGAGCTCGCCTGCGTAGCTAGTTTGCTCGAACACGCCGCGTAGCCGCGTTTCTGAGAAGGACCGAACTCCGGTCACCGCATCGAGCTCGTTTCCGGCGAGCTCCAAACACCTCCACCTGTTCCGACGCCGCAGATGGACGCGGGGTGAAGTCCCCGATCGAATGCAACAAGAATCGCCCGAAACGGCGCACCGTAGCCCATTTCCGAGCCTCGCCGTGGTTCGGCCGGCGCGCGCGAGCTCACCGGAGCTCCTCCGGCGGCGCCGCTGACCTAGCACGGCGTGGGGCCCGCCCAGTGACGCTGACAGTGGGCCCCAGGCCATCGTTTGACCGCGTTGACCACGGTCAACACGGGTTACTATTCCCGCAGACACTGACGTGTGGGGCCCCCACGATTAACTAACTAATTAACCCGTTTTTAATTAAAACTTAATTAGATTAGTTAATCAGACACTGACATAGGGCCCCACCTGGTTAATTAGTTATGTTAGTTAGTTAGTTAGCCCACTGTCTATGACAGGTGGGTCCCGCAGGTCAGGTTTGACCTGGACCAGACGGTTTGACTCGCTGACGTCACAGTGACATCACGCTGACGTAATTAGTATTTTCTGTTATTTCCTAAATTGATTTAAATTTCAGAAAATTGCTAAAAACTTTGAAAATTCGTAGAAATTAAACCGTAGCTCGGATAGAAAAACTTTCTACATGAAAGTTGCTCAGAACGACGAGACGAATCCAAATACGCTCTCCGTTTATCTGTCACATGCCCACAACCATACAAACATGGAACCGTCCCCTCCGATTCAGTATACCGAAATCAGTCTAAACGTCGGGAAAATATCCCAGATATTTTCCCGCCTCGTTTGCGACATGTAGCACTGCATTCGGGCACCACTAACATTACATACTGCCATCCATGCATCTATGTTGCATTATTTTCCTTTATTTATTATTTCTTTCCCCCTCTTCTATTCCGATAGACCCCGAGACCGACGCCGCTCAGGAGACCGACGACCCCACTGACGACCCCTCCTTTGCCACAGAGCTTCCAGGCAAGCAACCCCCCTTGACGCATGCCTATATCACCTATTCTCTCTCCCTCCTGCTTGCATTAGAATTGTTACTGCTATTGTTTTATCCTATTCTGATGCATAGCCTGTCCTTGTAACTGTTATTGATACCTGCCTGATATCCAAAATGCTTAGAATAGGTTGGATGGTAGTGAACCATCTGTGGCCCCTCTTCCTTGCTGTAGTTGCCCCGCTGTAGTACCTGTGTCCCGATCGATGTGATCGTTGGGCTGGGACCAGTTCATCACCACACATCCCCCTAAGTTGTTCGACGCTGCAAAGCTATTATCGAGGGCCGAGGGTGATACCTCTTATCTCACTCCCGATAATGCCTCTGTAGTACAACTAGTCGGTGGTGGGTTACCGAGGGTGATTCCTCTTCCACCACCTCCGATGAAGACTCTGTCGTGCAACCCCGCAAGTGTGAATACCATCGAGGGTGATTCCTCTGGATTCACTTTGACGGGATCATCGAGTGGGAATCCAACGAGGGTGATTCCTCGGATTCCTGCTAGATGTTTTGGACAGACGGTTACTTGCACTTAATTACTGTTGTTACTGGATAAAGTCGGGTAGGCCCCGAGGGGTACCCGCGACTGATCTGTAGACGGGTTGACCGTGAGGGTACCCGCGAGATGAATACGTGGCACGGCCGGGCATTCTTAGCCCTTGCCGTAAGTCCACGAGACGGGGCGACGGGGTCACAGGATCGTGAGTCTCTGCTCGCTTCCGCGCGCTCCTAATGCAATAAGGGTTAGGATATGTAATCTGAGTAGGCCTCTGGCCTTTTCGCGCTAACCAGCACGTGGAAATAAAATGGGTACTCGGCACCGTATGTATCAGCCGAAATCTCTGTCAGACGTCCAGTTCAGCATTGTGGGCCTGTCGGGCCAGTGCCATCCAGGATGAGGTGGTGCTCGTCCCGGCTCGTCGCATAACGACCCGGAGTGCACAGGGCGATGGCCCAAGACCCCTGAGCGCTTCGGATGTAGACCGGTGGGGACCTCTCTGCTGAGCTCTAGGTGGGGCTGCGGTGTGTCGATCAGCCGAGGCCGGGCATGACCCGATAAAAGTGTGTCCGGCTGGAGTTGATCGAGCGTGTTGGGTAACAGTAGTGCACCCCTGCAGGGAAGTATATCTATTCGAATAGCCGTGTCCATGGTAACAGGACGCTCGGAAAATATCCCTATCTTCTATAACTAGAACTAGGTTAATATGTGGCTCCGGGATCGCTTTCTCGCAGGGAGTCGAGGAAGGATCTCTGGGCGATGTTGATACTTGTTGCTACTACTATATTTATGTACTAATCTGTACTCTTCTAATGCTGCAAGACCCTGAAGATGCTACTCTTCGTTAGGCTAGGTCCCTCTCTCTATTCTGGCATTTCTGCAGTCCAGCCCACTGATATAACCATTCTTTAATACTAATGCATATTTAGAATAGCTCTGATGTAAGTCTTGCTGAGTACTTTGGATGAGTACTCACGGTTGCTTTGCTTCCTTTTTCCCCATACCCAATTGATGCGACCAGACGATGGAGCCCAGGAGCCAGCTGCCCCAGCAGCCGACGACTACTACCACTACTACCCCGCTGGATACTACTACTACGAGGAGCCCTCCGACGGCCAGGAGTAGTTTAGGAGGCACCCAGGCAGGAGGCCTGCGCCTTTCGATCTGTGTTTTATTTTGCCCCGCCTTCTTAAAGGCCTATTCTGTTTAACTTTGTATCTGTACTCAGATACCTGATGCTTCCGCTGATGCTTGTATGACATCGAGCTTATGTATTCGAGACCTCGAGGCCCCTGGCTTGTAATATAAAGCTTGAATTATTTTATTTGTGTTTAGAGTTGAGTTGTGATATCTTCAAGTGAGTCCTTAGGCTTGATCATGTACACTTGCGTGTATGATTAGTACACGATTTAGTCGGGGGCGTCACACTATAGCACAAGACGCTCCAAGTAAAAGACATATCATGTGATGAATAAAAATATAGCTCCAAGTGAGTTATCAATAAATTGTAGACGAAAGAGGGGATGCCATCCGGGGCATCCCCAAGCTTAGACGCTTGAGTCTTCCTTGAATATTACCTTGGGGTGCCTTGGGCATCCCCAAGCTTAGGCTCTTGCCACTCCTTATTCCTTTATCCATCGTAGTCTCACCCAAAACTTGAAAACTTCAGTATACAAAACACAACAGAAAACTCGTGAGATCCGTTAGTATAACAAACAAATCATAAACTTTAGGTACTGTTGTAAATTGATTCATATTTAATATTGGCATAATGCTACTGTACTCCAACTTCTCCATGACTCATACCCCCCGATACGATCCATAGATTCATCAAAATAAGCAAACTATGCAACAAAAACAGAATCTGTCTAAAACAGAACAGTCTGTAAAGATCTGAATTAAAGTCATACTTCTGTAACTCCCAAAATTCTTAAAAATTAGGAAAACATGGGAAATTCATATATCAATATTGTGCAATAAAAATCAGAAGGTTCTGACGCTCCAGCAAAAAGCGAAAATTCCAGCACTGGACGCAAAAGTTTCTATTTTCAAACAGCATCAATTATACTATCTTCCAAATCATCCCAAAGGCATTACTTGGCACAAACACTAATTAAAAGATAGAAACACAATCATAACAGAGGCTATAATTGTGTAAACACACAAAAACAGAAGGTAAAACAAAAAAAATTATTTTATTCATTGGGTTGCCTCCCAACAAGCTCTTTCTTTATCGCTATTAAGATAGGCTTTGAGATTTCAATGATGCTCTCATGAAAGATAATATAATTGAAACACAACGAGAGCATCATGTAGCATGTGAAAAACACATTTAAGTCTAACATACTTCCTATGCATAGGCATTTTGTAAGAAAACAAATTATCAAGACAAGCAATATCTAGCATATGCAAATAGGAAGAATGGAGCATTAATAATTTCAACACAAAGAGAGATAATTTAGGGACATGAAGATTTTTATAACCATATTTTCCTCTCTCATAATAATTACATGAAGGATCATAATCAAATTCAATAATATAACCATCACATAACATATTCTCTACATGATCCACATGCATAATTTTTTTATAATCTTCCAAAATAGTGGGATTAACATCAACTAAATTCATGACCTCTCCAAACCCACTTTCATCAAAAATTTCATAAGATTGAACTCTCTCCGAATATGTGGGATTCTTTTTACTTAAATTTGACACTCTTCCAAACCCACTTTCAATATTATTACAAACATTATTATCAATATCATATTCATCATGAGGCTTAAATAAATTTCCAAGATCATAAGAAGCATCACCCCAATCACGATCATTGCAATAAGTAGTGGACATAACAAAATTATCATCCCCAAGCTTCTAGTTTTGCATATTATTAACACAATTGACATTAATAGAATTTATAATAAAATTATTGCAATCATGCTTTTCATTCAAGGAGCTATCATGAATCACTTTATAAATTTCTTCTTTTAACACTTCATCACAATTTTTAGATTCACGATTTTCAAGCAAAGCTTCATATAGATAATCTAGAGCACTCAACTCACTAGCAATTGGTTCATCATAATTGGATTTTTTGAAAAGATTAGCAAGTGGATGAGGATCCATATCAATAGATTTTTAGCAAGCAAAGATGCAAGCAAATATAAAGCACATGGCAACACAAGTAAAGATAACACACAAAATATTTTTGTATTTTTTTTGTAAAATTGTTTTAGAAGTGGGGGAGATGAAAACGAGAGGTAAATGCAAATAAAAGGCAAATAAAATAAATGCGAGTGGATGATAGTTTATGCGAAGGTACTTGATATATTTTGGTGATGTCTCCCCGGCAACGGCACCAGAAATTCTTCCTGCTACTTGTAGACTGCGTTGGTATTTACCCGAAGAGGAGAGGATGATGCAGTATAGTAGAGATAAGTATTTCCCTCAGTGAAGAACCAAGGTTATCAATCCAGTAGGAGAACCACACAGAACCTCGTTAGCAGCACCTACACACACAAAAGCAAACACTTGCACCAAACGCAAATAAGAGGGTTGTCAATCCTCTTAGCGGTTATTTGCAAAAGTAAATAAAAGTAAATAAATTGCAGCAAGGTATTTTTGATTTTAATATATGATAAAAATAGACCCAGAGGCCATAGTTTTCATTAGAGGCTTCTCTCTCGAACACATAGCATACGGTGGGTAAACAAATTACTGTTGGGAAATTGATAGAAAAGCAAATAATTATGACGGATTCATGGCAATGATCATGTATATAGGCATCACGTCCGAGACAAGTAGACCGAGTCCTGCCTGCATCAACTACTATTACTCCACCCATCGACCGCTATCCAGCATGCATCGAGGGTATTAAGTATAAAACAGAGTAACGCCTTAAGCAAGATGACATGATGTAGACAAAGTAAACTCAAGCAATATGATTAAACCCCATATTTTTATCCTTAATGGCAACAATACAAATACATGTCATGTCCCTTTCTGTCACTGGGATTGAGCACCGCAAGATTGAACCCATCACAAAGCACCTCTCCCATTGTAAGATAAATCAACCTAGTTGGCCAAACCAAACGAATAGATCGGAGAGAAATACAAAGCTATAACAATCATGCATAAAAGAGTTCAGAGAAGACTCAAATATTTCTCATGAATAATCTGATCATAAACTCACAATTCATCGGATCCCAACAAATACACCGCAAAAGAAGATTACATCAGATAGAACTCTAAGAACATTGAGGAGAACATGGTATTGAAGATCAAAGAGAGAGAAGAAGCCATCTAGCTACTAGCTATGGACCCGTAGGTCTGTGGTAAACTTCTCATACACATCATCGGAAGGGCAGCAAGGTTGATGAAGAAGCCCTCCGTGATCAATTCCACCTCCGGCAGAGTACCGGAAAAGGCCTCCAGATGGGATCGCGGAAGAACAGAGGCTTGCGGCGGCGGAAAGGTTTTCTCTTCTGTCTTTTTGGTATATGATGACCCACAAGTATAGGGGATCAATCGTAGTCCTTTCGATAAGTAAGAGTGTCGAACCCAACGAGGAACAGAAGGAAATGACAAGCGGTTTTCAGTAAGGTATTCTCTGCAATTACTGAAAGTAGCGGTAACGAGTAACAAGTAACAAGTGTAACAAAAGTGCAGCAAGGTGGCCCAATCCTTTTTATAGCAAAGGACAAGCCGGAACGAACTTGTATATTAAGCAAAGCGTTCTCGAGGACACATGGGAATTTCATCTAAGTCACTTTCGTCATGTTTGTTTGATTCGCGTTCGCTACTTTGATAATTTGATATGTGGGTGGACCGGTGCTTGGGTGTTGTTCTTACTTGAACAAGCCTCCCACTTATGATTATCCCCTCTCGCAAGCATCCGCAACTATGAAAGAAGAATTAAGATAAATCTAACCATAGCATGAAAGATATGGATCCAAATCAGCCCCTTACGGAATAGCGCATAAACTAGGGTTTAAGCTTCTGTCACTCTAGCAACCCATCATCTAATTACTACTCCACAATGCCTTCCCTTAGGCCCAAAGATGGTGAAGTGTCATGTAGTCGACATTCACATGACACCACTAAAGGAAGCAACAACATACATATCATCAAAATACCGAACGAATACCAAATTCACATGATTACTTATAACAAGACTTATCCCATGTCCTCAAGAACAAAAGTAACTACTCACAAATCATATTCATGTTCAAGATCAGAGGGTTATTGAATAGCATTAAGGATCTGAACATATAATCTTCCACCAAATAAACCAACTAGCATCAACTACAAGATGTAATCAACACTACTAGCAACCCACTGGTACCAATCTGAGGTTTTGAGACAAAGATTGAATACAAGAGATGAACTAGGGTTTGAGATGAGATGGTGCTAGCGAAGATGTTGATGAAGATTGGTCCTCGCACGATGAGAGGATCGCTGGTGATGTCGATGGCTTCGATTTCCCCCTCCCGGAGGGAAGTATCCCCGGCGGAATCGCTCCGCCGAAGAGCAAAATAGCTCCTACCCAGGTTCCGCCTCGAGACGGCGGCGCTTCTTCCTGAAAGTCTTCTTCTGATTTTTTCTAGGGCAAATGGCTTCATAAAGCAGAAGGAGGGGGCCGGAGGCCTGCCAAGGGCCCCACAAGCTCGGGGGGCGCGCCCCCCAGGCTTGTGGCTTCCTGGTGGGCCCCCTCCTGGTAATTCTTTCGCCAGTATTTTTTATATATTCTAAAATAATTCTCCATAAATTTTTAGGTCATTTGGAGTTGTGCAGAATAGCTATCTCTGTTTCACCCCTTTCCGGTCTAGAATTCCATCTGCCAGCAATCTCCCTCTTCATGTGAATCTTGCAAAATAAGAGAGAAAAGGCATAAGAATTGTACCATGAAGTGAAATAATGATTAAAAACATATTAACTAACAGCAAGAAATCGTGATGCAAATTGGACGTATCAGTATACGGGGAATATTTTGGAATTTATAGCGTTGAAATTAGGTCAAGAGGTGCCATGAGGGGCCCACAAGCCTGGGGGCGCGCCTACCCCCCTGGGCGCGCTGCCTAGACTTGGCGCTTCCTCGTGGCTCTTCTGGTCTTCTCCCGAAGCTTCTAGGGTCTCTTCTAGTCCAGAAAATATTAATCGAAAGTTTTTTCTTCGTTTGGACTCCGTTTGATAATGATTTTCTGAAAAGGCAAAAACAGCCAAAAAAACAACAACTGGCACTGGGCACTAGGTTAATAGGTTAGTCCCAAAAAATGATATATAATGGCATATAATTGCATATAAAACATCCAAGATTGATAATATAATAGCATGGAACAATCAAAAATTATAGATACGTTGGAGACGTATCACCAT
Source organism: Elymus sibiricus (assembly GCA_039707655.1). Taxonomy (NCBI): domain Eukaryota; kingdom Viridiplantae; phylum Streptophyta; class Magnoliopsida; order Poales; family Poaceae; genus Elymus; species Elymus sibiricus. Next base: position 430,479,507 of record CM077676.1, read on the forward strand.
CCATGAGGCTGCAGGAGGTCAATAGTATGCTATCTTAGCAGTGGCGGTTGTTCGTTAGAGCCCGCCACTGATTCTCGCCTTACGTGTGGCGGGCAGTATCCTGCGCCTGTCACTCGTACACCCACGACGTTGGCGGTTCAATTTTCACCAAAAACTGATTCGCCTGCCCCCGCCCACGCCTCCCCCCAAATCTCGCCCAACCCGCCGCTGAGGATCTGGCCGGGTCTGAGTCCAACCACCATACCCACGCCGGGTGAGGTAGTTCAATGGGCTCTTCGAGAGGCCATATCTACGATTCCAGAGCAAGCGGCCCATTTGTCCCCATTCGTTCCATCCACTAGTAATTCATGTTAGTATGTGCGGCTTCTACTAACGCTCCATGTGTTGAACATCGCCCGACACTCATTTCACTCTTAAACAACTCGTCAAACCATTAATTACGTGTGATGAGCGACATATATATGTTTATTATTGTAATGCACATGTTATATTTGCTTTATAACTACAACTTTTCATTAATTAATCTGACATCATTGTAATGTGGTTCGTGTATGTGGATCAATGTTAAGACCAGAATTTATGTATCTCATGCAATCTGATGATTTGATCCAGGTTCAATATGTTGCAATAGCGTCAATTTGACATGGAATAATAGCAGTGGCGGGCACAAACTTCTGTGGCGGGCGGTACAAAGGGCCCGCCATTGCTGCACAATATTCCTGTGGCAGGCAGGAACAACGGCCCGCCACTGCTATGGGCTACCACTGGCGGGCGGGCCTCCCACCACTGATGGCATGTTAGCAGTGGCGGGAGGTCGGTGGCGGGTGCCCCTGTGAGCCTGGCCCGCCACTGCATGCCTTTTTGCGCCCGCCACTGCTAGGCATTCCTGAAGTAGTGTAGATTTTTAGAAGGCTTTTGATTTAATTGAGCATGAACTCATCCTGAAAATTATGGAGGCCAGGGGATTTAGCCAGAGATGGATTGGATGGATTAAAAGCATCTTTGGATCAGGAACCTTAGCTGTTCTGCTAAATGGCATACCAAGGAAAGTTTTTCACTCCAAAAGGGGAGTTAGGCAGGGTGATCCTCTTTCACCTCTGCTATTTGTCTTAGCAGCGGATCTACTCAAATCAATACTTAATGAAGCTACGAGAAATAATATCATTTCACCTCCCCTGAGAAGATATTCATGCCCTCATTTTCCAGTAATACAGTATGCTTATGATACAATTCTGGTTCTGCCTGCTGATATCACTCAAGGACGCCAGATCAGAAACCTATTGCTGCATTTTCTAGTAATACAGTATGCTTATGTGAGTTCTGGGAAGCTTGAAATTGTCAAAAGCACCCTGGGATGTAAAGTAGGCTCTTTCCCTTTCACTTATTTGGGCTTGCCACTTAGCATTCATAAGCTTAAGATTGATGATTTCTCTCCCATGATGCAAATAATTGAGAGAAGAATATCTGGTTGTTCAACTCTAATATCATATGATGGGAGATTGCAACTTATAAAATTAGTGTACTGTTCCCAACCTACCTACTTCATGTGTAGCTTGGATTTAGTCAATCAAAACAAAGCTTTGCTCCTTAAGAACCTCCACAAATTCTTCAATAAGGAGAATCTACCCTGAGTAAATCTTTTATGGGACACATACTACACAGAAACAACACCCACTGGTAAAATTGAGGGTTCCTTCTGGTGGAGATCCCTGTTAAAGCTCATTCCCTTATATAAAGAATTTTCCAAATGCACAGTCAGATCTTGGAAGACAGTACTTTTCTCGGAAGATAGTTGGAAAGATCAGCGAATAGCAAACCAATACTCCGAGCTTCACTCTTTTGCTATTAGCAGTAACATCTCAATGGCTGATATAGCCAATGGTCAGGAGTTTGCAGATCAGTTCCATAGATCTCTATCCATCCAAGCTCATTCTCAATTCATATCTCTAAATCCGGCCCTCACTCAGATAAATCTCACTGATGAGAAAGATTTGTTGTTTTACAAATGGCACAAGACACAATACTCATCCAGACAGGTGTACAATCATATCATGGGGAATTGTGATACTCACTGCATCTTCAAGTGGTTGTGGAAATGTGCAAGTAGAATTAGACACAAGACTTTTTGCCGGCTTGCTATATATGACAGGGTGAGTACTAGGGGTTTGCTCAAGAGAAAATCCTTCCTCGTTCCCTCATATAACTGTGTTCTTTGTAATGAGAACTATGAGAAAAGCATTCTCCATATTTTATGGGACTGCACTTTTGCTCAGCAATGTTGGTCTGAAATTAGTCCCACAAAGCAGAGAGGCATTTCCTTCTATGATGAAGTCCTGCTACTGCATCAAACTCTGCCAAAGGGAATTTCCATGGACATTACAATTCTTGGGTGTTGGAATATTTGGATGCAAAGAAATGGGGTACTATTCAGAAATGAAGTGTCAAGCATCAGGAACCGGAAGTTCAAGTTGAAACAAGATCTTTTGCTAGTTAGGCACAGGACTAAAGCAAAGAATCTAGACTCTCTAGATCAGTGGATAGAAATAAGTCTCAGTCCCTGAAGATTATTTTCAAATGTTAGAGAAAACTGGTATTGGTTAGCTGCAGAGCTTTATTTTGCTTGTATTTTTATGTACATATTTTACCTTTATAAATGACAATATACCGTAGAACAATTGATTGTTCTACGGTTCAGGTTTCAAAAAAAACTTTATTTTGCTGGTTAGGTGTCAATAATCTAGAAGTGAGTTACAATGTTCTCCTCTTCTCTACTACTTAATGATATCTGTTTTGTGTCTATATATTTATTAAAAAAATCTATCATTCAATTGTAAAAATGGACGAACGCGGCAACACGCGCCATCATCATCGAGTATAATATACATCAGTTGTTCAGCAATGAATTCCTAAATAAAAGAAACTTGTCGATGATGGTCCAGAAATCAGTGACCTTCGGGTTGCGCCTTCTCGGATGCAGCCATGGAGCGCAATCTAGCCGCAATCTTAGTAAAGCTTGGCCGTTCTGATGGTTCAGCTGCCCAGCATTGCTCCATAAGAGATCTCCACTCTGGGTCACTTGAGTTAGGCACCGGCGGCCGCAGAGTGTTCATCACAATACCACCTGACAATAAAACAACAGTCTTCCATCAAACTTTGACTGTACATGTAATTTCTACGAGGGTTTCGCATCACATCATGGCTGATTTTGTACCCACCAAGAATAGCACCATAATGTAAACCTGCATATGGTTCTTCTCCCGCGAGGATTTCCCACAGAACAATCCCAAAAGGAAAGACGTCAACCTGAGGGAAACATGACAAACATTAATCCAATGTGTGAGTTGTACGCGAACCTGGCTGGATATAGCTATCTAAATGATACATACAGACAGACATGGATTAGCAGACCTTTTCAGAAACCAAGCTGGTAGTCTCATTCAGAAGTTCTGGGGCCATCCATGGAAGCGTTCCACTCGCACCAGAAGAGATGAGCGTCTGACACTTTACTTTGGAAAGTCCAAGATCACCAACCTGCATCATCCAAGGGAATCATAGCAAATTAGATATAAAAAGAAATGATGTTAACCTAAATGATACTATGAAAGCCAATTTGTTCGCATGGGTCGACCCAGTTTCCTGACAGTTTGCATACGCATGTGGCAATGTGGTATGAATGAGAGTAATAGATGTTGCATTTGCATGTGGCAATGCAAAATATTAAACGTGAAGCCTTAATCTGGTATGAATGTAGAGTAATTGATCCAGTAATAGATGACAATATTCAGAAGCTAAAAAAGTAATTCTTTAATCGATGTAAAGAGGTCTATATTAGATATAGTAGACATACCTAAATTATAATCACGTCATGTAAAACTGAGCCACCTACGGCTGCAAAGTTTGCAGGACAATAAAACATGCTAACTACAATGTGGGAAAAAACTTTCAGATTTTTTCATGCATCATAAAATACTTAAATAACTTTTTTACAAAAAAAATCTCATTTGGTATATTTATGTTGGACCGAAAAATCTAATAGTTTTTTCACACATTGAAGTTCTAAAGTTTGCTTGACTTGCAATGTTTGAAGTCGATATGTTGTTTCATTTGAGAGAAAAAAAAGAAACTTCCATGAAGTTAGTTGGCTAGCGCAAATCTCAAAGCAATGTTGGAGGGTAAGGATAAGGGGTGCCATGGAGCACGACATCCAAAGAACCACTCTCGTATCTGTAGTGGCTGCCCATCTCTCTCGAACTTCCGTAGATTGCAAACTGCTACTAGTTAATAGATTTTTCTTGTTTGGTCCGTTGAAATTGTATCTACAGTTTGGTTTCCAGGTCAGTTTACAATCCTTGAACATTTTAGTTTGATATACAAGTCAAAGATATTTAATCGGTTGGCTACCTAGATTAATAACCATTTTTTTTATCGAGATTGCATGTTGTTTTCAAGATACACCGTTCCTACTCTTTATATTGTCTCATGTCTGCAACTAAAAGAAAATAAAATCCATGATTGGATAGACTAGAACCAAAGGTTCCATCTTCTGATGGTAGTGGTACTGCAACACAATATAAGGTTGTGGAATCCAGATCGCTTAGTGTTATATTTTGCGGACTATTTGACAATAGTTCCAAGCTAGGACATCACTTATTTATAACTTCACTTCGTGAACAAAATTGTAGGTAGTATTAGTTTAGGCACAGAGAGGTATCCGTCTTTTCTTGTCTTTATTATTGTATAGTTGGACAGAAAATATCCAAATGCCACAACCATGAAGTTGATCCTTTTTTTAAACAACATTGTAACCATCATGGGAGCTGACCAATTGCTATAATTCTGCACTTTCTCACTAAAACTGAAATCCAGCTCAGTTGTTGATGAAATATATGTAATTTAGGTGGGCACCGAAATATTTGTAAAAACAATTTGAGCAAGATTCAAACTAATTTTAAAAAATAATCAAAATTAGTTAAAATTAAGTGAGGTGCAAACATTTTCTGTTTGTGAAATTTAAATCCTCATTCCAGCTTTTGATCCTTCTCCCTTTAATGTAGATATGCTGATATGCAAACATAAAGGGTTTCAAATATTCTACACTATACATTATGTTAGGGGATATTAATTCACCATTCATTTGCATGTTAAGTTTCTCAACTATATAATATATACTTTTTGAAACAAGGACAGGAACTTTGCATATCATTAAGAAGAGAGAGTTTACAAAATGAATTTGCACACATCATGCCCATACAAAACCAAACCAAGAACCAATTTCTCTAAAATGGAGAAGCTACAATTTGACTGCCTCTTGAACCAAAGCACCTGCCTCATTATATTTCGGTCATCCCTCTTATCATAGTCATTTATGCTGGCAAGTCAGCATGTGTCTGTATGTGTAAGGAATAAGTGAATCAGAGTTTATATGTCCATTCTTTTATCCAGTTATCCATGTGTTTATATATATATATATATATATATGACAAATTTTATCTAACACCGGTGGTAGTTACCACCACTTGAGTTTTGTATGTTGTATGTAGTATCTATCAAATCGGAGAGTATGTATGTGTAGTATGTAGTATATAAGAATGTTTAATGAGTATATATACTACTTTTTTTGTAGTATGTGTCATATTTTGAGTATGCTCTTTTTTATGTACAAATATGTACGTATTTCGTAAATATAATAAAAACCATGGGCCAACTTATAATTTTTTCATGTAACTCACTTTCAATTATCTTATATATAGTATATGAACATACTTAAAATGCTAAAGTAGTTTATATATTACCACATGGTAGTATATGGGACATGTGGGGTAACTACCCCCTATATATATACATATACTCCTGGGAGTACGTACTCACACTGCTCATATACCACATAGATGAATCTTTTATAACTCTTTATTATTTTTAATATACTTCATTAATAATTACTAGATACCCCAAAATGAGTTTCACGAAAAAAATCATGTGAGTCTACATATTTTTAAAAGTTTATGTTACTGATTTGGTCGTACATGAAAAAAGTATATTACAAAAAGTATGTCGCAAATGATATTTTTTGCACAAAACTCGTATTAGGGTATCTTAGAATATTTAATGAAGTATATTAAAAATGATAAAGAGGTATAATCAATGTGTATATGAGGTATATTGAAGATGGGAGTACATACACCCAGGAGTACATAAAAGTAGTCATATATATATATATATATATATATATATATATATATATAGAGAGAGAGAGAGAGAGAGAGAGAGAGTAACACTATTCTGATCCCAGGATCAGAATAGTTAATCTGATCCAACGCGCCCTATATAGGGCCGATCGACTTGTTCCCGAGATCCAACCCCTCCCCGACCCACATCCCCACGGCGGCGCGCCTCCTCCCCCGCGGCCTCCCCTCCTCCCCCGCGCCCCCCTCCCCTCCTCCCCAATGGCGGCGCGGCCCCGGAATCCCCCTGCTTTCGCCGATCTGTGGATCCCCGTGCGCCGTCGTAGGGCCCTGGTTCCCGAGCGCCATCGCCGGTCCCCGGATCCCACGAGCCGCCGCCGCCTTCCTCCCCCTGAATCCAACGCAGTGGTGGCCTCTCTCCCCCTGAATCCATCGCGGCGGCGACCTCCCTCCCCCTGAATCCACCGCGGTGGTGGCCTACCTCCCCCTGAATCCACCATGGCGGCGGCCTCCCCCTGCTTCCAACGCGGCATCGCCCTCCCTCCCGCAAGCTTCTCGCAAAAAAGCACCGGTGCCATTCACTCGCGGCATGCTCCTCCTCGCTCGCTGTTGTCCCGGATGCGGCGGCGCCCTCCTTCCCCCGGGCCCATCCACCCCCTCGGCCGCCGACGCGGATCTGATGCATGTGTCCTCCCTGGATCCAGCGTCATCTGAGGTGCGCGTGAGGCAGGTCGCGGCACCGTCCTGGGCAGGCCGTGGCTGCACCCTGGGAAGGTCGCGGGCAATGCCTTGGGCAGGTCGTGAGCACCCCATCCGTCGTTACATGTGCATCGACAGGAAATCCCGTGCCCCGGTTCATCATCCCCACCGGAGCTGTTCTCTCCGTCGTCCTGCAACGACGTCGGTCATCCCGCTGGAGAGAAGAAAGGACCGCACGAATCTCCCTTCCATCCCCTCTCTACTTATTCCATTGTTTCTAAAATTTGGTCTCAATTGAAAAAGAATTTGTATTCGACAGCGATGGCATTGTTGTGAACAGATAAATTTGGTTTTAAGTAGTCACAAAATGTAGTTTTGCAGTGCAATGTGAATCCAGGTTGAAGTTTGATGCATTGTACGTGATTTTTGTACATTATATCCTAATACAAATGCATAACACTTCCTGTCCAATTGTACGTGATTGTGCAGTCCAAAGTGACACCAGGTTGAAGATTGTAGTAATACAAAAAACTTTGTATAGTCTTGTGCTGGGCAATTATAGCAGAGAGGAGTGGAACCTCCAAAAAAAGAGCAAGTGCAGATAAAAAATAGATACATGCCTAAGGTGCTGGTGGTTAGGCCAAAAATGGAAACAAATTATTTTAGTGTTTCCTTTTATCTCAAACCAATTAACTTATGTAATTTCTATAAACATGCATGCCCCTGCAAAACTATTGCATTAGAAGGTATGAAGCCGAAAGGGAATTTAAGGGAATCTATGTGGCGCCATACTAAAAAAGAAGCTCATGTACATTCAGGGAGACATTTGACATGGAAAATTTATTACATACACAAAAAGTGTGCATAGTGAATTTTTTTTCGAGAAGTTAAGGTCAACCGATTAGAAAAGTTCATATTACAGAAGTTGACTAAAGTTCACTGAGTTCAAATTTAATAAAAAAGAAGTTTATAAAAGAATTGTTATCAAAGCGTCACCCATAAAAAAATTAACTCTAGAAGTTCAAATTCAATAAACCTCAGAGTTCAAGAATAATATAAAAACCAAAAAAGAGACACCCAGATGTTTGTATAGATTTTTCCCAATGGATTTCCTTGTTCCTAATAAAACATAAAACCAATAAGTCCAAATTAAGAAAATAGAGCAGTTCGATATTTATAAAAAACTCAGATTTTTCTCTTTACCAAAGAATACAAGCAAGAAGTTAAAATTAAAATAGCAGAGAAGTCCGATGCATAACAAAACTCAAGTTCTCCCTATTTCTAGGCAAAATACAAATATGAAGTTCTATTTTTTTTTAAAGTTGTCGGAAGTTTACTTAGAAATCATGTTTTTCTTTTCTAAGAAATAAACCAAGAAGTCCAAAATAAAGAAATAGTGCAGTGCAATATTTATGAAAAAACTCAAATATTTCTTGTTACTAAAGAAATAAAATCAAGAAGTTCAAATTAAAAAAAAGTAGTAGTTCGATGTATACGGGAAACTCAAATTCGTTCTGTTCCAAGGAAAAATAAAAGTATGAAGTTCAATTTTAAAAAAATGTTTGATGCTTATTTAAAAACCATATTATTTTAGGAATAAAACTAAGAAGTTCAAATTAAAATAACAGAGAAGTTCAAAGTTTATTAAAATAAAAAATAACTCTTTATTCAAAATAAAAATGTGAAGTTCAAATTAGACTAACAGAGAAGTTCAAAGTTCATAAACAACTCGGATTTTTTCTCGTTACTGAAGAATAAAATGAAGAAGTTCAAACTAAAATAAAAGGAACAACTAAAAAAGTTTAAAACGAATTCTCCAATTTTTTAGAAAACTGGAAGTTCAAACTAAAATAACGAAGTGGTTCGATGTTTATTAAAAAATCTAGGATTTTACCAATACGAACGGGTGAGGAATCACGAGTAAAAAATACGTGACAGAAGTTCAAAATAAACTTCTGTATACGTGACAGATTTTCCTTGCTGCTAAACAAATAAAAATCGAGAAGTTCAAAATAAAAAAACGGAGTAGTTCGATGTATACGGAAAAATCAAATTATTTCCGTTTCTAGGAAAAATAAAAGTATGAAAGTTCAATTTTAAAAATGTGTTTGATGCTTATTTGAAAACATATTTTTTCTAAGAAATAAGACTAAGAATTTCAAATAAAAAAACAGAGAAGTTCGAAGTATATAAAAAGCTGAGATTTTTTCTCGTTACTAAAGAATAAAATGAAGAACTTCAAATTAAAATAAAGGAACAACTAAAAAAAGTTTAAAAAGTGTTGATGTTTATTAAAAAATCTAGGATTTTCTGTTCTAAAAAAACACAGATATCCGTTTATGTTAAATTATCAACGATGAAGTTCAGATTGAAAAAGGTAGTCAAATTTGATGTTTATTTAAAAATCAAAAACAATTCTTTACTCAAAAATAAAAAAGATGAAGGTCAAATTGAAATAACAAAGAAGTTAAGAGTTTAATAAAACCTAGGATTTACCTGTTCAAAAAATAAAAAACACAACTCCATTTTTTGCATTTTTAAAAACAACTCATAAACGGAAAAAAAATGGTTGCTCGAAGTTCAAGTGCTCCACCAGGAAAAGTTCAAAAGTTCTTGTGAGAGAGGTTCACTGTGTATTTAGATGTTCAAAACACATAAAAAGATGTTGTTTTTATTAAATAATTCTATTAATCCAAAGGCTAGTTCAATGTGATAACAACCGGAAGTTCACGTACTGCAAGGTGTGCGTTTCGTATGACAAAAATAGAATAAAAAGGCGAAGTCTAAAATTTTTGCTGCTAGAAGTTCAGGAGCTCGGCCCGGGAAGTTCAAAAATTCTTGTGAGAGAAGTTCACCACGTATTCAACAACTTTTCAAAAGCTATATCGTATGCTCTATTCTAAAAAACGGATAAAACAAATTTGGTGTATGTTGTTCGAAACAAAAGTTTAACCATATTAGAAAAAGTTGTGTCTTTTCAAAAGGTTTCTAAAAAGTATAGCATTTGTGCAACTCTGACGAACGGGTGAGGAATTACGAACAAAAATACGTGACAGAAGTTCAACGTCAAAACAGCGAGCAGCTCAACTACTGCACGCGATGCGTTTTCAGAAGAGAATAAAAGAATAAAACACTAAAAGCCTAAAAGAGTTGTTGCAAGAAGTTCACGTGCTTCTCCCTGCATGGTTCAAAATTTCTAGTGAGAGAAGTCCGTCATTCATTTACATGATAAAAAAAGGCAAAAACAACGTTTTTTTGCCATTTTTAAAACTGCTCGCAAACGGCGACGAATTTGTGACAACTATCTACATGAAAAAGTTGCTCCTATTCATAAGCTTTCCAACGATATATTATATGGTTCATTCCGATGAACGGTTTAAAAGTTTCATGTATACCGTTAAAAACAAGTTTTTGTGTATTCAAAAAAATATCTTGAACCGTCGCGAATATGAACAAATGATCAACACATGGAAGTTGCGCGTTTTCAACAGCTTTCCATCGATATATCATTCGCTCAATTCCGAAAAGTGGTTGGGAAGTTACGGGCAAAAAACAGCACGTGAAAAACAGAGTGAAGTTCAAGCTGAGATGTACGAGAAGTCCAACTTCTTCACAGAGTGCAGTTTCGAAGACTCTGTGTCGCGATGAAGGAAGAACGCATGATCTCGCCATTTTCAAAATTACATAAAAACGGCAGGGAATTAGAGAAAACTTTCTATATGAAAAAGTTTCGCATTTTCCATAGCTTTCCAACGGTATATTATTTGCCCCATTCCGATGAAGTTTGCGAAAATTACAGCCAAAAAACGATTTCGGCCATATTCAAAATTCACATAAAACCATAAAGAATTAGGAGAAACATTCTATACCTGAAAGTTTCGCATTTCTTCAAGCTTTCCGACGCCATATCGTTTGCCGCATTCCGACATACCATTTAAAAATTGATGTGAAAATACCATCTCGGCGGAACTTCGGCCGTTTTCTAAATTACATTTAAACCGTATAAAATTAGGAAAAACTTTCTATATGAAAAGAAGCGCATTTTCATAAGCTTTCCAACGCCGTATCATTTGCCTCAATCAGATTAGCCGTTTTCAAATGGCGCCAAAAATACGAGCTCGGCTGTTCGGTTAGAAAAATTTCGCCATTTGTGAAATTGCTCTTTAACCGTAGGGAATTTGGGAAAACTTTCTACATGTGGAATGAGCGGATTTGCAGCAGCTTTCCAACGCCGTATCATTTGCCTCATTCCGATAAATGGTTTAGAAATGGGCTCAAAAATACGATTTACATTTTTGTGTGTGAAGAAAAATGGATTTCAAACTGCTCTTAAACTGTTTAGATTTTGACGAAAATTCAACTTAGGTCGTGACCCTCGTGTCGACAGCTATCCAACGGTATATCGCAAGCCTCATTTGGACAAAGTTACCAGAAGTTCAACCTGTCACGAAATGAAGTTCAGGTCGAACAACTCAGGCAGTTCAGCTAAGAATCAGAATATTATTCTGATCCCGTGATCAGAATAGTGTTTATATATATATATATATATATATATATATATATATATATATATATATATATATATATATATATATATATATATATATATATATAGGGTGGGTCTATTCTACCAACCCCTTAAGACCTTATTCTACCAACACTGGACCTTATTCTGCCAACACTGCGTTCGAATCAAAAAACGAAACCAAAACCCACACCACCCACCTTATCCGTTCGGCCACCCCCACCCACCCACGCCGACCCACCCACCTCCACCTTCTGCCCCACCCACCACCCGTCGACGCCACCTCCTCCCACCTCCCGCCGCCGCTACGATCCAACCTGCCCGCGCCCCCCGGCGGCTACACTGCGACGGATCTTGCTGGATCTAGATCCGCCGCCCCTAGCCATCATCCTCTCGCCCCAGGCCGGGTCACAACCCCTTCCCGGATCCATGGTGGCCGCCCGCCCCTACGCCGCCGCACGGGTCCCGGCCGCCCAACCCACCCCACGCCGCCGTGCGGGACGACCGCAACAGCACGGGAGGCGAGCCACCCTTCCCTTTCTCCTTTCCTTCTTCCTCCTCCTAACTTCTTCGGCCACCGCACCCCTCCCCCGCACCGCCGCGCCGCCACCCTCCCCCGCGGCCACCACCAGACCCCTCCCGGCGCCGGGTCTGGCGGGATCCGCACAACCCCACGCTCATTTTGGTGGACAGCGTCGGAGGGCTAGGGCCCATGGTGGTCTCGAGAGATGCGGCGGCTCCGCGCCACCAGGAGCTCTCCCGCCACCCTGTCCGACGGCCTCCTCTCCCTGCGAACTCCCTCCGGCGAGGTCCAGTACACGTCCATCCCGGCGGCTCGCGTGCAGTTAGGCCAACGAAGGCGTGCAGTACGGCGTATGACGGTATGCAGTTCGGTGACCCTCCCATGCGCCACAACAACCACGAGCAGCAACGCGGCTGGGAGTGGACTGCATCCCACATCGTAGGTGCACGGAGCAAATCACCACCCTTGACCCCTGGATCTTCCTCCCTCGTGCTCACCCGCCGAGCGCCACATCCTCCTGACCCGATCTCGTTTTCTTTGTTACCTCGATTGATTCCCAATGCCTTTCTCTGTTTTGCAGATCCGGAAGCACTCCCTGCGTTGGCCATGAAGGTGAAACTATGGCAGTGCAGCTCACTCTGTCCGGTGATTTTTTTCTTCAGATGTAGCTCACTTCGGCCACATCGTCCGACGAAACAGCGAACTGCCCCATTCCTCTTCTCCGCTATGAGCAGCGCAAGGGAATCGTTGGAGCAGTCCACACAACATGCACGCGCGGCCATAGTCTGACTCCCTATGCAGTACACTTGCAGGCGCTGGCTCTTGCATCTTCAGAATTCGTTGGCAGGCGCCGGTGTTCTGGTTCTATTGCAGTTCAGGGCCTTTTTGTTCTTCAGATTTTGCTTGTGCACAGCACTGCAGTTCGCCTGTGGTCTCGGTGCGGTGCTGTTGGGTGTACAGTTAGTTAGATGAAAAAACTCCTATGTGGTTCACTTGCTAAAAACCAGAAAAAAGAAAACAACTCTGAAAGAAGTTCACTTTTAGATGTAGTTCGGTATGTCCTGCCCTGCGGTTCGCTAATTATTGTCTCGCGGTTCAGTTAACTATATTTTACAGGAGAAGACAAAACACTCAAAAAAATTGATGCAGCTCACTAACATTGATCATGTAGTTCAGATGAATTTACAAAGAAAAATTAAAAACAACTATAGTTAACTTTGAAACATGTCGCGGTTCACTTGCCCTCATCTGTGCGGTTCAATGGCCTGGTCTACGCCCGTAAAAAAATACTAAGTATGAAAGACAACGAAAAAGTCATGCGGTTCACTTTCGGTAGTGTTGCGTTTCAGTTTCGGTACTGTCGCGGTTCACCTACTTCCAATGTGAAGTGCAGAAAAAAATGTTACGGAGATGACAAAAAAAATAATGCGGTTCACTTCTCGATAGTGTTGCGGTTCACTTACGCCCGATATGAAGCGCGGTTCACTTCCTCGCCTGAGAAAATTTACGTCTGAATAAAAGAAATCATGCAGTTCGCTTGCCCGTCTGATGCAGTGCGGTTTTCAGTCTGAAACAGTGTGGTTTCCTGTCCGATGCGGTTCACTCGTCGATGTTGGTGTTGCGAAAAACAGAGTGTCCGCATTTCGGTAATTTCAAAACCGCTCTTAAACCGTAAGGAATTAGAGAGGGTGTTCTCCATGAAAAAGTTGCGTCTCGTCGATATCTTTCCAACGGCATATCATTTGAATCATTCCGACCAGCGGTTTGTAAAAATTCGTGAAAAAATGGCCGCTGTCACCCGTCGTCCGCCGCACCATTTTCAAAATTAATTTAAAACCGTAAGGAATCTCAAAAATATTTCTACATATGAAAGTTGCGCCTTGTCCGTAGCTTTCCAACGGCGTATCACACGTCTCGTTTCGACAAACGGTTAAAAAACTGGAGCGAAAACAGTACCGAAAAATTGCAAAAATTTGAAAAAAACAGAATTCCGCGATTTAGTAAATTCGAAATTGCTCTTAAACCGTAAGGAATTATAGAAATTAATATATATGAAAAAGTTGCGCCTCGACGATATCTTTCCAACGCGTATCATTTGCTTCATGCCGACAAGCGGTTTGCGAAAAAACGCGAAAATACGCTCGCTGCCACTCGTCGGGCGCCCACCGTTTTCGAAACTGCTTTTAAACCGCGAGGAATCTCGAAAAAATTTCAACATGGCGAAGTTGCGCCTAATCCATACCTTTCCAACGGCGTATTACACGCCTCGTTTCGACAAACGGTTAAAAAACTGGATAAAAAACAGTACCGAAAAACACCGCGTGCAATTTTTTGTGACGAGAAGTTCACTAGTCTCTGTATTGCAGTATCTTTGCTTCAGAAAGTGCAGCGCCCTCACGTTGAGCGTGCAGTTCGGAGTGTGGGCAGAATAACTATTCTGCCAATATTGGCAGAATAGACCGGCTATATATATATGTGTGTGTGTGTGTGTGTTTATTGTGGGTCATCTTTTGGCCGTTAATATTGAAAATTAAAAGCTGAATCAACACGTAGCTTTTGCTATCATTCTATCTGAGCGATATATGCCGTACGGTCCTACCATCCATCGCTGGAGCTTACAAATATATCCAACGATTTGCTAAACACGATGAAATTATAGTGAATCATCGTGGATCATGGAAGTGCAGTTCTATCAGCAATCATCGTGCAGCCGAACTAAATGTCCATATAATCATCACAACAAGCACTATAAGTTCCAACTTAGAAACAAACTGCAAGTATGAGGGGATATGATCCTAAAAGTCATCACTAGTGCCTAATTTGGAAAGTCAATATATGATGGATTGCCCAATATCAAATGTCAAGAATACGATACAGAAAAGAAGGAACGGTAGTCTAGCAATGAAGTTGAACAAGGTAACAATAGAATAAAACAGAAGAAATGTGATTATTACCTTGCATATTGGACGTAGCGGATCCGTTAAATTAACATGTAAATTGTCACTTTTCAAGTCAAAGTGCACTATGTTTTTGTGATGCAAGTACTCCATTCCAAAAGCTGTATCCATGGCTATGATTAATCTCTTGTGTCGGCCAAGGCCCCTGTGTATGCAGAGAATATTAATCCATTCAACTTCTTGTAAGATTACAGATTTCTTTTTATTAAGAAGTGGCAGATTGATACAAGAAACTACTTAAATGAGATATGCTAGAGTGCTAAACATATAAATAGTTGACGTACTTGGAATTCCTCCACAAAGCCGTCCTAAGTGAGCCATTAACCATGTATTCTGTAACTGTGGCAATGGATCCCCCATCTCCATCTAGAACAGTACCGTAAAAGGCCACAACATTGGTATGGTGTAGACCTGCATGGTTAGATACTTCGTTCCAAAACTCATTCCGCTGCAAATATTCAGGAGTTATTAGTAAAAGGACAAGTATAAGCAAGAGTACAAAGAAATCTGAAATATGACAACTATACCAGTCTGTTGGAAGAACATCGCTGTCGCTGATTGGTTCTATTTATTGCAACATCAGAGCCTCTCCATTTACCATGATATACAATTTTAAAATTTCCAGAACAGAGTTCTCGGAGCTCTTCGAGATCATCGTTCTTTATAATCTGAAACATGAACATGTGGTTGGTACAAAATATTAGTTTGTAACTAGACTTGTACCTATTATTGAACTTGTCTAAAGTACATTATGGCTGAATCCAACTAAGAAAATTGATGGCCATTAGTATAATAAGTTCTGTTGGTGCACCACATATTTTCAGACTCTTCGTTCGCACCTGGTACATCAACGACGGGTCATTTCTTGACGCATAAGTACACTTTGTTTCTGTCGCATTCAGTTTATCAACAATATCCTGTATAGTTGGCCTTTTGTGTCGGACCTCCTGCACACAACTTAAACCTATTTCGATGCATATCTTTACTTGTTCAGAATATGCGTTCCTCAGGTTCGATGTTTCAAGCAGCCTATTTGTCCAGATTAACTGCACCTACCGATTCAGAGCACAGAACAATGGTAATATAATAGAATAACCTAAGTATTACTTATGAAATACGTACATATGTGTTTGATGAGATTTTGTACTATAAATGGTATGAAATAGATAAATGACTTTTGTTAACAAAGAGTGGTCCCATGATAATTCGCACAAATAACATATATGTCTGTGTGCATGGAGCAGTTTTGAAGTGCCCATGGATTGTACGTGGACACCCTAAAAAAAATGCAGCTACAGTGCGTGTGCGCTAGTTGAGCTTAATTAGCTTAGCACACGTGCATGCATGCAAAACTGCTCACGTACTAGCATAGGCATGCAAGACTTGGTGCAGCTATCGTGCGTGCGCACGTCCCGGCCGCGCGGTACGTGGTTTGAAACCAGTACGCCGGTGTATGTATACGGGCACCAGCGGATGCGTACGCGCGTGTAGCCGAATACCGGATCGATGGCGTGCCGTACACTGCATGGATACTTGCGTGTGCAAACGGATGGAAACTCGTTTATCTTAAACAGCTTCGCGTCCATATCTTGGCCAGGAAAATCGGAACAGCCGAACGGCGGCTACGTGCAGCGCCCTACCCTTCCCTTCCTATAAATACAGGAGGCAGCACCACACCCATCCATCACGCACGCAGCAGGAGGGGACGGAGGCACACATCCATCCATCTATCTCGCACACATCCATCCATCTCCCCCGCACGCATCCGGAGAGGAGGAGGAACCCAAGGCTACTCCCGACGCACGCAGCCATACGGGAGTGCTCGCGCAGGCGGCCGAGACTCCTGTACGCAGCCGGGCAAGGCTCATCGGAGCCGCCGACAAAGATCGACATCATGCCGATCGTCTTTTCCCAAGGTGAGAACTGATACTAATCTCTCCTATCCCTTCTCTCTTTGCACATCTCCATGGTGGCCATCGGAGCTGTGGCCGCACGGCCGGAGACGGAGCCGGCCGCCGGCTCTATCTCTTGCCACTGAAGGCCATGAAGCCGTGCCGGGGCGGCCGTTCATCTGCAGCCCCGGTGCACCTTCAGCACGTACAACGACGTGCACCCTCCACCGACAGCCCCGCGAGGACGATGATGACGCCCCGGGCTGCCGTTGGCGTGTAGCTCCCGGCGCACTCCTCATCGGCGACTCCCACACGCCGGCATGCGTTGAAGATGACGACGCCGGGGTTACCTCTCGTGTCGAACCCGCGGCGTCCCTTCACACCGGACTCACCACCGGCGACGATGCGCCGGGGTTGCCCTTCATGTGCAGCCCCCGGCGATCCCTTCATGCCGGACTCACTACCGGCGACGGCGAGCCGGGGCTGTCGTAGCCCCCGGCGCACCCTCTCTTCATCGACGACTCCCGCGAGGACGACGACGACGTTCCGGGGCTGCCGCCCATGCGCAACCACCGGTGCACCCTCCACGCAAGACCATGACGTACCGGGGCCGCCGTCCGTGCGCAATCTCCGGTGCACCCTCCACATCGAGTCTGCTGGCAACACCATCATGCCGGGACTCGGCGACACGCAGCGTTCAACTCGGCGCAATCTAGTGCGCCACCACTTCTACCTACACCACCGGCGGCGCCTGGGCAGGCTCCGCCGCATCGCGAGGTCTCACTCGCCGTCGTCTCGCCGGTCCACGGAGGCGCCATAGGCTTGCCTGTTGAGTATATTGATTAGTTAGGAAACAAAAGATAGACTAGGAATTATTCTGGCTTTTCTTGTACTCAAAGTTGATCATTGTACTCCTATATATATGCCCACGAGGCTCAAGCAATACAACAACTATTCCACCAAATCCCTCTCTCCCTTTCAACATGGTATCTGCCGCAAGTTCCTAGACCTAGCCACCGCCCACCGCTTCCGCATCGCGCGCCGCCCCCGGGGCGGTCGGCCTCCATGACCGCCGCCGGGGGCAGCGCCGCCCGTACCTAGGGTTCGTCCGCCGGTCGTGTTGACCGGCTGCCCTAGAGAGTCTTTTGCCCGATCTCTTGATCCGGGTTTTCTCTCTTCCGCCGGTCGCATTGATCGGCGTTTCCTTTTTGGTTTTCCGATCTAAGATCGGTTTGCGTCGCCCACCGACGCCGTCGACCCCGCGCCTCTACTCCGACATCGGCGCGACCCGGCCTCTACACCGACCCTGCGGTCTCGCGCGACGCGGCGGCCCTTCACGGCCGTCGCCCGTGCGTCTGCTCGCCCGTCGCCCTACGCCGGCCGTCACCGCCCTGCTCGGATCGGGACTCCTGCATCGCCCCAACCCGGCGGCGTCGCGCAATGTGGCAGCCCATCACAGCCGCCGTTCGCGCGCCGGCCCGCCTGTCGATCTACGCCGCGCCTATACGGCCGCCCTGCCGACCGTCGTCGCCGGCTTCATCTCGGACTCCGCCGTCATCCCGCCTCCATCGAGCGGCGTCCCCGACCTCGCGCGCGATCGGATTGATCACCTGCCCGCCGCCGCGATCCGCCTCATCTACGCCGTGCGACCAACCTGGCCCGTCGGTTGCGCGCGCCTTCGCGGGTCCCGTGAAGACTGTCCCGAGTACAACGCGTCCCTCCACCGATCGAGCCCCGGGTTGCCGTTGTGTCGCCCCGTCGGGCCGCAGCGCCGCCGCCCCGTGGTTGTCCCGGCGGCTGCACCGACCCGCGCGCTACCGCTCCGTCGCCCCTTCGGGCCGTAGTGTCGCAGCCCGCGGTCTACTGCCGCCCCGAGGCCGTCCGCCCCAGGTCGTCCCCGTGGCCGCACTGACCCTCGCGCTGCCGCTGCATCGCCCCATCGGGCCGTAGCGAGCGTGGCACGTGGTCTCCGCCGCCGTCTGAGGCCGTCCCAGCGGCTGCACCGACTCACGCGCCGCCGCTGTGTCGCCCCTTCGGGCCAGCGCGTAGCGGCACGCGGTCCACGCCGCCGTCCCGAGGTCTTCCCGCCGTCGCCCCGACCCGCGCGTTGCCGCTTCGTCGTCCCTTCGGGGCATAGCGCCGCGGCGCGCGGTCCACTCCACCGTCCCCGCGCGTCGACTTCCTCTGGTATGCGCCGCGCCGCCTTTCTCGGTGCGGGAACGCCATCATCCGCGCCGGTCTTTGTCACGCTGTCGGGTTCTTCCGCGCCTACTTCGAGCATCGCCGCCGCGCTCCTCGCCAGCCGCCGCCGCTGCCGCCCTCAGGCCGCCGCCGCTACTCTTCGGCGTCGCTGCGCCTCGCTCACCCGAGCTACGCCGCGCCTCTTCGGCGCCGCTGTAGCTCGCCGACCCGAGCCGCGCCGCCCGTCCACCCCCTTCGTCATCCGTCCAGTACCAGCTCATCGCCAGCGTCGCCGTCATCTACCCCGACCACTTCGTCTACTCCGACCACCGTTGGTGACATTGGTCCCGCGCCGATGGACGCCGCAACCGTCGTCGAGTCCTTCTCTGCTATCCTCCTCGACATGGCGTACCAGCTTGTGCAGGTCCCCGTCTACGCATGCCCGGTGCTGGCAACACCGACGCGTGCCTTCGTCCCCGGTGTGTTTCCAGGCCTGGCAAACCTGGAGCGACGCATCGTCAACATCGACTTCGTCCGTCTACGCATGCCCGGTGCTGGCAACACGGATGCGTGCCTTTGTCCACGATGTGTCCCCGGGCTTGGCAATCCCGGCGCGACGGGTCGTCAACAACATCTTCTCCCCGGCGCACCACTACTTCGACACCATTGCGCCCATGCTAACTCGGCGCCACCTTGCGCCCGCGGCTCCACGACGACTTCCTCGACACCGGCTACCCCGACTCGACATCGACCACAGCATTCTTCGCACGGCTACCTCGACCACGGCTACACCACCCTACGCTCTCGGCTACCTCGACATCGGCACAAAGGGCTACCGCCTTGCTTGAGCAACCTCGTCGGTTTCTACTCCAGCCACGACTTCCGCAATGCATCGACCGTTACGACTATGGGGGCGGGGGGGGGGGGGGGGGGGGGATGACCGTCGGCTTTCCTTCGGATTCTTCTCCAGTCTCACCGTCTGCCTCGCTACCGTTGTGACTGCGGGGGGATGTTGAGTATATTGATTAGTTAGGAAACAAAAGATAGACTAGGAATTATTCTGGCTTGTCTTGTACTCCAAGTTGATCATTGTACTCCTATATATATGCCCACGAGGCTCAAGCAATACAACAACTATTCCACCAAATCCCTCTCTCCCTTTCAACATTTCCGGGACACGATGACATGGTCCGTGCGACGCGCCGGCGGCGGCGCGAGGTGGCGACTTCCTCCGCTATTGGCGGCGGTGTATGCGGTCATCTTCGGATGTGCGCACATCTCGTGTCACACATCCATCCATTCCTTTTCGTCCTTCCAACATCTACTCCCGTGGGGCATACCCCTCGCACTCCCGGCGAATCTACAAAGTCATCGACGACGTCCAAGCCAAGCCCAACCATGCATGCTACCTCAACAACAACATCGACGCCGCTCGAGGCCGACGAGGCAAGACGGTGTAGGCGGGCGTGGCCGGAGCAAAGGCCACGTTTTCGACGGCGCGTGTACCCCTTTGTACACGGACTCTGCCGCCGCCACACACACACCACCACCATGCATGAGGAACGCGAAGCGAAGACCGAAGACGACGACTGCGCAGCTTAATCGGAGGTGTCCCGTGGTACTATCCGCGGGAGTAATTAACCGGGGGCTTTCCGAGGCACCCGGGAACCAGGAGACCACGATCGCTTGATCACTTGGCCGCGCCAGCAGGCCCCTCTTTCTTTTTCTTCTTCTTCTTGTATTTGTGTACTGTGTACACTGGCACGCCCGCAACATTCTTTTGTTCCCCGGTGCAAAGGGAGACGCTTATACGAAACCCCCTATTCCTTTTGTATGAGCGCGAGTCTTTCCCTTTTCGTGTCAAACAATATGATCTGATAAAGATAACATGTTCTCTTACAAGATTAGTGAATTCCTGGGAAGACATGTTAGCGCTATTGAAGTAGCCCCCACGTCCTGCCATTATCTTTATGATCACAACACTCAAGCTGAATATGTCGAACTTATTTGAGATTAAATTATTGCAAATGTATTCCGGCGGTAAATACCCACTGCATCACACATAATATATATAAATGCTACTAATAATAAACATTTAATGAAAAATAAATGTTCCCAAATTGTTCCTCTGCTTTCAGGTGCTGTTCGTCTGCAACAGGAAGCAGTACGACCTCATGCTAAGGGGAATGATGGTCGGCAAGTTACTCCCAGGGGCCGAGGGTCAAATGTGTTCCATAAAGCCTTTGTGTTCGCCGCTACTTTGCTTCGTTGTTTCTGGGCTCCACAGGCAACAGGCAGAACTGTATCTTAGTTTGGCTGGCTGCTCTGTTCCGGTTACTCCTAGTTATGGTTTTGATTGCGATTGGTGGCAAAAATCCGCATGCTAAATTGAACTCCTAGTTATGATTTTGTTCAGGAAACCATGTACGTACATCATTAACCTTACCAGGTAAACCTTTCCGTACGAACCGCTACCAATCCTCCGCTCCTCTGAAAAATCATTTGTAATTTTTCGTAATAAATCTAGCGGCATAAATGTTGTCTCCGAACTTGCATCATCCATGGTATTGTTTTTCCTGGAAGAGAAGACAGAAAACCTATACACTGAACAATCAAGGAGTCTTTGCTGACATCTACCAGTAGATAAATATACACTGAACAAATAAGATCCAAAATACAACATAAATACAGATAGTTTGGGATGAATAACTTTTCCGGCTCATACAGCACAGATCTATATGATGATTTACACGGATAATATCGAAGATGCATGTAGTTTCCACAAAAACATCGATGGAATCCAAGGAGAGCTATACAATGGGGAAAGCACATACCTGGAAACGGCCGGGGGCGAGAAGAATGCTGCTAGTCGATGGCAGTGGTTGATGCAGGGGAATAAAGGAGAGTCAGCATCTTGGTAGCTTTTTCCTCTTTAGCAAAAGCAGATTGATAGCTACAAAGAGGCCGGCGAGTGGGGCCGTCTTGTCGTGCTCGGGGAGGAAAGCGGAGCTCGGTGGAAGCGGCGGCGCCTGCTGCTGGCCGGCTGAGGACTGGGGTCCAGGGAGACGTCGGGGCATGCTGCTGGCCGGCGGAGGTGGCGGTGGCTGGAGAGACTGGCCTGGCGGCGCCGCGCCCTGTAAACCGTAGCAGAGTGCCCTCGACCAGAATTATACGGATGAACTCGGTAGAAAGAAAAATGGGGAATTGCTCAAGGTGGATGGGTAATTGTACTAAACGAATGATTCTTTTAGCTTGACAGCAAAATGGATGGATCGATGCCTGAGCCACTGCCTTCTCGGGCATCTTCGACCCACTGTTCCCTGAATTTGGTGAGAGGGCAAATTCAGTGGAACAAGTTGTCAGATGTCACTATAGCTTATGAGTACTATTTGATAAGGACGCTCCCGGAAATATAGGGTCGGCCCAGTGCGCAACGTAGCAGGTTCAGAAATATTGGGTCGATCCCTGAAGAAAGGGAGCACTCAAATCAGAACTCTGAAGCAAGAACATCGCCAGCGGTTTGGAATCGACGCACCAAGCGACCACATCAACCGAATCCAAAGTTCGCTGGCAAGGATTGGGTACGCTGGTTACAAAAGGGCAGGCGTCGCACGCTGCTAGGTGGTCGTAGGACAAAGATTCAGAAGAAACGGGAGTTTAATGGATAATATTTTGAGAAAGGGGTAACAGCTCCCGAGTGCAGGGGCACCCTCATGAACAGTAAATTCGTAAAAAAATCAAAAAAAAAATAAAAAAATCTGAAACTTTCAGGGATCAAAGATTTAATGTTCTTGAAAAGTTTCAGGCACAAATAACCTTCGTGGAGCCCTCACAAAAAAAAAATCACTGCTCAAAAATATGCATAAGCTTTGAACAAGGATTTTGTTTTTTTAGGTGAGGGCTCCTCGAATGTTATTCTTAGCTGAAAATTTGCAAGATCATCGAAAGTTTGATCATGTTTGATGTCCCAAAGTTTTAGATTTTTTTGATTTTTTTTTCAATTTGTTTTGAATTTACTGTTTATAGAGGGTGTAGGGGCACCCGGGTGCTGAAAATCCTGTCTCTAATATTTTCCTACATATAAAGTTTAGAGTTGATGGTGAGTACACATACGAGACCAACAATCTTCACCAATAAACAAATGCGCACATATAGAACTAGCAACCTTTCAAAAGAAATAAATAAACAATGCAATTTTACTCATATTTGAAACCTAAAGCCAACTCTAGACGATCCCCTAAAAATAGAGGAGGATCCGGCCGAGTAAACCTTTAGTGGACTTTATTTACTCCACTAAGTTTTGGCCGGATCTAGCCGATGCCCTAAATGTAACGAGTAAAAAAATTCATTTGCATTTCATTTTTGGCCACCGAAACATTTTTCATTGCTTCTTTATTTCATTGAACGACATTTTGATACATTGAAGTACATAATTCACTAATTCTTCGCTACGAGAACGAAACCAAAAAAAAAAAAGAACCGCAATTAGACACTTTAATAGATATCCAACTTCCATAACTGCTCCCACTAGCTGAATTAATATTTTCTCTATGTCTTTATTGTTGATTCTCTCTATTGGCTTCTCGATCTTGCACACTTCTTTCTTTTTTGGTTCCGACGAATTCGATATTGCGCCGCATCTAGTCTCATCTCTAGTCTCTACTCTAGCAAGGAGTGCACGAACATCTATCAAATTTCTCGCTATCAATAGATCGATGTAATCTTCTTCCCAATACCAAAACTTGCATCCATCCTACACACATATTTGAGCAAACAATGAGCTACAAATTGCGCCGAATCCGATGAACAACCGAATCAAAACTCGCACTCACCTCATCTTTTTTTGCACTTGAAGAACACCCATCCGGGGTGTTCCGGCATGGTCGAAACTCGGCGCACCACCTGCCGCGGCAGTTGTCGCACT
This sequence comes from Elymus sibiricus, assembly GCA_039707655.1. NCBI lineage: Eukaryota > Viridiplantae > Streptophyta > Magnoliopsida > Poales > Poaceae > Elymus > Elymus sibiricus. The sequence goes on from CM077676.1 coordinate 430,503,390, forward strand.
TTATGACCGGCAACGGGGAGCCGATGACCTGCTGGGCCAGTGCCGAGCCCGGCCGACGACTGGGCGTGCCTTTGCCGATGAACCGCCGACGAGTGAGATCCGAGCGGGCAGAGGAGGAGGCCATACCTGCATGCGGCAAAGAGGCGTTGTCGGGGTGGTTCGGTATCCGGCCAATCCATGACAAAGGCACAGTCGCCGGCGGTGGCGGGGACAGCCGTAGATCTGCCATTTCTGCGCCGGCGGCGGCATGAGAGAGGCTCAAATCCGGGTGGGCGAGGACCGCGGCGGGGACTATGGAGCGGCCGAGGTGGCGGGTGGTGGCCGGCAGGGGCGGGATGGATGGCGCCGGCATAGATGCGGCGCGGGAGTGGGTGGGCGACGCAGTGGGGGGAGGCAATTTTTTTCCTCCAAGCGGTAGTGGCCTACTAAATATAGGCGCCGGATAGGAGGCGGAGTAAAAATTATCCTCCTCTATTCGGTTTAGGACTTCGGCTAGATGCAACATAAAGGAGTAAAACCGAAATTATCCTCCTCTATACCCGGATAGGGGATCGGCTAGAGTTGGCCTAACACAAAAAAAAATACAATACTACTTTCATGTGAGACCAACACTTATAAAATGCAAAAATAACAAATGCACAAATGCAACCCCAACTCAAAATAATGCTCTGTTTTCATTTTCTCTTTCCAGCCAAGTTCTTCTAGTTCTATATAGAAAAACAATATAGTGAAAAAATTTGTGATTTCAAAGTGACGATAGACCTTCCCCGATCCACGACCGCGTGCAGTCAACTTACTAATGTCTATTCTCATATGTTTCAACATTCGAAATGTTGTGATTTGTGAAAGACCTACTATGATCACCTAACATTATCTAATGTACGCCGCATGGTCTTTCGATGTATTTTCGCTCTTTTTAATCGTGAATCACGCACAAAGGCCACGAGACATCAACATATTTTGACAACTTCTTAAGCCAATGACTTAACTCCTCGTATTTAATAATTTCATAGTATCGCAGGGGCATTGTACTAGTTCATGGTAAATACTTCAATAATCTGTGGCGGCTACTGTGTGAGTGCCGTTGTGCTTACGCACTTAAAGCACATTTGCTCCCTTGGTGGTTTTGGTAATTCATAACAACATATATCTCATTGAACTAATGTCCATTCAAGTTAAAGATTTCAGGATGTTCAATGATTGGCATGGCATGGACTAGAGACGTGGACCCTTGAAAATGCTAAGGACGAGGATTGGCAAAAGCTCAAGACTCTACATTTTTGGTTTAGTGATCCAAGATCACATTGAGTCCATAGGAAATCCAATACTATTAAAAGGGGATGAGGTGTTGCTTAATGATCCTTTTGCTCAAGTGCTTAGTGACAGTACTCCTAAACCCTCAACCACTCACTCTACCCAAATATGTCCTAAACCCACATTCCAACTCGGCCCCACCGAAAATCTCTATCCGGCCCCACCGAGTTCATCCAAGACTTAGCCACTGCCAAAACCCTAACAAATCGGATCCACCGAAATGGATCTCGGTCCCACCGAGATGGCCTTGCCAACTCTCTGTAATCGTTTGCACTTACTTCGGTCTCACCGAGTTTTGCAAATCGGTCTCACCGAGATGGCTTGCCAAGTCTCTGTTGCCTTATTGCTTCACTTCGGTCTTACCGAGTTGATGCAATCGGTGCCACCGAGATGAGGTCTGCCTTAGCCATTGCACTTCGGTCCATCCGAGTTGTTCATATCGGTCCCACCGAGATTCCTAAAGTTCATATCTTTTACACAGTTCGGTGCTACCAAGATGATTGTTTCAGTGCCACCGAGTTGGGTCAAAAGTGTGTAACGGTTGGATTTTGTGTGGAGGCTATATATACCCCTCCACCACATCCTTCTCAGTAAGGAGAGCCATCAAAACGTGCCTACACTTCCACCATACATTTTCTGAGAGAGAACCACCTACTCATGTGTTGAGATCAAGCCATTCCATTCCTACCATTTGAATCTTGATTTCTAGCCTTTCCCAAGTTGCTTTCCACTCAAATCCCTCTTCCACCATAGCCAAATCTGTGAGGAGTTGATTGAGTGCTGGGAAGACTATCATTTGAAGCACAAGAGCAAGGAGTTCATTAACAACAAACCGTCTATTACCTTTTGGAGAGTGGTGTCTCCTAGATTGGTTAGGTGTCACTTGGGAGCCTCCAACCAGATGTGGAGTTGAACCAAGAAGTTTGTAAGGGCAAGGAGATCGCCTACTTCGTGAAGATCTACCCCGAGTGAGGCTAGTCCTTCATGGACGGAAGCCATGGTGGAATAGACAAGGTTGCTTCTTCATGGACCCTTCGTGGGTGGAGCCCTCCGTGGACTCGCGCAGCCGTTACCCTTCGTGGGTTGAAGTCTCCATCAACGTGGACGTACGATAGCACCACCTATCGGAACCACGCCAAAAATCCTTTGTGTCTTCATTGCGTTTGCCTTCTCCAAACCCTACCCTTTACTTACATGTGCAATTACTTTCATTCCGCTGCTATACTCTTAGAATTGCATGTGTAGGGTGATGCTTGACATGTACTATTGCTAAAATCTGCCCACAATTAAAATCTGGGAAAAGGTTAGATTTTATTTGGTCAAGTAGTCTAATCACCCCCCCTCTAGACATACTTTCGATCCTACAAGTGGTATCAGAGCTTTGGTCTCCGTAAGCCTTGATTTCCATTGCTTTGGTGATCATAGCCTTGGTTTCACAACCTAGGAGAATATGGCGTCTAGTGAGGGTAACTATCACCGTAGAGGTCCATATTTTGATGGTACAAACTTTGCTAGTTGGAAACATAAGATGAAAATGCATATTCTTGGTCATAACCCTGCCGTTTGGGCTATTGTTCGTGTTGGCTTGCAAGGTGACTTCTTTGAGGATGGCAAGGAACCGGATCGTGAGGCAACCCCGGAAGAATTGAAGATGTTGCAATACAATGCTCAAGCTTGTGACATTCTATTCAACGGTTTATGTCCCGAAGAATTCAACAAAATCAACCGCCTTGAGAATGCAAAGGAAATTTGGGATACTTTGGTTGATATGCATGAGGGTACCGAGTCCGTCAAGGAATCTAAGTTGGATGTGCTTCAAAGTCAACTTGACAAGTTCAAGATGAAGGATGGTGAAGGAGTTGCTGAGATGTACTCTAGGCTTGCTCTCATCACAAATGAGATTGCGGGCTTAGGAAGTGAAGAGATGACCGACAAATTCATCATCAAGAAGATACTTAGAGCTTTGGATGGAAAATATGATACCGTCTGCACATTGATCCAAATGATGCCAAATTACAAAGATCTCAAGCCCACGGAAGTTATTGGAAGGATTGTTGCTCATGAAATGTCACTCAAGGACAAAGAGGAGCTGCACAACAAGTCAAGTGGTGCTTACAAAGCCTCAACCGATGCTCCAACAACTTCAAGTGACAAGCTAGTATCCAATGAAGAGATAAGCCTAATGGTGAAAAGGTTCAACAAGTTCTACAATAACAAAGGAAAAGAAAGAAGCTCTAGCTCAAGACACTATGAGAGAAGATCATCAAGTCGTGACCGTAATTGCTACAATTGTGGGAAGCCCGGACACTACTCCAATGAGTGCACGGCTCCCTACAAGAAAAGAGATGAATCACCAAGAGGAAGACATAGAAGAGATGAATCACCTCATAAGGAGAGAAGGTGTAGAGATGATCGTTATGAACGAAGACACTCTCGAAGAAGCAAGGATTCGGAGAGGAAGGACAAGTCATCCAAGAGCTACACAAGAAGAAGACATCAAGCTCATGTTGGTGAATGGGTTTCCGGCTCCGACTCCGACAACCACTCCGAGAGAAGTTATCACTCCAACTCCGACTATAGTCAAGATGAAGGTGTTGCCGGACTTGCACTTGTGTCATCCAACTCCTATGATCTATTTGACTCACCAAATGAAGGAATTGGAAGATGCTTCATGGCAAAAGGCCCCAAGGTATCACACCCCGAGTATCTTGATTTCAATAGTGATGAAGATGATTTGCTTGGTGATGATGATTTACTTGTTGATAGGGCTAGTGATGTGAGCTATAATGAAAATGCTAGTAATCATGATAGTCAAGAGGAAACGAGTGAAATTTAACTAAAGAACTAAATGCTCTTAAGTGAGCTCATGAAACAACTCAAGAGGATCATAGAGAACTTCTAAGAACTCATGAGAAGCTACGCTTCGAGAAGCTAAATTTAGAGCAAGATCATGAGTTTCTTAAAACTATCAATGATGATCTTCGAAAGAAGAGTTCTTCATATCTTGCCAAGCGTTTACTCTTGTCTACCTTTATGCCACAAGTTAAACCTAAGCAAACTAGCAACAAGGGTAAAAATGGTTCTACCTCTAGTAGTAACAATAACAATGCTAAATCCAATGTTGTTACTTCTAGTAGTTCTATTGATTCCACTAATGATTCTCTTAGCCAAGTTACACTTGAGCAAGAAAATATGCTATTGAAAGGAATTATAGAAAAAGGTGTCTACAAGAGTCTTGCCGGGAGTAAGCAATTTGAGGAAATTGTACGCAAGCAAGGATGGCACCGGAAGAACCAAGGTGCTGGTTTTGAACGAAAGTTCAATGCCAATGGAGTTGAGTGGGAAGAAGATCAATACCCCAAGACGAAGTTTGTTCCTCAACAAGAGAAGTATGATCCTACTTCCTTCAAGGGAACAAGAGCTCAAGAAGATCTTCCAACACAAGACCATAAGCTAAAAGGCAAGGACAAGCTTCAAGAAGAGATTGATTCATTTGAAGAAGCTCCACAAGCCATGGTCAAGTGGGTTCCCAAGACTTCATCAAGTTCTACTTCATCAAGTGCTACTACAACTCCAAGGATTCCCATCAAGTTGATGTGGGTCCAAAAGAAGAAGAACTAGAGAGTTCTTGAGGGTGACTCCGCCAACAAACTTCACTCATATTCATTTTGGCAAGAACTTGTGCAACCAACTTCCACATCTTGCACTAGTCCATGGAGTCACAAACCCTCTTGTTGGTAAGGCAAGGGACAAGGTAATCAATGCATTCATGGACATCATCATATGTGTATTTCACTCTATGTCTATGGATATCCTTGTATGTTCCTTGTGTGGGACTAACCCATGTAGGTATTGAAAGCACAAAACTCCAAAGGATTGCTCCTAACTCTTGATGGTCTACATCAACATTGAGCATCCACATCTTCAACATCTACATGAAGTCATCATCGACAAAACCCAAGGTTAGTTCATCCCTCTTAGGGGGGATATCACATCTAGGGGGAGCCTTGCTCTAAGAAATTGAGCTAAAGCAACTCTAATGGTGTGAACACATTAATGCTTTATGTAAAAGTGGTAACCCCACTTGTGCTTAAACGATGAGTATGACCTACGATCAAATGTTCTCATTTGGCTCCTAAGTCAATATACTCATATATAGATGACCTAGTCATCGCCATTGCTTGATAGATGCTAGATTTGGTTGTGCATGTTTGACACATATTTCATTTGCTATCTTATTGTGTGAGCATGTTGGCTTGCATGTTTTCATCATTCGAGGACATCCATTTGTTGTCTTGATTGTCTTGGTTTTTCTGGCCAAGTGGATGTACAAGAATGCCTAAGCACCTTCTCTAGCTATCTATGCTTTCTTGTCTCAAATTTTATTCTTGCTGCATCACAAAAATTGAACAAGTCTTTTTCGGACACTCCGGGTGAGGAGCACTCAGAGCCACCGATATGAAAGGGATGAACCTCCAAAACCTTCTAAATGATTTTGGCCGAACCAATTCACTCAAACTCGGTCCAACCGAAATCACGTAGATTGATCTAGGTTTTCCATCTCGGTGCTACCGAGTTGAACCATTTCGGAGCCACCGATGTGCTGACCTGCGTGCAGTTACACATATTGGTGCCACCGAGTTGCTCAACTCGGCGCCACCGACAGTGCACGGGTATATATATCGCGCGGACCGAACGGTTGAAATTTCTCGACCCCACTCGTTCCCGCTCCCCGTCGCTGCCGTCGCCCTTCGTCTTCGGACTTCGCCGTCGTCTCCAGCGAGCTCTCGCTGCCGGATTCCATCGCCGTCAACGGGAATCTCCTCTGCCGTTGCCGCCGTAGAGGATCTCCACCAAGTTAGGGTGAGATTCGATCCCTTTCGTGCTTCCCTTTTCCGATTCAATGCACAATTGGACTGCCTGAATTCATGCCATGGATTGCGAACTCCTGTTACACTGCAAATTCCATAGATTAGTTTCGAGCGAAATTTTTAGGTTTAAGTTTCCGCCGAATGCATCTCGGACCGACCGATTTAAAGTTTTCGGTACCACCGATTTGGCCTCTGGCCATAGCACTAGTACGTCTCGGTGCCACCGAGTTGTACTAATCGGTGAGACCGAAAGTAAATCTCAGTGAAACCCTAGCATCTCGGAGCCACCGAACCCCATCCCGGTCTAACCGAAATGGCATGTAAGGTTTCTGTAGTGTGCTTCGGTATCACCGAGATGATCAACTTGGTCCATCCGAAATGCATCCTGTGAAAACTTGAAACTAAGAGTTGAAATCAAATTTTATGAAAACTCTCTGCTTTTTGTGATGACTCATCTACTCTGCCCATACCTATCTATTCACAGGGTCAGCTCAGCAAGATGTCAGACAGCAGTGACAGTCAGAACAGATCTGAACAGAATGCAGAAATGAGTGAAGGGTCAAGCCCAGCTGAAAGTTTTTATGAGGGAGAGAGGAGCTCTCCAGATCTTCCGAAAGCTACAACCAGAACAAGGAAGAAGAAAACCTCAGACAATGAGGATGAGGATTTTATTGCAAGTGAAGCTGCAAAGAAGAAGAAAAGAGTTGTGCTTGCTAAGGAGTATAGCACCAAGCCTACTACTGCCAAAGAGAAAATAGCTGTGAAGAAAGTTCATAAGAAAACTATGCAATTTACTCTTGAAGAGCCTAGTGATACAGAGCTAGCTGCAGGAGCAAAGACGAAAAGAGTAAGGAAAGTTACTGCCCGTGTGATTGGCAGACCCTCCATGATGATTGATGAGGAGGAAGAAGAGGAAGAAGAGCCAGCAGCCACTGAACCCCCTGCAAAAGCTCAGAAGCTCATGTCTGATGCAATTAGGACTGCTGCACCCCCAACGGCCAAGCCAAAGGCACCTGCACCCAAGAGGTCAACCAGGAACATATCTGCTGCAGAGAAGAACAAGGCCCCAGTGCCTGAATCAAATGTTGATGAAGAGCCTCTAGTGCTCAGAAGATTGAAGCCAAAGATACCAGACCATGACAATGCACACCCAGTAGCGGAGAACATGATGCTGAGGAAGGACAAGGGACTGCATCAATGGATATTGTCAGATCCTTATGCTGCAAGGAGAAGGACTGCTTGTGATTATCGCTTTCACACTCGAGAACAACAGGACTTTTATGAGACAGTATTGCTGGACAAGAAGCCCATAGTCAGTGACATGAGATGGGTGGATTGGGAATATATTGATAAGAACGAGGATTATTTCCCCCACGTCCATGAAAGCTTCAGAATTGCAGGAGTTGACGAGTTTGTTGGAAAGAAGTTGACCAAGTGGAATGACGAAATGGTCATGCAATTTTACTCTACTGCACACTTCTATCCAGATGGCCGCATTGTGTGGATGACTGAGGCTATAAGATACCAGTCAACCATCTCTGAGTGGGCAAGTTTTCTTGGTGCTCCCGAGGAAGAGGATGATGACATTGACATTTATGCCAAGCTCAAGATGGATCACAACTCCATGAAGAACATGTATACTGCAATTCCAGAGAAAGACCTTGAGACTCATAAACTTGGATCAGTGAAGCATCTGCTCCCAGGACTGGCAACCACGAACACCATATTGCGGTACACTTTGCTACCCAAGTCAGGAGATGACAAAATGATTCGTGGCCACTCCATCAATTTTCTGCATTTATCTGACACACCTCAGAAATTCAAGGTGATGAGCCTGATAGTAGAGACTATCAAGAGGACTGCAGCTGATCAGAAGAGATCATGTGGTTATGCTCCACACATTCAGACATTGATCAATTCCAAGGTTGGAACAAGCACATACCTTCTTGTTCGAAAGCACTTGCCACTCCGTCCAGAGTTTGAGGACAATGTGATCGTGATGGATCCTTCTCATCCCACATCAGCACAAGCCCAAGAGAAGATCCGCAAAGCTAAAGAAGCTAAAGCAGCTCAGGAGGCATCTGCTCCAAATGCTCAAATTGTGAATCTCAAGACACCCAAGGATCAAATGACATCTCTGCTTGAAGCCACTCTGCGGATTGAGAGAAGTTTGGCCAACCTCACCCAGACCCACGCTAGTTTTGAGCGGATTATTGAGACCAAATTTCATGATTTGGATGTCAAGGTGACAGAGATTCAGACTACAGTTGAGCAGCTACAGAATGATGTTGATGCTGTCAAGACAGCCAGATCAGATGACAGTGGAGATGATAGTGTAGGAGATATGCCCTAGAGGCAATAAAAAATGTTATTATTTATCTCCATATTCATAATTATGTTTATGTTCCATGCTATAACTGCTATGGTTCTCGAGTCTGCAATAACCACGAGGCTCGGAGGAAGACTCATATGCACGTGTGGAATAATAAACGGTAAAAAGTATTCCTAGTCTGGCCTCTAAGACTATCTCAAGTGTTGCATGATGGTTCTGTTTTCCTGATCATGGGCATGACTATGCCGGCAACTTTGAGGGCACAATGTTAGTAGAACACTTGTGTTGAATCGACCCGATTGATGTTATGCTATGAGATTCATTCGTCATAAGTTAATCGTTAATAACATAGAGAAGTTAACGTTTGCATAATTCCTTAGACCATGAGAGTATCGAGTTTCTTCATGCTTGATTCATGAACTTTGGGGTTTGTTAAACGTCATCCGTAAATAGGTGGCTATTACGGCGGCTTACGGGTTCATGGAAAAGTATGTCAAGTAACTTGATAGCTCAAGATTGGGATTTGCTCCTCCGACGATGGAGAGATATCTCTGGGCCCTCTCGGTGTTACGGTATCCATCATCGTCTGGCCAGACACATTGTGATTTGATCACTTGGATGCCGGAACACGGGAACGAGAAAAGAGAACAAAACCGGTAACGAGGTAACTTGCATAGTGGACAAGTTGTTGATCGACGGGGATGCGATGTTTCTCACCTCGGGTATTTGTAACATATCGCGAAGCAATAGGAATAGGAAAACGGCAACTGGAGGTTCACTCGAATATTCATTCGTGTGGGTATAGGGGTCAATATGGGTGTCCACGGCTCAGATGGTAATCATTGATCGGAAAGTGTTCCGGGTCATGTCTATACTTCACCGAACCTATAGGGTCACACGCTTAAGGGTCATCTATCTGCTGAATACTAGACAGGTAGTCTGAGAGAAAATCACCGGAAAAGTTTCGGACGAAACGGAAACGTTCCGGAGAGAACACCGGAATAGTTCCGGTGAAACTGAAAAGTTGTTTCAGGGTATTCCATTAAGTCAAATTGGTTATGGCACACGCCCGGAAATTCTTGGAGGATGCCAGAAGTGTTCTGGAAACTTCTGGGAATTTTCCGGGACAAAAACCGGAAATGTTCCGGAGCAGCCGGAACCGCTTTGGTTGCTTTTCGCTGAAAAAACATTGTTCCGAAATTGTTTTGGAATGCATTCAAAATTGTTTTGGTGGGTTCTAGAATTATTCTAGGCACACAGAAATAATTTGGGTTTTAACGGACGCAGAACAATGTCTTCGTGAATAGTGAAAAGCACTTTTTGGGCTGATTTGCAAATGGGGTTTTTCTTCTAGAAGAAAACCACTTTTGGTGTGTGAAAGGGAGGTAGAGCCTCCCAAAGGGGCTGCACAATTTCGGCCATGGCATGGGGGGGCCCTCCTTGAGGTGTCCTTCCACCTCATGGTGGATATGTTCTGCACACCCTTATGTGGCATGTGGTGGAAAGATCCTAGGAAGGTCCTTTTGGTCTTTTCACCTCTTTTCTCTACCCCTTGCTCCTCCTATAAATAGAGGTGGAGAGGGCTCTCCAAAATCAGATCATGCTTGCTCTCATACACATGCCATAGACTTGTCTGGCTTCTCTCTCCCTCCCAGCGAAATAGTTTCGTAGAGCCGAAAGGCTGTCTGGGTTCTGGTAGGAACTAGTTCTGGACGGCGAAGCCCTGCCGGATAGATGACACGGTATGTGTGCAACTCTATAGAGAGATCGTAGTTTCGGTCTTAGTTTGAGAGTGCCTCCCGAAGGGCTGTCAGGGTGACCGTCCGAGTTTCGAGGGTACTCCCGAAGGGCTGTCCGAGTGACCGTCTGAGTTTCGAGGGTCCTCCCGAAGGGCTGTCCGCGACACCGTCCGAGGGACTGTCCGACCGCCTCCCGGAGGGCTGTCCGAGGGGTAGATGACGGAATACATCCTCGCGGTTGGGAGGTTGTAAATCCTAGCTGCGGGGATCTGCACCGCCGATCGTCATCGACTCTACTTCCGCTGCGCTACGAGTCGGTAACGAAAAAGATCAAACCTTGTATGCAGTCTCCATAGTGGTCCTGGGCTGGTGCGTAGGTCGGATTTTTTTTGTTTTCTGCTACGTTACCCTACAGTGGCATCATGAGCCGTGCTATGCGTAGATGCAGGTTGCGATCTAGAATACATAGAGATGTATGGGTATTGCCCAATATAATTTGTAGTAGATAAGTTCTACTGCTGATAATTATTTGTGCGGGTAGCAGATGAAATCTGTTACCCGATGTTCTTGTTGCTTCCCTGGAATTTGCATATTTCTGATCATGATAACAACATGGTGGAGTTTCAAAGTTCTGGCAATCCGCAATCCTGATTGATCAACGAAGTGCTAACAGTTCTTTGAATTCCACCATAGTTACAAAGAAAGATGAAATTTCACAGACGAAAGGGCAATGCAGATATGATCTGCACGGGGGTCATGCGTATGACGAAGTTTAGTATGGGGCTCGAGATTTTATTATCTCGTGTTTCATACACCCCGCGATGTTAATCTAGTGACTTGAATAATCATACTTGATGATAAAACGTAGGTAGCTTCGGTTTGTTTCGAAACCTTAGAAGCCACGTAAAAATAAAATTTTGCATGAACCGATTAGAGGCGTCTAACTTGGTTTTGCAGGATGGTTTGCATGTGCATATGATGTGGTATAGCAGTGCTCATATTAATTTGATTATGTATGAGATGACTATACAATGTAAATTAACATGACCTGCGTGTCATAATTCGGCATGATGGCTGGAGCCATATGATTGTCACTTTAATGACCTGCGTGTCAACCTTAAGTAATGCACTTATTTTATTAGCTATAGAGATAGCAATATTATCTGGTGCATCGACAAGGTGGTGGCAAACTTCGCGAAGGTGAACACCGACGCAAATGCCGAAGACGAAGAAATACTTGACTTCTCCGTCAGAAAGGGCTATACCATATCATGCTATTATGAATTGCCTAAGATGTTTATCCCTTATGATGCACCCTTCTTGATTGCGCGGTAGTCACTTTTTATTAGGGTGATCTCTCACAAAAATATCAAGTAGTTAGTGTTCACCCAAGTGTAGCACCGTCACGGCACCTATCTTTTCGGGGTGCGCCGTGTCACACGGGTACGAACGATTAGAGAAGTGTGAGGCGGGTGAGTTGAGACCTCGCAGCGAGATCACTTGGTTGTCTTGACGTTCAGGCATGACCGTCATGAGCTCGGAACACACGCATCGAAAGATGAACTAGAATCGCATAGAGATGTGATTGGCAAGTTGGCCTACCGGTTGAGATTTTCGTCATCAGTGGTGTTACACCAATGGCGAACAATTGAAATGTGGGTCTTGTATCACTCACCATCAATTATGAGAGATATTGATTTGAGTGGGAGCGCGCTTTAGAATTAACTTGTTTAATTCTCAGTGCTATTAATTATGAACCTTGTCTAAGTGAAAATTGCATAATAGTTATAGAACAATGGCTCGCGTTTCCACCTTCCCTATTAAAATTGAATAGTTGTTAAATATCTGGTTAAAACTTTAGGGTTGGTAACGTAATGTGAGGATTGTCCTCAAGAGTGCCGAGAAGGATTTTGTCCTATCGCATGCTTTTGGTATTCTCCCACTAATGCTATGGATAATGTGACTCTCGTCCTTCGATCCAAAAGCTAGAATTCCGTTACGGTCAAGTGCAATATGTTTGCTTCCATGAGACCCGGACTTCAAAAGTTTGGGATAGCTATGTGATATTCATGGAACTGAAAATCATTTTCAGACACAAACAAAGGCTAAAAGATATGTGATATCCAAAGCAATGTTTGTTTTGCAAACTATTAGTAAAAGTGTTTACTATGCATTTGACTAATAACAGAGGGATCCAGTAGAACGCCTGTCATATGATGAAGGTGAATTAAACAACAACTTAAAGGAAATGTCCAAAGGGTGTTAGTGTGACTTTCACGCCTAGGAAGTCCGGGGCTAACGCCACTTTTAAGTTGAGTGCTTCTTCTGAGAGTAGGAGAAATACTAAAAGTTAAACTATTAGAAGTATAAAGGCAAAAAGAAAGAAGACTGGAATAATCTAGCTCATGTATGAAAGTCATACAAGCTATTGATGTATAGATGGCTGGTCAAAGAAATATTTCTTGAGGATTATGATTAAATTGTTAGTCCATAATTCTTGGGTATTGTGAGTTAATCACAAAGATACCCGCTCAATTGCTTTCCGTTGCAATTTGATGCAAGAACTACTATGGCCTAAAAGACTGGCCGGAGTGAGGTTTAGATACGCGCTAGGAACATAGTAAAAGTTACTATACATTCCATCGGTGTATTACTCATGTATTTATTTTCATAATTCATTTAGAGTTTTACACACTCTAGCCCATTGCATAAGGTATCTTGCAAGAAGGTTGTTCATAAGAGAATTTTTGATGTTCGATGTTATGAATAACTTAAGGGCCATATTTTCATTATGAATGAGATATATGTTATGAATATTGATAATAATACATTACCTCTGTAGTTACTTTCATAAATCATTTTAGAGTTTTATACACTCTAGCCCATTTGCATAATGTTTGTTGCAAGAGTGTTGTTCATGAAAGAACAATTGTTGTTCAGAATCATGAATAACATAAGGGCCATGCTTCAATCGTGGATGGGATGTATGTTATGAATATTGATGGTAATATGATACATCCATAACACTGACGCTAAATGTCGCAAGACTAAGAGAATACCACACATGTGTGGCACTGCATTTGGTCACATTGGAGAAACCCGCATGGAGAAATTTCATAATGATGGATTTTGAAGTCGTTTGATTATGAATCATCTGACACTTGCAACTTTCCTCCGAAAAGTGAAGTGACTGAAATACCGTTCATAGGCCATAAGGAACGAGCAACGAACTTATTGGTGATCATACATTTTGATGTATGTAGTCCGATAAATGTTGTTGCTAGCAGTGGATTTATCTATCTTCAGAAATGACTCAAGTAGATATATGGATATTTACTTGATGAGACGTAAGTCTGGATCTTTTGAAATCATTCATAAGGTTTTCAATATGAAGTAGAAATTATTGTAACAAGAAAAATATGTTTCTGCAAACTAGATTGCCGAAAGGAATATTCGAGTTACAAGTTTAGCGAATGTCTGATGAGTTGTGAAAAAGGTTTCATAACTTACACCTCCCGGAACTCCACTATAAGTGGTACGTCCGTGAAGATGTATTCAAACCATTTGTAACATGGTAAGATCAAATATGACATAAATCAATTTGCCATTATTCCTTTTAAAGTAATGCTTTAGAGACTGCGGCTTTTGCACTGAAAAGAGCACCATCAGGTCTGTTGAAATGATGCCATGGTATGGTACGCCCAACCATGCTTTGTCTTTTCTTAAACATTTGGAATATGGGGCTTGTGTAAAATATTTACAAACCTATTCCAAATCAGACTAGTACTACTTTGTAGGTTATCCCAAGTAATTGGAAATTCCTCCACCACGATACCGAGGCAAAAGGTTTGCCACCAAAAACGTTATGCTTTTAAAGAGAATGGTTCTTACAAAAAGGTGAGTGGGAGAACAGTGCAACTCGACGAGATAAGAGTATCTTCGTCATCAGATCAAAGGAAAGGAACCTTGGAAGTGATTCCAGAGTTTCCTACTGCGACTGATACGGAAGCCTCTACATAAGATGTATGGACTTCGGTCGAACTTGCAACTGAACCACGTAGGCAAAACTCGTGCAAACCTCTCAGGTGCGCAAGCGAGATATTGTTGTTAGATAATAGTATACCTACGATACACAAGGAAGCGTTGATGGGCCCTGACTCCGGAATTGCCTAAATGCCAATATAATCCGAGATGGTTTCCATAAATGATTCAAGATTATATCTTGATAAACCCTTCGGAAGACTTAGAGTCTAACGAACATTAATGGAACTATAAACTGATGTGGATAAAATGTTTTATCCATAAATCTCGACTTGTTGCAATAACAAATTCAAGGAGTTGAGTACGATGAGATTGTCTCACCGTAGCGATGCTTAAAGTCAGATCGGGTTAAACTAGCAATTAATACATATTTCAATCTTGAGATATGATACATGGATGCCAAAAGGATTTCTATGTGATGAAAATACAACCTAGGACTTACATGTGATACAGTCCAAGGTATTTTGTCAGTCCAGAGGATGCTAGTAACTATGCAAACTTCAGAGTTCCAGCAATGGATAGAAGAGAGCAAAATGGAGTTGGAATCTTCGTTTTTGATGAAATAGTCAAAAGAGTTTGTTTTCATCAATGGATAACGAAGATGCTTGTGGTTTCAAGAAAGTAAGTGGGAGCATAATAATATTTCTTAAAACCATGTGTGCCTGACACATTGTTGATTGGAAATAATATAAATTTCTTGACACGAATTAGGACTTCATTGAAAAAAGTTTTCGATGAAGTGCTTGGGCTAAATAGCCTTGACATTAGGCATATTTATCTACGAGATAGAATTGCCTAATAGGCTAAAGCCAAAAATACATATTGACAAGATGCTAAAACATTTTAGCATTAAAACGCCAAGGAGTGATTCTTGCCGAAGTCACATGGAAAGGGTTTTTGCAAGACTCGGTGTCCCAAACCACTGATGAGCAAAATACATGATGGAGATTGCACACACTCTTGTGTTTGGATTAATCATGTATTCCATGGTATGTAAAACAACCAGATATGTCCGATACTCCCAAGGAGTTGTGAGTATAGATACCAAAGTGATCAAAGTTCTGATCATGGGACAACAGTGAAAAATGTCATTAAGTACTAAAGTAGCACTAATGACATGGTTTCTCGCAAGCAGAGATTATGAAGTACTCGTTGTAAGTAATTACATCGATACAGTCTTCATCAATGCTCCATGCGATTTTCAATTTAAGTTAAGGGTTTTGTGTAATACACGATATGGTGGCACGGTGTTTGGAAATCGTTCCAAACAGGATACTGTGGCGAATTCTATAACAAAGGCTAAGTATGTTGATGCTTTCAAAGCGACATAGAAGATGTTGAATCATACAGTTCGTTCATGAACTTAGTATGATTCCAAGATGGCTTTGGTCAATGGAACACTATTGAAGATAGTTGCTCCATAGCTCAGTCTGTGGAATCAAGGTTTGACTAGTGATTCACATATATACGAAGCCAAGTCCACACAAAATATGAATTTTGTGAAAGCGTGAAAACGCGAGGACATGCAAAGATACACACGGAACTGAAGTTGTCAGATCCGTTGGACATCAGGCTATACCACATGCGAAGCATTTTCACACCGGTATGCCGTAATGTGCATTAGCATTGACTAGATTATTGACTCTAGTGCAAGTGGGAGTCTATAGGAGATATGCCCTAGAGGCAATAACAAATGTTATTATTTATCTCCATGTTCATAATTATGTTTATGTTCCATGCTATAACTGCTATGGTTCTCGAGTCTGCAATAACCATGAGGCTCGGAGGAAGACTCATATGCACGTGTGGAATAATAAACGGTAAAAAGTATTCCTAGTCTGGCCTCTAAGACTAGCTCAAGTGTTGTATGATGGTTCTGTTTTCCTGTTCATGGTCATGACTATGCCGGCAACTTTGAGGGCACAATGTTAGTAGAACACTTGTGTTGAATCGACCCGATTGATGTTATGCTATGAGATTCATTCGTCATAAGTTAATGGTTAATAACACAGAGAAGTTAATGTTTGCATAATTCCTTAGACCATGAGAGTATCGAGTTTCTTCATGCTTGATTCATGAACTTAGGAGTTTGTTAAACATCATCCGTAAATGGGTGGCTATTACGGCGGCTTACGGGTTCATGGAAAAGTATGTCAAGTAACTTGATAGCTCAAGATTGGGATTTGCTCCTCCGACGATGGAGAGATATCTCTGGGCCCTCTCGGTGTTACGGTATCCATCATCGTCTGGCCAGACACATTGTGATTTGATCACTGGGATGCCGGAACACGGGAACGAGAAAAGAGAACAAAACCGGTAACGAGGTAACTTGCATAGTGGACAAGTTGTTGATCCACGTGGATGCGATGTTTCTCACCTCGGGTATTTGTAACATATCACGAAGTAACAGGAATAGCACACGGCAACTGGAGCTTCACTCGAATATTCATTCGTGTGGGTATAGGGGTCAATATGGGTGTCCACGGCTCCGATGTTGATCATTGATTAGAAAGTGTTCCGGGTCATGTCTATACTTCACCGAACCTATAGGGTCACACACTTAAGGGTCATCTATCTGCTGAATACTAGACAGGGAGTCTGAGAGAAAATCACCGGAAAAGTTTCGGACAAAACAGAAATGTTCCGGAGAGAACACCGGAATAGTTCCGGTGAAACTGAAAAGTTGTTTCAGGGTATTCCATTAAGTCAAATTGGTTATGGCACACGCCCGGAAATTCTTGGAGGATGCCAGAAGTGTTCTGGAAACTTCTGGGAATTTTTCGGGACAAAAACCGGAAATGTTCCTGAGCAGCCCGAACCGCTTTGGCTGCTTTTCGCTGAAGAAACATTGTTCCGAAATTGTTTCAGAATGCATTCAAAATTGTTTTGGTGGGTGCTAGAATTATTCTAGGCACACAGAAATAATTTGGGTTTTAAGGGACGCAGAAAAATGTCTTCGTGAATAGTGAAAAGCACTTTTTGGGCTGATTTGCAAATGGGGTTTTTCTTCTAGAAGAAAACCACTTTTGGTGTGTGAAAGGGAGGTGGAGCCCCCCAAAGGGGCTGTACAATTTCGGCCATGGCATGGGGGGCCCTCCTTGAGGTGTCCTTCCACCTCATGGTGGATATGTTCTACACACCCTTATGTGGCATGTGGTGGAAAGATCCTAGGAAGGTCCTTTTGATCTTTTCACCTCTTTCCTCTAACCCTTGCTCCTCCTATAAATAGAGGTGGAGAGGGCTCTCC
This sequence comes from Elymus sibiricus, assembly GCA_039707655.1. NCBI lineage: Eukaryota > Viridiplantae > Streptophyta > Magnoliopsida > Poales > Poaceae > Elymus > Elymus sibiricus. The sequence continues at coordinate 430,520,934 of CM077676.1, forward strand.
AAAATCAGATCATGCTTGCTCTCATACACATGCCATAGACTTGTCTGGCTTCTCTCTCCCTCCCAGCGAAATAGTTTCGTAGAGCCGAAAGGTTGTCTGGGTTCCGGTAGGAACTAGTTCTGGACGGCGAAGCCCTGCCGGATAGATGACACCGTATGTGTGCAACTCTGTAGAGAGATCGTAGTTTCGGTCTTAGTTCGAGAGTGCCTCCCGAAGGGCTGTCCGGGTGACCGTCCGAGTTTCGAGGGTAGTCCCGAAGGGCTGTCCGAGTGACCGTCTGAGTTTCGAGGGTCCTCCCGAAGGGCTGTCCGCGACACCGTCCGAGGGACTGTCCGACCGCCTCCCGGAGGGCTGTCCGAGGGGCAGATGAAGGAGTACATCCTCGCGGTTGGGAGGTTGTAAATCCTAGCTGCGGGGATCTGCACCGCCGATCGTCATCGACTCTACTTCCGCTGCGCTACGAGTCGGTAACGAAAAAGATCAAACCTTGTATGCAGTCTCCATAGTGGTCAGAAATTTTTTGTTTTCTGCTGCGTTACCCTACAGATAGACCAACCACAGAGAGATTTCAGACAGTGCCCATAGCAGCCAGGTCTGCTGCGATACCAGTTATGTATCCATGGACCAAAGTATCTGCACCAGCCGCCACTGCTATAGTGCCACCACAGGTCTCCACTCCACCAGTCCAGCAGACATCAGCAGAAGAATTCGCGGACGCTCTCCTCTCCACGCCGTCTATGCACACCGGAGCAGCCAGCAGAAGATCGCCTTCAGGAGCTTCGGAGGATCGTGCCTAGAGTGCCGATTAGTCCTATACGATTCGATCTTTTTGGTACTTGTTGCCAAAGGGGGAGAATCTGTATAGATCATAGGCTGCGAGAGAGAGTGTTTTGTTGGTTTTTCTCTCGAGTTCATTTGCTACTTGTTTGCTCGTTGATTGATACTTTGTTATGTGTGTGCTTGCTACAGTGTCTGTGGGATATTCTGTTTATGCTTGTGATTGATCATACTATGCTTTATGCTTATCTTTATCATTATCATGTATGATCATTTCACTTGTGTTGGTGATGCGTGCTTACTTTTCCAATCATATCATTTTGCGCACTCCACCAAGATGTATGTGACATGGAAGAGTGACCCATGAACCTAATCGATTGTGCATTTGCATTCAAACGCAAATTTTTAATAATGCACAAATTTAGCGGGAGCTCTTGCTTATCACATACTTCTCAAAGCGACGATGTATTTCATTCATTTAATCATTTGTCGAAGCTTTGATCTATATGTTGTCATCAATTACCAAAAAGGGGGAGATTGAAAGCACATTTGCTCCCTTGGTGGTTTTGGTAATTCATAACAACATATATCTCATTGAACTAATGTCCATTCAAGTTAAAGATTTCAGGATGTTCAATGATTGGCATGGCATGGACTAGAGACGTGGACCCCTGAAAATGCTAAGGACAAGGATTGGCAAAAGCTCAAGACTCTACATTTTTGGTTTAGTGATCCAAGATCACATTGAGTCCATAGGAAAGCCAATACTATTAAAAGGGGATGAGGTGTTGCTTAATGATCCTTTTGCTCAAGTGCTCAGTGACAGTACTCCTAAACCCTCAACCACTCTCTCTACCCAAATATGTCCTAAACCCACATTCCAACTCGGCCCCACCGAAAATCTCTATCCGGCCCCACCGAGTTCATCCAAGACTTAGCCACTGCCAAAACCCTAACAAATCGGATCCACCGAAATGGATCTCGGTCCCACCGATATGGCCTTGCCAACTCTCTGTAATCGTTTGCACTTACTTCGGTCTCACCGAGTTTTGCAAATCGGTCTCACCGAGATGGCTTGCCAAGTCTCTGTTGCCTTATTGCTTCACTTCGGTCTCACCGAGTTTATGCAATTGGTGCCACCGAGATGAGGTCTGCCTTAGCCATTGCACTTCGGTGCATCCGAGTTGTTCATATCGGTCCCACCAAGATTCCTAAAGTTCATATCTTTTACACAGTTCGGTGCTACCGAGATGATTGTTTCGGTGCCACCGAGTTGGGTCAAAAGTGTGTAACGGTTGGATTTTGTGTGGAGGCTATATATACCCCTCCACCACATCCTTCTCAGTAAGGAGAGCCATCAAAACGTGCCTACACTTCCACCATACATTTTCTGAGATTGAACCACCTACTCATGTGTTGAGATCAAGCCATTCCATTCCTACCATTTGAATCTTGATTTCTAGCCTTTCCCAAGTTGCTTTCCACTCAAATCCCTCTTCCACCATAGCCAAATCTGTGAGGAGTTGATTGAGTGCTGGGAAGACTATCATTTGAAGCACAAGAGCAAGGAGTTCATCAACAACACACCGTCGTCAGATCCCCCTCTCCGGAGCCCCGAACGGACTCCAGATCAGCCCTTCCGATGAAGAACAGGAGGTGGCGGCGGCTCCATATCGTAAAACGCGATGAAACTTCTTCTCTTATTTTTTTTTCTCGGGGAAAGAGAATTTATAGCGTTGGAATTACGTCAGACGGCCGCCTGTGGGCCCCACAAGGCATCAGGGCGCGCCCTAGGGGGGGTCGCGCCCTGTTGCCTTGTGGGCAACAGGTGGCCCCTCTTCTGTTGATTCTTGCGCCAATAATTTTTATATATTCCATAAAAATTCTCCAAAAAGTTTCGTCCAAATCCGAGAACTTTGATTTCTGCACAAAAACAACACCATGGTAGTTCTGCTGAAAACAGAGTCAGTCTGGGTTAGTTTCATTCAAAGCATGCAAATTAGAGTCCAAAACAAGAGCAAAAGTGTTTGGAAAAGTAGATACGATGGAGACGTATCAACTCCCCCAAGCTTAACTCATTGCTTGACCTCAAGCAATTCAGTTGACAAACTAAAAGTGATAAAGAAAAACTTTTACGAACTCTTTTGTTCTTGTATCCGTATATAAGCTTAAATAGTACCCAGGTTTTCAGCAAAGATCATTAACTAACCATGCTCATAATAACACTTAGGAATTATATTTACTCATATCAATGGCATAATCAACTAGCGAGCAATAATAACATATCTCAAACGCCAACAATTTGTCAACACAATCATGATATAATATGATAACATGGTATCTCGCTAGCCCTTTCTGAGACCGCAAAACATAAATGCAGTGCACCTCCAAAGTTCAAGCAGCGACTAAACATTGTAGTTCAGGGTAGAAGAGATCCATTCATGATGCACACAACATTAACTATACTCAATGCATAAGGATGACAATAGTGCTCTTAGGATTGGCGCTTAGTGCAAGAAGGTGAGACTCAACAACAAAAGTAAAATAACATAAAGTAAATAACATAAAAATAAATAGGTAGGCCCTTCGCAGAGGGAAGCAGGGATTTGCAGCGGTGCCAGAGCTCGAAGCTTAAATCAGAGATGAAAAATAATTTTGGGAGGTGTACCTTTCCTGTCAACGTCACGACCGAGAGTTTTCAATATCTTCCATGCTAAACACATTATAGGCAGTTCCCAAGCAGAAAGGTAAAGTTTACTCCCCCTCCACCATAGCAACACAAGCCATGGCTAGCCGAATCCTCGGGTGCCCTCCATACCAACAACTTTCTGGGGGAGTTTGTTTGCATTATATATTTTTGATTTTGAGCATAGGACTGGGCATCCCAAATACCGGCCTCTCTCGTGCAATGACAAGTGAATAAACACTCATCTCGAGAATAACCCGCTTAGCATGGAAGATACTGACCGCCCCCTGTCACTCCATGAGCGGTACGGGCACACAAAATGGATGTTTATTTGAATGATTAGAGGTGGCACATGCAAATTTACTTGGAGCAGCAGAGTAATACCGCATATAGGTAGATATAGTAGACTCATCTGGAACAACTTTGGTTTAAGGATTGTGGATGCACAAGCAGAATTCCCGCTTTGTACAGGTGAAGGCTAGCAAATAGGTTGAGAAGCGACCAACTAGAGAGCGAAAACGGTCATGATCATGCATGGAGAATAATTAACATTGAATACTAGCATGAGTAGGATATAAGCACTCTGAACATAAATATCATGGAGGTTATGTTGGTTTTGAATCAACTACATGTGTGAAAATGTGCCAAGTCAAGCCACTTGAAACATTCAGAGGAGGATACCATATTAACATACTACATCATAACCATTTTAATGCATGTTGACATCCAAGATAAATCATTATCCACTCCTAGCTACTTAAGCATGGCATGAGCAACTATAATCTCTAATTGTCATCACAAACATGTTTACTCATAATATGATGAATCATGGATACTGAGTTAAACATATTTACAAAAACAAAAACAAGAAGAGTTCATACCAGCTTTTCCTTGCCACAGTCACTTCATCAAATCATCGTCATTATTGCCTTTCACTTGCACGACCGAACGATGTGAAAATAATAATAGTGCAAGTGTGTTGTGGACTAAGCTGGAATCTACAAACATTTTATTCAAGGGAGAAGACAAGGTAATATTGGCTCTTCGTTAGATCAGCAACAAAGCATATGAGAGCCACTCAACATTTTCATCGTGGTCTTCTCCTTACGACGACTCAACAAAAAGAAAAGAAATTCAGAGAAACACACTGAAATATTTTTGGAGTTTTTAGTTTTTCTGAAGAAAGCAAATTAAAGAAGAAAAAACGAAAAGCGAGAAAAACTATTTACACGGGAGAACTCCCAACAAGCAAAGGAAGAAACGAGAAATCTTTTTGGGTTTTGTTTTAATACTACGAACTAACTAAAGAGAAAGAAAAACCGAAAAGAAGCGAGAAATATTTTTGGGTTTTTGAAGTTTTTCAAACACAGAAGAAGAAAGAGAAAATAAAACTAATCATGGATATACAATGAAAAAGGATATGTTGGAGACGTATCAAACACCCCTTACTATAACAGCATGGAACAATCAAGATTGATAATATAACAGCATGGAACAATAAAAAATTATAGATACGTTGGAGACGTATCACACACCCCTTAGTTGTATGAGTCTGTAGAGCTACCATCGAGCGCCGAGGGTGATGCCTGCTACCTCACTCCTGATGGCATCTCTATAGCATAGCTAGTCGGTTGTGGGTTATCGAGGGTGATTCCACTTTCACCACCTCCGATGATGTCTATGTCGTGCAGCCCCTCAAGTGTGAACTTATCGAGAGTGATTCCTCCAAGTTCACCTTGACGGTTACATCGAGTGGAAATCCATCGTGGGTGATTCCTCGGATTCCCCACGATGTTATGGACACACTGGTACTTTGACCTTCACCTCAGACCTTTGGGAAGTCGGCAGGGCAGGTGGAGACCACCTAGGAGAGAGGTGGGCCTGGTTCCTGGTCATTGGTCCGCGGGTTACCAAGTCGGTGCGACAGGGTGTCGGAGGTGAGCCTTGAGCCCTGTTCGTGTCCGCGAGTTACTAATAACACGCTTAACGGATTTGGGTATTTGATCTGAGTTGGCCACTGGCCTATACGTACTACCACCACGCGTGATAATGGTTTATTGGGGCCCTCGGCGCCGTATGTATCAGCCGAAAGCTCTGTCAGACGTCCAGTTCAGCATTGCGGCCGGGCGACAGCAGATACCCACAGGCACAACGTGGTGAGGCTGACCCTGCGCGCAATGACCCGGAGTGCAAAGGGCGATGGGCCCAAGACCCCTGAGCACTTAGGATCTAGACCGGCAGGGACCTCTCTTCGGAGCATAGGTAGGACTACGTTGTGTCGATCAGCCGAGGCCGGGTATTACCAAAAAAAGTGTGTCCGGCCAGAGTTAATCAAGCGTGTTGGGTAACAGTAGTGCACCCCTGCAGGGAAGTTATCTATTCGAATAGCCGTGTCCATGGTAACAGGACACTCAGTGTTGTATCCCGATCTACTACAACTTGAACTGGATACCTGTGATACTTAATAATTTGTTAGTTCCGGGATCGCTTTCTCGCAGGGAGTCGAGGAAGGATCTCTGGGCATTGCTGCTATTACTTATTACTTTATGTTATGCTACTAATCTGCACTCTTCTAATGCTGCAAGACGCTGCAAGATGCTAGTCTTCGATAGGCTAGGCCCTCCCCTCTATTCTGGCATTTCTGCAGTCTAGTCCACAGATACAGCCCCTTCCCTTTGATACCGATGCATACTTAGCATAGATCTGATGTAAGTCTTGCGAGTACTTTGGATGAGTAATCACGGTTGCTTTGCTACCTCTTTTTCCCCTACCCGATTGCTGCAATTAGATGACGGAGCCCCGGAGCCAGCTTATCCCGTTGATGACTACTACTACCCCGACGGAGCCTGCTACTACATGGAGACCGACGACCAGGAGTAGTTAGGAGGCTCCCAGGCAGGAGGCCTGCGCCTTTTCGATCCAGATGCCGTTGTTTTGCTCAGCCTTCTTAAGGCAATCTTGTTAGTTATGTCTGTACTAAGATACTAATGCTTCCGCTGACTCCTGTGTAACTCGAGCTTATGTATTCGAGCCCTCGAGGCCCCTGGCTTGTAATATAAATATTGTATTATTCTATTTTGTGTCTAGAGTTGTGTTGTGATATCTTCCCGTGAGTCCTGGGCTTGATCGTGCGCATTTGCCTGTATGATTAGTGCACGGTCGGGCCGGGGGCGTCACAAGTTGGTATCAGAGCCGACTGCCTGTAGGAAGCCCCTTTCCAACTCCTTGGCCGAAGTTGAGTCTAGTCTCCAAAACTATTTTACTAACATTGTTGTGTGGGTTACGGGCCCACATCGCCAATGGATGGGATTAGGATCTTTTATTCCTCTTCTATACTCTGGGTTCTGAACTTCTATTCCTTTTGGGTTAAAGGTTTTGCTAACTCTAACTCTAGGATTTCGTGACCATATTCTCCCAGAGAGCCACTCGATACAGATGTTCCCGCTACTAGGTTCGTTAGAATACGAGACCAGACCTTTTACCCCTTACTCTACCTCTTAATTCTCGGGACGAGAATTTCTTTGAGTGGAGGAGAGTTGTGACATCCCCAGATTACTAAACCCTGGTTATGCTAATCATTCATGCCAAGTCATCATCATTATGCCCTAAGAAAAACAATTAAGAAATATTTCAACCTCAAATTCAATTTTAAAATAAAGTCAAAATATCAATTATCCAAGCAGCAAAACAAAAGTGTTCATAATATTGCAAAAATTCCCAAAGCTATTATAAAAATAAAACCAACATTATTTGAATTTCCAAAATTGACCCAAGCAACCAAAACAGTGGACCAACAGCAATTTATTTGACCTTTTCAATTTCTAAAAATATTAAAACCATTCAAATTGACCCCAAACTTTTTGTGCCTGCCCAGAATGTAGCCAAGTATTTTTGAGGTAAGTATCACATTTAATTAAATTCATTTGGCAACTCAAATTAATGCAAAACAAAAAAGAATTAAAGAAACAGAAAAATAAAAAGAAAAGGAGAAAGGTTCACTGTGCACATGGGCTCTATGTGCACAGTAGCTGGCCCAGCCCATCCAGGCCATCGTCTCCCTCCTCGGGTGCGTGTCGCCATGTCCGCGTCTGGATGGCGCTCGACCGCGCGATGCTCGACACCGGCCGCCTCCCGTCGCCTGACCTAGCTAGAAAAGACCCCCCCTTGTCCCCCAGCAAACCCTAACACGCCCACTTGCCTCTCCTCACCCCTCTCCCTCTTGTACGAGCTCGCCCGAGCCCACCTTCGCCGCGCCGTCATTGTTACTGCGGCCAGTGGCCTCCCCGAGCTGTGAGGCCATGTCCAAAAGCTGCACGCCATTGTCTTCTTGGTCTATGCGGAGCGCCACGACCCAGGACGCCGTTAAGCCGTCGCCCTCATCGATCTCCCCCGACTGGATCGCCGCGGTCCGCCGCTCGACTCGCTCCCCTCCGACGAGCCCCGGCCTACCCCGAGCCCTCCTCGAGCTCCACTGTGAGCTTGCGCGCCTTCTCCCCCTCTTCGTTTGCTCGTGCACGCCCCTAGCCAGCTGCCTCATCGTCGCCACCGTTTTAGCTTGCTAGAGCCACAGCCGAGCACGCAGTCGTGCTCCTAGGACTCCCAGGAGGCCGAAGTGCCCCTTGGGCAGCCCATTGGAGCACCACAGCCTCGCCTGCGCCCTTCCCGTGCTCCGGCCGCCGCCGTTTGCCGTCGCTGCCGTCGTTCTGGACCTCTCCGGCACAAACCAGCACCACCATCAGTCGCATCATCGAACGCAAGTTCAAACGCACCCATGCGCGCATCGATCCGTGCCCTGTGCACGTTTTCCGGCACTGACCTGAGCCGCTCCGCCACTGGAAAGGTCGCCGCCGGCGCGCCGCTATCTAAGCTCCGGCAGGGCCCACTTGTCGTGTCATTAGCCATCTAACCACAGCCCTAACACCCACTGACGTGTGGGGCCCCTACTGTAGCTAGTTAATTAAGTTAACTAACCTAACTGCTAATCTGAGACCCTAACTACTGGGCCCCACCCTGGCTAATTAAATAATTAGATTAATTAAAACCCTGTTAATTAACCCAGTCACTGACAAGTGGGTCCCACTGGACCCTGTTGACCCAGTCAACCTACTGACTGGGCACCTCCAGTCTATGACAGGTGGGACCCACTGGTCCTGTTGACCAATCAACTGCTGACTATGCAGTTGACTGGGCCCCACTGTCAGTCTCACACACACACTGCTGTGTGCAATTCTAGCCGCACATAGCAATTTGTCCATTTAATTTCGAATTAATAAAATTCCTGAAAATGATTAAAACTTTGAAAAATCATAGAAAATAAACCGTAACTCGGATGAAAATAATTTATATATGAAAAATGATCAGAAAAATAAGTTGAATCCGAATATGCCATCCACATACCTGTCACATGCATCTAACACTACAAACATGGAACCTTCCCCTCCGGTTCATCTGTCTGACAGATACCTAAAGCCGGGAAAATATTCCCATATATTTTCCCGCTCCGCCTGTAACACTTAGCACTGCGATAGGTCAACCCTAGCATAGCATATTGCTATGCCATGCATCTGTGTTGCATTTCTTTGCCGTGCATTTATTTGTTTCCTCCCCCTCTTCTCTCCGGTAGCCCCCGAGTCTGACGTGACCCCCTGAGGACTGCTACACCACCGACGACCCTTATTCCTTTTCAGCAGAGCTTCCAGGCAAGCAAAACCCCATTGATCATTCCTATATCGCCCATTCTTTCTCTCTCATGCTTGCATTAGATTTTGCTACTGTATTCTACAGCTCCTATTCTGATGCATAGCCTGATTTTGTAACCTGCTGCTGATACTTTACCTGTTGTCCTATATGCTTAGTGTAGGCTGGTTAGTGATCCATCAGTGGCCCCACACCCTTGTCCTTGTTGCCATGCTATACCACCGGTGACTCGATCAAGTGATCGACGTGCAGAGACCGACACATCACCGCACACCCCTTAGTTGTATGACTCTGCAGAGCTACCATCGAGTGCCGAGGGTGATACCTCCTACGTCACTCCTGATGACATCTCTGTAGCGTAGCTAGTCGGTTGTGGGTTATCGAGGGTGATTCCTCTTTAACCACCTCCAATGATGCCTATGTCGTGCAGCCCCTCAAGTGTGAACTTATTGAGGGTGATTCCTCCAAGTTCACCTTGATGGTTACATCGAGTGGAAATCCATCGAGGGTGATTCCTCGGATTCCCCACGATGTTATGGACACACGGGTACTTTGAACTTCACCTCAGACCTTTGGGAAGTCGGCAGGGCAGGTGGAGACCACCTAGGAGAGAGGTGGGCCTGGTTCCTGGTCGTTGGTCCGCGGGTTACCAAGTCGGTGTGACAGGGTGTTGGAGGTGAGCCTTGAGCTCTGTTCGTGTCCGCGAGTTACTAATAACACGCTTAATGGATTTGGGTATTTGATCTGAGTTGGCCACTGGCCTATACGCACTACCACCACGCGGGATAAAGGTTTAATGGGTCCCTCAGTGCCGTATGTATTAGCCGAAAGCTCTGTCAGATGTCTAGTTCAGCATTGCGGCCAGGCGACAGCAGATACCCACAGGCACAACATGGTGAGGCTGACCCTGCACGCAATGTCCCGGAGTGCAAAGGGCGATGGGCCCAGGACCCCTGAGCACTTAGGATGTAGACCGGTGGGGACCTCTCTGTGGAGCCTAGGTAGGACTACGTCTTGTCGATCAGCCGAGGCCGGGCATTACCCAGAAAAGTGTGTCCGGCCTGAGTTAATCGAGCGTGTTGGGTAACAGTAGTGCACCCTGATGACCCACAATTATAGGGGATCAATCGTAGTCCTTTCGATAAGTAAGAGTGTCAAACCCAACGAGGAGCAGAAGGAAACGAGTGTCAAACCCAACGAAGGAAATGACAAGTGTCAATCCTTTTTATAGCAAAGGACAAGTCGGAACGATCTCTTATAGTAAGCAAAGCGTTCTCGAGGACACATGGGAATTTCATCTAGTCACTTTCATCATGTTGGTTTTATTCGCGTTCGCTACTTTGATAATTTGATATGTGGGTGGACCGGTGCTAGGGTGCTGTTCTTACTTGAACAAGCCTCCCACTTATGATTACCCCCTCTCGCAAGCATCCGCAACTACGAAAGAAGAATTAAGATAACTCTAACCATAGCATTAAACATATGGATCCAAATCAGCCCCTTACGGAATAGCGCATAAACTAGGGTTTAAGCTTCTGTCACTCTAGCAATCCATCATGTAATTACTACTACACAATGCATTCCCTTAGGCCCAAAGATGGTGAAGTGTCATGTAGTGGATGTTCACATGACACCACTAAGAGAATCAACAACATACATATCATCAAAATATCGAACAAATACAAAATTCACATGATTACTTATGACAAGACTTCCCCCATGTCCTCAAGAACAAAAGTAACTACTCACAAACCATATTCATGTCCGAGATCAGAGGGGTATTGAATAGCATAATGGATCTGAACATATAATCTTCCACCAAATAAACCAACTAGCATCAACTACAAGATGTAATCAACACTACTAGCAACCCACAGGTACCAATCTGAGGTTTTGAGACAAAGATTGAATACAAGAGATGAACTAGGGTTTGAGATGAGATGGTGCTATTGAAGATGTTGATGAAGATTGGTCCTCCCACGATGAGAGGATCGTTGGTGATGTCGATGGCGACGATTTCCCCCTCCCGGAGGGAAGTATCACCGGCAGAATCTCTCCGCCGGAGAGCAAAAGTGCTCCTGCCCATGTTCCGCCTCGAGACGGCGATGCACCGTCCCGAAAGTCTTCTCTATATTTTTTCTAGGGCGAATGGGCTTATATACCAGAAAATGGGGGCCAGAGGCTGGCCAGGGGCCCCACGAGCCACCAGGGCGCGCCTCGAGGGCACCTGGGTGGCCCCCTCTGGTACTTCTTGGCTCCAGTATTTTTCATTTAATCCAAAATAAATCTTCGTAAAATTTTAGCTCATTTGAAGATGTGCAGAATAGGTATCTCTGACATAGCTTTTTCAGGTCCAAAATTCCAACTGCCGGCAATCTCCCTCCTTGTGTAAATCTTGCATATTAAGAGAGAAAAGGCATTAGAATTGCTCCACAAAGTGTTATATTGATTAAAAGCACTATAAATAACAGTAGGAAAACATGATGCAAAATGGACGTATCAACTCCCCCAAGCTTAGACCTCGCTTGTCCTCAAGCGAAAGCCGATATCGATAATCATGTCCACATGTTTAGAGAGAGAGGTGTCGATAAAAACAAAATACGGACATAGTAGCATCGTGATCATTATTATAATAGCAATATTTATTATCATAGAGCTTCTCATGAGCAAGTAACAATTCATCACAACAACGAAGTATAAGACATAAACTTTCTTGAATACTAACAAACTATGTTCTCAGTCAACAATGCAATTGCAATTCATAATATTTTCAGGAAGGGTCTCATGTAGGAGCTTTTTTAGCAAGTCCAGATACTCAACCATCATTTAGTCTTCTATGATTGCTAACACTCATGGCATATATATGGAGAAAAAAGTTTCAGCCAGACAGATAGAAAGATAGGGGCTTATAATTTCGCCTCCCAACTTATTCACCTCAAGGGTGATGTCAACAATAATAACTCATGATCATTCATATCCAACTGGATATATATGCCTAGATCTTTCCCCACCACATGATGCTTGCAAAAGAGAAAAATAAAAAGGAATAGAGGAGAACACTATTGACTCTTGCATAAAAAGTAAATACATAAAAGTAAAAGATAGGCCCTTCGTAGAGGGAAGTAGAGGTTGTCATGTGCTTTTTGTTGTTGGATGCACAAGTTCTTAATGCAAAGGAACGCCACTTTATATTGCCCCTTGTGATAGCAACCTTTATTATGCAGTTTGTCGCTTTTATTTATTTACCATCTCAAGTTCGTACAAAGCTTATTTTCCCTTACAATAAAAGTTCAGACATATTTAGAGGCAATTTTTATTGCTTTTTGCACCGATGACAACTTACTTGAAGGATCTTATTCAATCCATAGGTAGATATAGTGGACTCTCATGACATGAAACTGGGTTTAAGGGTTTTGGATGCACAAGTAGTATCTCTACTTGGTGCGGATTTTTGGCTAGCAAAGATATTGGGCAAGCACCACATGTTGGAGGATCTATAACAATATAACTTCTATGTGAATATAAGCAAACATAATTCATTACGTTGTCTTCCTTGTCCAATGTCAACAATTTGGCATAAAATACTTAATGGGGGCTCACAATCATAAAAGTTGTCCAACATAGTGTATTTGCATATGAATCTTCTCTTCCCTATTAATTTTTCATGAATTGCTTCATTGACTAATGCTAAGCTTCCAATAAATTTTACCACTTACACTTTTCTTTATGTAATGTCATTACTTCCATAAGATTAGCATATGATCTTTTTCATTATTTTCATTGCTAGAATTGAAACATGAAAGTAAAGAGGCAAAAACTCAAACTACTCTTTATTATATAACTCTCAACTCGATTACATAGATAGATAGATCACGAAACTAGCACTCGAAAATAGATCATACTAAACTTTTATTCAACTAGATCACGAAATAACTTAGGATTGAACTAAAAATAGGTAAAGATGATAAATGTGATGGTGATACGATACCGAGGCGCCTCCCTCAAGCTTGGCACAAGCCAAGGGGAGTGCCCATACCCATGTAATCAAGTTTCCTTCTTCGGTGATGATGAAGTGGCGAGCTTGTCCTTCAGCTTCCGCTTCAGAACATAGTTTTCTTCCTTCAACTTGCTAATTTCTTGCTCAAGCTCCACTATCTTCTCACACAATGCATTCTTGTTTTCCTATAGAATACGGAACGGATAAATTGGATCTTAGATTTGTTTACTGTGTTTGGGAGGCTCGATTTCTTGAACTCCACATGCATATCTCCCGGTTGAGGTAGAGGGGCATCTTCTTCATCCGAGCTCGCGTCTTCCGTTCCCTTCATGTTGGCATCTCGCTCCTCCTCCGCGGACCATCCGTAGGGGTCTATATCCCCATAGATCCTTGGATTCGCAACGTAGTTTGATACGAAGCTCTCTCCATCTGAGTCTTGAGACGACATACTTTCGGATCTGTCAGAAAAATAGCACGAAAGAAGAATAGAGGAGATTTCTACGATAGGGTGGTCAAAACATCCTGGAGTATATATAAAGAATTTTTATCTTGCAAAACAAGTATTCCAGGAGAAAACGGAGTCAGGAAGGCTCATGAGGGGCCCACGAGCCACCAGGGAGCGCCTGGGGGGGGGGGTGGCGCGCCCTGGTGCCTCGTGGGCACCAGGTGGGTCCCCTCGGCTGTTTCTTATTTTTGTATTTTTTCTAATATTCCAAAACCGACAGAAAATATTTTTATGGAATTTTTGGAGTCGGTTTAATTACCGTATCACATACCTACCCCTTTTCAGGGTTCTGGAGCGTTCCGGACGGTTTCTCTTATGTTTTCCTCCGGTGTAATTGTTTCAATAATATTAGTTTCAACATTAATGGGGGTACCTGAAATATAGTGCTTAATTCTTTGCCCATTCACCACTCTCGGATTAGTGCCTTCGGAGTTGTTTATTTTGATGGCTCCAGATCGATAAACTTCTTCGATGATATACGGTCCTTCCCATTTAGAGAGTAATTTTCCTGCAAAGAATCTCAAACGAGAATTGTACAATAGAACTTGCTCACCCACTTTAAATTCCCGTTTTTGAATTCCTCTATCATGCCATCTTTTAACTTTTTCTTTAAATAATTTAGCATTTTCATAAGCTTGGGTTCTCCATTCATCTAATGGGCTAATATCAAATAACCATGTCTCCTGATCGGGACATGGTTGACAACAGTCAGACCAACTCCCAATAGGCACCCCCTCCCTCGTCGCACCCGTAGGCGACAGGGAGGGCTCCCCCCGTCACACCCGCCAGTCTCCTTCTCCCCCGCTCTCCTCCCTCGCCGCCGCCAGAAGGCGTGGCCGGGCTACACCTGGCTCACATCGGCGGCGGCAGGGCCCTTTTCCTCCTCGCTCGGGGGTGCTGCGGCGGGGCGGCATCCTTGCGCCAGGGAGGCCCGCCGGCGTGGGGTGCGTCGAGGACGGCGGCACTCAGTACCCCTGCGGCGGCGGGGCGCTGGTGGGCGGCGGCCTAGAGTACCTTGCAGTGGAAGGGCATGCCTGCACCGCTGCCGATCTGGATCGGGATCTGGCCCGATCTGGATCCAGGGGGTTGCAGACGATGCGGGCGTCAGTTAGGGAGGCGCCCCTGCTGCGCGGCGGTGATTGGAGCCTCCATGGCCGGCGGTGTGGCGACTGCGTGCAGATGGATGGCTTCGATGGCTGCGGATCTGGCGTCCTGTCCAGATCCATCTCGGTTTGGCCTTGGCCCCCGGTGGCGCGAGGAGGACCGGTGAGGGGCGGCTGGAGGCTCCCTGCTGGCATGCCAACGGCGCCCTCGTCTCCACGGCGGGGCTCCGTTCGGTTCCACCCAGCTGCGAGTTCGGGGAGAAGCGACTTCCGGTGAAAATCGCGCCGACTTCGGTCATGGCGGACGATGGCAGCGTCTATGATGTCGTTCCCTTCTCGAGGCATCGTTGTTGCAGGTCGTGGCACCCCACTCGTGATGCTCCGGGGGAAACCCTAGATCTGGATCTACTAGATCGGACGATGATGGCACCTTCGATGCCGTTGTCCCTCCTGGGGGCATCGTTTTGGAGCAAATGCTGGTTGGATGGGAGAAGCGGAGGAGCGGTGTCGCATTCACCGCAAGGCCAACGGCGGATCCCGGTGGCATGGCGCTGCGGAGGTTTGACGACGGGTGCATGTGGATGGATACATGCGGGATGGTGGAGTTGTCTGGCGCCGTGGTGGCATCGACGGCAGACCAGGCAAGGTCGATGCGTCAGTACCTGCTCTGGAGATGGACCGGTGGAAGATGGCGGCGGTAGCCTCTGAGTGTGCGCCGGACCGGTATGGGACCCAGTCCCAGTGTGTGGCTGGGCTAGGGCATCCGGCTATAGATGTTAGGGTTTGGTGCGATGTCCGTTTGGTATTTGGCCCGGATATTCGGCACACCTTCATCAAGTGGATTGGAGTAGCAATAGGAGTTGCCTAGATGGTGGCTTCAGGCTGACTGATGTATTACTTTGTATGGTCTTTGTGAATAGTTAATAAAATGGCTGCATGCATCGTCCAGATGCAGAGGCTGGGGGTTTATCCTCCTTTTCAAAAAAAACCGGCAAGTTTAAAATCATAATTGAGTTATTTAATTGCCCAATATGCTTTATGTTCTAACTCAAGAGGTAAATGACATGCTTTTCCGTAAACCATTTTATAAGGAGACATACCCATAGGATTTTTATAAGCAGTTCTATAAGCCCATAATGCATCGTCAAGTTTCTTAGACCAATTCTTCCTAGATCTATTGACGGTTTTTTGCAAAATTAATTTTATTTCTCTATTGCTCAATTCAACTTGACTACTAGATTGAGGATGATAGGGAGATGCAATTCTATGATTGACATCATATTTATCAAGCAATTTACGGAATGAACCATGAATAAAATGTGAACCACCATCAGTCATTAAATATCTAGGGACTCCGAACCTTGGGAAAATAACTTCTTTAAGCATTTTAATAGAGGTGTTATGATCAGAACTACTAGTTGGAATAGCTTCTACCCACTTAGTAGCGTAATCAACAACAACTAAAATATGAGTATACCCATTGGATTTAGGAAAAGGTCCCATATAATCAAATCCCCAAACATCAAATGGTTCAATAGCAAGCGAATAATTCATAGGCATTTCCTGACGTCTACCAACATTACCAATTCTTTGATATTCATCACAAGATAAGACAAACTTACGAGCATTCTTGAAAAGAGTAGGCCAATAAAAACCAGATTGTAATACCTTATGTGCAGTTCTGTCTCCCGCATGGTGTCCTCCGTAAGCCTCAGAATGACACTTCCGTAGGATTTGTTCCTATTCATGCTCAGGTATACAACGTCTAATAATACCATCTACTCCTTATTTATAAAGATGTGGGTCATCCCAAAAGTAATGTCTTAAATCAAAGAAAAACTTTTTTCTTTTGTTGGTATGTAAAGCTAGGTGGTATGTATTTAGCAACAATATAATTAGCATAGTCTGCATACCAAGGAGTATTACGAGAAGCATTTATGATAGCTAATTGTTCATCAGGAAAATCATCATTAATAGGTAGTGGTTCATCAAGAACATTTTCCATTCTAGACAAATTATCTGCTACGGGATTCTCAGCTCCCTTTCTATCAATAATATGCAAGTCAAATTCTTGTAGCAATAGAACCCACCTAATGAGTCTAGGTTTAGCATCTTTCTTCTCCATAAGATATTTAATAGCAGCATGATCGGTGTGAACAGTTACTTTAGAATCAACTATGTAAGATCTGAATTTATCACATGCAAACACAACTGCTAGGAATTCTTTCTCAGTAGTAGCATAATTTCTTTGAGCACTGTCTAGAGTTTTACTAGCATAATGGATAAAATTTAATTTCTTATCAACTCTCTGTCCTAGAACAGCACCAACAACATAAACACTAGCATCACACATAATTTCAAAAGGCAAGTTCCAATCAGGTGGTTGAACAATAGGTGCACTGGTTAAGGCTTTCTTAAGTGTTTCGAAGGCTTCTAGACAATTGATATGTCTCCGTCGTATCTATAATTTTTGATTGTTTCATGCCAATATTCTACAACTTTCACATATTTTTGGCAACATTTTATATTATTTTTGGGACTAACATATTGATCCAGTGCCCAGTGCCAGTTCCTGTTTGTTGCATGTTTTTTGTTTCGCAGAATATCCAAATCAAACAAAGTCCAAATGCAATAAAATTTAACGGAGAATTATTTTGGAATATATGTGATTTTTGGGAGGTGGAATCAACGCAAGACGGTGCTCGTGAGCCCCACGAGGTACCAGGGCGCGCCAGGGGGGCCCGGCGCTCCGTGGTGCCTCGTGAGGCCCTCGTAGGTCGGTTGGTACTATTCTTCGGGCGTAAGGAAGCTAATATCTAGAAAAAAATCATGTTAAAATTTCAGCGCAATCGGAGTTACGGATCTCCGGGAATTTAAGAAACAGTGAAAGGCCAGAAAACAGGAACGCGAAACAGAAGAGAACAGAGAGAGAGATCCAATCTCGGAGGGGCTCCTGCCCCTCCGCCGCCATGGCAGCCATGGACCAGAGGGGAAACTATCCTCCCATCTAGGGGGAGGCCAAGGAAGAAGAAGAAGAAGGGGGGCTCTCTCGCCCTCTCTTCCGGTGGCGCTGGAGCGCCGCCGGGGGAACCATCGCGACGGCGGTCTACACCAACAACTTCGCCGCCGTCAACACCAACTCTCTCCCCCTCTATGCAGCGGTGTAACACCTCTTCTCCCCGCTGTAATCTCTACTTAAACATGGTGCTTAATGCTACATATTATTATCCAATGATTTGTGGCCATCCTATGATGTTTGAGTAGATTCTTTTTGTCCTATGGGTTGATTGATGATCGTGATTGGTTTGAGTTGTATGTTTTATTTTGGTGCTATCCTATGGTGCCCTCCGTGTCGCGCAAGCGTGAGGGATTCCCTCTGTAGGGTTTGCAATACGTTCATAATTCTCTTATGGTGGGCGGCTAGAGTGACAGAAGCTTACACCCGAGTAAGGGGGTTGTTGCGTATGGGAGTAAAGGGGACTTGATACTTAATGCTATGGTTGGGTTTTACCTTAATGATCTTTGGTAGTTGCGGATTCTTGCTAGAGTTCCAATCATAAGTGCATATGATCCAAGTACGGAAAGTATGTTAGCTCATGCCTCTCCCTCATATAAAATTGCAATAATGATTACCGGTCTAGTTATCGATTGCCTATGGACAAATCATTCTCTTGTGTTAGAAAAGCTTTCTACTAAACAACTAACTTTTATTATCTTGCAAATTACTCGTAGTTTTAGTCTTGCAAAGTAATTCTAGTTTTATTTTTGCAAACCTATCCTATCACCTACAAAATAGTTTTATACTTGTTCTAGGTAAAGCGAACGTTAAGTGTGCGTAGAGTTGTATCGGTGGTCGATAGAACTTGAAGGGAATATTAATTCTATCTTTAGCTCCTCGTTGGGTTCGACACTCTTAGTTATCGAAAAAGCTACAATTGATCCCCTATACTTGTGGGTTATCAAGACCTTTTTCTGGCGCCGTTGCCGGGGAGCAATAGCGTGGGGTTGATATTCTCGTGTGTGCTTGTTTGCTTTATCACTGAGTAGATTTTATTTTGTGCTCTTGTTTTCTATCTTTAGTTATGGGTAGGAAACGCAAAATACCAAAAAAATTAGTTGTACCTGCTAAACCAATGGTTGAAGAACCACCCAAAATCTATGATACTGCCGAAGCTTTCTACTTGGATCATCTTCGATCCCTATGTGCTCGTGCTAAAAACCCAACTAGCTTAGTTGATGGAAAATCATTAAATGAGCATGCTTATTTTGTGCGACACCGCTTGTCTCAAAAAGGGAAACTCTTATGGCATCATATTAATACTTTGAATTGCTATGCTTGGAATTTATGCGAAATACATGATTTTACTTGTTGTTCTGAAGACCCTAAGAAACACCTTCCCTACCAATGTGAGTTTAGTGATAATGGAATCGTATCTTCTTATGCTAAAGGTGTTTATAGTTACTATGATATTGAACAAATTGAAGAATTTGTTGCTTTTAAGGGTGCTTATGAAATTGCTTCTTTGATTGAAAAGTATGATGCTACTCTTTACAAATCTAAAAATTCTGCCATACTTAAATATTGCTATGAGAACTATGCTTCTAATGCTTATGTTAAAGAATATATTGAGGACACCTCCGCTGTCCAAGAAGAGACTAATATTTTGCAGGAATCTATGGAAGAAGAAATTGATGACACTGTGAGCTCATTAGATGAAAAAATTGAGGAGGAGAGCAAAGAACAAAAGGAGGAAGAGCGGATTGATCACCCGTGCCCACCTTCTGATGAGGGTAACTCTTTATCCCATACATTGTTTAATTTCCCTTCGTGCTTACCGAAGGATGAATGCTATGATAATTGCTATGATCCCTTGGATTCGTTTGAAATATCCCTTTTTGATGAAATTGATGCTTGCTATGCTTGTGGCCATGATGCCAATTTGAATTATGCTCATGGAGATGAACTTGCTATAGTTCCTTGTGTTAAAAAAGAAATTGTTGCTATTGCAGCCGAACATGATAGTCCTATTATCTTTTTGAATTCTCCCAACTACACTATATCGGAGAAGTTTGCTCTTATTAAGGATTATATTGATGGGTTGCGTTTTACTACTACACATGATAATTTTGATGAATATAATATGCATGTGCTTGCTGCTCCTACTTGCAATTGTTATGAGAGAGGAACTACATCTCCACCTCTCTATGTTTCCAATGTGATAAAATTGCAAGAAACTGTTTATACTATGCATGGGCCTTTACTTGATGTGCATGAATTGTTCTTTTATGACATGCCGATGCATAGGAAGAGAGTTAGACTTTGTCATTGCATGATATATGTTGCTTTGTGATCACTACTAAATTACAAATCATTGCTAATTAAAATTGGCTTTGGTATACCTTGGGATCCGGGTGGATCCATTACTTGAGCACTTTATGCCTAGCTTAATGGCTTTAAAGAAAGCGTTGCCTAGGAGACAACCCGGAAGTTTTAGAGAGTCATTTATTTCTGTTGAGTGCTTTTATAAAGTTTAAAAACAAAAAAATATAGAGGGGAACCTAAAACTTTTTCAAAAAGAAAAGTGAAAGTAAGAAAGACGAGCACCGTTGAAGTGGGGGAGCTCCTTGAACTTTGTTCATGCCCATGGAAACTTTGTGAATCTTGAATTACAGAAAATTTTCAAAAAAATGTGCCAGGATTTACCGTTAGGATGTTTAAATTGCTTGTTTGGTGTGTGCGGTGCAAAAACAGAAACTTTTGCTGTAGTGCGTGAATTTACATTTTTTACTAGAACGTGAAAAAATTCTGAAATTTTTACACAGTACTTCTATGAAAATTTTTTATTTTTTTCTAATTTTTCAGAATTTTTGGAGTTACATAAGTATGGTCAATGTTCAAATTACTACAGACTGTTCTGTTTTTGACAGATTCTGTTTTTGATGCATTGTTTTGCTTGTTTTGATGAAACTATGGATTGTATCGGAAGGTATAATCCATGGAGAAGTTATAATACAGTAGGTATAATGCAAAAATAGAATATGAATGGGTTTGCAACAGTACTTAAAGTAGTGATTTGCTTTATTATACTAACAGATCTCACGAAGGTTTTGTTAAGTTTTGTGTGGATGATGTGTTCAAAGATCGAGGAGGTATTGATATGAGAAGAATGAGGAGAGGCAAGAGCTCAAGCTTGGGGATGCCCAAGGCACCCCAAGTAAATATTCTAGAAGACTTCAAGCGTCTAAGCTTGGGGATGCCCCGGAAGGCATCCCATCTTTATTCAACAAGTATCGGTATGTTTCGGTTTTTGTTTTGTTCACATGATATGCGTAAATTATTGGAGTTAGTTTTGTGTTTACTTTTCCCTTTTCTTTTGTGCACCATGCTGGTATGAGATAGTCCTTGGTTGATTTATAGAATGCTCTTTGCACTTCACTTATATCTTTTGAGTATGGCTTTATAGAATGCTTCATGTGCTTCACTTATATCATTTGAAGTTTGGATGCCTGTTTCTCTTCATATAGAAAACCGTTATTTATAGAATTCTCTTTTGATTCACTTATATTTATTAGAGCATGGTCTTTTGTAGAAAGAATTAAACTCTCTTGCTTCACTTATATCTATTTAGAGAGTCAACAGGAATTGGTCATTCACATGGTTAGTCATAAAATCCTACATAAAACTTGTAGATCAGTGAATATGATAAGTTTGATTCCTTGCAATAGTTTTGCGATATAGAGATGGTAATATGTGGGAGGTACTAGTGAATGATTGTGGTTTAGTAGGAATATTGGTGTTAAGGTTTGTGATTCCCGAAGCATGCACGTATAGTCTCTCGTTATGCTAAGAAGTTGGAGCATGATTTATTATTGATTGTCTTCCTTTGGGTGGAGGTCGGGGGTGCGCGATGGTTAACTCCTACCAACCTCCCCCTAGGGGCATGCATAGTAGTACTTTGCTTCAAGGGCTAATAAACTTTCGCAATAAGTATGTGAGTTCTTTATGACTAATGTGAGTCCATGGATTATACGCACTCTTACCTTTCCGCAATTTGCTAGCCTCTTCGGTACTGTGCATTGCCCTTTCTCACCTTGAGAGTCGGTGCAAACTTCGCTGGTGCATCCAAACCCCGTGATATGATACGCTCTATCACACATAAGCCTCATTATATCTTCCTCAAAACAGCCACCATACCTACCTATTTTGGCATTTCCATAGCCATTCCGAGATATATTGCCATGCAACTTCCATCATCATCATATACATGACTTGAGCATTCATTGTTATATTGCTTTGCATGATCGTAAGATAGCTAGCATGATATTTTCATGGCTTGTCCGTTTTTTGATATCTTTGCCACGCTAGATCATTGCACATCCTGGTACACCGCCAGAGTCATTCATATAGAGTCATATTTTGTTCAAGTATCGAGTTGTAATTTTTAGCTGTAAGTAAATAGAAGTGTGATGATCATCATATCCATTATTAGAGCATTGTTCCAGCAAGGAAAGGATGATGGAGACCATGATTCCCCCAGAAGTCGGGATGAGACTCCGGACAAAAATAAAAAAAATAAAAAAAGAGAGGCCAAAAAGAGCCCAACAAAAAAAAGAAAAAAAAGAAAAAAATGAGAGAAAAAGAGAGAAGGGGCAATATTACTATCCTTTACCACACTTGTGCTTCAGAGTAGCACCATGTTTTTCATATAGAGAGTCTCCTATGTTGTCACTTTCATATACTAGTGGGAATTTTTCATTATAGAACTTGGCTTGTATATTTCGATGATGGGCTTCCTCAAATGCCCGAGGTTTTCATGAGCAAGCAAGTTGGATGCACACCCACTTAGTTTTCATGTTGAGCTTTCATACACTTATAGCTCTTAGTGCATCCATTGCATGGCAATCCCTACTCCTCGCATTGACATCCATTGATGGGCATCTCCATAGCCCGTTGATTAGCCGCATCGATGTGAGACTTCCCTTTTTGTCTTCTCCATATTAATCTCTACCACCGCATTCTATTCCACCCATAGTGCTATATCCATGGCTTGCGCTCATGTATTGCGTGGGGGTCGAAAAAGCTGAAGCGCGTTAAAAAGTATGAACCAATTGCTTGGCTGACACCGGGGTAGTACATGATAAATACTTTGTGTTAAGAAGATGGAGCATGACAAGGCTATATGATTTTCTAGGGATAACGTTCTTTAGCATTGATATTTTGAAAGACATGATTGTTTGTTGGGATGCCTGAGTATTGATGTTTTTATGTCAAATTATAGACTATTGCTTTGAATCACTCGTGTCTTAATATTCATGCCATGATTAGATTATATGATCAAGATTATGCTAGGTAGCATTCCACATCAAAAATTATCTTTTTTATCATTTACCTACTCGAGGACGAGCAGGAATTAAGCTTGGGGATGCTGATACGTCTCCATCGTATCTATAATTTTTGATTGTTTCATGCCAATATTCTACAAATGTCACATATTTTTGGCAACATTTTATATTATTTTTGGGACTACCATATTGATCCAGTGCCTAGCGCCAGTTCCTGTTTGTTGCATGTTTTTTGTTTCGTAGAATATCCATATCAAACGAAGTCCAAATGCAATAAAATTTTACGGAGAATTATTTTGGAATATATGTGATTTTTGGGAGGTGGAATCAACGCAAGGCGGTGCTCGCGGGCCCCACGAGGCACCAGGGCGCGCCACGGGGGGCCCGGTGCGCCGTGGTGCCTCGTGAGGCCCTCGTAGGTCGGTTGGTGCTATTCTGCAGGCGCAAGGAAGCTAATATCCAGAAAAAAATCGTGTTAAAATTTCAGCGCAATCGGAGTTACGGATCTCCGGGAATTTAAGAAACGGTGAAAGGCCAGAAAACAGGAACGCGAAACAGAAGAGAACAGAGAGAGAGATCAAATCTCGAAGGGGCTCCTGCCCCTCCGCCACCATGGCAGCCATGGACCAGAGGGTAAACTCTCCTCCCATCTAGGGGGGAGGCCAAGGAAGAAGAAGAAGAAGGGGGGCTATCTCCCCCTCTCTCCCGGTGGTGCCGGAGCGACGCCGGGGGAACCATCGTGACGACGATCTACACCAACAACTTCGCCGCCATCAACACCAACTCCCCCCCTCTATGCAGCGGTGTAACACCTCTTCTCCCCGCTGTAATCTCTACTTAAACATGGTGCTTAATGCTACATATTATTATCCAATGATTTGAGGCCATCCTATGATGTTTGAGTAGATTCTTTTTGTCCTATGGGTTGATTGATGATCGTGATTGGTTTGAGTTGTATAATTTATTTTGGTGCTGTCCTATGGTGCCCTCCGTGTCGCGCAAGTGTGAGGGATTCCCGCTGTAGGGTTTGCAGTACTTTCATAACTCTCTTATGGTGGGCGGCTAGAGTGACAGAAGCTTACACCCGAGTAAGGGGGTTGTTGCGTATGGGAGTAAAGAGGACTTGATACTTAATGCTATGGTTGGGTTTTACCTTAATGATCTTTGGTAGTTGCGGATGCTTCCTAGAGTTCCAATCATAAGTGCATATGATCCAAGCATGGAAAGTATGTTAGCTCATGCCTCTCCCTCATATAAAATTGCAATAATGATTACCGGTCTAGTTATCGATTGCCTATGGACAAATCATTCTCTTGTGTTACAAAAGCTTTCTACTAAACAACTAACTTTTATTATCTTGCAAATTACACATAGTTTAATTCTCGCAAAGTACTTCTTGTTTTATTCTTGCAAACCTATCCTATCACCTACAAAATAGTTTTATACTTGTTCTAGGTAAAGCGAACATTAAGCGTGCGTAGAGTTGTATCGGTGGTCGATAGAACTTGAAGGGAATATTAATTCTACCTTTAGCTCCTCGTTGGGTTCGACACTCTTATTTATCGAAAAAGCTACAATTGATCCCCTATACTTGTGGGTTATCAACAATCATCATCAAAAACAAATGGAACATCTTTTTGCAAAAGATTGGTAAGAGGCCTAAAATTTTTAGAGAAGTCTTTAATAAATCTCCTATAGAAACCAGCATGACCTAGGAAACTTCTTATACCTTTAATATCTTTAGGACATGGCATTTTCTCAATAGCATCAACCTTAGCTTTATCAACTTCAATACCTCTTTCAGAAATTTTATGCCCCAAGACAATGCCTTCATTCACCATAAAGTGGCACTTCTCCCAATTCAAGACAAGATTAGTTTCTTCACATCTCTGCAAAACTCGATCAAGGTTGCTTAAGCAATCATCAAAAGAAGTTCCGTAAATGGAAAAATCATCCATGAAAACCTCAACAATCTTTTCACAAAATTCAAAGAATATAGCAGTCATACATCTTTGAAAGGTAGCGGGTGCATTGCATAAACCAAAAGGCATACGTCTATAAGCATAACTTCCAAAAGGACAAGTAAAGGTGGTTTTCTCTTGATCGGATTGTGATACGGGTATTTGAGAAAAACCACAATAACCATCTAGGAAACAAAAGTGTGTATGCTTAGACAATCTTTCTAACATTTGATCAATAAAAGGTAAGGGGTAATGATCTTTTCTAGTAGCTTTGTTTAATTTTCTAAAATCAATTACCATCCTATAACCAGTTACAATTCTTTGTGGAATGAGTTCATTTTTATCATTAGGAACAACGGTAATACCTCCCTTCTGAGGGACACAATGAACGGGACTTACCCATCTACTATCAGCTATGGGATAGATTATACCTGCTTCCAGAAGTTTTAATATTTCGGTTCTTACCACCTCTTTCATCTTAGAATTTAATCGTCGTTGGTGGTCGACAACTGGTTTAGCATCAGGCTCCATATTAATTTTGTGCTGACATAGAGTGGGACTAATTCCCTTAAGATCATCAAGAGTATATCCAATAGCAGCACGGTGCTTCCTCAGAGTTTTCAGTAATCTCTTTTCTTCATGCTCTGAAAGGTTAGCACTAATAATAACAGGATATATCTTCTTTTCATCAAGGTAAGCATATTTCAATGTATCAGGCAATTGCTTCAATTCAAATACAGGATCACCCTTAAGTGGAGGAGGGCCTCCAAGAGTTTCAATAGGCAAATTATGTTTAAGGATAGGTGGTTGATCAAAGAACATCTTATCTATTTCATTTCTTTCATTCATATGCATATCATTTTCATGGTCTAGCAAATATTGTTCTAACGGATCAGTAGGAGGTACGACAATAGAAGCAAGGCCAATAATTTCATCTTTACTAGGCAATTCTTTATCATGAGGTTGTCTACGAAACTTGGAGAAATTAAACTCATGAGATGTACCATCGAAATCAACACTAACAGTTTCTTTAGCGCAATCAATCTTAGCATTAACAGTGTTCAAGAAAGGTCTAGCAAATATAATGGGACAAAAATCATCTTGTGGAGAATCGAGGACTAGAAAATCAGTAGGGTATTTTATTTTTCCACACAAGACTTCAACATCCCTAACGATCCCAAGCGGTGTAATGGTATCTCTGTTTGCAAGCTTAATAGTAACGTCAATGTCCTCTATTTCAACAGGTGCAATATCATTCATAATTTCTTGATATAAGGTAAACGGAATAGCACTCACACTAGCACCCAAATCATATAAGCCATGATAACAATGATCTCCTATTTTGACAGAGACAACAGGCATGCCTACTATAGGTCTGTTTTTATCTTTAGGATCTGGTTTAGCAATTTTAGCTGCTTCATTACAGAAGAAAATAACTTGCCCATCTATATTATCGACCAAGAGATCTTTAACCATAGCAACATTAGGTTCAACTTTAATTTGTTCAGAGGGTCTAGGTGCTCTAATATTACTTTTGTTAACCACAGTTGAAACTTTAGCATGTTCCTTAATCCTAACATAAAAAGGTGGTTTCTCAATATAAGCAGTAGGCACAACTGGATCAGGATGGTAAACAATTGTTTCTTCTTTAGCACTAACATGTTCTTCTTTTAATTCAGTAGGTGGGTGATATTTAAACCACTTCTCCTTAGAGAGATCAACTTGAGTAGCAAAGGATTCACAAAATGAGGCTACTATCTCAGAGTCAAGTCCATATTTAGTGCTAAACTTGTGAAAAGCATCGGTAGCCATAAAGGATTTAACACAATCGAACTCAAGTATTATACCTAACTCATTACCTTTGTTGAGTTCCCAATCTTCAGGTTTGCGTTTAATTCTTTCCAGAATATTCCATCTGAATTCAGTAGTTTTCTTCATAAAGGAGCCAGTCTAAGAAGAATCGAGCATGGTTTGATTATCATGAGAAAGCCGAGCATAAAAATTCTGTAAGATAATTTTTCTTGAGAGCTCATGATTGGGGCATGTGTACATCATGTACTTAAGCCTCCCCCAAGCTTGAGCGATGCTTCCTCCTTCACGAGGCCAAAAATTATATATATAATTCCGATCACGATGAACCAAATGCATAGGATAAAATTTCTGATGGAATTCCAGTTTCAATCGGTTCCAGTCCCATGTATTAGTATCATCACATAGCCTATACCATGTCAATGCCTTTCCCTCCAAAGATAAAGGGAATACTTTCTTCTTAACTCCATCTCTGGATAAACCTGCAAGCTTAAACAATCCACAAATTTCATCCACATAGATCAAGTGCATATCAGGATGTACCGTTCCATCTCCTGCATAAGGATTAGCTAGCAGTTTCTCTATCATACCCGGAGGAATTTCATATGAAATATTTTCAGTAGGTGTAGTAGGTTGAGGAGCAACTATTGGTGCTTTCGG
This sequence comes from Elymus sibiricus, assembly GCA_039707655.1. NCBI lineage: Eukaryota > Viridiplantae > Streptophyta > Magnoliopsida > Poales > Poaceae > Elymus > Elymus sibiricus. The sequence goes on from CM077676.1 coordinate 430,548,472, forward strand.
TCGAGGTGAAGATACCCCGAACAAACCCCTCAAAGGATTACTTTCCATAGTGACAAGTGACAGTAAATTTCAGCACGTAATATAAATGTTTCCTTACCAAATTCCACTCACCAAAGGTGCTCCACTCCACGGAAACGGCGCTAGAAAAGAGCCTTGATGACCCACAAGTATAGGGGATCAATCGTAGTCCTTTCGATAAGTAAGAGTGTCGAACCCAACGAGGAGGAGAAGGAAATGACAAGCGGTTTTCAGCAAGATATTTTCTGCAAGCACTGAAATTATCGGTAACGAGTAGTTTGATAGCAAGATAATTTGTAACAAGTGACAAGTAGCAATAGTAACAAGAGTGCAGCAAGGTGGCCCAATCCTTTTTATAGCAAAGGACAAGCCGGAACGATCTCTTATAGTAAGCAAAGCGTTCTCGAGGACACATGGGAATTTCATCTAGTCACTTTCATCATGTTGGTTTGATTCGCGTTCGCTACTTTGATAATTTGATATGTGGGTGGACCGGTGCTTCGGTGCTGTTCTTACTTGAACAAGCCTCCCACTTATGATTACCCCCTCTCGCAAGCATCCGCAACTATGAAACAAGAATTAAGATAACTCTAACCATAGCATTAAACATATGGATCCAAATCAGCCCCTTACGGAATAGCGCATAAACTAGGGTTTAAGCTTCTGTCACTCTAGCAACCCATCATCTAATTACTACTCCACAATGCATTCCCTTAGGCCCAAAGATGGTGAAGTGTCATGTAGTGGACGTTCACATGACACCACTAAGAGAATCAACAACAAACATATCATCAAAATATCGAACGAATACCAAATTCACATGATTACTTATGACAAGACTTCTCCCATGTCCTCAAGAACAAAAGTAACTACTGACAAACCATATTCATGTCCAAGATCAGAGGGGTATTGAATAGCATAATGGATCTGAACATATTATCTTCCACCAAATAAACCAACTAGCATTAACTACAAGATGTAATCAACACTACTAGCAACCCACAGGTACCAATCTGAGGTTTTGAGACAAAGATTGAATACAAGAGATAAACTAGGGTTTGAGATGAGATGGTGCTGTTGAAGATGTTGATGAAGATTGGTCCTCCCACGATGAAAGGATCGTTGGTGATGTCGATGGCGACGATTTCCCCCTCCCGGAGGGAAGTATACCCGGCAGAATCTCTCTGCCGGAGAGCAAAAGTGCTCCTGCCCAAGTTCCGCCTCGAGACGGCGGCGCACCGTCCTGAAAGTCTTCTCTATATTTTTTATAGTGCAAATGGGCTTACATACCAGAAAATGGAGGCTAGAGGCTGGCCAGGGGCCCCACGAGCCACCAGGGCGCGCCTGGGGGGGGGGGTGGTGGCGCGCCCTAGTGCCTCGTGGGCACCTAGGTGGCTCCCTCTGGTACTTCTTGGCTCCAGTATTTTTCATTTATTCCAAAATAAATCTCCGTAAAATTTTAGCTCATTTGGAGATGTGCTGAATAGGTAGCTCTGACATAGCTTTTTCAGGTCCAGAATTCCAGCTGCCGGCAATCTCCCTCCTTGTGTAAATCTTGCATATTAAGAGAGAAAAGTCATTAGAATTGCTCCACAAAGTGTTATATTGATTAAAAACACTATAAATAATAGTAGGAAAACATGATGCAAAATGGACGTATCAACTCCCCCAAGCTTCGACCTCGCTTGTCCTCAAGCGAAAGCCGATATTGATAATCATGTCCACATGTTTAGAGAGAGAGGTGTCGATAAAAACAAAATACGGACATAGTAGCATCATGATCATTATTATAACAACAATATTTATTATCATAGAACTTCTCATGAGCAAGTAACAATTCATCACAACAACAAAGTATAAGACCTAAACTTTCTTCAAAACTAACAAACTATGTTCTCAGTCAACAATGCAATTGCAATTCATAATATTTTCAGGAAGGGTCTCATGTAGGAGCTTTTTAGCAAGTCCACATACTCAACCATTATTTAGTCTTCTATGATTGCTAACACTCACGACATATATATGGAGCAAAAAGTTTCATCCAGACACATAGAAAGATAGGGGCTTATAATTTCGCCTCCCAACTTATTCACCTCAATGGTGATGTCAACAATAATAACTCATGATCACTCATATCCAACTGGATATATATGCCTAGATCTTTCCCCACCACATGATGCTTGCAAAAGAGAAAAATAAAAAGGAATAGAGGATAACACCATTGACTCTTGCATAAAAAGTAAATACATAAAAATAAAAGATAGGCCCTTAGCAGAGGGAGGCAGAGGTTGTCATGCGCTTTTTGTTGTTGGATGCACAAGCTCTTAATGCAAAGGAACGTCACTTTATATTGCCCCTTGTGATAGCAACCTTTATTATGCAGTCTGTCGCTTTTGTTTCTTTACCATCACAAGTTTGTACAAAGCTTATTTTCCCTTACAATAAAAGTTCAGACATCTTTAGAGCCAATTTTTATTGCTTTTTGCACCGATGACAACTTACTTGAATGATCTTATTCAATCCATAGGTAGATATAGTGGACTCTCATGACATGAAACTGGGTTTAAGGGTTTTGGATGCACAAGTAGTATCTCTACTTGGTGCGGATTTTTGGCTAGCAAAGATATTGGGCAAGCACCACATGTTGGAGGATCTATAACAATATAACTTCTATGTGAATATAAGCAAACATAATTCATTACGTTGTCTTCCTTGTCCAACGTCAACAATTTGGCATAAAATACTTAATGGGGGCTCACAATCATAAAAGATGTCCAAGATAGTATATTTGCATGTGAATCTTCTCTTCTCTATTAATTTTTCATGAATTGCATCATTGACTAATGCTATGCTTGTTAGCGTCCAATAAATTTTACCACTTACACTTTTCTTTATGTAATGTCATTACTTCCATAAGATTAGCATATGATCTTTTTCATTATTTTCATTGCTAGAATTGAAACATGAAAGTAAAGAGGCAAAAACTCAAACTACTCTTTATTATATACCTCTCAACTCGATTACATAGATAGATAGATCACGAAACTAGCACTCGAAAATAGATCATACTAAACTTTTATTCAACTAGATCATGAAATAACTAAGGATCGAACTAAAAATAGGTAAAGATGATAAAAGTGATGGTGATACGATACCGGGGCGCCTCCCCCAAGCTTGGCACAAGCCAAGGGGAGTGCCCATACCCATGTGCTCAAGTTTCCTTCTTCGGTGATGGTGGTGGTGATGAAGTGGTGGGCTTGTCCTTCACGACATTAATTAGGATCTCCTTTAGGCTCTGGATTACCCGGAGCACATACAGTATCATCTCTGTATTCCTTTGAACTTTGGCCATAATATGCTTATTCTCTGGGCCCCAAGCGTTCTTTCCTGCATCACTTTCACTTGGACGAGAGATGTCCCAATTGGAGGGTATGTGCATACGAGGAGTATTTTCGATCCCATAATTGTGAACCAAGTTATGAAAATTGTTCCGATGTAACCTGTGTAAGGGCCTTCTAGGGGAAAGCCCTTCTTGTACCTCTAGATTCCTATGGCCTGAAGTGCTTCTTACGGCTTGGTGCGGGTTCAGAATTGTGGAGATGCCGGCAAGGGTTCCCCTCTCGGAAGCCGGAGGGTGGACCTCGAGCGAATCTCCATGATCTTCTTCCATGGTAACTTCTCCTTCCTCCCCCCTCCCAAGCTCCATGTGCATCAACCAAGCATCGTCTCCCACATTGTAGGAGGAAGAAGAAGACATGATGCCTCGCCTCAAAATCTGGCAGAAAACAGCACGAAAAAAGAACAGAAGAGATTTTTGCGATACTCTGGTAAAAACGTCCGGGAGTATATATAAAGAATTTTTATCTTGCAAAACAAGTATTCCAGGAGAAAACGGAGTCGGGAAGACTCACGAGGGGCCCACGAGCCACCAGGGCGCGCCTAGGGGGGTGGCGTGCCCTGGTGCCTCGTGGGCACCAGGTGGGTCCCCTCGGCTGTTTCTTATTTTTGTATTTTTTCTACTATTCCAAAACTGACAGAAAATATTTTTATGAAATTTTTGGAGTCGGTTTACTTACCGTATCACATACCTACCCCTTTTCAGGGTTCTGTAGCATTCCGGAAGGTCTCTCTTATGTATTCCTCTGGTGTAATTGTTTCAATAATATTAGTTTCAACATTAATGGGGGTACCTGAAATATAGTGCTTAATTCTTTGCCCATTCACCACTCTCTGATTAGTGCCTTCGGAGTTGTTTATTTTGATGGCTCCGGAGCGATGAACTTCTTCGATGATATACGGTCCTTCCCATTTAGAGAGAAGTTTTCCTGCAAAGAATCTCAAACGAGAATTGTACAATAGAACTTGCTCACCCACTTTAAATTCCTGTTTTTGAATTCTTCTATCATGCCATCTTTTAACTTTTTCCTTAAATAATTTGGCATTTTCATAAGCTTGGGTTCTCCATTCATCTAATGAGCTAATATCAAATAACCTCTTTTCACCGGCAAGTTTAAAATCATAATTGAATTCTTTAATTGCCCAATATGCTTTATGTTCTAACTCAAGAGGTAAATGACATGCTTTTCCATAAACCATTTTCTAAGGAGACATACCCATAGGATTTTTTATAAGCAGTTCTATAAGCCCATAATGCATCGTCAAGTTTCTTAGACCAATTCTTTCTAGATCTATTGACAGTTTTTTGCAAAATTAATTTTATTTCTCTATTGCTCAATTCAACTTGACCACTAGATTGAGGGTGATAGGGAGATGCAATTCTATGATTGACATCATATTTAGCAAGCAATTTACGAAATGCACCATGAATAAAATGTGAACCACCATCCGTTATTAAATATCTAGGGACTCCGAACCTTGGGAAAATAACTTCTTTAAGCATTTTAATAGAGGTGTTATGATTAGCACTACTAGTTGGAATAGCTTCTACCCACTTAGTAACGTAATCAACAGCAACTAAAATATGAGTATACCCATTGGATTTACGAAAAGGTCGCATATAATCAAATCCCCAAACATCAAGAGGTTCAATAGCAAGTGAATAATTCATAGGCATTTCCTGACGTCTACCAACATTACCAATTCTTTGACATTCATCACAAGATAAGACAAACTTGCGAGCATCCTTGAAAAGAGTAGGCCAATAAAAACTAGATTGTAATACCTTATGTGCAGTTCTATCTCCCGCATGGTGTCCTCCGTAAGCCTCGGAATGACACTTCCGTAGGATTTCTTCCTGTTCATGCTCAGGTATACAACGTCTAATAATACCATCTACTCCTTATTTATAAATATGTGGGTCATCCCAAAAGTATTGTCTTAAATCGAAGAATTTTTTTTCTTTTGTTGGTATGTAAAGCTAGGTGGTATGTATTTAGCAACAATGTAATTAGCATAGTCTGCATACCAAGGAGTATTACGAGAAGCATTTATGACATCTAATTGTTCATCAGGGAAATCATCATTAATAGGTAGTGGGTCATCAAGAACATTTTTCCATTCTAGACAAATTATCTGCTACGGGATTCTTAGCTCCCTTCCTATCAATAATATGCAAGTCAAATTCTTGTAGCAATAGAACCCACCTAGTGAGTCTAGGTTTAGCATCTTTCTTCTCCATAAGATATTTAATAGCATCATGATCAGTGTGAACAGTTACTTTAGAATCAACTATGTAAGATCTGAATTTATCACATGCAAACACAACTGCTAGGAATTCTTTCTCAGTAGTAGCATAATTTCTTTGAGCACTGTCTAGAGTTTTATTAGCATAATGGATAACATTTAATTTCTTATCGACTCTCTGTCCTAGAACAGCACCAACAGCATAATCACTAGCATCACACATAATTTCAAAAGGCAAGTTCCAATCAGGTGGTTGAACAATAGGTGCAATGGTTAAGGCTTTCTTAAGTGTTTCGAAGGCTTCTAGACAATCATCATCGAAAACAAATGGAACATCGTTTTGCAAAAGATTGGTAAGAGGCCTAGAAATTTTAGAGAAGTCGTTAATAAATCTCCTGTACAAAATAGCATGACCTAGGAAACTTCTTATACCTTTAATATCTTTAGGACGTGTCATTTTCTCAATAGCAACAACCTTAGCTTTATCAACTTCAGTACCTCTTTCAGAAATTTTATGCCCCAAGACAATGCCTTCATTCACCATAAAGTGGAACTTCTCCCAATTCAAGACAAGATTAGTTTCTTCACATCTCTGCAAAACTCGATCAAGGTTGCTTAAGCAATCATCAAAAGAAGTTCCGTAAACGGAAAAATCATCCATGAAAACCTCAACAATCTTTTCACAAAAGTCAGAGAATATAGCATTCATACATCTTTGAAAGGTAGCAGGTGCATTGCATAAACCAAAAGGCATACCTCTATAAGCATAAGTTCCAAAAGGACAAGCAAAGGTTGTTTTCTCTTGATCGGATTGTGATACGGGTATTTGAGAAAAACCAGAATAACCATCTAGGAAACAAAAGTGTGTATGCTTAGACAATCTTTCTAACATTTGATCAATAAAAGGTAAGGGGTAATGATCTTTTCTAGTAGCTTTGTTTAATTTTCTAAAATCAATTACCATCCTATAACCAGTTACAATCCTTTGTGGAATGAGTTCATTTTTATCATTAGGAACAACGGTAATACCTCCTCTCTTAGGGACACAATGGATTGCACTTACCCATCTACTATCAGCTATGGGATAGATTATACCTGCTTCCAGAAGTTTTAATATTTCGGTTCTTACCACCTCTTTCATCTTAGGATTTAATCGTCGTTGGTGGTCGACAACTGGTTTAGCATGAGGCTCCATATTAATTTTGTGCTGACATAGAGTGGGACTAATGCCCGTAAGATCATCAAGAGTATATCCAATAGCAGCTCGGTGCTTCCTCAGAGTTTTCAGTAATCTCTTTTCTTCATGCTCTGAAAGGTTAGCACTAATAATAACAGGATATATCTTCTTTTCATCAAGGTAAGCATATTTCAATGTACCAGGCAATTGTTTCAATTCAAATACAGGATCACCCTTAGGTGGAGGAGGGCCTCCAAGAGTTTCAACAGGAAAATTATGTTTAAGGATAGGTGGTTGATCAAAGAACATCTTATCTATTTCATTTCTTTCATTCATATGCATATCGTTTTCATGGTCTAGCAAATATTGTTCGAACGGATCAGTAGGAGGTACGGCAATAGAAGCAAGACCAATAATTTCATGTTTACTAGGCAATTCTTTATCATGAGGTTGTCTACGAAACTTGGAGAAATTAAACTCATGAGATGTACCACCAAAATCAACACTAACAGTTTCTTTTGCGCAATCAATCTTAGCACTAACAGTGTTCAAGAAAGGTCTACCAAATATAATGGGACAAAAATCATCTTGTGGAGAACCGAGGACTAGAAAATCAGTAGGTTATTTTATGTGTCCACACAAGACTTCAACATCTCTAACGATCCCAAGCGGTGTAATGGTATCTCTGTTTGCAAGATTAATAGTAACATCAATGTCCTCTATTTCAACAGGTGCAATGTCATTCATAATTTCTTGATGTAAGGTAAACGGAATAGCACTCACACTAGCACCCAAACCATATAAGCCATGATAACAATGATCTCCTATTTTAACAGAGACAACAGGCATGCCTACTACAGGTCTGTTTTTATCTTTAAGATGTGGTTTAGCAATTCTAGCTGCTTCATCACAGAAGTAAATAACATGCCCATCTATATTATCGACCAAGAGATCTTTAACCATAGCAACATTAGGTTCAACTTTAATTTGTTCAGAGGGTCTAGGTGCTCTAATATTACTTTTGTTTACCACACTTGAAACTTTAGCATGTTCCTTAATCCTAACAGGAAAGGGATAATTAATTTTATGCCCCTAGTTGGGTCCCACTCGTCTGTTTTACCCCTAACTTCAGAAACTCACCTATTCTGTACAAGCCACTTTGCAATTCTTATGCTTTTGCCCTTTGACCCTTTGACCGTCACTTTGAAAAAATCATAACAAATTCATACTAACTCAGAAAAATGCATATAACATATCAAAATGTTCACAAAAACATCACCTATATGTGCATGTCATTTTCATTCTTGACAAAACTGTTGGAAAGTCCTCATCTCAGTTTTAGCTCATATGACCTTAGCATGAACAGAACAATCTAAACAAATTCTAAAAATTCTAAATTTTTTTGGTGGCAAACATTGACCAATGTTTTGAGTGCTTGCCAAGTTTCATAACAGAATGATATTCGTGGAAGTCATGGCGAAAAAACAAAATTTTGCCATAACAGAAGGAAATGACAAGCGGTTCTCAGCAAGGTATTTTATGCAAGCACTGAAATTATTGGTAATGAGTGGTTTGATAGCAAGATAATTTGTAACAAGTGACAAGTAGCAATAGTAACAAAGAGTGCAGCAAGGTGGCCCAATCCTTTTTGTAGCAAAGGACAAGCCGGAATGATCTCTTATAGTAAGCAAAGCGTTCTCGAGGACACAAGGGAATTTCATCTAGTCACTTTCATTATGTTGGTTTGATTCGCGTTCGCTACTTTGATAATTTGATATGTGGGTGGACCGGTGCTTGGGTGCTGTTCTTACTTGAACAAGCCTCCCACTTATGATTACCTCCTCTCGCAAGCATCCGCAACTACGAAAGAAGAATTAAGACAACTCTAACCATAGCATTAAACATATGGATCCAAATCAGCCCCTTACGGAATTGCGCATAAACTAGGGTTTAAGCTTCTATTACTCTAGCAACCCATCATCTAATTACTACTCCACAATGCATTCCCTTAGGCCCAAAGATGGTGAAGTGTCATGTAGTCGACGTTCACATGACACCACTAAGAGAATCAACAACATACATATCATCAAAATATCGAATGAATACCAAATTCACAAGATTACTTATGACAAGACTTCTGCCATGTCCTCAAGAACAAAAGTAACTGCTCACAAACCATATTCATGTCCAAGATCAGAGGGGTATTGAATAGCATAATGGATCTGAACATATAATCTTCCACCAAATAAACCAACTAGCATCAACTACAAGATGTAATCAACACTACTAGCAACCCACAGGCCGTACCAATCTGAGGTTTTGAGACAAAGATTGAATACAAGAGATGAACTAGGGTTTGAGATGAGATGGTGTTGTTGAAGATGTTGATGAAGATTGGTCCTCCCACGATGAGATGATCGTGGGCACCTGGGCGGCCCCCTCTGGTACTTCTTGGCTCCAGTATTTTTCATTTATTCCAAAATAAATCTCCGTAAAATCTCAGCTCATTTGGAGATGTGCAGAATAGGTATCTCTGACATAGCTTTTTCAGGTCCTGAATTCCAGCTGCCGGCAATCTCCCTCCTTGTGTAAATCTTGCATATTAAGAGAGAAAAGGCATTAGAATTGCTCCACAAAGTGTTATATTGATTAAAAACACTATAAATAACAGTAGGAAAATATGATGCAAAATGGACGTATCATGGGCAAAACCTGGAATGATGACCTGGTAGCCCACATTTACGACAAACTCCACGTGCGGGGCGAGGAGCCATAGTATTGGGCTGTCTACTTTGAGCACTGGGTTGTCTTGGCGGTGCGGGCAGACGAGTATGGGCCACAACATTGGGCTGAACTCTGAGCTGTCTCGGCGGCGAAGGCAGATGAGGTGCAACATAAGACGGACTGGGTGTTGGAGCAGGTCGGTGATAGTCATTGTGGATCCAGACTTGACGTTTCTGAGTGGGCTGACCCGAGGATGGGCCAACATCTCGAGTACGCTTGAGCGACTCCTGGTACTCAGCCAGACCAGTTTCAGCTCGGAAAGCTTGGCTGACAAGCGTCGCAAAGTCCGAGCAATCATGGACAACAAGTGCGAGTTTTATATCAGGACGCAGTCCTTCACGGAATTTCTCCTGCTTGCGAGTGTCAGCGTAGACGTCATCCTCCGCATAGCGGGATAAGTCAAGAAATTTCCTCTGATATTCATCCACAGTCATTTTGCCTTGTGTGAGTTTGCGGAATTCCTTCTTCTTCGGGTCCATCAAACCTTGAGGAATGTGTAGTGCACGGAAGGCTGACTGAAATTCTTGCCAAGTGGTTACAGTTCCAGCAGGCAGCATACACCATTGAGTTGCCGGACCCTTCAGGTGAAATGCCGTGAAGGTGACGTAATTGGCAGGGGCAACACTAGCTGACTCCATCTCAAATAGGATGTCACGAAGCCAATCATCAGCATCCATAGGATTGGTGGAGTTGCGGAAAATAGACGGGTTGAGGCGCACGAACTCTTGCAATGTTATTGGGGCAGGCTGTTGACGAGCATTTTGGTTTGAAAGCTGGGCTATTATCCCGGTCATAAACTGACGGTTCAGATCAAACCGCTGCATCATTGCGGCAACATAGGGTGGAGGCGGAGGATCGTCAGCCATCCTGCTAAAAACAACCGGGGCAGTTTAGCAAGAACAATTGCAAATGTATGGGGTCATTCATGATGTAACATGAGCAATGAACAAGAAGTGCATTAGATATATATTAGTAGTCATTAAAGACATACAGATCCATGCACAGAGTTGGATACAAACGGGCAGCATGAGTTCGGAAACACACGCAGCTGGACAAACTAGGCGGCACGCAGGCACGCGATGGAAAGATACAACAACGTGACATAGCAAAGGCTACATCAACGTCGGAGAAAACCACTGAAGCGAGGAATATGCAAGTGGCAACGCAGGGTGCCCTCGATAAAAGGATCCTGCGGTCCGTGAACACTGTGAAGCAGAACCTGGCCCTCAACTCGAAGAAGGGTTAAGTCAAAACTCCGGGTGGATGTGAACACGAGAACCTAATGTTAGAGTTAGCAAAATCTTTAAAATGAAAAGAAGAGAGATCAGAATCCCAGAGTAAAGAAGAGGAATAAAAGATCCTAATCCCATCCATTGGCAACGTGGGCCTATAAGCCACACAGCCATGTTAGTAAAACAGTTTTTTTCAAAGAGTAGACTCAACTTTGGCCAAGGAGTTGCAAAGGGGCTTCCTACAGGCAGTCGGCTCTGATACCAACTTGTGACTGGGTCATCGTTGACTGGTCAGCGCGTCCAGTGGGACCCGCTTGTCAGTCAGCCACGGTCACAGACAAGTGGGGCACAGTGATTAAAATTAATCGTAATCATTTAACTAAACCGGGTTTTATTAAGCTGTGGGGCCCAGCTATCATACACAGGGAGGGTTATTAGCGACTAATGACGTTGCCACGTCATCGGCTTAACGCCGGCGACGAGCTTCAGCGCGGCGGCGACGCGGGAACTCATCGGAATCGCAGCACAGGCCACGGCTAGTCACGCCGGTGGGCTCTACGGATAGCTGGGACTCGGCCACGTCTAATGGTGGTTGTGGGGTTGCTGGAGGTGCACCATAGCGATGGCAATGGCGGAGGCGGCGCTCGGGCGACAACGAACTAGCAGCAGCAGCGCGTGGATCATCCTAAGCGGCCAGGGGTACTCATTGCGCACGCACGAAGATGATGGACTTTGGCGCGTGACCATTTGGTCACCGGAATGCTGCCGGCGATGAGCTCACGTGGCGGTGGGCTTGGCCTCGAGGGGAACACGGCCTAGAGGACGAAATCGATGGATTAAAGGGGGCAAGGGAGGCGGCGGCTCACAGCGATGACGGTAGAGAGCTTAGGGGAGCCAGGGTTGCCGGAGTAGAGCAGATCGAGCGGCGGCGGCGACGGATGCAGTCGGGGAGGATCGACGATGGCGACGGCTTGGCGGCGTCCCTACTCGAACCCGAGGGCGTATACGATGAAGACAATCATGGCGGAGCCGATGGACAGCTCGGCGTGGCTCGGAGTGGTCGTTGGCCATGACTATGGCGAGGCGGCGGCGACGAGCTTGCTCGGGCGAGCAAGAACAGAGAGGGAGAGGGCGAGCAAGCGAGGAAGAGAGGGGGAGGAGTGGCTGGGGGCGATGACGAGGCCGAGGGGATCGTTCTTATCCCCTCGGCGGCCCTATAGCATCGCCGTGTCGGCCAGTCGCCGGCGTCGTGCGCTCTGGCCACGGGCGCGGCGACACGCAGGCGAGGAGGACGACGAGTGGGAAGTTGGGCTGGGCTGCGGGCACTGTGGACTTGAAGCCCACATGCACAGTACGCCTCGGCCTTTTTCCATTGTCTTTTTCTGTTTCTTTTTCTAGCAGCTATTTTGTATTTAGTTGAGCTGCCAAATGAATTTTGTAAAATATGGAACTTGGCCACATAATTACTTTGCAATTTTTGGCACTGCCACAAAAAGTTTGAGAGATTTATAATTTCATTTGAATTTTGTATTAAAGAGAAAGGAATAAAATAAGTTGTTTTGGGTACTGTTTTAGCTCCTAGATTCCAAATGAGCAAATAAGTTGTATGCTTTTCTTTCACATTAATTACATAAGGAATATTTGCCAAAACATGAACTATTTTTCAGACAAGTTTGTGAAACTTTAAATTTCACTTGCAATTTGAATTTGATTTCAGTGGTGGAATTTGAAATGAGATATGAATCCACTGTGATCAAGCATAGCAAACCAAGGTGACTTAGCATAATCATTAAGGATCACTGTAGCTCATTACATAGGGGTGTTACATATTCTCTTCGGCTTATCATCCTCAAACCGACGGCCAAACGGAGGTCACCAACTGGACGCTATCCACACTCCTTCGCGTGTTGATCAAGAAGAACATAAGGGAGTGGGAGGAATGCTTACCCGTCGCCGAGTACGCCTACAATCGAGCAAGACATTCGACTACCGGCAAGTCCCCCTTCGAGGTCGTCTACGGCTTCAACCCGTTGTCTCCATTGGACATCCTACCGCTACCACTCCAAGAGCGCATCGACATGGATGCCAGTGCACGAGCTACATACCTCAAGAAGATGCATGAAGATACAAGGCAAGCAATCGAGCGCCAAGTACAACAACTCGCGACCAAGGTCAACATCAACAAGCACCCCATGGTGTTCAACCCCGGAGATCTTTTGTGGCTACACCTACGCAAAGAACGCTTCCCCAACGAAAGCAACTCAAAGCTACTTTCTCGAGCCGATGGACCATTCAAGGTGCTAGCACGCTACAATGACAATGCCTACAAGATCGACATACCACGCAACAAGTACAACGTGAGCGACATCTTCAACGTCAAGGACTTATCTCCCTTCCATGGTGATGTGGATCTCGATCCGAGGACGGATCTTTCCCAAGGGGGGGGGGGGAGATGATGCAGAGCATCCCGAGGTCATCCCCATGGACTCACCTTCCTCACCTCAAGTGCCACGAGGACCTATGACACGAGCACGAATAAGATCCATCGAGAACGAGGTGACATCTCTCCTTTCGCAATTTCCCTTCGATGCACATGAGACTTGGATGCTACCTCAAGCGGAGACTCTATGCGTACTCAGGTACCAAGGAAATCATCATGGAGATGCTAAGGAACAAGACCGAGCAAAGGAGAAAGATGGACGCGAAGACAGAGAAGGAAACGGGCAATTCAGCACTTGGCCGGATGATCCAGCCGAAGCGCGCACCGGCTACAGAATGGCCCTCGACGAAGCCGGATCAACCAGACCCTGGCCCGGATCATCCGGCCTAAGCCCGGATGTCCGGCCCTCCCGCGCCTGTGTCTGCACCGCCCGGACGTCCGGGCGACCGCCCGGATCATCCGGGCTCCCGAAGGTCGGATCATCTGGACGGCCACCCGGATATCCGGGCACTCCGTATGTGTGTGTGTGTTTCGGGCCCGAGGCCCATGTAACTCCCTCACCTCCTAGACTATATAAACCGTCCCCTCTCTAGTTTTTAGGGTTAGCAAAGTAGTTCGCTCTTGAGATTAAAGCTTTGCTCATCCATACCTCTCCCATGGAGATCAAGACCTCCATGAGTCCCATGTGAGAAGATCCACTCCAGATATCAAGACCTCGACTCCTCTCCGGATCGGGATGAACTAGCTCCCGTGTATCCTCTAGTGTTGACTTTGTATCGTAAATTCTCGTATGTGTATGTGGATCTAGTGTATGTGTGACTTGTGATTGTGTCACTTGAGTGATCTGTGTTCTTGTGTTCTTGCCTTTTCCCCCTCCAATTGTGAAAAGATCGAAGAATTAGGGTTCCACCCTACATCACACCTCTTGTGATCTGTACATGCCCCCCCCTCTGGAATGCAAAAGCAAGAGCTCCTGAGTTCTCAGTCAAAAAAAAATCCGTGGTCGTGTGCATCAGTTCACTGAGAGGCTGGGGGGGGGGGGGGGCAACCTCCAATTTAGAGGGAAAATGGTGTTTGTCAAATGTAAAGTACAAATATGCATGTGCTCAAATTGATCTATACATATGTTTTAGGGCAAAGTGTATGTGCATATAACATAGACTTTTCTTTGACGAAAGGACGGTAGGAGAGACATCGGTTCCATACCATTCTCGGACTTCGAAGGATGAAGTTAACATTTTTCTTTGCCCACCACTACCGAAGTGGCGAGCACCACGGAGAGGAGTTGCTAGGCTCTCAGGCATGCGGTATAAACTTTGATCAATTGCATAATGTGATGTTATAATAAAGAAAGGCAGGCATGCAATTGTTTTTTATCAAGACACGGCATGTCGTTCTACCATTCGATTATTAGAAGAAAATGTTTATTTACATTTTGCATAAAGGTTAGGCTCGAAAACTACTACGCGGACCAGTTATCAGCAGAGTTTGGTCTCTCACGTCAAGGTAGAACTATTCGAGACTGCTCTATCAAATCATGCTATGGAAATTCGCATACCGCATACCCTCCTTGCGTTTCATAGATCAAAGTTGTAGTGTCCCTAGAGCACAGCACTTCGGTTGTTTACCATTTTGTGCTCACAGGCTCTGATGTACACCACATTGTCGGTACCAAAACCGGCAGATCTCGGGTAGGGGATCCGAACTGTGGGTCTAGGAATCAATGGGTAACAGAGAACGTAGAGACGATGATTTACACAGGTTCGGGCCCTCTCGAAGAGGTAATACCCTACGTCCTGCTAGATTGTATTGATGTGATTGTATGAAGGTTACAAAGTTGATCTACCTCGAGATCGGATGGGCTAAACCCTAGGCAATGGATATGATGATCCTCTACGGACTAAGCCTTCTGGGTTTATATAGACACCAGAAGGTCCTAGGGTTAATTATGGTCGGTTACCATCAGGGGATAAACATGCCGGTCACGCCAATTATTCCTTGGAGGAGACACCAAGTCTTCGGAGGTTTCCTTCTGATACACGGGGTCGCCCACAATCCGGCCTTCCATCGACAAGTAGAGAGCGGCCCACCAGCCCGGCCTACGAGAGATAGGCCGGCAGCCCGAGTACCCCCTAGTCCGGGACACCCTTAGTAGCCCCCGAACTAGTCTTCGAAGCCGAGGTAGACACCGAACACCATCGGCTTTGTGGACCAGTTCCCTTCCTTCTGTGATATCAATGATCGGCCTGTATCTCCTCTGAGTCGAGTCTTTAAGTGTTGCATGGCCGCACACGCCCCGAAATACACTTCGGTCGCCAAGGGGTATCGATAACTTAGCCTCGAAGGCTAGTTACCTCTGTATGAACAGTACCCCCATCTGACAACTTTTTACCGAAGGGTCACAATGCGCCACGACCATGAGTTGTTTTATGAAAAACTCGATCCACGGTTCGAGGTGGTTTTTTCATTGGCACGTCCCATCGATATGGAGATCGTGCCCTGGTTTTAAGGGATATGATCAATAATCTGCCCCGCCCCACGCGCGCATGATGGCACGGTTACATGGGGAAATGGCGAGGACTGCGGCGCAGTAAAGGGGTCGTGGGTTTTACAGCCCATAAAAGGGGAACGGTCTCCATTTCCTTCGCACGCTCCCATCTCTGCCTTTGCTATTGCCTTCCCCATTCTTTGAGCTCCAGCGCCCAGATCCACTTTCCTATCCAAGAACCTTTCCGGCCGCCAGTTTCAATCCAGCAATGGCAGGCTCCGGGTCCAAAGGCAAGTGGGAGGCGTCCATCGTCACTGAGAGCGCCATCTTGGAGCTAAAGGACGCAGGCTATCTCCCAACCAACGTCGTCCACCGTGCCCCAGAGGCCGGCCAGGTCGTCCCCATGCCGCGGCAGGGCGAGAGGGTGGTATTCCTGCCCCACTTCATTCGAGGTCTGGGCTTCCCCCTCCATCCCTTCATCAGGGGCCTTATGTTCTTCTACGGGCTTGATTTCCACGATCTCGCGCCGAACTCCTTCCTCCACATCTCGGGCTTCATCATCATCTGCGAGGCCTTTCTTCGAATCCGGCCACACTTCGGCCTGTTGCTGAAGATCTTCAATATCAAGCCAAAGATCGTCGATGGCCAGCAGGCGGACTATGGGGGTGCGATGGTCAGCAAGCTCCCCCGAGTGGAGTGGCCAGAGGGCACCTTCATCGAGACCGTCAAGGCCTGGTAGAAGGAATGGTTCTACATCACCGAGCCAAGGAGCGCAGATTGGGGGGCGATTCCGGCCTTCCGATCCGGACCCCCTACGAGGCTAGTCTCATGGACCAAGAAAGGCCTCGACTGGGGGGGTGAACAAGGAGGTGGCGCAGCTGCAGAGCCGGATCGCCAAGATGATAGAGCAGGGCGTTGAGCTGCCCAATGTGATCCAGATCATGCTCGGCCGCCGAATCCACCCATGCCAGGACAGGGCCTCGCCCATGTGGGCCTACAAGCCCGAAGACCCGGCCACCGTGCGCACCTTCTTCTGCACCTCCCATGCTCAGCTGTGGAGGGCGCTGTTCAAGCCATAGAAGGACTGGCCGGCCGAGGAGGAAGACATCGGACTCGACGCCGCAAATCCCCCACGGGAGGTATGACTAATTTTGTTCTTATACCCGAACTGTTCCCTTTTGATAAGGTACTTAGCTTTTTTACTTCCCATCCACAGAACCGGCTGAAGAAGCCCGAGCGGATCAACAGTCCGGCGCCGCTGCCAGAAGGACCCAGGACACCCCTACTGACGGCCATGTTGGCCGTGGAGCCATACGAGGCGCCAGAGAGGAAGGAGAAGAAGAAGGGCCAGAAGAGGGAGGTCAGAGAGGGCCTCCGCTCCCGAGGACCGCCGGACACTGGATCCGGGGACACCCATGCTCCCTCCGCACAAGAGGAGTAAAAGGAGTAGGAAGGAGAAGGGGAGGAAGACAATTCCTCCCGAACAGGAAAAAGGGCGGCGTCCGAAGACGTCGAGGAGGAGCCGCTTCGCCCCTCCCTCAAGAGAGCACGCAGGGCCAAGGTGGTCCTGTCCGACAATAGCTCGGCTTCTGCCGAGGATTCCGAGGCCTCCGAAGAGGTTCCTCGGAGGATCCCCAGGGCCAAACCGCAGGCCCAAAGGTACGCATTCCAGTATCCGCGTAAGTGTTTTCGGCCGAACTAAGCTCAATATCGATCACTTTTTGCTTTTGACATCGCAGCCCGCTGCGCGACCTCCCCACCGACCGAGTCACGGAGGGGGACTCTCCACCGGCCACGCTGGCGGAGAGCGGGACTGAATCGTGCGCCTCGCCTTACCCAATCGTCGAGGAGGCCGAGGAGGTCCTGTCGAGGAGGACCCGTCCCGTGCCGCGCACAGGGGGAGGGGGCGACGTCATCATGGTCGAGGCGAACACCTCGGTCGCCGAAGACCAGGAGGGGAGGGCCCCTCTGGTTAATGAAGAGGAGAAGCCCGGATAATCCGAGCTCTCTCCGAGAGCGGCTCCGGAGTCGTCAAGGCGTCCGGAGTCGGGCACTCCGGTCCTCGAGAGGGAAGAAACCGAAGTGCCCCCGCCACCCCCGCCCGCCCCAGAGCTGGCGTCGACTAGGTGGCCGGATGAGATGAAGGATGCTCTAACCATCTCCTCTATCGCCGAAGAGCACCGTGCCGTTATGGGCGCAGTGTTGCAAAGTCTTCGGTCCGTGGATAGCGGACTAAAGGAGGCTTTCAATGGCCTTCTCACAGGCTTCAAGGTGAGCCAAGTAATGTTTTCCCTTAAAGAATTTCTTTTGTACAAATGTATAGCCTCATACACAGTAGCCCCCGAGACTCTGACTGGCTTGATCAAAGCCGGTCAGAGGATCAAAAATCAATATCTCGGATACTAATGTGCGTAGAGTGATGCGCAGGCGTCGTCTTCGGCAACAGCCGTCAACGCCGAGGAGTTGGCCGAGCTGAATCGGAAGCTCAAAAGCTCCGAGGACAACCTCAGCCTGGTGAACAAGAGGTTCGATGAGGCGCAAGGTAAGCCCGAACTGCAGTATTTACTACAGCCGTTGCATTTTTGGTAAGTAAGGTTTAAAGTAGCCTGAACGGAATCAGTGGATATGACTACAGCTGCCGTCACAGAGGTCGAGAACCTCAAGGCCATGCTAAGGACGGCTCAGCTAGAAGCGGCGGAGAAGAGGTCGGCAGTCGAACAATCAGCTGCCGAACTGACAATGGTGAAAACCGCTAGTCAGAAGCATGAACCCAGAGTGGCGGAAGTGCAACAAGAGCTCGCGGATGCCGTCACAAAGTGTGAGGCTCTCGAGCAGAATAAAGAGCAGGCCGCCGAGCTAACCTCACTGGGGTCGGTGGCCAAGGAAGCGAGGACAGAGGCGCGCGGCTACCAGGAGGAACTCCGCCAAGTGAAGCTTATTGCGGATGGTAAGCCATATTTCCTGCAAAGTGTCTTTGGAGGTAACAGGTTTGCTTTGCTCATCCGGGTGTGGCATTCCACAGGCGCCTTTGCGGACCTCCCGAGGAGTGCGGCTGATGCGGCGAGGTTCTTCGCCGCCCAGGAGGGTCGGGTCGAACAAAGGCTATTTTGGGCGCAATTTCAAGCGCCCGAACACCCTCCCCTCCTTAACAACCAGATGAAGCAGCTGATGGAGCTACATCAGATGGCGGAGCCCATGATGAAGGACCTCTGCGTCAAGCTGTGGCCTTTAGAGCCGCATGCATTGAAGGAGCTAGGATGGCCTTCGGCAAGACCATGGTGCACTGGCCAAAGATCAAGCCAGCCGAGATGGCCACCGGACCTCCACCCCCTGGGAAGGAGCATAAGCGCCCCGAGCAATATTTTCCCATCGTGATGGATGGTGCTCGGGCAATAGAGGCCCAGTGCTCGAAAGATGTAATTTATGAGTAGATTTAGTTTCCTTGTAGCCAAGGAGTTGAAACTTTTGTTTTATTCTTATGCAAGTTGTTGGCTATGAATATAGTGCCTACTTATGTTAATTTTGTCTCCTGTGCGGCCGTTTTTAAACTCAAAGTTACCAGTCGTCAGCTTCAGCCCCCTTGCAGATACTGCATGAGGTGTTTTCTTGTAATACTTGAACCCTTAGCCGACGTCTCGGTGCCCGGAGGCAGTCGTATGTACGGAAAACCAGGCAATCAGACTATGCGGTTTTAGTGCTTTCACTTAGCCATAGGAGCTTGACTGCGGGGGCTGGTGACTAGGCCCCAGTGTTTGTGATATTCGGACGAGCCGTGGTTGATACCATCATCACATGGTTTCTATAATAGAGAACCCTTCGTTTAACATGGACTAACTTCCAACAATTTTTGGTTTGACACGAGTCATCGGATCGCCGACCAGTTCTCGCTTTATTGTGACAGTCAGTTTTCGGCTTTCTCCACTGAGGTACTTAACCAGGCTAGCTAGAAGTACAATCGCAGTGGTTCTCCATTTACCCTCTTAGCCGAACAGTGCGGAACGTAAGAGGGTAAACACAGGAGCCGGGCGACCCAACTATTGACCAAAGACGCAATTCGGAACTGATTCATATAGTGCAATATCCATGACGCCGAGCACATAAAATAAAAGTAGGTGCTGGGATAAAGTTTGAGGCAAGATTTATGTTCGAGCCCCCGGTCTATTCACCGGTTACTAAAAAAGGGACGTATCGTAATAGTTTACTTCGGCCTAAAAAAGCGGAAAGGAATATTCAACGCGAATGACTGCACAATTACCAGAGAAAAATTGGTCTTTGTTTCCTTTGAATATGTGACGTCCAACCGTACAATCCGGATTGCCGAATTAACTTTGATAGATACTTTTGACGAAATAAATATGTTAGAGTAAAGGTTTACACAGGGCCTTCATGAGTGGTTTGATGTCCCTACTATGCCCTGCTGCACGTCTGCGCCTTTGCTCTTTAAGAAGCTTCCGTGTGAGCGAAGCTGTCGACTGTATGTTCGGCGGAAGTAGTAATGTTCGGCAGACGAGCCCTTGGGGAAGGGTTTTGAGAAGTCGCCGTGGTATATCAGTTTGATGCTGATCAGGCCCTAGATGGTGCCCGTTGTCGATGTTAATTAGAAGACATCTGTTGGCCATTGCTCGGTCGAACCGAGCTCTCGGCCTTTGTTTCACGTGTCCCCACAACTGCCCATGGAATTTTGAGCGCGAAATTGTGCACTCGAGGTAACTATTTCGCGACTAGGTGGGCCGTGCTGTGGAGTGCATACACCTATCTGGGGTGAGCATGGGAGTGCTCCGGGACCGAGGCTGCAGCTCGGGAGCGCTTGCGTGCGTCCAGTGTCTTGGCAGTAGACTGGGCTTGCGACGCCTCTTCTGCGGCTTGGACTTCGGCGGCTAGAGCAGCCGTGTGTTCCTCTGTTCGGAGCGAGCGCTCGGTATTACCGTTGATGGTAATAACGCCCTTTGGTCCTAGCATCTTGAGCTTCAGGTATGCATAGTGCGGGACGGCGTTGAAGCAGGCGAATGCAGTCCGGCCGAGGAGTGCGTGGTAACCGCTGCGGAAGGGGACAATATCGAAGATCAAGTCCTCGCTGCGGAAGTTATCTGGCGAGCCGAAGACAACTTCCAATGTCATTGATCCCGAGCAGCGTGCCTCGACACCTGGGATTACACCTTTAAAGGTGGTGTTGCTGGGTTTGATCCTTGACGGGTCGATACCCATTTTCCTCAATGTATCTGAGTAAATCAGGTTGAGGCTGCTACCTCCGTCCATAAGGACTCTGGTGAGGTGAAATCCGTCCACGATGGGGTCGAGCACCAGAGCCGCCGTTCCGCCATGGCGTATACTGGTCGGATGGTCTCGACGGTCGAAAGTGAGCGGGCAAGCCGACCACGGGTTGAATTTCGGGGCTACCGGCTCTAAGGCGTAGACATCCCGAAGGGCGCGTTTCCGCTCCTTCTTCGGTATATGCGTGACGTAGATCATGTTCACGGTTTTGACCTCTGAAGGGAACTGCTTTTGGCCTCCGTTGTTCGGTTTGCGAGGTTCGTCGACATCCTCGCTGCGGGGGCCCTTGCCCTGTTCTTCGGCTGTGACCTTGCCGGCCTGTTTGATTACCCAACAGTTACGGTTGGTATGGTTGGCGGGCTTATCCGGGGTGCCATGAATCTGACAGGGCCTATCTAATATTCTATCCAGCGCAGACGGGCCGTCCCGGTTCCCTTTAGCGGGTTTTTTCTGCGGTCCCGATTTTGAGCCACTGAATCCGGCGTTTACTGCTGCGTCATCGGCTTCACCGCCGTTGTTTGAGTGCCGGCGCTTATTGTTCTTATTGTGCCGGGGTTTCCCGTTTCCGTCCCGGGCCTCTGAAGTGTCGGGGTCTTCGGGGTGGTTGCTTCAACGAGCTAACCAACTATCCTCACCCGCGCAAAAGCGGGTCATTAGGGAGGTAAGGGCCGACATTGTTCTCGGCTTATCCTGGCCGAGCTGGCGGGCGAGCCACTCGTCCCGGATACTGTGTTTGAATGCCGCAATCACTTCGGCATCCGGACAGTCGACGATCAGGTACTTCTTGGTCAAGAACCGGTTCCAGAATTGCCAGGCTGACTCCCCAGGCTGCTGAATGACATGGCTTAGGTCATCGGCGTCCGGTGGCCGAACATAGGTGCCTTGAAAGTTAGCTCGGAATGCATCCTCGAGCTCCTCCCAGCTCCCGATGGAGTTTTCGGGTAGGCTGTTCAGCCAATGCCTTGCTGGTCCCTTGAGTTTCAATGGTAAGTACTTAATGGCGTGGAGATCATCTCCTCGGGCCATATGAATGTGGAGAAGGAAATCTTCAATCCACACGGCTGGGTCAGTTGTCCCATCGTAGGATTCTATATTGACGGGTTTGAACCCCTCGGGGAATTGATGCTGCATCACCTCATCGGTGAAACACATTGGGTGTCCGGCGCCCCTGGCCCGGGCAACATCGCGCCGAAGATCGGTTGTCATCCGGGCATGGTGCTGCTCCCGAGCTCTGTTGTTCCTATCGCGCCAGGCTTGGTATCCATCCCGTCCAGCGGGCGCGTACCCTGTGGATCCATAGATGGATCTGGACTGGATCCCTCGGGCGTTCAGGTCGCGGCGCAGATCGTATCGGTCGTCCGGTTGAACCGGGTCTTTGCCTGCTCGGCAAGGAGGCACGGGTGGGTATTCGGCTTCCCCGGGCGCCCTATCCTGTCCTCGAGGGGGGACGGGTGGAAGTTCGGTTTCCACAGCCGGCCTATTCCATCCTCGAGGGGGGCGGTCGGGCTGTCTTGCGTAAGTTCGTCTGGGAGGCATGGGGTCAAGGGCCTCATCCTCAAATTCTGGGAGTAGGCGCCGCCGTGGGTAACTCTTGTATTGACCCTGACATTGATCGTCAAGGCCCTCTTCAGCCGCTAAGACCATCGTCCATCTGTCGTTGAGTGTATTTTGTTTCGCTTTTAACTGTTGTTGCTTCCTCTTCAAGCTTCGGGCGGTGGCGATGAGTTGCCGTTTGAATTTCTCTTGCTCCAGGGGGTCCCCTGGGACGATGAAGTCTTCAGGTCTGAGGCTATCCTCCTCTTCGGACGGAGGGACATAATTGCTGTCCTCGGAATCCTCGAGGTCCTCGGGGTCACCCTGTTCTTCATGACCTTCAGGGGCGTCGTGGTGCTGCTCGGGGGTGTTGTCGCCGAGCTCCCCCATGTTATCCGGAGTGTCGTTCTCTCCGGTGCCGTTTGTTTCTTTGTTGTTTTCCTTGCCCTTTCCTCGCCCTCCGGCTCGCCGTCGTCGGCGTTTGGCGGTTCCTTAGCGGGGCCGTCGCCATCCTTCATAGTCGTGTCGCCATCCTTCTTGGGGGTATCGACCATGTAAACGTCGTAGGTGGAGGTGGCGGTCCACTTTCCGGTGTTGGAAGTGGCAAGGGAAGGAGCCGTATAGGGAGGGACTTCGATATCTTCGTCCATGTCATCAGTCTCCTCGGAGGCGTAGTCCAGCATGTCGGTTAAGTCTCCGACAGTGGCTACCAAGTGGGTGGTGGGTGGGACGCAAAATTCCCCGCGGCTGGCCTCCTGTCCGACCTGCTCCTGGTCCGAGGACGGGCCATCCACGATATTCATCCTCTAGATCCGATCTAACATCTCGCTTAAAAACGAGACGTCAACCAGATTCACGTTCGGGCATCCGTCGGAGTTGAGCTCCGGCGCGCCAATACTGTGAATGTGTTCGGCCAAGGGAGACCCTTGGTTTTTTGGCGCTGGGGTTGGATCTGAACTCAAGGCCAGATCCGAACTGAGGCCCGGCCCGGGGACAGGGATGGGGAGGGAATCTGAGGTCGAGGCCTCGGGATTGGTTGGCTCCTCGGGTAAAGCCGAGAACCCAGTAAAGACCAGATCGCCTCGAGAATCGGTGACGTACTCAAGGCTGCCGAACTTGATCTCCTGCTCAGGGGCGAAGCTGCCGAACCGGTCAAGGTGACCGGTCGGATCAGCGTGCATGTAACACCCCATGCAATTAAGCTACAGTAATCACATTTTGATAACGCCTAGTCAGCATGTTTAATAGTGCTTGATCATCATTTGCATCATATCTCATTTCAAATTCCTATTCAAATTGAAATTCAAATTTAAAGTGAAAATAAAACTTGTTCCAAATTGGAAACGAAAATGTTCATTAAATAGCAAATAATCCATAACTAATTATGTTAAGAAAAACAACATCACCCAAATTACCTAGATGACTCTAACATCATCAAGACAGTACTAAACAGCAACATTTAATCCATTTTTTATTTAATTAAAATTCAAGTGAAATCATTTAGACTCCAAACCTTTTTGTGGCAGTGGTAAATAATGCCCAGTATTTATTGAGCCAAGTCTCACCTTTTACAAAAGTCTTTTGGAGCAAAGAGAAAATGCAAACAGAAAAGGAAAAATCAAAACAGAAAAAGAAAAAGCAAAAAGGCTAAAACCTACTCTGCACTAAAGCCTACGGGCTACAGTGCGGCCCAGGCCATCGAGCGAGGCCTTTCCCTAACCTCGTGCGCCCGCGCGCGCCCGACGACCGGCTCGCCATCGCAGCCGCGCCCGCTCGCCGATCGCGTCGCTACAGGGCCCCCTGGGGGATAAGGACGCCACCGCGGACGCCCTAGCCACCCCCCAGATCTTTTCCTCCCTCTCTCTCTCGCTCGTTCGCTCTCTCTCTCTCTCTCTCTCGCCCGAGAGCTCCTCTCGTCGCCGCCGTCGATCCCGCGGCTACCGAGCTCCTCCCGCCGCATCTCCGAGTCCAATCGCTCTGCCTCCGTCCGCTGCTTCGTCCGCGCCAACGAACCCAAGCCGGCAGCCACCGCAGCGACCTCCCCGAGCTCCCCTTCATCCTACGGCCGCCGTCGCCTCGCCGTCGATTTCGTCGCCGTCGTGCCTTCCCCACGCCCACGTTGCTCACCTGCAGGCTCACGGTGAGCCCGCGCTTCTTTCCCCTCTCTCTGTGCTGCCGCTAGACGCCCGTAGCCGCCCCTGCCATCGCCGCCCGAAGCTTGCTCCGCCGCGCAGCTCGCCGCCGTCGCCGTAGTCGTTGTCATGCGCGCCCGAGCACATGAGCGTGCTCAGGCCACCTCGCTGCGTCCGCCCGTGTTGCTAGATCTCCTCCGCGTGCCCTGCATCGCCGATCCCGGCCATGCCCGAACTCTGGCCACCGCGTTCGAGCTCGCCACCGTCGTTTTAGCCCGTCTCCGGCCGGGCCAGTACCACCACGAGATGCGCGGCTCCACGCTCGTTCGATCCCGCCGCTCCGCGCTCGATTTGGTGGCCGGAGGACTAATCCCGACCACCTCCCGAGCCGCGCCACCGCAAAATTGGTCGCCGGAGCAACTCCGGCGATGTCGCCGACGACGTCCGACGTGGCCAGCCCCTGTGACGCTGACCAGCGGGCCCCACTAGGCCGGTTGACCTGTTGACCCGGTCAACCGCTAACTGGGCTGGCCCCGTGTCACTGACATGTGGGTCCCGCCAAATTAAAATGATTTCGTAAATAAATAAAATGTTAATTAATTTGTTAATTAAATTAATTAGTTAATTAGTCACTGACTAAAGGGTCCCACCTATTAATTAATTAATTAATTAAATTAACTACTGTTAAGTCTAAACAGTCACTGACCAGTGGGTCCCACTGGTCAGGTTTGACTCTGGTCAGTCGGTTTGACCTGCCGACGTCATCATGACGTTCTGCTGACGTCATCAAGTACTGTTTTGGATAATTTGAATTTAATAATTAAATTAATTCCAGAAAATGATTAAAACTTTGAAAAATCATATAAAATAAACCGTAACTCGGATGAAAATAATTTATATATGAAAAATGATCAGAAAAATATGAAGAATCCGAATATGTGGTCAAAATGCTTGACCATCACTCCTATCTAGATGAACATGGAACTTTTTGCCCGAATTCGATAGATGAATAGTGCATAACCTTAATAAAATAATTCCAGATAAATTCCTAAATTATCTAAAACAATTAGATAGGCAATCTACCACACCTGCATATCATTTAGGCATGTCATGCATCGTTGTTGCATTGTTGCCGTGTATTTATTGTTTCTTCCCCCTCCTTCTCCTCCGATAGATGCCTAGACCGCCGCCGACACAGCTGAGTACGACTACGCTCCAGACGAGCAGCCTTCAGACGACCAGCCCCTTTCAATAGAGCTCCTAGGCAAGCAAAACCTCCTTGATCATCCAGATATCGCCCACTCTCTCTCTCTCTCTTATGCTTACATTAGAGTTGCTTCTGTTGTTATTCCGATAGCTCCTATTCTGATGCATAGCCTGATTTTGCCGCCTGAGGTTTATCCCTACCTGTTGTCCCACGATGCTTCGTTAGCTATGCTATGTTTCATCTGTGGCCCTTCACCCTTGTCCGTTTGCCATGCTTGTTATCGGGCCGTGATCACTCTGGGTGATGATCACGGGAATGTTTACATATTGCAATACTTATACTGTTAAAGTCGGGCTGGCCCCAAGGGTACCCGCGAGAGAATAACATTAAAGACGGGTCGGCTCCAAGAGCACCCGCGCGACATGTGTTACCAAGTCGGAGCGACAGGAACCCTGTTCATCTCTGCGAGTTACTAAATACGCCTAACGGATTGCGGTATTTGATCTGAGTAGGCCGCTGGCCATATACGCACTACCACCACATGGGATAATGGTTTAATGGGGCCCTCTACGTCGTATGTAGCAGCCGAAAGCTCTTCAGATGTCACAGCTCAGAGATGCGGCCTGATCGTTGGGGTGGGCTGGTTACGTCACTGGTGTATTCAGTGTCGCGCCTGGGCCCCAACCAGCCACGTAACGTGCAGGAGTGCGAAGGGCGATGTCCCAAGACCCCTTCGCGCTTAGGATTTAGACCAGCGTGCTGACCTCTCTGCTGAGCCTAGGTAGGACTGGGTCGTGTTAATCACCCGAGGCCGGGCATTACCCAGCAAGTGTGTCCGGCCAGATGTGATCGAGCGTGTTGGGTAGCAGTAGTGCACCCCTGCAGGGAAGTTATCTATTCGAATAGCCGTGTCCATGGTAACAAGACGCTCAGAGTTGTATCCTAATCTGCTACAACTACAAATGAATACTGATACAATAATAAACTGTTACTACTGCTCTCAGGATCACTTTCTCGCAGGGTAGTGGAGGAAGGATCTCAGGGCATTACTAAAATATAACTGTTATTATGTGTTACTATACTCTACTCTCTTCTGATGCTACAAGATTGCTTCAAGATGCTAGTCTTCGATAGGCTAGGCCTCTCCCCCTCTATTCTGGCATTCTGCAGTTTAGTCCAAAGATATAGCCCCATTCCTTTGATATCGATGCATAATTAGTATAGTTCTGATGTCAGTCTTGCGAGTACTTTGGATGAGTACTCACGGTTGCTTTGCTATCTTTTTCCCCATACCCGCTTGATGAAATCAGTCGATGGAGTCCCGGAGCCAGTCGCCACCGCAGGAGACTACTACCAGGAGAGCCCCGGAGGCACGTACTACTGGGTTGAGCCAGCCGACCAGGAGTAGTTCGGAGGCCCTAGGCAGGAGGCCTTCGCCTTTTCGACCAGTTTCGCTGTTTGTGCTAGCCTTCTTAAGGCAAACTTGTCTAACTATGTCTATACTCAAATATTATTTGTGTGTATGACTTATGTATTCGGGTCCTCGGGACCCCTGGTTTGTAATATGAAGATTTATGTTTAAATTTAAGTTTAGAGTTGTGTTGTGATATCTTCCCGTGAGTCTCTGATCTCGAGCGTGCACGTTTGCATGTATGATTAGTGCACGGTCGAGCAGAGGGCGTCACAAGTTGGTATCAGAACCGACTGCCTGTAGGAAGCCCCCTTCCAATTCCTTGGTCGAAGTCGAGTCTAGTCTTTGAAAACCCGTGTTACTAACATGGCTGTGTGGCTTACGGGCCCACATCACCAATGGGTGGTATTAGGATCTTTTATTCCTCTTCTTTACTCTGGGACTCTGAATCCTCTTCTATTCGGGTTAAATGATTTTGCTAACTTTGACCCTAGGTTCTCGAGATCACGTCCACCCGGAGCTTTGATTATCTACAAATTACTTTCTTGAATGCAAGAGGCAAGAATTCACTCATTGTCATTTGACAATCCTGAAATTTCCTCTGTTTCTGATGGATCGCTTGTTTCCGCCGCGCCCTGCGATGCAGCTTGTACTTCGCACTTGGGCTCGTGATGCGACTGGTTTTCCAGCTATCCTGATCGCCCTCCTGACCAGATTGGGCTACCGCTAGTACCCCGAGTACATGGTTTACGAGGATTTCCGCGAGTTCAACCAGGAGCAGTACTATGACGATGTTCGTATCTTTGATCAGCGGAACGACTCCGTCACTGAGTTGCACACTTTTCATGGTATCGGAGTGACGATTGATATGGCAGTCCATGATGCTACCCATTCTACTGTCGCACATCTTCGTGGCGAGCATAGTTGCTTGGATGACTCCGAGTTCTGATACATTCCGTATGCCCCTGCCGGAGATGGTACCGGATACTACACAGTTGTCTGTGCCCCTTACGAGCGACGTCGATACGACCCATAGGTTTTGATTCAGTGCACTCAGGCTCTGGATCTCACTGCCCGGGCTCTTGCCGTCGAGTTGTTTGCCACTCGAGCACGTCTCTACGATGCTATGACACAGTTGCTGCCAGCTGTACGTGCAGGGATACATCCAGAGTACATCCTTTACCCGCGCAGGACTCAGATGCCTACAGGTATTGATTGGCCTGCTGTTGGAGATCACACACCCGCACGTGGACCTCTTCTTCCAGTTCGAGATCGGGTTCTGCATCAGAGTGCTCACGGAGCGCAGGACCTTCCTGCCATGGACACTCATCATCCGCACCTGCAGTTACCTGGTTTCAGTGGTTTTCCCCGACGTTGATGTAGCCTTTGCTATGTCTCATTGTGTATTCCTCACCGCATGCCTGTGCGCCACCTAGCATGTCTAGCTTTTGATTTTCCGAACTTATGATGTCCGCGTGTAACTGACTCTGTGTATGGATCTGTATGTCTTAATTGGCTACTGTTATGTATCTATTGCACTACTTATTCCTTGTTGGGTTACATCATGTTTGTCTCTAAACACTTGTAGTTGTTTTTACTAAACTACCCCCTGTTAAATCTTTAGCAGGATGGTTAGACCAGGAGGTCATGGCCGTGGTGCCAACGATCCACCCCCGCCAGACTATATGGCAGCTATGATGCAGCAATTCGAGTTGAACCGCCAGTTCATGGTTGGGATCATGGCTCAGTTGCCGCACCAGAACTAGAATGCTCAGAACCGGCAACCTGCCACAATCACTCGTGTTTGTGCGTCTCAGCCCTACTGTGTTCCGCAACTCTGAACAGCCACTGGATGCTGATGACTGGCTTCGCGACATCACCTACGAGATGGAGTCTGCCAATGTCTCCCCCGCCAACTTTGTCACCTTCACGTCCTACTTCTTGAAGGGTGCTGCTACTCAATGGTGGCACACCCACAGGAGTTCACTACCTGGTGGGACAGTCATTACCTGGATTGAGTTTCAGACTGCTTTCCATGCCCGCTACATTCCTCAGGGAATCATGGACCGGAAGAAAAGAAAGTTTCGCAACCTTACTCAGGGCAATAAGACTGTCGAAGCTTATCAGCGGGAATTCTTTAACCTGTCCCGCTATGCTGAAGAAGACATTGCCACAGATGCACGCAGACAGGAGAAATTCCGCGATGGACTCCACCCAGACCTGAAGCTTGCGCTTGCTGTTCATGACTTCGCCGACTTCGCCACCCTGGTGAACAAGGCTATCCAGGTTGAGACCGCTCAAATGGAACATAGGGAATCAATCAATTGCAATCATGACATTGGCTCATCTTCGAGCTCAGGACAAAGGCGTAAGATCTGGATTCCCAACAACATGTATTGTCCAACTGCCCTTGCGCTGAGGCCTTCCTATGCGGCACCTCGTCTGCCTCCTCCACCACCGAGGTAGCCGAGAGCTCAAGCTGCTCCACTACATGCTGCTCCCCTTCGTCCTGAGGATGGTCTGTGTTTCAAGTGTTGCCGCCCAGGTCACCTTGCCAAAGACTGCCGTCAGAATCAGACTCAATTGGCACTTCCTCCTACTGGCCATGGCAATGGCCGTGGCAACAACCAGACCCGCAACTATAATACTGGGTCTGCTGCTTATGGTCGTGGACAGGCTTACCACGTCGTTATTGTAGAAGTTCAGGATCAACCTGAAACTGTGATGGGTACCCTTCTCATTAACTCAGTACCCGCTTCTGTTTTATTTGATTCAGGAGCATCGCATTCATTCATGACAGAAGCATTTCCATTAGCACATGACATTGCATTTCAAAAGATGAACCTACCAATAGTTGTCCGTACCCCTGGAGGCCAGTGCCAAACCACCATGATGGCACACAATGTCACTGTTGAAATCAAGGGATTTGAATTCCTAGTTTCACCCATCATTTTGAAAACTTCCACCATAGACCTCATTCTGGGAATGGATTGGTTGAAAGCACACATTGCTTCGATCAATTGTGCCACTAAAGTCGTCCAACTCCTTCACCCCTCCGACGAGATAGTGAACTACACCGCCCGAATTACTCGGAATGCCGAAGCTCAGATATATGCTCTGAATGCTTTGAACGCTTCACCTCTCGAGGGAATTGAGAACGTTCCAGTCGTTCGCGATTTTCCGGACGTCTTTCCAAAAGAACATCCAGGAATACCCCCTGTTAGAGCCGTTGAATTTGTCATCAACTTGAAACCGGGCACCACTCCTATTGCCAAGCGCCCATACAAGATGCTGCCGCATGAACTCCTTGAGCTTAAGGAGGAAATCGACAAGTCAATTAAAAAGGGTTTCATACGCCCCAGTTCCTCTGCTTGGGGAGCACCTTCTCTCTTTGTTAAGGAGAAGGATGGAACTAACCGATTGGTCCAGGACTATCGGCCTATTAACCAAGCAACAATTCAGAACAAATACCCACTTCCCCGAATCAACGATCTTTATGATCAACTGGCTAGATCCTCTGTGTTCTCTAAACTCGACTTAAGGTTGGGTTATCATCAGATCCGAGTTCGTAAAGAGGATATTCCGAAGACCGCTTTCGTTACTCGCTATGGATCATACGAGTTCACCGTCATGTGCTTCGGATTAACTAATGCTCCAGCAACCTTCTCTCGATTGATGAACTATATCTTCATGGATTACCTCGACAAATTCGTCATGGTTTATTTGGATGATATCCTTATATTTTCCAAGAATGAAGAAGAACACGCCGAACATCTTCGACTTGTATTGGAGAAACTCCGAGAACATCAACTGTATGCCAAATTTTCCAAGTGTGAATTCTGGTTATATGAGGTGACCTATCTTGGTCATGTGATTTCCAAAGATGGCATTGCCGTTAACCCAGAACGATTTCAGGCTATTCTTGACTGGACTCTTCCGCAGACTGTTAGGCAAGTTAGAAGTTTTCTCGGTCTTGCCATCTATTGCCGCCGTTTCGTCGAGAACTTCTCCAAGATTGCTAAGCCACTGACTGATTTGCTTCACAAAGGCAAGAAGTTTGAGTGGACAGAAAAATGCTAGGAAAGTTTTTAGACACTTAAAGATAAGTTGACATCTGCCCCAGTGCTAGCTCCCCCTGATTCCCGCAAGGACTTTGAGATATATTGTGATGCATCCCGTCAAGGATTAGGCTGTGTCCTAATGCAAGAGCGCAAAGTGATTGCTTATGGCTCTCGCCAGTTGCGTCCTCACGAAGATAAGTATCCAACACATGATCTTGAGTTAGCAGCAGTTATCTATGCTCTGAAGCTGTGGCGACATTACCTTCTTGGTAATCGTTGCGAGATATACACGGACCACCAAAGTCTGAAGTACCTGTATACCCAACCAGATTTGAACCTCCGTCAACAAAGATGGCTCGAGACAATATGTCGGGGCCAGTTGTCCGGGACATGATAACCCAGAAATTAACCCCTCGTGCCACCAGCCCAGGATTACTGTTACTGGTGGACACGTCCTTGTTACAGATTACCAAGCAATTACAAGGATTGGATACGAGACCATAAAGGTCTAATGATACAACAATGATTCCTAATGAGGATGATGGAAGTGACTCATGGTTCTCCAACGTCGATTGGGCTCCATTCCCACAGGAACAGCTGACCCGGATAATTCCTATCCCGCGTGGCTGCTATTCTAGGCTTTGCATGGATGTCGTGGTAATACTCCTTGTCGAGATCCTGACCTGGCCAATTAAATAGCCAGGGACAAGCCTGTGAGTACGTTTGAATGTACTCGCAAACATAATGAACAAAAGATATACCGAAGGCATATGATCATGATGAGTTAAATTATATGCATATGTTGAACAAAATTAAAGCATGGCATGATGAATATTAATACGGTGCTGAAGAATAAATATGAAATGTTAGTGACAAACAAATAAAGTTAATGGAGAATCGGGCGAGACAAGACCGCCCGAGAATCCAAAAGAAAATATAAAAGAAATGCCAAAGGGGTCTAAAAGAGAATCGGACGAGACAGGACCATCCGAGACTCAAGCGACGCCACGAGAGGTCTTGAAAAGAAATGCCAGTCGGGTGTCAAAAAGTGACGCCACGGTCGGTCTTGAAAAGAAATGCCAAACGGGTGTCTAAAAGAGAATCGGACGAGACAGGACCATCTGAGACTCAAGCGACGCCACGAGAGGTCTTGAAAATAAATGAGTGCCCGGGTAGTCTAGCCAGCCCATGAGACACTCAGAACAAAATAAATAAGAGAAACGGGTTAGTCCACGATAATATGCATAGTAACAATAATATTCACAGCCATAATATTCATGATAATAAAAATATCCATGACAACAATAATATACGTATCATCAAAAATTCATGATAATATCAATAGTGGCAATAATCATTCTGCAAAAATAAATCATACTCGATTTAATTATTTTCCTCCGGAGACCGACACTAAGACCGACACTTGACCAACCCAGACTGTAGTCCTTAACCGCGGACACGGCTATTCGAATAGGTATAACTGTAAAGAGGGTGTACTCTTTACCCACAAGTAAAGGATTTCTTTAGTCAGCACCGAGACGCTGACTAATTCCCATTACTGTCATTGGGTTGAAAACACACCTAACCCGCACACACCAGCTTAACTCACCAAAGCCAGGAATCACCCAAGGCAGTGATAAAGTAAAACTCTAAGTGGGAAGGCCTCATTCAACAGCCTCCAATAGCATGGGATCACAATATTTATATCGGCGCGCAAACAGGGGTGCGACCCCTCTCCGACTACAATCGGAGATACCCATGCCCCCGGACCAAGTGGCATGCCTACCAGTGATCAATGGTATCTTCCACTATGGCCTCTCTGTACGGTGTGTGCAGGAATGGGGTTAACAACTTACTGAACCATACCCTACCTGTGGCAGGGACAAGTGGCAGCACGGATCAAGTATGGGGGTTACCAGAACAAGACTCGATCTACGGTCAACTCGGGAGGCTTAAGTTTTCCTGCAGTGGTTAGCACAATAAAGTGTTCTTTCGATAGTAACACCAAAACAGGGCCACAGCCCTTGCATGTCCAAACATGCATAACCAACAAGGCATGATCACGCTCCGACGTGATCACACTTCTGCCGGTAACGGTATTTCTCTTATACCTGCTCCTGCAAGTTAGTCATGACAAGCACACGTTTCACGGTACGAGGAAACATGCCCACTCTACATGCATGCAAATTTTGTTTGAATTCAACCTATGCATAATACAATTATTTCTAGCAAATTTTTAACCATGCAATCACCATATCAAGTGTTCAAGATGCTTGCCTTGATCATGCAGAAATATTGGGTGCACTCCAAAAGTTTTGAAAATTCTCTTCCCTGCATTATTCCTATTTTCAAAAATATTGCAATTACCACATAAAGTAAAACAGTGCTAAAAAGTTGTTTGGAAAATTTTACAATAAATCTTAAAATAAACTAGATGAAAATGATGAATTATAGAAAAAGAATCAATTTATTTGGAGTTCATATGATTTACTTAGAGAATTTCTAAGTTGAAATAAATAAAGAATTGGACTTATTTAATAAATCCAGCAGAGTTAAACTTATCAAAAATGTTCACCCTAGCTAGTTTAATAGAGATTGATTTTATGAGCATGTATAAATTTGAATTATTAGATTTGGATTTGAAATGGACACGGTGGAAATATTTGAAATCTACTGGAATTTGAAAAAAAGAAAGAGGCAGAATGCGCCCTGAGCGCAGCATATTCGGACGGCGTCACTGGGCCGAGCCCAGCTCTTTAGCCCGCGGGGGACGGCGGCGTCGAAGGCGTACTCACTGGAGTACGTTTCCCCCGCAAATAAAATGGACCCGCAGAGACGCGCTTCTGGAGAGGTGGGTGACTCACCGACAGGTGGGTCCCACCTGTCGGCTTCGTCTTCTCCCTCGCGCGCGCCTGGACAGAAATAGGGGAGAATTCCGACGACGATTGCCGGCGCTGTAGGGCATATCTAGCGACGCTCGGCACATGTATGGGTTCAGGGGGAAGTGCCGCATCCGTGGGTGGTGGAGGTAGTCGTTGAGGGGCTCGGAATTGAGCAGGGCTTCGGGTGAGGCGGAAGGTGGTTACGGTGGGGAAACAGAGGGTCCTCCTCCGCCACGGGGAAGGAGAGAGGGGGTGAGGGGAGGCCCTGTAGTGGCACTAGGGTCTCTCTGGTGTGGAGATTTGCTGCGAGTAGCAGCTGGGTGGCTCAAATTTTGGAGGAGGCCCACCGCGGCAATGGCGGCCGTAGGAGAAGAAAATGGCACGAGAGCTCGAATCCTTCTGGAGGGAGGCTACTGGGTGATGTTGGAGAAGCGTTGTGAGCTTGGATGAGCCCGGGGAGGCCAATTTATAGGCGGGTGATGTCGGTTCCGTGTCTTCCCGAGAAAGCCATGGTGGCAGCGGCCATTTATGGTAGAGGAGGACGGTAGCGAGGCCATTGGGCAGGTGAGGCGGTCGGCAGGGAGGTAGTTGAGGTCGGCGGAGAGGGCGGTGGTCAGCAGTTATCGCCTATGTGAGCTGGCTGGATCAGAGGGCTCCGACGGCTTGGGCGGCGCCGTCCCGAGATGACTGCAGCGGCGGCCATTCATGGCGAATAGTGGGTGGCGGCGAGGTGGTTTGAGGGCGGCTGACCTCGGCCAGTAGGCATTTAGAGCTAGGGTGCGCTGGCTGGCTCGGGAGCGGGCCAGGTGGCTTGGCCGGTGAGTGACAGCGACGGGCGCATGTCGGCGGCGGCGTTGGCCGGTGGAGGGCGGCGCCAGGGGGAGAGCTCCGGTGCGGGGGAGACGCAGGGAAGGCTGTGACCGGCGTAAGTGGCTAGCAGAGGAGCGAGGCAAGTTGGGGGAGGCAGCAGCGGGGTCGGCAGGCTCGGGCGCCGTCGGGTGCAGCCCGGGCGCTATGGCCATGCCCAGAGGATGCACACCAGGTGCTCGATCAAATGCCAGCACCATATAGGTTGCCCCAAGTGAGCCCAATTTGGTCAGGGTGATGTCTCATTAGAGGGTAGAGATGATGATGGAGTTGGTTTGGCAAAGGGAGAAACTTGCTAGTGCAATTTGGGAGAAATTCAGTTCTAGACTGAAAATACAGAGGATATTTTGGTGGACTAAAAAGATTCCAATGGAGCTAAAATTTTGGACTAAAGGGTTTCTTAGGAAGGACTATAAGGTGGAATAATTGCAGAATTTTTGGAGCTTGAAAAATTGAGGTTGCAGTTGAAACTCAAGAATGGAACAAAATTGAAAAGAGGATGTTACACTCAAAATTTCCAAAATACCAAGTTGGGTTTTTGCATAAAAGTGATCTATAGGCATCACATGACCTCTCATAATTTTTGTGGCATTTTTAAAGAATTATTTAAAATGGTTGTAGTGCAACAGAAGCATTTAAAGTATTGAAAAAGCCTTTAAAAGAATTATCTTGGGCAAAATTTTATTATGAAAATAATTCCTACTGTTATTTAAAATATAATTGAATTGATTTAAGACAACTACTAAATCCCACAATATTTTACAAAAAAAATTCTAAATGGAGGGTAGAATTTTGAAAACAGAAAATAGAAAATACTCTAAAATAAATAAAAGATCTAATATAATTAAAAAAAATATTTCTGGCCAAATTTTACTTAATAAAAATATGGTTAAATTTTTGGGGTGTTACAAACTCTACCCCCTTAAGAAAAATCTCGTCCTCGAGATTTGTTAAGGGCGGACGAATTAAATGCATATCACAACAAACAATATTATGCAGAATGCAAACATAGCAATGCACTTATGACATACGCCCTAAAATACATCGCAAAAATTGCATCAGGAAAATAAGTGCTGGATGCAGCAGCAACCATGCTCATAATCGTCTACGACTCGAAGGTAAGACATACGTGGTCTCGTTGCGAACGATGGGGCCAGGCATCTTGGTGGTTGGATATCGAACTGAGAGTGAGGCTGTGATGTGCTGACTTTGGGGCAAGGCTTCCTTTATAAGCCAGCAGAGTCTTCCATCGCACGCTTGTGGATGGGACTACTCAAGTGTCGGCCACAGGCACACGGTATATGGGCAGGACTGATAGGTTGGGCACCGACTGCCAAAAGGTGTCGGCTGGCTACTGTGCAGGCTTATCGAATAAGATGGACTTGGCTACGGACAGGAAAAGATTTGGACGGTGTGGAAACCTAAGGATATTGACCAGGCTAGGATAGGATTAGCCAATGGTCAGCCTGGCTCTCATACCAAGGCTGTCGGGGCCGTTGTCCGGTACATGATAACCCAGAAATTAACCCCTCATGCCACGAGCCCAGGATTACTGTTACTAGTGGACACGTCCTTGTTACAGATTACCAAGCAATTACAAGGATTGGATACAAGACCATAAAGGTCTAATATGCAACAATGATTCCTAATGAGGATGATGGAAGTGACTCGTGGTTCTCCAACGTCGATGGGGCTCCATTCCCACAGGAACAGCTGACCCGGATAATTCCTATCCCGCGTGGCTGCTATTCTAGGCTTTGCATGGACGTCGTGGTAATACTCCTTGTCGAGATCCTGACCTGGCCAATTAAATAGCCAGGGACAAGCCTGTGAGTACGTTTGAATGTACTCGCAAACATAATGAACAAAAGATATACCGAAGGCATATGATCATGATGAGTTAAATTATATGCATATGTTGAACAAAATTAAAGCAGGGCATGATGAATATTAATACGGTGCTGAAGAATAAATATGAAATGTTAGTGACAATAAATAAAGTTAATGGAGAATCGGGCGAGACAGGACCGCCCGAGAATCCAAAAGAAAATATAAAAGAAATGCCAAACGGGTGTCTAAAAGAGAATTGGACGAGACAGGACCATCCGAGACTCAAGCGACGCCACGAGAGGTCTTGAAAAGAAATGTCAGTCGGGTGTCAAAAAGTGACGCCACGGTCGGTCTTG
Source organism: Elymus sibiricus (assembly GCA_039707655.1). Taxonomy (NCBI): domain Eukaryota; kingdom Viridiplantae; phylum Streptophyta; class Magnoliopsida; order Poales; family Poaceae; genus Elymus; species Elymus sibiricus. The sequence continues at coordinate 430,585,804 of CM077676.1, forward strand.
AAAAGAAATGCCAAACGGGTGTCTAAAAGAGAATCGGACGAGACAGGACCATTCGAGACTCAAGCGACGCCACGAGAGGTCTTGAAAATAAATGAGTGCCCGGGTAGTCTAGCCAGCCCATGAGACACTCAGAAAAAATAAATAAGAGAAACGGGTTAGTCCACGATAATATGCATAGTAACAATAATATTCACAACCATAATATTCATGATAATAAAAATATCCATGACAATAATAATATTCGTATCATAAAAAATTCATGATAATATCAATAGTGGCAATAATCATTCTGCAAAAATAAATCATACTCAATTTAGTTATTTTCCTCCGGAGACCGACACTAAGACCGACACTTGACCAACCCAGACTGTAGTCCTTAACCGCGGACACGGCTATTCGAATAGGTATAACTCTGCAGAGGGTGTACTCTTTACCCACAAGTAAAGGATTTCTTTAGTCAGCACCGAGACGCTGACTAATTCCCATTACGGTCTTTGGGTTGAAAACACACCTAACCCGCACACACCAGCTTAACTCACCAAAGCCAGGAATCACCCAAGGCAGTGATAAAGTAAAACTCTAAGTGGGAAGGCCTCATTCAACAGCCTCCAATAGCATGGGTGTAGGAGATATGCCCTAGAGGCAGTAATAACAGTTACTTTGTATCTCCGAGTTTGTAATGAATGTTTATATTACATGCTATAACTGCAATGATTCTCGAGTCTGCAATAACCACGAGGCTCGGAGGGAAACTCATGTGCACGTGTGTTATAATAAGCGGTAAAATGTATTCCTAGTCTTGCCTCTAAGACTGGCTCAAGTATTGCATGATGATCCTGTTTTCCTGATCATGGGCATGTCTATGCCGGCAATTTTGAGGGCACAATGTTAGTAGAACACTTGTGTTGAATCGACCCAATTGATGTTATGCTATGAGATACATTCATCATGAGTTAATCGTTAATAACACAGAGATAGTTAATGTTTGCATAATTCCTTAGACCATGAGAGTGTCAAGTTTCTTCATGCTTGCTTCATGAACTTTGGGGTTTGTTAAACGTCATCCGTAAATGGGTGGCTATTACGGCGGCTTACGGGTTCATGGAAAAGTATGTCAAGTAACTTGATAGCTCAAGATTGGGATTTGCTCCTCCGACGATGGAGAGATATTCTCGGGCCCTCTCGGTGTTACGGTATCCATCATCGTCTGGCCAGACACTTTGTGATTTGATCACTGGGATGCCGGAACACGGAAACGAGTAAAGAGAACAAAACCGGCAACGAGGTAACTTGCATAGTGGACAAGTTGTTGATCCACGGGGATGCATAAATCTCACCTCGGGTTTTGTAATATATCGTGAAGCAACAGGAATAGCACACGACAACTGGAGGTTCACTCGAATATTCATTCGTGTGGGTATAGGGGTTAATATGGGTGTCCACGGCTCCGATGTTGATCATTGATCGGAAAGTGTTCCGGGTCATGTCTATACTTCACCGAACCTATAGGGTCACACGCTTAAGGGTCATCTATCTGCTGAATACTAGACGGGGAGTCTGAGAGAAAATCACCGAAAAAGTTTCGGACGAAACGGAAACGTTCCGGAGAGAACGCCGGAATAGTTCCGGTGAAACTGAAAAGTTGTTTTAGGGTATTCCATTAAGTCAAATTGGTTCTGGCACATGCCTGGAAATTCTTGGAGGATGCCAGAAGTGTTCTGGAAACTTCTGGGAATTTTCCGGGACAAAAACCGGAAATGTTCCGGAGCAGCCGGAACCGATTTGGTTGCTTTTCGCTGAAGAAACATTGTTCCGAAATTGTTTCGAAATGCGTTCAAAATTATTTTGGTGGGTACTGGAATTGTTCTAGGCACACAGAAATAATTTGGATTTAACGGACGCAGAAAAATGTCTTCGTGAATAGTGAAAGTGCTTTTTGGATATTTTTTGGAAAGCACCTTTTGGGATATTTCCAAAAGGCTTTCTAGATGGACTTGGGAGCCAAGGCACCCCCATGTGGGGGGCGGGGCCCAAGAGTGGCCGGCCAAGCAAGGTGGAGCTCCTTGGAGCTCCACATGGTACCCCTTTTATCTTTATTCTTTTGTGAAAAGGCATAAAGTGGGGGTACTTTGGGGTTTTTTGTATGACACTTTTACCCCTTGGCTATCCTATAAATAGAGGTGAGTGGGCAGCCCCAAATCTCATCCTTGCTCTCATACACATGCCATTTGACTTGTCTGGCTTCTCTCTCCCTCCCAGCGAAATAGTTTCGTAAAGCCGAAAGGCTGTCTGGGTTCAGGCAGGAACTAGCTCTGGACGGCGAAGCCCTGCCGGATAGCTGACACCATATGTGTGCAACCCCGTAGAGAGATTGTAGTTTCGATCTTTTGCCCGAGGGGCTGTTTTCGAGTGTCCTCCCAAAGGGCTGTTCGAGTTACCGTTCGAGTTTCCGGCGTCCTCCTGAAGGGCTGTCCGGGTTACTGTTCGGGTTCCGAGGGTCCTCCCGAAGGGCTTTCCGCGACATCGTCTGGGGGACTGTCCGACTGCCTCCCGATTGGCTGTCCAGAGAGGGAGTACATCCTTGCGGTTGGGAGGTTGTAAATCCTAGCTGCAGGGATCTGCACCGACGATCTACACCGACTCTTCTTCCACTGCGCTCCGAGTCGGTACGGATCAGATCAAACCTTGTATGCATTCTCCATAGTGATCCTGGGCGTGCTCGCTGTACCGAAATTTTTTGTTTTCTGTCGCGTTCCCCGACAGTGGCATCATGAGCCGTGCTATGCATAGATGCAGGTTACGATCTAGAATACATGGAGATGTATGGGTATTGCATAATATAATTTTGGAGTAGATGAGATCTATTGCTGAAAATTATTTATGCGGGTAGCAGAGGAAGTCTGTTACCCGATGTTCTTGTTGCTTCCCTAAAAATTTGCATTTGCTCAATCTCGAGACAGCATGGTGGAATTTCACAAAGTTCTGGCAATCCGCGATCCTGATTGAACAACGAAGTGCTATCAGTTCTTTGGGTTCCACCATAGTCAAAAGAAAGATGAAATTCACAGATGAAAGGGCATTGCAGATATGATCTGCACGAGGGTCATGCGTATGACGAAGTTTAGTATGGGGCTCGAGATTTAATTATCTCGTGTTTCATACACCCCGAGATGTTAATCTAGCGACTTGAATAATCATACTTGATGATAAAACGTTGGTAGCTGCGGTTTAAGTCAAAACCTTAGAAGCCACGTAAAATAAAATTTTGCATAAACCGATTAGAGACGTCTAACATGGTTTTGCAGGATGTGCACGTGATGCGGTATAGCAAAGCTCATATTAATACGATTATGTATGAGATGACTATATGATGTAAATTTGTTAACATGACATGCGTGTCATGATTCGGCATGATGGCTGGAGCCATATGATTGTCACTTTAATGACCTGCGTGTCAACCTTAAGTAATGCACTTATTTTATTAGCTATAGAGATAGCAAATATTATCTAGTGCATCGACAAGGTGGTGGCAATCTTCGCGAAGGTGAACTCCGACGCAAATGCCGAAGACGAAGAAATACTTGACTTCTCCGTCAGAAAGGGCTATACCATATCATGCTATTATGAATTGCCTGAGATGTTTATCCCTTATGATGCACCCTTCTTGATTGCGCGGTAGTCGCTTTTTATTAGGGTGATCTCTCACTTAAAATTATCAAAGTAGTTAGTGTTTACCCAAGTGTAGCACCGTCTGAAATTCGTATCTTTTCGGGGTGCGCCATGTACACATGAGCACAAACGAATTGAGAGGAATGAGGCGGGTGAGGTCAGACCTCGCAGCAAGATCACTTGGTTGTCTTTGACGTTCAGGCAGGAGAGTCCTGAGCTCGGAACACGCCCATCGAAAGATGAACAAGAATCACCTAGAGATGTGATTGGCAAGTTGGCCTACCGATTAAAATTCTCGTCATCAGTGATGTCCGCATCAATGGCGTTGAATTGAAATGTGGATCTTGAATCACTCATAATCAATTTTGAGAGATATTGATTTGAGTGGGAGCGCACTTTATAATAAAATTGTTTATTCACTAGTGCCAAAAAATCATTATAAACAAAGTCTAAGTGAAACTTGTATTTTCTGTTGTAGATCAAATGGCTCGCAACACCGCGTTCAACTTAGGCCCGATGTTAGAAAAAGAGAAGTTAGCTGCGACTAGAAACAACTATGCGGACTGGGTCCGTAACCTGAGGATTGTCCTCAGGGATGCTTAGAAAGACTATGTGCTTGATCAACTTCTAAGTGATTCCATTACGCCAGAAATGGCTCAGGATATTATCCACGTGTTTGACTCACGAAGGGATGATTCCAGTGTTGTTAAAAGTAAAGAACTTATGTTATCTTGCATGGATCCTGTGCTACAGAAACGTTATGAACGACTTAGTGCCTTCGAGATTATCGAGGCACTAAATGTTCTGTATCACAAACAGGATTCAGCTGAAGTTTATGAGATGACTGAAGCCATGGAAGAATGCAATATACATAAGGAATCTCTAGTAAATGAACAAGGTGTCAGACTAGCAAACTATTATGATAGTATGGCTGAAAGGGGAATTAATTTTCCAAAGACACCTGGTAATGATTTGATCCTTACCTCGCTTTATGAAGCGATGCTCAAATCAAATGAGATAGGACTGCAGAATCAGCAAAAGTTGCTGGTGAACAAAACCGCCAGTTTCAAAAGGAAAGGCAAGCCTAAGGGCGGAGCCAAGGCTGAAACTGTGTGTTTTCACTGCAAAGGCACTGGACACTGGAAGAGGAACTGCAAGATATACATGGCAGATAAGAAGAAAGGTATAACTGTTATACGGGTTAATGTCATTGACGTTTTGCTTGCTTGCGAAAATTCTAAGTCTTTGGTATTTGATACCGGATCGGTTGCTCATATTTGCAACTCGATATAGGGACTTCAGAAGGTGCGCAAGTTAGCAAAGAATGAAGTCGTAATGCGCGTCGGGAACGGCGCTGGGATCGCCGCTCAAGCCCTCGGCATTATGCCACTACGTCTCCCTTCAGGATTTATCTTAGAACTGAATAAATGTTATTTTGTTCCGGGATTGTGTAGAAACATTATCTCCGGATCATGTTTAGTACACGATGGGTATTCGTACAAGTCTGAGAACAATGGTTGTTCACTTTATTGTAAGGATATGTTTTATGGATTTGCACCCATTGTTGGGGGCCTTTTCATACTAAATCTTGAATGTGGAAATGATGTCTTTAACGTAAATGCTAAACGCCTTAAGAAGGCTGATACCACCACCACTTTCATGTGGCACTGTCGCCTTGGCCACATCGGAAAGAAATACATGCAAAGACTCCATAAAGATGGAGTTTTACCGTCCTTTGATTTTGAATCATTTGACACATGTGAAGCTTTCTTGATGGGGAAAATGAACAAGACGCCGTTCATGGGTCATCCTAAACGGGCGGGTGAATTATTGGAAATAATACATAGTGATGTATGTGGTCCAATGAACACAGCCGCACGGGGTGGGTATTTCTACTTCGTGACTTTTACTGATGATTTAAGTCGGTATGGCTATATCTACTTAATGAAGCATAAGTCGGAAACCTTTGAAAAGTTCAAAGAATTTCAGAATGAAGTAGAAAATCATCGTGACAAAAAGATTAAGTTTCTGCGGTCTGATCGCGGAGGTGAATATCTTAGTCATGAGTTTGGCCAACATCTGAGTGATCATGGAATCGTTTCACAGCTTACGCCTCCCGGAACTCCACAGCGAAACGGAATTTCGGAACGACGTAACCGAACCTTGTTAGACATGGTAAGGTCGATGATGTCTCTTACAGATCTGCCGATATCTTTTAGGGGTCACGCACTAGAAACTGCCGCTCACACATTAAACAGAGCACCGTCTAAGTCTGTTGAGACGACACCATACGAGTTATGGAACGGGAAGAAACCCGGTTTGTCGCATCTCAGAATTTGGGGTTGTGGGGTATACGTAAAACGTTTACAACCTACCAAACTCAATCCCAGATCAGACAAATGTTACTTTGTAGGTTATCCCAAGGAAACAATTGCGTATTCCTTCTACCACCCGTCCGATAACAAAGTGTTTGTTGCCAGAAATGGACAATTTCTTGAGAAAGAGTTTCTCGCAAAAGAAGTGAGTGGGAGGACAGTACAACTTGATGAGATTATTGAATCTTCGGTGACAGTTGATATGGCTAAGGAACCGGAAGCAATTCCGCTAATTATCCCTACAACCGAGCCGGAAGTTGTCGCATGTGATGCGGAAACTTCAGACCATGTTGTAACTGAACCGCGCAGATCAGGTAGGGCTATCCAGCCACCTGAATGGTTTCATAACGAAATCTTCATTCTTGAAGACGATGAACCTGCGCACTACAAGGAAGCGATGGCGGGGCCGAGCTCAAAGGAATGACACAAGGCCATGAAATACGAGATGGAATCCATGTACGAAAACGAAGTTTGGAACTTGGAGGAACTTCCTGAAGGCGTAAAGCCCATTGGTTGTAAATGGATTTTCAAAAGAAAGACGGACGCAGATGGTAACATTACTATCCACAAAGCTAGACTTGTTGCGAAAGGGTTCACGCAAGTTCCAGGAGTGGACTACGACGAGACTTTCTCGCCCGTAGCTATGCTTAGGTCTGTTCGGATATTACTAGCAATTGCTGCTTATTTCGATTATGAAATATGGCAGATGGACGTGAAAACGGCTTTCCTAAATGGAAACCTCAAAGAGGATGTATACATGATACAGCCAGAAGGTTTTGTCGTTCATAAGGATGCTGGAAAGGTATGCAAACTTCAGAAAGCCATTTATGGTTTGAAGCAAGCGTCAAGGAGCTGGAACATTCGTTTTGATGAAGTGGTCAAACAGTTTGGCTTCATCAGGAATGACGAAGAATCTTGTGTTTACAAGAAGTTTAGTGGGAGCGCAAAAGCATTTCTAATCTTGTATGTGGATGACATATTATTGATTGGAAATGACGTGAATTTTCTTAACGAAATAAAAGACTCATTGAAAAAGAGTTTTTCAATGAAAGACTTAGGCGAAGCGGCATATGTATTGGGCATTAGAATCTATAGAGATAGATCAAGACGCCTAATAGAGCTTAGCCAAAGCAGGTACATTGACAAGTTGTTGAAAAGGTTCAACATGGAGAACTCCAAGAAAGGCCTTCTCCCCATGTCACCTGGCACAGTACTTTGCAAGAATCAGTGTCCTCGGAATCTCGATGAGCGAGTACAAATGAATGATGTTCCATATGCCTCGGCAGTTGGTTCTATTATGTATGCCATGCTATGTACAAGACCGGACGTTTCCTATGCGCTAAGTGTTAGCAGCCGGTACCAAAGTGATCCAGGATTGGAACACTGGGCCGCAGTCAAGGGTATTCTTAAGTACCTCAGAAGGACCAAGGATTTACTCCTTGTGTTCGGAGGTGATGAAGAGCTCATTGTAAATGGTTACACTGATGTAGGCTTCATGATTGACCCAGATGACTTCAAATCTCAATCAGGCTATGTTTTCATATTGAACGGCGGCGCAGTTGATTGGAAAAATTCCAAACAAAAGACAGTAGCGGATTCTACGACGGAGGCGGAATATGTTGCTGCTTCAGAAGACTCCAAGGAGGCGGTATGGATCAAGCAATTTCTTGATGACCTTGGTGTGGTTCAAAGTGCTCTGGACCTGGTGGAGATCTATTGTGATAATAGTGGCGCCGTGGCTCAAGCAAGGGAGCCAAGTTCGCACCATAAGACAAGACATATTGAACACAAATATAAACTCATTCGACATCATGTCGAAGCGGGTTTATTGAAAGTACGCAAAGTTCACACGTATCTGAACGTGTTAGACCCGATGACAAAGCCTCTACCACGAGCAAAGCATGAGCAGCACCGGATTGCCATTGGTGTTAGGGAAGCCATGTAACTAAATTATGACTCTAGTGCAAGTGGGAGTCTATAGGAGATATGCCCTAGAGGCAGTAATAACAGTTACTTTGTATCTCCGAGTTTGTAATGAATGTTTATATTCCATGCTATAACTGCAATGATTCTCGAGTCTGCAATAACCACGAGGCTCGGAGGGAAACTCATGTGCACGTGTGGTATAATAAATGGTAAAATGTATTCCTAGTCTTGCCTCTAAGACTGGCTCAAGTATTGCATGATGATCCTGTTTTCCTGATCATGGGCATGTCTATGCCGGCAATTTTGAGGGCACAATGTTAGTAGAACACTTGTGTTGAATCGACCCAATTGATGTTATGCTATGAGATACATTCATCATGAGTTAATCGTTAATAACACAGAGATAGTTAATGTTTGCATAATTCCTTAGACCATGAGAGTGTCAAGTTTCTTCATGCTTGCTTCATGAACTTTGGGGTTTGTTAAACGTCATCCGTAAATGGGTGGCTATTACGGCGGCTTACGGGTTCATGGAAAAGTATGTCAAGTAACTTGATAGCTCAAGATTGGGATTTGCTCCTCCGACGATGGAGAGATATTCTCGGGCCCTCTCGGTGTTACGGTATCCATCATCGTCTGGCCAGACACTTTGTGATTTGATCACTGGGATGCCGGAACACGGAAACGAGTAAAGAGAACAAAACCGGCAACGAGGTAACTTGCATAGTGGACAAGTTGTTGATCCACGGGGATGCATAAATCTCACCTCGGGTTTTGTAATATATCGTGAAGCAACAGGAATAGCACACGACAACTGGAGGTTCACTCGAATATTCATTCGTGTGGGTATAGGGGTTAATATGGGTGTCCACGGCTCCGATGTTGATCATTGATCGGAAAGTGTTCCGGGTCATGTCTATACTTCACCGAACCTATAGGGTCACACGCTTAAGGGTCATCTATCTGCTGAATACTAGACGGGGAGTCTGAGAGAAAATCACCGAAAAAGTTTCGGACAAAACGGAAACGTTCCGGAGAGAACACCGGAATAGTTCCGGTGAAACTGAAAAGTTGTTTCAGGGTATTCCATTAAGTCAAATTGGTTCTGGCACACGCCTGGAAATTCTTGGAGGATGCCAGAAGTGTTCTGGAAACTTCTGTGAATTTTCCGGGACAAAAACCGGAAATGTTCCGGAGCAGCCGGAACCGATTTGGTTGCTTTTCGCTGAAGAAACATTGTTCTGAAATTGTTTCGGAATGCGTTCAAAATTATTTTGGTGGGTACTAGAATTGTTCTAGGCACACAGAAATAATTTGGGATTTAACGGACGCAGAAAAATGTCTTCGTCGATAGTGAAAGTGCTTTTTGGATATTTTTTGGAAAGCACCTTTTGGGATATTTCCAAAAGGCTTTCTGGAAGGACTTGGGAGCCAAGGCACCCCCATGTGGGGGGGGGCCAAGAGTGGCCGGCCAAGCAAGGTGGAGCTCCTTGGAGCTCCACATGGCACCCCTTTTATCTTTATTCTTTTGTGAAAAGGCATAAAGTGGGGGTACTTTGGGGTTTTTTGTATGACACTTTTACCCCTTGGCTATCCTATAAATAGAGGTGAGTGGGCAGCCCCAAATCTCATCCTTGCTCTCATACACATGCCATTTGACTTGTTTGGCTGCTCTCTCCCTCCCAGCGAAATAGTTTCGTAGAGCCGAAAGGCTGTCTGGGTTCCGGCAGGAACTAGCTCTGGACGGCGAAGCCTTGCCGGATAGCTGACACCGTATGTGTGCAACCCCATAGAGAGATTGTAGTTTCGATCTTTTGCCCGAGGGGCTGTTTTTGAGTGTCCTCCCGAAGGGCTGTTCGAGTTACCGTTCGAGTTTCCGGCGTCCTCCCGAAGGGCTGTCCGGGTTACTGTTCGGGTTCCGAGGGTCCTCCCGAAGGGCTGTCCGCGACATCGTCCAGGGGACTGTCCGACCGCCTCCCGAAGGGCTATCCGGAGAGGGAGTACATCCTTGCGGTTGGGAGGTTGTAAATCCTAGCTACAGGGATCTGCACCGATGATCTACACCGACTCTTCTTCCGCTGTGCTCCGAGTCGATACGGATCAGATCAAACCTTGTATGCATTCTCCATAGTGATCCTGGGCGTGCTCGCTGTACCGAAATTTTTTGTTTTCTATCGCGTTCCCCTACAATGGGAGCACAATATTTATATCGGCGCGCAAACAGGGGTGCGACCCCTCTCCGACTACAATCGGAGACACCCATGCCCCCGGACCAAGTGGCATGCCTACCAGTGGTCAATGGTATCTTCCACTATGGCCTCTCTGTACGGTGTGTGCAGGAAAGGGAATAACAACTTACTGAACCATACCCTACCTGTGGCAGGGACAAGTGGCAGCACGGATCAAGTATGGGGGTTACCAGAACAAGACTCGATCTACGGTCGACTCAAGAGGCTTAAGTTTTCCTGCAGTGGTTAGCACAATAAAGTGTTCTTTCAATAGTAACACCAAAACAGGGCCACAGCCCTTGCATGTCCCAACATGCATAACCAACAAGGCATGATCACGCTCCGACGTGATCACACTTCTGCCGGTAACGGTATTTCTCTTATACCTGCTCCAGCAAGTTAGTCATGACAAGCACACGTTTCACGGTAGGAGGAAACATGCCCACTCTACATGCATGCAAATTTTGTTTGAATTCAACCTATGCATAATACAATTATTTCTAGCAAATTTTTAACCATGCAATCACCATATCAAGTGTTCAAGATGCTTGCCTTGATCATGCAGAAATATTAGGTGCACTCCAAAAGTTTTGAAAATTCGCTTCCCTCCATTATTCCTATTTTCAAAAATATTGCAATTACCACATAAAGTAAAACAGTGCTAAAAAGTTGTTTGGAAAATTTTACAATAAATCTTAAAATAAACTAGATGAAAATGATGAATTACAGAAAAAGAATCAATTTATTTGGAGTTCATATGATTTACTTAGAGAATTTCTAAGATGAAATAAATAAAGAATTGGACTTATTTAATAAATCCAGCAGAGTTAAACTTATCAAAAATGTTCACCCTAGCTAGTTTAATAGAGATTGATTTTATGAGCATGTATAAATATGAATTATTAGATTTGGATTTGAAATGGACACGGTGGAAATATTTGAAATCTACTGGAATTTGAAAAAAAGAAAGAGGCAGAAGTGCGCCCTGAGCGCAGCATATTCGGACGGCGTCACTGGGCCGAGCCCAGCTCTTTAGCCCGCGCGGGACGGCGGCGTCGAAGGCGTACTCACTGGAGTACGTTTCCCCCGCAGAGAAAACGGACCCGCAGAGACGCGCTTCTGGAGAGGTGGGTGACTCACCGACGGGTGGGTCCCACCTGTCGGGTTCGTCTTCTCCCTCGCGCGCACCTGGACAGAAACAGGGGAGAATTCCGACGACGATTGCCGGCGCTGTAGGGCATATCTAGCGACGCTCGGCACATGTATGGGTTCAGGGGGAAGTACCGCATCCGTGGGTGGTGGAGGTAGTCGTTGAGGGGTTCAGAATTGAGCAGGGCTTCGGGTGAGGCGGAAGGTGGTTACGGTGGGGAAACAGAGGGTCCTCCTCGGCCGCGGGGAAGGAGAGAGGGGATGAGGGGAGGCACTGTAGTGGCACTAGGGTCTCTCTGGTGTGGAGATTTGCTGCGAGTAGCAGCTGGGTTGCTCAAATTTTGGAGGAGGCCCGCTGCGGCAATGGCGGCCGTAGGAGTAGAAAATGGCACGAGAGCTCAAATCCTTCTGGAGGGAGGCTACTGGGTGATGTTGGAGAAGCGTTGTGAGCTTGGATGAGCCCGGGGAGGCCAATTTATAGGCGGGTGATGTCGGTTCCGTGGCTTCCCGAGAAAGCCATGGTGGCGGCGGCCATTTATGGCATAGGAGGACGGTGGCGAGGCCATTGGGCAGGTGAGGCGGTCGGCGGGGAGGTAGTTGAGGTCGGCGGAGAGGGCGGTGGTCAGAAGTTATCGCCTATGTGAGCTGGCTGGATCAGAGGGCTCCGACGGCTTGGGCGGCGCCGTCCCGAGCTGACTGCAGCGGCGGCCATTCATGGCGAATAGTGGTCGGCGGCGAGGTGGTTTTAGGGCGGCTGGCCTCGGCCAGTAGGCATTTAGAGCTAGGGTGCGCTGGCTGGCTCGGGAGCAGGCCAGGTGGCTTGGACGGTGAGTGACAGCGACGGGCGCATGTCGGCTGCGGCGCTGGACGGTGGAGGGCGGCGCCAGGGGGAGAGCTCCGGTGCGGGGGAGACGCGGGGAAGGCTGTGACCGGCGTAAGTGGCTAGCAAGGGAGCGAGGCAAGCTGGGGGAGGCAGCAGCGGGGTCGGCAGGCTCGGGCGCCGTCGGGTGCAGCCCGGGCGCTATGGCCAAGCCCAGAGGACGCACACCAGGTGCTCGATCAAATGCCAGCACCACATAGGTTGCCCATGTGAGCCCAATTTGGTCAGGGTGGTGTCTCATTAGAGGGTAGAGATGATGATGGAGTTGGTTTGGCAAAGGGAGATACTTGCTAGTGCAATTTGGGAGAAATTCAGTTCTGGACTGAAAATACAGAGGATATTTTGGTGGACTAAAAAGATTCCAATGGAGCTAAAATTTTGGACTAAAGGGTTTCTTAGGAAGGACTATAAGGTGGAATAATTGCAGAATTTTTGGAGCAAGAAAAATTGAGGTTGCAGTTGAAACTCAAGAATGGCACAGGATTGAAAAGAGGATGTTACACTCAAATTTTCCAAAATACCAAATTGGGTTTTTGCATAAAAGTGATCTATAGGCATCACATGACCTCTCATAATTTTTGTGGCATTTTTAAAGAATTATTTAAAATGGTTGTAGTGCAACAGAAGCATTTAAAGTATTGAAAAAACCTTTAAAAGAATTATCTTGGGCAAAATTTTATTATGAAAATAATTCCTACTGTTATTTAAAATATAATTGAATTGATTTAAGACAACTACTAAATCCCACAATATTTTACAAAATTTTTTTCTAAATGGAGGGTAGAATTTTGAAAACAGAAATTAGAAAATACTCTAAAATAAATAAAAGATCTAATATAATTAAAAAAAATATTTCTGGCCAAATTTTACTTAATAAAAATGTGGTTAAATTTTTGGGGTGTTACACAATAGCTGATTATGACATGGATATACCCCTGGCAAGGCTAATGTGATGGCCGATGCTTTGAGTCGCAAGTCTTATTGCAACAACCTCACTGTTCAGCAAGCACAACCCCATCTTTATGAAGAACTTCGCAAGTTGAACCTCCACACTGTTCTTCAGGGTTATGTCAGTACCTTGGTTGTTCAACCGGACCTCGATTGCAACATCAAGACGAGGCAGAAATATGACTCTGAAGTTGAGAAGATTAAGAATTACCTCTCCAAGGGAAATTCTTCGTTCTTCCATGTTGATGATGATGGTGTCTTGTTCTTCAAAGGCCGCCTAGTGGTCCCCAGAAAGCATAATCTGGACTCTCGTTCGGATGTCATGAAAGAAGCTCATGATACACCTCTTTCACTTCACCCTGGTAGTACCAAGATGTACCAAAACATTCGTCAACGATACTGGTGGCCTGATATGAAGCATGACATTGCTCGTTATGTGGCTGAGTGTGACATTTGCTGTCGCATCAAAGCAGAACATCAAAGGCCTGCTGGAACTCTGCAACCACTTACTATTCCTGAATGGAAATGGGACAAAGTCGAAATGGATTTCATTACTGGTTTTCCCAGATCGCAGAAGGGTCATGATGCTGTCTTTGTCGTCATTGACCGATTCTCAAAGGTTGCTCACTTTCTGCCAGTCAAGGAGACAATCACTGCTAGTCAGTTAGCAGACTTATATATTTCCAGAATCGTGTCACTTCACGGTATTCCGTTGGAGATCAGTTCAGATCATAACAGCCACTTTACCTCAAGATTTCGGAACAGTTTCCAAGAAGCTATGGGAACTCATCTGTCCTTCAGCACCGCTTTTCACCCCCAGTCCCAGGGACAAGTTGAATGAGCCAATCAAGTGCTTGAAGATATACTTCGAGCTTCTGTCATCTCATTCGGTAAGAAATGGGAGGAATCTCTCCCGTATGCCGAATTCTCTTACAACAATAGCTATCAAGCTAGTCTGAAGATGGCACCATTCGAAGTTCTCTATGGACGTAAGTGCCGAACCCCTCTGAATTGGTCAGAAACTGGGGAACGGTCACTCGTTGGACCGGACATTATTCAACAAGCGGAAGAACAAGTCCGCATTGTCCGTGAACATTTGAAAGCTACTCAGTCTCGTTAGAAGAGCAATTATGACCGCAAACACCAGGTAATGGTCTATCAACCTGGCGAACGAGCTTACCTTCGTGTCACTCCGATGAAGGGCACTCACCGATTTGGGATCAAGGGCAAGTTAGCTCCTCGCTACATTGGCTTGTTCGGTATTCTCACAAGACGAGGAGAAGTGGCCTATCAATTGGAATTGCCGCCGAACCTTTCTCAAGTTCATGATGTCTTTCATGTGTCACAACTCTGTCGCTGCTTCAAGGATCCTATCCGAGCAGTGGATCATGAAATGCTTGAGCTGCAAGAGGATCTTTCTTATCAAGAGTATCCGATCCGCATTCTTGATCAAGCTGAACGTCGAACCCGTCAGAAGGCAATCAAGTGCCTTAAAGTTCAGTGGTCAAACCATTCTGAAGATGAAGCCACGTGGGAACGCGAAGATCGTCTTCGTGAAGAGTATCCCATGTAATTCTCGGGACGAGAATTTCTTTTAGAGGAGAATTGTAACACCCCATGAAATTAAGCTACAGTAATCACATTTTGATAATGCCTAGTCAGCATGTTTAATAGTGCTTGATCATCATTTGCATCATATCTCATTTCAAACTCCTATTCAAATTGAAATTCAAATTTAAAGTGAAAATAAAAGTTGTTCCAAATTGGAAACTAAAATGTTCATTCAATAGCAAATAATCCATAACTAATTATGTTAAGAAAAACAACATCACCGAAATTACCAAGATGACTCTAAGATCATCAAAACAGTACAAAACAGCAACATTTAATCCATTTTTTATTTAATTAAAATTCAAGTGAAATCGTTTAGACTCCAAACCTTTTTGTGGCAGTGGTAAATAATGCCTAGTATTTATGGAGCCAAGTCTCACCTTTTACAAAATTCTTTCGGAGCAAAGAGAAAATGCAAACAGAAAAGGAAAAATCAAAACAGAAAAAGAAAAAGCAAAAAGGCTAAAACCTACTGTGCACTAAAGCCTACGGGCTACAGTGCAGCTCAGCCCATCGGGCGAGGCCTTTCCCTAACCTACTGTGCACTAAAGCCTATGGGCTACAGCCGCGCCTGCTCGCCGACCGCGTCGCTACAGGGCCCCCTGGGGGATAAGGACGCCACCGCGGATGCCCTAGCCACCCCCAGATCTTTTCCTCCCTCTCCCTCTCGCTCGTTCGCTCTCTCTCTCTCTCTCGCCCGAGAGCTCCTCTCGTCGCCGCCGTCGATCCCGTGGCCACCGAGCTCCTCCCGCCGCCTCTCCGAGTCCAATCGCTCTGCCTCCGTCCGCTGCTTCGTCCGCGCCAACGAACCCAAGCCGGGAGCCACCGCAGCGACCTCCCCGAGCTCCTCTTCATCCTACGGCCACCGTTGCCTCGCCGTCGATTTCGTCGCCGTCGAGCCATCCCCGCGCCCACGTTGCTCACCTGCAGGCTCACGGTGAGCCCGCGCTTCTTTCCCCTCTCTCTGCGCTGCCGCTAGACGCCCGTAGCCGCCGCTGCCATCGTCGCCCGAAGCTTGCTCCGCCGCGCAGCTCGCCGCTGTCGCCGTAGTCATTGTCATTTTAGCCCGTCTCCGGCCGGGCCAGTACCACCACGAGATGCGCCGCTCCGCGCTCGTTCGATCCCGCCGCTCCGCGCTCGATTTGGTGGCCGGAGGACGAATCCCGACCACCTCCCGAGCCGCACCGCCGCAAAATTGGTCGCCGGAGCAACTCCGGCGACGTCGCCGACGACGTCCGACATGGCCGGCCCCTGTGACGCTGACCAGCGGGCCCCACTGGGCCCGGTTGACCTGTTGACATGGTCAACCGTTGACTGGGCTGGCCCCGTGTCACTGACATGTGGGTCCCGACAAATTAAAATGATTTTGTAAATAAATAAAACGTTAATTAATTTGTTAATTAAATTTATTAGTTAATTAGTCACTGACTAATGGGTCCCACCTGTTAATTAACTTAATTAATTAAATTAACTACTGTTAAGTCTAAACAGTCACTGACCAGTGGGTCCCACTGGTCTGGTTTGAGTCTGTTCAGTCGGTTTGACCTGCTGACGTCATAATGACGTTCTGCTACGTCGTCAACTACTATTTCGGATAATTCGAATTTAATAATTAAATTAATTCCAGAAAATGATTAAAACTTTGAAAAATCATATAAAATAAACCGTAACTCGGATGAAAATAATTTATATATGAAAAATGATCAGAAAAATATGAAGACTCCGAATATGTGGTCAAAATGCTTGACCATCACTCCTATCTAGATGAACATGGAACTTTTTGCCCGAATTCGATAGATGAATAGTGCATAACCTTAATAAAATAATTCCAGATAAATTCCTAAATTATCTAAAACAATTAGATAGGCAATATACCACACCTGCATAACATTTAGGCATGTCATGCATCGCTGTTGCATTGTTGCCGTGTATTTATTGTTTCTTCCCCCTCCTTCTCCCCCGATAGATGTCGTGACCGCCGCCGACACAGCTGAGTACGACTATGCTCTAGACGAGCAGCCTTCAGATGACCAGCCCCTTTTAGCAGAGCTTCCAGGCAAGCAAAACCTTCTTGATCATGCAGATATCGCCCACTCTCTCTCTCTCTTATGCTTGCATTAGAGTTGCTTCTGTTGTTATTCCGATAGCACCTATTCTGATGCATAGCCTGATTTTGTCGCCTGATGTTTATCCCTACCTGTTGTCCCACGATGCTTAGTTTGCTATGCTATGTTTCATCTGTGGCCCTTCACCCTTGTTGGTTTGCCATGCTTGTTATCGGGCCGTGATCACTCTGAGCGATGATCACGGGAATGTTTACATATTGCAATACTTAAACTGTTAAAGTCGGGCTGGCCGCAAGGGTGCACGCGAGAGAATAACATTAAAGACGGGTCGGCTCCAAGAGCACCCGCGCGACATGTTTTACCAAGTTGGAGCGACAGGAACCCTGTTCGTCTCTGCGAGTTACTAAATACGCCTAACGGATTTGGGTATTTGATCTGAGTAGGCCGTTGGCCTTATACGCACTACCACCACGTGGGATAATGGTTTAATGGGGGCCCTCTACATCGTATGTATCAGCCGAAAGCTCTTCAGACGTCACAGCTCAGAGATCCGGGCTGATCATTGGGTTGGGCTGGTTACGTCACTGGTGTATTCAGTGTCGCGCCTGGGCCCCGACCAGCCACGTAACGTGCAGGAGTGCGAAGGGCGATGGCTCAAGACCCCTTCACGCTTAGGATTTAGACCGGCGTGCTGACCTCTCTGCTGAGCCTAGGTAGGACTGCGTCGTGTTGATCACCCGAGGCCGGGCATTACCCAGCAAGTGTGTCCGGCCAGATGTGATCGAGTGTGTTAGGTAACAGTAGTGCACCCCTGCAGGGAAGTTATCTATTCGAATAGCCGTGTCCACGGTAACTGGACGCTCGGAGTTGTATCCTGATCTGCTACAACTACAACTGGATACTGATACAATAATAAACTGTTACTACTGCTCTCAGGATCACTTTCTCGCAGGGTAGTCGAGGAAGGATCTCAGGGCATTACTAAAATATAACTGTTATTATGTGTTACTATACTCTACTCTCTTCTGATGCTGCAAGATTGCTTCAAGATGCTAGTCTTCGATAGGCTAGGCCTCTCCCCCTCTATTCTGGCATTTTGCAGTTCAGTCCAAAGATATAGCCCCATTCCTTTGATACCGATGCATAATTAGTATAGTTCTGATGTCAGTCTTGCGAGTACTTTGGATGAGTACTCACGGTTGCTTTGCTATCTTTTTCCCCATACCCGCTTGACGAAATTAGTCGATGGAGTCCCGGAGCCAGTCGCCACCGCAGGAGACTACTACCAGGAGAGCCCCGGAGGCACGTACTACTAGGTTGAGCCAGCCGACCAGGAGTAGTTCGGAGGCCCTAGGCAGCAGGCCTTCACCTTTTCGATCAGTGTCGCTGTTTGTGCTAGCCTTCTTAAGGCAAACTTGTCTAACTATGTCTGTACTCAGATATTATTTGTGTGTATGACTTATGTATTCGGGTCCTCGTGACCCCTGGTTTGTAATATGAAGATTTATGTTTAAATTTGAGTTTAGAGTTGTGTTGTGATATCTTCCCGTGAGTCTCTGATCTCGAGCGTGCATGTTTGTGTGTATGATTAGTGCATGGTCGAGCAGAGGGCGTCACAGTGCAGCACAATGCTGCCGAATGCGAAGAGTTGTCCGGGGACGAAGATGTCCCCGCTGCGGATTCCATTGCTGATGAGAAGGCGAGCCATTGATCCATGGTGACCCACAGCGGAACTCTCAATGAAAGCACCAATGTCGGTACCAAAACCGGCAGATCTCGGGTAGGGGATCCGAACTGTGGGTCTAGGAATCAATGGGTAACAGAGAACGTAGAGACGGCGATTTACCCAGGTTTGGGCCCTCTCGAAGAGGTAATACCCTACGTCCTGCTAGATTGTATTGATGTGATTGTATGAAGGTTACAGAGTTGATCTACCTCGAGATCGGATGGGCTAAACCCTAGGCAATGGATATGATGATCCTCTACGGACTAAGCCTTCTGGTTTATATAGACACCAGAAGGTCCTAGGGTTACATATGGTCGGTTACCATCAGGGGATAAACATGCCGGTCACGCCAATTATTCCTTGGAGGAGACGCCAAGTCTTCGGAGGTTTCCTTCTGATACACGGGGTCGCCCACAATCAGACCTTCCATCGATGAGTAGAGAGCGGCCCACCAGCCCGGCCTACGAGAGATAGGCCGGCAGCCCGAGTACCCCCTAGTCCGGGACACCCTCACACATGCACCGTGGTACAACAGAGAAACGTTGCAAACTAGATACACCGCCGCAAACTTGGTGGCGACAAGCTGATCTTTTCCTAATGCCTCCCAAATCTAACCTATTTTGTGATATTGTGTGAGGCACATGTGTAGTTTATATTTCCTCCACACACAATCATAACAAGATAATAATTGCGGGAAATTGTTTTGAGGAGTAGTGGAGTACTTTTCATGGTGGCTAGCTCTCTTGAGGTACATCCCCCATATCTTTCTTTAGTCTGGCTACAAGAACACATTATATAAACCACGATGGATATGAGCTATTCTGGCTAGCTTGTCGCTATAAATCGTGGTAGATGGGAGTTGTTTTGGCTAGTTGGCATCTATAAACTATGGTGGATGAGAACTATATATATGCACGCACACCGAAGGTGGTTCAGAAGAAATAAAGGGGACAATAATTCATCGACAAGGAGGATGGTGTGTACCATTGTAGATGGGTTCTTAGCTTGCTATACTCAACATTTGGGAAAGACATATAATCAACCAATGGATTACTCACACCTCGTCATCTGCCTCGTTCAGGTGACACACGTCTCATGGGTCCCCGCGCACTTTTCTTCCTCAACCTCATCCTCCGGCTAGTGTCATGGATAAAATCGGGTGGTTATGCTCGGGTGGAGACGCACAATGACTCATCCCCTAATCCGCCCTCGTCCCGAGTGCCCCTCCTCCCCCAGCCCACATAGAGATCGTCCCATGGACCAACTCATAGGTGGAGTCCCAGCTGGACCCCCTGAGCTCCATGGACTTATGTCATGTGTGTGATCTCCAATCCGTTCCAACTGAGAGTTTTGCTGCAGAGATAGGCGGCGCAATAGAAAAATCGTATGTGACTGCCACATGGTCCATGTTGTAATGGGTGACCGCAACAAGGTCCATGTTGCAATGGGTGACCAAAGGCCCACACCAAGCAAGATGTAGGTTGCCGCAACATGATCCATGTTGTAATGGGTGACCACAACACGGTCCATTTTGTAGTGGGTGACCAAAGACTGAAAGACCCCCGCATTACATGGCGACCGCACGAGCGCAAGACGACTCATGTTGCAAAGTCCCAAGCGCAACATGGTCCATGTTGCAAATGGTTGCAGCTCACGCGACGGAAATCGGACGACTGTCATGCATACCATCCAACGGCTTCAGAGGCGGCCGATGTGTTTCTTTTATCACCCGGCCGAAGCGTAGCACCGTCCTTAATATTTTAAAGAAAACATATGGAAAAACTGAGAATATAAATTATAAGACCCCAAATAGAAGAATGTGGTTGACATATCTGGGACCAGCTTCAACATTTTACTTGCAGTACTTCACGGATATTAAACGAAAGATAAAATATACAAAAAAAATTGATCTTTCAGAACTCAACATAACGCTTCATTCACACTGCACTATCATGAAGGAGGATAAGGACCAGAGTTGGTCATGGGGGTGCTGACATCATCTTTCTATACAATGCAACGCGGTGGACATAATCAGACTCACCCATCATAGTTCATAAGTCATAAATCTTGAGGTTGGTTGTGGCCGGCAGAGGCTGAACCAAGTCAGGGTGCGGAACGTTTTGGTGTCCAACACATCCATCTCCTTGTTGGTTTCCAGGTTGAACATCTTGCAGGGATGGTAGGCAAAGTCGTAACCTAGGGAGAGGGGGGTCTTCTCTACCTTGCTGTGAGGCACTGATGACATGGAGGCTAGGGATGGAGCTCTTGCATGGCCGCTGATGACATGGATGACGTCGTGGTCCCTGATGTCCTGCAAGTGCACAGCGCTTAGTTGTAGCCTTTTCAAAGTAAGAGTATTGATCCCACAGGGAGCATAGGAATCAATATTTTGTCTCTTGAAGGATTTAAATAGCTATGCTTATAAGTTGAGAGAAATCCAAAGCGGTGATGATATGGTGCAATGATGTAGCGAGCGTAAAAGTAAAGTACTTAAATGAAATGTAGTAACCAGGACTTTAAACAAGGATGAAGAAATCAATAGGTGTTCCCAGGAAGCCTGCATTCCCCACTAGCGTGCATCTACAGTGGTGCCTAAACACAATGCCACGTCGGATTCCTAAGCCACTTCGCATATTTCTATGTGTGGGTAGTTCCGGTACAAATGATTAAGGGGGAAAAGGTCCCCGTGGACACAGCCTATAAGTGGTCTCTGTTTTACCCCCTGCTGCAATGATCCGGGACGAAGGGGTATAGGCCTTGTCACGTACTGATGTCTACTACACAACTTATTCTTGTGGACTCGTGTTGGGCCTCCAAGCGCAGAGTTTTGTAGGACAGGAGCAATTTTCTCTCAAGTGGATGACCTAAGGTTTATCAATCCATGGGAGGTGTAGGTTGAAGATGGTATCTCTCAAACAACCCTGCAACCAAATACAAGAAATCTCTTGTGTCCCCAACACACCCAATACAATGGTAAATTGTATAGGTGTACTAGTTCGGTGAAGAGATGATGATAAAAGTGTAGTATGGATAGTAGATATAGGTTCTTGTAATCTGAAAATATAAAAACAGCAAGGTAGCAAGTAACAAAAGTGAGCACAAATGGTATTGCAATGCTTAAAAAACAAGGCCTAGGGTTCATACTTTCGCTAGTGCAATCTCTCAACAATGTTAATATAATTGAATCATATAACCATCCCTCAATGTGCAATGAAGAATCACTCCCAAGTTCCTATTAGCGGAGAACATAAGATAGAAAATGTTTGTAGGGTACGAAACCACCTCAAAGTTATTCTTTCCGATCGATCTATTGAGCTATTCCTATAAGTGTCACAAACAGCCCTAGAGTTTGTACTAAAATAACACCATATGATACACATCAACCAACTCTAATGTCACCTAGATACTCCAATGTCACCACAAGTATCCGTGAGTTGATTATACGATATGCATCAAACAACTTTATAATCATAGTATTCAATCCACACAAAGAACTCAAAGGAGCACCCCAAAGTTTCTATCGGAGAAAAGATAATGAAAACATGCATCAACCCTATGCATAGATTACCCCAATGTCACCACGGGAATCCGCGAGTTGAGTTCCAAAACATATATCAAGTGAGTCAATATAATACCCCATTGTCACCACGGGTATTCATATGCAAGACATACATCATGTGTTCTCAAATCTGAAATATTCAATGCAACAATAACGAAACCTCAAAGGGAAAAGATTCGATTCATCACAACAAGGATAGAGAGGGAAGAAAAACCATATGATCCAACTATATTAACAAAGCTCGCGATACATCAAGATCGTGCCAAATCAAGAACACGAGAGAGATATTAAACACATAGCTACTGGTACAAACCCTCAGCCCCGAGGGTGAACTACTCCCTCCTCGTCATGGAGACCGCCGGGATGATGAACCCCCAGCCCGCGTGTGGGCCCCGCAAACGCACCGGTCAGCCGCACCAGGGTGTTGACTCCGGGCCCGCGAGATTCAAGTGGAGGCGCACTCCCCAGAATACGTTTTCATATTTCGAAAGCGTACTCTAGTGCAGGTTCAGTAAGAAATGTGTTTTCTCTGTTCTGAAAGCGTATTTCAGCGAAGTGCGCTTTCTGTTTCCAGCCGCCGGCCGAAACCTTTAAATTGCGGGCATTCGTCCGTTAACGGCAAAAATGAACACATTTTTATTCGATTTCTGACTAACGAATGAACGGCCGTATCTCCGCAACCATAACTCCGATTCAGGTGATTCAAAAGCCTACGTTCTCTATTCATCGAGCCCGTTATGGTAGTACCATTTTCATGATGTTTTCACGCCGTGAAAATGACCATTTTTCCCTTGCCCCCTGATCAGCTCCGCCGAGAGAGAAATGTTTCCGGCAAATTTTCCACGAGCTTCTCGCAATTCTTCCCGATGAATCCTTCATCCCTAGGCAAGCCAAAACAGCCACTTGCATGATGGCATTGGAATAGCCATGGTTTTCACTTGAATGTTTGAATAATTGTTTGCTCATTTAATTATTTTGTAAATGCTATGTATATGCTTGTGGATTCATGCTCATCCCTATGCCATGTTCATGTGCATCCATATATTTACTTGCTAGTAGTATTATTCTCATGTTTCATTCTTGTATTCAGTTCATATGCTAGTGATCATGATATGCTCACATGAATAGTTATGGTTTGTTATGCAAATACCTGTGATATTCATGATCATCTCTATGCCATGCTCATTTACATCCCGTGGACTAAATGATTTATTGTTGTTGATGTTATGATAAATGGTTATATTGCACATCCATGCTTATGTTGACATCATGCTCATATGCACTATTATTTCATCATGTTATTTTGTTATGGCTCAGCTCATCGCCATTCAAGTTGAACCTGGCATTAATCGAACTTGAACACATCTATTGGCTGAGTCATGGTGCCACCGAATCGAGCTCACCAGTGCAGTCACACTTGCCTGGATGGGGAGGCCCTAATTCGGTCTATCTTCATGCCTCTCGCCGGTGCCTCCAACTAGGGAAGGTTATGTGCGTGCGCTACCCTGATCAGGTAGGCGGCCATAAGCCTTGTGTGCCCAAGTTGTATCGTACCATTGTCCCCGTTTGGGACCGCTTGTTTTGTTTTGCCACAACGGTGGCCGGCCACGAAGGTGGCAGGATGTCAAGAGTTGGCATCGGGGCCACCGATGACATAGCCCAAAGGGGAGTTTGTCAGAGTGGCCGGGAAAGTGTCATGCAATAGATTGGTTTTGTCGGAATGTCGTTGGTCCACCCGAATGGGAGCACGAGGCCATGAGTTCCGTGGTATGGGTATAGTGTACTAACCTCTGCAGAGTGTATAATCTATCGATAGCCTCATCCTCGGTCATGTACACAGTTCGTAGCAGGTCACACTGTGGGTCAACAGAAATAATAAACCTGCACACTAAAAGCAACAAGATGGTGATACGTCTCCAACGTATCTATAATTTTTTATTGTTCCATGCTATTATAGTATCAATCTTGGATGTTTTTATGTGCAATTATATGCAATTATATATCATTTTTTGGGACTAACCTATTAACCCAGTGCCTAGTGCCAATTGCTGTTTTCTGCTTGTTTTTGGCTTTTCAGAGAAACAGTACCAAATGAAGTCCAAATGCCACGAAACTTTTTGGAGATTTTTTCTGGACAAAAGAAACTTGGGAAGCTTCGGGAGGAGGCCAGAAGCCTCACGGAGGCTTCACAAGGCACTAGGGCGCGCCCCAAGGGGGGCGCCGTGGTACCTTGTGGGGCCCACGTGACTCCGTTTGACCTAATTCCACTTCTATAAATTCACAAATATTGGGAAACCCCCAGAGAGCCAGAAGAAAAAATGTTTCCGCTGCCGCAAGCCTCTGTTATTCTGCGATCCCATTTGGAGGCCTTTTCCGGTACTCTGCCAGAGGGGGAATCGATCACGGAGGGCTTCTACATCAACCTTGCTGCCCTTCCGATGATGTGTGAGTAGTTTACCACAGACCTACGGGTCCATAGCTAGTAGCTAGATGGCTTCTTCTCTCTCTTTGATCTTCAATACAATGTTCTCCTCGATGTTCTTGGAGTTCTATCCGATGTAATCTTTCTTTAGCGGTGTGTTTGTTGGGGTCCGATGAATTGTGAGTTTATGATCAGATTATTCATGAGAAATATTTGAGTCTTCTCTGAACTCTTTTATGCATGATTGTTATAGCTTTGTATTTCTCTCCGATCTATCAGTTTAGTTTGGCCTACTAGATTGATTTATCTTGCAATGGGAGAGGTGCTTTGTGATGGGTTCAATCTTGCGGTGCTCAATCCCAGTGACAGAAAGGGACATGACACGTATTTGTATTGTTGCCATTAAGGATAAAAAGATGGGGTTTATTCATATTGCTTGAATTTGCTTCTCTACATCATGTCATCTTGCTTTAGGCGTTACTCTGTTTCATACTTAATACCCTAGATGCATGCTGGATAGCGGTCGATGGGTGGAGTAATAGTAGTAGTTGCAAGCAGGAGTCGGTCTACTTGTCTCAGACGTGGTGCCTATATACATGATCATTGCCATGAATCCATCATCATTATTTGCTTTTCTATCAATTGCCCAATAGTAATTTGTTTGCCCACCGTATGTTTATGTGATCAAGAGAGAAGCCTCTAGTGAAAACTATGGTCCCCGGGTCTATCTTTATTATATAAAAAACCTAAAAATACCTTGCTGCAATTTATTTACTTTTATTTTAATTAGTAGTTTAGTTTATCTATTTACCTCGATAAGATTTAATCCTTGCAAATAACCGCTAAGAGGATTGACAACCCTCTTATTTGCGTTGGGTGCAAGTGTTTGCTCTTGTGTGTGCCGGTGCGCTTAATGGAATTTTGCTAAGTTCTTCTACTGGATTGATAAGCTTGGTTCTTAACTGAGGGAAATACTTATCTCTACTATACTGCATCATCCTCTCCTCTTCGAGGAAATACCAACGCAGACTACAAGTAGCAGGAATAATTTCTGGCACCGTTGCCGGGGAGACATCATCAAAACTACCAAGTACCTTCGCACAAATTATCATTCACTTGCATTTACTTTATTTACCTTTTATTTGCATGTGCCTCTCGTTTTCATCTCCCCCACTTCTAATTTTTTTTACATAAACACAAAAATATTTGCTTGTTTGTTTGTTTGCTTGCTCAAAGCTATCATTATGACTAAGTTTGGAAAAATTGGTAACTCTCCACTACTAGAGTGGAGTCGTTAGACAACCCTTCCGTACTTTTGAAGCTTATAAATGAAAAGAAAGGTTTTCCTAAAGTTGCTAAAGAAAAATTAGATAATCATGCCAATGATGATCCTGACAAAGAACAACCCACTATCATGCATACTAAAAAAACTCCGTATAGGTAGTGGTAATATTATTGGAAAAGGTGTCATTCCGGATTTCTTTACTTGTGCTGGCACGTTACCTATGTTAGGAGGGTCAATTCTTAATAAAACTTCTAGTTTTGTGGATGCCATATCTTTGCTTATAGTTGAATTTGAGAGACAATTTGTGCATATGCATCCCGCTATACAAAGAATACTCCTAGAGTTTTCAAACATTCGTGATCCTTCCGTTAGATGTGTAGTCACTTTATTCCTAGCTTATGAATTTGGCCACATCATGAAAGAGGCCCGTGAAATATTTGCTCATTACATTATAAATAGTGGATGCCCTCCTATAGAAGAAATCCTTTACAACCAGGAGGCAATAAGGAGATTACAATCTCCAGATTAAGCTGCTTACAATGAGAATCTTAGAAAAAAGGTTCCCCCATATAAAATTTCTGAACTTAATGATAATTTTTCTATACAAAATAACGGTTTGGGGTTAGTGCTTGAGAAAAATTAAAGGAGCATATTCAAAGAAACATGTATAATGAAGAAATAGTCATCACTTACAAAGGGCCAATTGAATGATCCCCTCCTCCTAAATTTGATCTTACGGATCTTGACCCTATTAAATTTAGCCCTTTTGAGTATTTTTGCTTCCCACTTCGAAAACTTGCTGCTGAGAGAAGAGAGTATGAGATGAGCATGGATAATCTTCCTTACAAGGATGACAACACTTGAAACTATGTATTATGCCTAGCTAGGGGCATAAAACAATAGCGCTTGTTGGGAGGCAACCCAATGAATAAAATAAATTTTTGATTATAGCTTCTGTTATGATTATGTTTTTATGTTTTAATTAGTGTTTGTGCCAAGTAATGCCTTTGGGATGATTTGGAAGATAGTATAATTGATGTTGTTTGGAAAACAGAAAGTTTTGCATCCATTGCTGGAATTTTAATTCTGTACTGGAGCGTCATTAAAATCTGAAATTTTTACACTGTATTGGTATAGGAATTTCCCACGTTGTCCTATGTTTTCCGAATTTTGGGAGTTACAGAAGTATGGCTGTTAAATAGATCTTTACAGACTGTTCTGTTTTAGACAGATTCTGTTTTTGTTGCATAGTTTGCTTATTTTGATGAATCTATGGATCGTATCGGAGGGTATGAGTCATGGAGTAGTAGGCGTACAGTAACATTATGCCAATATTAAATATGAATCAATTTACTACAGTACCTAAAGTTAAAGATTTGTTTGTTATACTAACGGATCTCACGAGGTTTCTGTTGAGTTTTGTGTGCTGAAGTTTTATAGTTTTGGGTGAGACTACGATGGACAAAGGAATAAGGGGTGGAAAGAGCCTAAGCTTGGGGATGCCCAAGGCACCCCAAAGTAATATTCAAGGAAAACTCAAGCGTCTAAGCTTGGGGATGCCCCGGAAGGCATCCCCTCTTTCGTCTACAATCTATCGGTAACTCACTTGGAGCTATATTTTTATTCATCACATGATATGTGTTTTACTTGGAGCGTCTTGTGAAATAGTTTATTTGCTTTTGTTTGATTTTTAGTTTGTCACAATAATCTTTGCTGAACACACCTTTTTGAGAGGGACACACATTAATCGTGATTTGTTAGAATACTCTATGTGCTTCACTTAGATCTTTTGAGCTAGGCAGTTGCTCTAGTGCTTCACTTATATCTTTTAGAGCACGGCGGTGATGATATTTTAAAGAAATAGTTGCACTCTCATGCTTCACTTATATCTTTTTGAGAGTCTCATAATAGCAATGGTAATATGCACGGGTTATGAATTTGGTCCTGATATGATAGGTATTCAAGAGGGATATAATAAAAACTTTCATATAGATCACTGAATATGATAAATTTGATTCCTTGCAATAGTTTTGCGATATTAAGATGGTAATATAGGGAGATATTAGTAGATAATTGTGGTTTAGTAAGAATAATTGTGTTAAGGTTTGTGATTCCTGAAGCATGCACGTATGATCTGTCGTTATGCTAAGAAGTTGGAGCATGATTTATTCTTGATTGTCTTCCTTTGTGTGGCGGTCGGGGGCGTGCGATGGTTAACTCCTACCAACCTCACCCCTAGGGGCATGTGTAGTAGTACTTTGCTTCGAGGGCCAATAAACTATCGCAATAAGTATGTGAGTTCTTTATGACTAATGTGAGTTCATGGATTATATGCACTCTCACCCTTCCACAATTTGTTAGCCTCTTCGGTACCGTGCATTGCCCTTTCTCACATCGAGAGATGGTGCAAACTTCGCCGGTGCATCCAATCCCCGTGATATGATACGCTCTATCACACATAAGCCTCTTTATATCTTCCTCAAAACAGCCACCATACCTACCTATCATGGCATTTCCATAGCCATTCCGAGATATATTGCCATGCAACTTCCACCGTTCCGTTTTTATAACACACATCATCATTGTCATATTGCTTTGCATGATCATATAGCTGATATAGTATTTGTGGCTCAGCCACCGTTCATCATTTTTATACATGTTACGCTATCATCATTGCACATCCTGGTACACTGCCAGAGGCATTCATATAGAGTCATATTTTTGTCCTAGTATCAAGTTGTAATTTTGAGTTGTAAGTAAATAGAGGTGTGATGATCATCATTATTAGAGCATTGTCCCAGTGAGGAAAGGATGATGGTGGCTATGATTCCCCCACAAGTCGGGATGAGACTCCGGACGAAAAAAGAAAAAAAGAAAAACAAGAGGCAGAAAAGAGTCATGAAAAAGAAATATATAAAGAAAAAAAGAGAGAAAAAAAAAGAAGAAAAAACATGAGAGAAAAAGAGAGAAGGGGTAATGTTACTATCTTTTTCCACACTTGTGCTTCAGAGTAGCACCATGTTTTTCATATAGAGTGTCTCCTATTTTGTCACTTTCATATACTAGTGGGAATTTTTCATTATAGAACTTGGCTTGTATATTTCGATGATGGGCTTCCTCAAATGCCCGAGGTCTTCATGAGCAAGCAAGTTGGATGCACACCCACTTAGTTTTCATGTTGAGCTTTCATGCACTTATAGCTCTTAGTGCATCCGTTGCATGGCAATCCCTACTCCTCGCATTGACATCAATTGATGGGCATCTCCATAGCCCTTTGATTAGCCTCGTTGATGTGAGACTTTCTCCATTTTTTACTTCTCCTATTTATCTCTATCACCATACTCTATTCCACCCATAGTGCTATATCCATGGCTTGCGCTCATGTATTGAGTGGGAGTTGAAAAAGCTGAAGCGCGTTAAAAAGTATGAACCAATTGGTTGGCTAAAACCGGGGTTGTTCATGATAAATACTTTGTGTGAAGAAGATGGAGTGACAGGATTATATGATTTTGTAGGGATAATGTTCTTTAGCATTTTTATTTTGAAAGACATGATTGTTTGCTAGTATGCTTGAGTATTGATGTCCTTATATCAAATTATAGACTATTGCTTTGAATCATTTGGTTCTTATTATTCATACCGTAAGAGAGAGAGTACATGCTGAAACATGATAGGTTGCATTCCACATCAAAAAATTTGTTTTTATCATTTACCTACTCGAGGACGAGCAGGAATTAAGCTTGGGGATGCTTGATACGTCTCCAACGTATCTATAATTTTTGATTGTTCCATGCTATTATAGTATCAATCTTGGATGTTTTTATATGCAATTATATATCATTTTTTGGGACTAACCTATTAACCCAGTGCCTAGTGCTAGTTGCTGTTTTCTGCTTGTTTTTGGCTTTTCAGAGAAACAGTACCAAATGAAGTCCAAATGCCACGAAACTTTTTGGAGATTTTTTCTGGACAAAAGAAACTTGGGAAGCTTTGGGAGGAGGCCAGAAGCCTCACACAAGGCACTAGGGCGAGCCCCAGGGAGGCGCGCCGTGGTACCTTGTGGGGCCCACGTGACTCCGTTTGACCTAATTCCACTTCTATAAATTCACAAATATTGGGAAACCCAAGAGAGCCAGAAGAAAAAACCTTTCCGCCGCCGCAAGCCTCTGTTCTTCTGTGATCCCATCTGGAGGCCTTTTCCGGTACTCTCCGGAGGGGGAATTGATCACGGAGGGCTTCTACATCAACCTTGCTGCCCTTCTGATGATGTGTGAGTAGTTTACCATAGACCTACGGGTCCATAGCTAGTATCTAGATGGCTTCTTCTCTCTCTTTGATCTTCAATCCAATGTTCTCCTCGATGTTCTTGGAGTTCTATCCGATGTAATATTCTTTTGCAGTGTGTTTGTTGGGATCCGATGAATTGTGAGTTTATGATCAGATTATTCATGAGAAATATTTGAGTCTTCTCTGAACTCTTTTATGCATGATTGTTATAGCTTTGTCTTTCTCTGTGATCTATCGGTTTAGTTTTTCCTACTAGATTGATTTATCTTGCAATGGGAGAGGTGCTTTGTGATGGGTTCAATCTTGCGGTGCTCAATTCCAGTGACAGAAAGGGACATGACACGTATTTGTATTGTTGCCATTAAGGATAAAAAGATGGGGTTTATTCATATTTCTTGAATTTGCTTCTTTACATCATGTCAATCTTGCTTAAGGCGTTACTCTGTTTACTACTTAATACCCTAGATGCATGCTGGATAGCGGTCGATGGGTGGAGTAATAGTAGTTGATGCAGGCAGGAGTCGGTCTACTTTTCTCGGACGTGATGCCTATATACATGATCATTGCCATGAATCCGTCATAATTATTTGCTTTTCTATCAATTGCCCAACAGTAATTTGTTTACCCACCGTATGTTTATGTGCTCAAGAGAGAAGCCTCTAGTGAAAACTATGGTCCCCGTGTCTATCTTTATTATTTAAAAAACCTAAAAATATCTTGCAGTAATTTATTTACTTTTATTTTAATTAGTAGTTTAGTTTATCTATTTACCTCGATAAGATTTAATCCTTGCAAATAACCGCTAAGAGGATTGACAACCCTCTTATTTGCGTTGGGTGCAAGTGTTTGCTCTTGTGTGTGCAGGTGCGCTCAACGAATTTTGCTTGGTTCTCCTACTGGATTGATAACCTTGGTTCTTAACTGAGGGAAATACTTATCTCTACTGTACTACATCATCCTCTCCTCTTCGGGGAAATACCAACGCAGACTACAAGTAGCAGGAAGAATTTCTGGCGCCGTTGCTGGGGAGACATCATCAAAATTACCAAGTACCTTCGCACAAATTATCATTCTCTTGCATTTACTTTATTTACCTTTTATTTGCATTTGTCTATCATTTTCATCTCCCCCACTTCTAATTTTTTTTACAAAAACACAAAAATATTTGCTTGTTTGTTTGTTTGCTTGCTCAAAGCTATCATCATGACTAAGTTTGGAAAAATTGGTAACTCTCCCACTACTAGAGTGGAGTCGTTAGACAACCCTTCCGTACTTTTGAAGCTTATAAATGAAAAGAAAGGTTTTCCTAAAGTTGCTAAAGAAAAATTAGATAATCTTGCCAATGATGATCCTGACAAAGACCAACCCACTATCATGCATACTAAAAAACTCCGTATAGGTTGTGGTAATATTATTGGAAAAGGTGTCATTCAGGTTTTCTTTACTTGTGCTGGCACGTTACCTATGTTAGGAGGGTCAATTCTTAATAAAACTTCTACTTTTGCGGATGCCATGTCTTTGCTTATAGTTGAATTTGAGAGACAATTTGTGCATATGCATCCCGCTATACAAAGAATACTCCTAGAGTTTTCAAACATTCGTGATCCTTCCGTTAAACGTGTAGTCACTTTATTCCTAGCTTATGAATTTGGCCACATCATGAAAGAGGCCCATGAAATATTTTCTCATTACAATATAAATAGTGGATGCCCTTCTATAGAAGAAATCCTTTACAACCAGGAGGCAATAAGGAGATTACAATCTCCAGATTATGCTGCTTACAATGAGAATCTTAGAAAAAAGGTTCCCCCATCCACTTTACTTGATAAAATTTCTGAACTTAATGATAATTTTTCTATACAAAATAATGATTTGGGGTTAGTGCTTGAGAAAAAATTAAAGGAGCATATTCAAAGAAACATGTATAATGAAGAAATAGTCATCACTTACAAAGGGCCAATGGAGGGATCCCCTCCTCCTAAATTTGATCTTATGGATCTTGACCCTATTAAATTTAGCCCTTTTGAGTATTTTTGCTTCCCACTTAGAAAACTTGCTGCTGAGAGAAGAGAGTATGAGATGAGCATGGAAGATCTTCCTTACAAGGATGACAACACTAGAAACTATGTATTATGCCTAGCTAGGGGCATAAAACAATAGCGCTTGTTGGGAGGCAACCCAATGAATAAAATAAAAAATTTCTTTTACCTACTGTTCTTGCATGTTTGCATGATTATAGACTCTTTTATGATTATGTTTTTATGTTTTAATTAGTGTTTGTGCCAAGTAATGCCTTTGGGATGATTTGGAAGATAGTATAATTGATGCTGTTTGGAAAACAGAAAGTTTTGCATCCAGTGATGGAATTTTAATTCTGTACTGCAGCGTCATAAAATTCTGAAATTTTTACAAAGTATTGGTATATGAATTTCCCACGTTGTCCTAATTTTTCAGAATGTTTGGAGTTATAAAATTATGGCTTTTAAATAGATCTTTACAGACTGTCCTGTTTTAGACAGATTCTGTTTTTGTTGCATAGTTTGCTTATTTTGATGAATCTATGGATTGTATCGGGGGGTATGAGTCATGGAGAAGTTGGAGTACAGTAACATTATGCCAATAATAATATGAATCAATTTACTACATTACCTAAAGTTAAAGATTTGTTTGTTATACTAACGGATCTCACGAGGTTTCTGTTGAGTTTTGTGTGCTGAAGTTTTCTAGTTTTGGGTGAGACTACGATGGACAAAGGAATAAGGAGTGGCAAGAGCCTAAGCTTGGGGATGCCCAAGGCACCCCAAAGTAATATTCAAGGAAGACTCAAGCGTCTAAGCTTGGGGATGCCCCGGAAGGCATCCCCTCTTTTGTCTACAATCTATCGGTAACTCACTTGGAGCTATATTTTTATTCATCACATGATATGTGTTTTACTTGGAGCATCTTGTGAAATAGTTTATTTGCTTTTTTTTGCTTTTTAGTTTGTCACAATCATCTTTTCTGAACACACCTTTTTGAGAGGGACACACATTATTCGTGATTTGTTAGAATACGCTATGTGCTTCACTTATATCTTTTGAGCTAGGCAGTTGCTCTAGTGCTTCACTTATATATTTTAGAGCACGGCGGTGATGATATTTTAAAGAAATAGTTGCACTCTCATGCTTCACTTATATCTTTTTGAGAGTCTCATGATAGCAATGGTAATATGCACGGGTTATGAATTTGGTCCTGATATGATAGGTATTCAAGAGGGATATAATAAAAACTTTCATGTAGATCACTGAATATGATAAATTTGATTCCTTGCAATAGTTTTGTGATATTAAGATGGTAATATAGGGAGGTATTAGTAGATAATTGTGGTTTAGCAAGAATAATTGTGTTAAGGTTTGTGATTCGCGAAGCATGCACGTATGATCTTTTATTATTCTAAGAAGTTGGAGCATGATTTATTCTTGATTGTCTTCCTTTGTGTGGCGGTCGGGGGCGCGCGATGGATAACTCCTACCAACCTCCCCCCTAGGGGTATGCGTAGTAGTACTTTGCTTCGAGGGCTAATAAACTTTCGCAATAAGTATGTGAGTTCTTTATGACTAATGTGAGTCCATGGATTATACGCACTCTCACCCTTCCGCAATTTGCTAGCCTCTTCGGTACTGTGCATTGCCCTTTCTCACATCGAGAGTTGGTGCAAACTTCGCCGGTGCATCCAAACCCCGTGATATGATACACTCTATCACACATAAGCCTCTTTATATCTTCCTCAAAACAGCCACCATACCTACGTATCATGGCATTTACATAGGCATTCCGAGATATATTGCCATGCAACTTCCACCGTTCCGTTTTTATAAGATACATCATCATTATCATATTGCTTTGGATGATCATATAGCTGACATAGTATTTCTGGCTCAGCCACCGTTCATCATTTTTATACATGTTATGCTAGCAAGCATCATTGCACATCCTGGTACACTGCCAGAGGCATTCATATAGAGTCATATTTTTGTTCTAGTATCGAGTTGTAATTTTGAGTTGTAAGTAAATAGAGGTGTGATGATCATCATTATTAGAGCATTGTCCCAGTGAGGAAAGGATGATGGTGGCTATGATTCCCCCACAAGTCGGGATGAGACTCCGGATGAAAAAAGAAAAAAGAAAAAAAAGAAGAAAAAAAAGAGGCGAAAAAGAGCCATGAAAAAATATATATAAAGAAAAAAAGAGAAAAAAAAGAAGAAAAAAATGAGAGAAAAAGAGAGAAGGGGCAATGTTACTATGTTTTTCCAAACTTGTGCTTCAGAGTAGCACCATGTTTTTCATATAGAGAGTCTCCTATTTTGTCACATTCATATACTAGTGGGAATTTTTCATTATAGAACTTGGCTTGTATATTCCGATGATGGGCTTCCTCAAATGCCCGAGGTCTTCATAAGCAAGCAAGTTGGATGCACACCCACTTAGTTTTCATGTTGAGCTTTCAGACACTTATAGCTCTTAGTGCATCCGTTGCATGGCAATCCCTACTCCTCGCATTGACATCAATTGATGGGCATCTTCATAGCCCTTTTATTAGCCTCGTTTATGTGAGACTTTCTCCATTTTTGACTTCTCCTATTTATCTCTATCACCATACTCTATTCCACCCATAGTGCTATATCCATGGCTTCCGCTCATGTATTGATTGGGAGTTGAAAAAGCTGAAGCGCGTTAAAAAGTATGAACCAATTGCTTGGCTAAAACCGGGGTTGTTCATGATAAATACTTTGTGTGAAGAAGATGGAGCATGACAGGATTATATAATTTTGTAGGGATAACGTTCTTTAGCATTTTTATTTTGAAAGACATGATTGTTTGCTAGTATGCCTGAGTATTGATGCCTTTATATCAAATTATAGACTATTGCTTTGAATCATTTGGATCTTATTATTCATACCGTAAGAGAGAGATTACATGATGAAACATGATAGGTAGCATTCCACATCAAAAATTCTGTTTTTATCATTTACCTACTCGAGGACGAGCGGGAATTAAGCATGGGGATGCTTGATACGTCTCCAACGTATCTATAATTTTTTATTGTTCCATGCTATTATAGTATCAATCTTGGATGTTTTTATATGCAATTATATTTCATTTTTTGGGACTAACCTATTAACCCAGTGCCTAGTGCTAGTTGTTGTTTTCTACTTCTTTTTGGCTTTTCAAAGAAACAGTACCAAATGAAGTCCAAATGCCATGAAACTTTTTGGAGATTTTTTTCTAGACAAAAGAAACCTAGGAAGCTTCAGGAGGACGCCAGAAGCCTCACGGAGGATTCACAAGGCACTAGGGCGCGCCCCAGCGAGGCGCCGTAGTACCTTGTGGGGCCCACGTGACTCCGTTTGACCTAATTCCACTTCCATAAATTCACAAATATTGGGAACACTAGAGAGCCAGAAGAGAAAACCTTTCCGCCGCCGCAAGCCTCTGTTATTCCGCGATCCCATCTGGAGGCCTTTTTCGGTACTCTGCCAGAGGGGGAATCGATCACGGAGGGCTTCTACATCAACCTTGCTGCCCTTCCGATGATGTGTGAATAGTTTACCATAGACCTACGGGTCCATAGCTAGTAGCTAGATGGCTTCTCTCTCTTTGATCTTCAATACAATGTTCTCCTCGATGTTCTTGGAGTTCTATCCGATGTAATCTTCTTTTGCGGTGTGTTTGTTGGGATCCGATGAATTGTGAGTTTATGATCAGATTATTCATGAGAATTATTTGAGTCTTCTCTGAACTCTTTTATGCATGATTGTTATAGCTTTGTATTTCTCTCCGATCTATCGGTTTAGTTTGGCCTACTAGATTGATTTATCTTGCAATGGGAGAGGTGCTATGTGATGGGTTCAATCTTGCGGTGCTCAATCCCAGTGACAGAAAGGGACATGACACGTATTTGTATTGTTGCCATTAAGGATAAAAAGATGGGGTTTATTCATATTTCTTGAATTTGCTTCTCTACATCATGTCATCTTGCTTAAGGCGTTACTCTGTTTCATACTTAATACCCTAGATGCATGCTGGATAGCGGTCGATGGGTGGAGTAATAGTAGTAGATGCAGGCAGGAGTCGGTCTACTTGTCTCGGACGTGATGCCTATATACATGATCATTGCCATGAATCCATCATAATAATTTGCTTTTCTATCAATTGCCCAATAGTAATTTGTTTACCCACCGTATGTTTATGTGCTCAAGAGAGAAGCCTCTAGTGAAAACTATGGTCCCCGGGTCTATCTTTATGATATAAAAAACCTAAAAATACCTTGCTGTAATTTATTTACTTTCATTTTAATTAGTAGTTTAGTTTATCTATTTACCTCGATAAGATTTAAGCCTTGCAAATAACTGCTAAGAGGATTGACAACCCTCTTATTTGCGCTGGGTGCAAGTGTTTGCTCTTGTGTGTGCAGGTGCGCTTAACGGAATTTTGCTTGGTTCTCCTACTGGATTGATAACCTTGGTTCTTAACTAAAGGAAATACTTATCTCTACTGTACTGCATCATCCTCTCCTCTTCGGGAAAATACCAACGCAGACTACAAGTAGCAGATGGCACATGCAGAAGTTGGTGATCGTGTGAGGATCACTATGATAGGTATTGCTGTGATCGTGTGAGGATCACTATGGTTGGTATTGCTGTGATCGTGTGAGGATCACTATGGTTGGTATTGTTCTGATCAAGTAAGGATCACGATGGTAAGATGTTGACGGTGGTTACGAGGTAACCCCAAGATGGTATGTTGGTCCAAGGGACCATGGCAACAATCCACGTACACATCATGTATGATAACATCATGTTCATGTTCATATCATGATTAACATGTACATGCCATGTTCACTCTCATGTTGTTCTAGTAGTATCATGTTCATCATTGATAATTAACCTGTAAATGCCATGCTGTTGTTTGTCTTGATTGCTTTGGTTGCAGTGAGCTTGCGAGTACATTCAAAGTACTCACCGGGCGTGTCATGCCGTAATTGATTGCTTGTCGAGGATCCCGAGTTTGCGCTCTAGGACGTGTCCCAGCCAGAGTCCCTGCGCAGTGGAGTCCATCACCATCGTCGTTGTTCCGCTGCTAGAAGTTATTCTGCTACGAGATGTTCTGCTGCTAGCATAGAGCTACCTTAGCAGGCGTAGAGTCGCCGTGCCTCTGTAACCCTTGTATCTGCAGAACCATTGTACTCATATTATTTGTAATAAAGAGCTGTTCTGTTCTATGCCAAGCAGTACCATATTCCAGAAGACTGGATCTCTGGGCTGGAATACGGGGTGTTCTCTGAGCCGGGGTGCCACAAAGCTTGGTATCAGAGCAGGTCTGGCTATAGGATGCCCTAGTCAGCGCGAGCATTAGAAACCGGTAGTATAGAGTCTAGTCGGTTTGCTGCATTTGGTTGCTGCACTTGTTTGTCGCATAGCATGCATATAGACTTGTTATATTGTCGCTAACGGTTGATCTTGTGAGTGTAGGTGGCATCGGTTTCGATCCACTACCTACACACTCCAGCTTTGCATACCTGCTTTTCGGTGTTTGGCGTCATCTTTGTCCCAGCGGAGTGATGCCGAGGTACCGGGTAGTGTCGAGCACTTGCAGGATTGTGCTCAGGTATCGCGCCTATATATTTTTCTTCTGCCACACCCATCGTTTCGGTGCTAGACATGTTTCTATCCCGGATCTTGCCATCCGACTCGCCCCTTTGGCAACCCTTACTGGTCTTTGCTACCAGGAAAGGGCAATGCCAGCAGACCCTTCTTTCCACCGCTATCCTACCCTATCACCCATCCCCTGGACGAGTACGGTTTCCTTCCGTCCACTTGATGATGATGTGGCCGTGACATCCATGTTCCCCTACATGATCACCGAGTACG
Source organism: Elymus sibiricus (assembly GCA_039707655.1). Classification (NCBI taxonomy): domain Eukaryota; kingdom Viridiplantae; phylum Streptophyta; class Magnoliopsida; order Poales; family Poaceae; genus Elymus; species Elymus sibiricus. Next base: position 430,623,845 of record CM077676.1, read on the forward strand.
TCCTCACCTCTAAGCCCGTCCAGATGCAACCGGTGCTGAGCCAACACTGGGTGTAGCTCTGTTTACACCAACCGCTCCACAAGCTGATCCACTTTCATGCACACCGCCACAACATGTGTGCTTAAGTAGGCATGCATATTGTCGTGGATAGCAGTAAAATGTGATGTTGCTTGTATGTAATCTTGATGCCTTGTGTGCTTTTGTTTGAGTCATTTATTTTGCTTCTTTCTTTGGACCTTCGATGTTACCTTATTTCCCATTATGAAAGTTGCTCATCAACCGACACCGGACTCGAAGAATCAATTAGGATTTCAAATACTTGGACGCGCAGCTAAACATTATGGAATTCTCAGCCGACTGCATTGTGTTCGGAATATCTGATCTGAATGCAAATGATATCCTAGATTGATTATCAGCATCTAGTTTACATCAGTGGTGCAATCTTCACAGCCATAATGATTAAACCAGGTGGAAGAAAAATTGTATGCAAGATCAACCGTATAATTCGAGACAAAGTAGGAATATCAAGGGTATATATGGTGTTCAGTCCACATATCATGGAGAGAAGCTTCTGGAGTAAGCAACCCAGTCTTTCTCCGCAAGCTACCAGAGAAGCTTATAATGCAAGGCTCCTCAATCTTCCTCAGTACGATATGTGGATAGCTTCCAGTGTAAGATACTTAGTCTTCTTCGGTAAGCCACCACAGAAAGTTTCTGGCATAAGTCACCAAATCTTCCTCAGTAAGGAACCGAGGGAAAAGCTTCTGAAGCACGGTACCTAGTCTTTTTCAGCAAGCTGTCCCGGCAAAAGCTTCGAGCATAAGCTATCCAGCATTCTTCAGCATGCTACTCTCAGATAGCTTCCAACACAAGCTATCCAGTTTTCGTCAGTACGGCACTACAAACAGTCACCAGCATGGGTACAAGTAATTACACAGTGAGTTGGCAGTGCATCTCAAGAGTCAACCTCACAACAGTTTGGTCAGAAGCATGAGCTAGTCAGGACCCAAGTGTCTGCCTCGGGAATCAAATGCTCAGCTACACACACTTCCCTATATATTGTAAGCATGCTGCCAAGGTCATGCAAGTCACTCGTACAATGATACAAGCATGGTGAGAATCTGACAAGCACATGAGTTATGTAAGAGGAAGAAAGCCAGTTATACACCTCAGTGTGATGCAAGGACCGACAAGCAATAACATAAGACCACATTGGGACAACAATCTTGGCAGTGGTTATCAAGGCCAGCTTCCTCACGCCCGACAAGGCAATATCGTTAACCCTCGTCACTAGCTTGTATGATTGCCGACAACAATGAGCTTTATACAAGTACATGTGAACCTGGTATATTTCCTATGACACGAGTCATGAACAAGGCTAAGGTATGATTGCCGGAATATTGCACCTGACAGCACCTATGGTCACACAAAGAATTAAGGGTATATAAGGCCAAGTTCTCTCATCAAAGGATCCGGACAAAGAAAACAATAATGAAGGAGCCGGACCGGCAATACAGGTAGGATAATTGTTGCATGAGCAACATGGTATGGATACCCAAGACAGTCTGATTCCGTATTGATCACCATGAACACACACCTAAGGGGTCTACTCATATCAAGGTAACCCACTCAGCCAACTGTATATGCTCAAAATTGTCAGTATGGAATATCCAAGTCCGTCATGTCAGACCAAAGGTCAGCTCAGCAGTTTGACTTCAGTGATCGTGTTAAAGCATCGCACGGCCTACTACCCACATATGCATATACCGACAGAATGAGCAATCGAAATGCCGAACAACAGTCTCGGATCATGTGTGCTCACATATGGAAACCAGTGAAAGGATAGCCTGCCGTGAACAAGATTCTTCCACCAGAAACACCGCCAGTCAAGTCTCTAGAAGCTATTTGTAACACCCTTGTGCTAATGAGCTACAGTAATCCCTTATGATCAGTGCCAAGTCATCTTGATTTACAGTGCTTGATCAACATTGGTTCATATCTCATTTCAAGTTCCACTTCAAATTAAAATTTGAATGGCAAGTGAAATTTGAAGTTGCACAAAAGTTGCTGAAAAATAGTTCATCATTTAGCAAAAATTTCATGACAAATACTCTCTCCGTCCGAAAAAGCTTGTCCCAAGCTTGTCCCTCAAATGGATGTATCTAGCACTAACTTGGTGTTAGATACATCCATTTGAAGGACAAGCTTTTTCGGACGGAGGGAGTATTTGTTAAGGAAAACAGCATTGCTTATTTGCTTAGATGGGCTGTAACAATTTAAACAGTGCCATTTCAGCATTTTAAAATGCTATTTTATTTGTGAAAAATCCATTTGGATTCATCTTGCATCCAAACTTTTTGTGGCAGTGCCAAAAATCACAAAGAATTTATGTGGTCTAGTCCCACATTTTTAGAAAGTGATTTGGTAGCTCAAAATAATTCCTAATAGTCTCTGTTTTAAATAAAAGGGAAAACAGAAAAATGGAAAAGGGAAAAAGGGGCAACGGCCTCTGGCCTAAAGGCCCAGAGCCGGCCCAGCCCAGCTTCCTCCTCCTCCTACCTGCTCCCCCTTGCGTGTCGGCGCCGCCATGGACAGGAGCTTGCCTCGCCGCCGCTCCTCGATGCGTGCCTCCACCGCGGCGATGGGAGAGGATAAGGGTGACCCCAACCACTCCTCTTGTTCCCCCCTCGCTCACTTTCCCCTTCTCCCTCGTCCTCTCTAGCGCTCGGGAGGAGCTTCCGACGCAGCCACCGCCGCACCCGCTTCGGTCCCGCGGCCACCGGCATCCCCGCACCAGGAAACTTTGTCTGCGGGGTGCGACATGCTCCGCCACATCATCTACGCCCTCTAGCTCAAGCCGGAGCCCCTGTTGCGGCGGATCAACCGCCTCCTTCCTCGGACCACCGCCGGCGTTCTCCTTCGATCCCGACGCCCCTGCTGCTACTAAACCTCCAACGAGCCGCCTTGAGCTCCTCTGGTGAGCTCCGCGTCCGAACCCCCTACTAGCTTGCTCGATTTGCTGCTGCTACTAGCTACCGTAGCGACCGTTGCTCTGGCTGCCGTTGTGGCCACCGCGCTCCACGCTCCTGACCCCCTCTGCTCGAGCGCATGGCACCAACGCGCTCCTGGAGTCCCATAGATGCCGTCGGAGCCTTTAGATTGCCCGCTCGCCTCGTGCATCGCCGTTTCTGTCGAAGCCCGAACGCAATCGCCGCTCGTCGTCATCGCTCCGGCAAGCTCCGACCACCTCCGCCGCTATTGTTCGCATCAGTAGACGCGCCTGCTCTCGCCGGTTCCGTAGGAACAAATGGCGCGCAAAACGGTTGCCCGTAGCGCATTTCCGGCGGTGTCCCGTGCCGCGCCGCCGTCGGTCTGGTCACCGGCGCGCGCGCCGGCGTTTAAACGCCGGTGGGACTCGCGCGTCAGGTCACTAACACTAACCCGGCTCTAATCAGCCACTGACACGCGGGCCCTTGTACTGTAGTAATTAGACTAATTAAGTTAAATCAGTTATTGAACTAAGTCACTGACCAACTGACCCACTGGACCCAGTTGAATAGTCAAACCTGCTGACTGGGCAGTCCCAGTCAGTGACAGGTGGGACCCCCAGGGCCCCGTTGACCAGTCAGCGGGTCAACGTTCACTGCTGACTTGGCAGTCAACGGGGCCCACTGTCAGCCTATGGGTGCACTGCACTGGGTGCACCTTGCAGTTTAAGTGGGATTTTTGGATTAAAAATAATTCCAGGATTTTTTAGAAATGATTTAAAACTTCAGAAATTCTTAGAAAATAATCCGTAGCTTAGATGGAAAAGTTTTCTACATGAAAGTTGATCAGAAAAATCCAACGAATCCGAATATGCCATCCTCATACTTGTCACCTGCCCACAACACTACAAACATGGAACCTTCCCCTCTGGTTCATCTGTCTGACAGATGCCTAACACCGGGAAAATATTTCCAGATATTTTCCCGCTCCGTCTGTAGCAGTTAACATTGCATTAGGTCACCCCTGCATTGCATATTGCCATGTTTTTCTCTGTGTTGCATTTATTTGCCATGTATTTATTTGTTTCTTCCCCCTCTTCTCTTCGGTAGACTCCGAGACGGACGCTGCTATCGAGTACGACTACATTCCTGACGTCCAGCCCCTTTCAGCAAAGCTTCCAGGCAAGCAAAACCCCCTTGATCATTCCTATATCGCCCATTCTTTCTCTCCCATGCTTGCATTAGAATTGCTACTGTATTTGACTGCTCCTATTCTGATGCTTAGCCTGTTTTTGTAACTGCGGTTGATACCTTACCTGCTATCCTAAATGCTTAGTATAGGTTGGATAGTGATCCATCAGTGGCCCCGCACCCTTGTCCGTGTTGCCATGCTTGCTTCCGGATGACTCGATCCGTGTGATCGACGTGCAGAGACCGACACATCACCGCACAACCCCTTAGTTGTATGACCCTGCAGAGCTACAATCGAGTGCCGAGGGTGATACCTCCTACCTCACTCCTGATGATATCTCTGTAGCGAAGCTAGTTGGTTGTGGGTTACCGAGGGTGATTCCTCTTTCACCACCTCCGATGATGCCTCTGTCGTGCAACCCCTCAAGTGTGAACCCATCGAGGATGATTCCTCCAAGTTCACCTTGACGGTTACATAGAATGGGAATCCATGGAGGGTGATTCCTCGGATTTCCCCCTTGATGTTACGGACACACTGTTACTATTACCTGTTGCCCCTTTTACTGTTACTGTTATTGCGGGACTAAAGGGATAGGCGGTACCACCCCGATAGAGGTGGACCTGAGTTCCCCACAGTCTCTTGGGAAGTCGGGTTGACCTGGAGGGAACCCGCGAGATATTTACGTGGCACGGCCGGGCAGGGAGACCATCCAGGAGAGGGATGGGCCTGGCCCTTGCCGTAAGTCCACGAGACGGGGCGACGGGGTCACATGATCGTGGTTCTCTGCTCATCTCCGCGAGCTCCCAATACACTAACGGTTTGCATATGTTATCTGAGTAGGCCTTTGGCCTTTTCGCACTAACCACCACGCGAGTTAGCACTCAGCGTCGTACGATTCTTCCGAAAGCTCTGTCAGACATCCAATTCAGCATTGCGGCCGGGACGGACCGGCGCCATCCAGGACAGGGGTGGTGCCTGGCTTCACCCTGCACGCAACGACCCGGAGTGCAAAGGGCGATGGGCCCATGACCCCTGAGCGCTTAGGATGTAGACCGGCGGGGACTTCTCTGTGGAGCCTAGGTAGGACTACGTCGTGTCGATCAGCCGAGGCCCGGCATGATCGAGAAAAGTGTGTCCGGCCAGAGTTAATCGAGTGTGTTGGGTAACAGTAGTGCACCCCTGCAGGGAAGTTATCTATTCGAATAGCCGTGTCCACGGTAACAGGACGCTCAGTGTAGTATCCCGATCTACTACAACTAGAACTGGATACTCGTGTTGCTTATTTAATATGTTAGCTCCGGGATCGCTTTCTCGCAGGGAGTCGAGGAAGGATCTCTGGGCTTTGCTACTCTATACTTGTTACTATTTTATGCTGCTAATCTGCACTCTTCTAATGCTGCAAGACGCCGCAAGATGCTAGTCTTTGATAGGCTAGGTTTTCCCTTCTATTCTGGCATTTCTGCAGTATAGTCCACAGATACAGCCCTTCATTTGATACCGATGCATAAATAGAATAGATCTGATGTATGTCTTGGAAGTACTTTGGATGAGTACTCATGGTTGCTTTGCTCCCCTTTTTCCCCATACTTGATTGCTGCGACCAGATGACGGAGCCCCGGAGCCAGCTGACCCCATCGACGACTACTGCTACCACAGTGGAGCCTACTACTACGTGGACACCGACGACCAGGAGTAGATAGGAGGCTCCCAGGCAGAAGGCCAACGCCTTTTCGATCTGGCTGTCGTTGTTTTGCTCAGCCTTCTTAAGGCAGCCTTGTCTAATTAAGTCTGTACTCAGATACTGATGCTTCCGCTTCCGCTTGTGTAACTTGAGCTTATGTATTCGAGCCCTCGAGGCCCCTGGCTTGTAATATAAAGCTTGTATTATTTTATTTTGTGTCTAGAGTTGTGTTGTGATATCTTCCCGTGAGTCCCTGGGCTTGATCGTGTGCATTTGCGTGTATGATTAGTGCACGGTCGGGTCGGGGGCGTCACAAGTTGGTATGAGAGCCGACTGCATGTAGGAAGCCCCTTTCCAACTCCTTGGCCGAAGTTGAGTCTAGTCTTTGAAAAACTGTTTTACTAACATGGTTGTGTGGCTTATGGGCCCACGTCGCCAATGGGTGGTATTAGGATCTTTTATTCCTCTCCTATACTCTGGGATTTTGACCTCTCTTCTTTTCGTGTTAAAGATTTTGCTAACTCTAACATTAGGTTCTCGTGATCACATCAACCCGGAGAGCTGGATTATCTGCAACGTTGCTCATTTTGAAGTCTTCCAATATTGACCTCATTCTAGAAATGGATTGGTTGAAGGCTCATACTGCTTCAATCGAGTGTGCCTCTAAAACCGTCCAACTCCTACACCCTGCGGATGGGATAGTAAACTACTATGCTCGTCTTATTAGATCATCATTGCCAAGTCATCTTGATTTACAGTGCTTGATCATCATTGGTTCATATCTCATTTCAAATTCCACTTCAAATTAAAATTTGAATGGCAAGTGAAATTTGAAGTTGCACAAAAGTTGCTGAAAAATAGTTCATCATTTAGCAAAAATTCCATAACATATATTTGTTAAGGAAAACAACATTACTTATTTGCTTAGATGGGCTATAGCAATTTAAACAGTGCCATTTCAGCATTTTAAGATGCTATTTTATTTGTGAAAAATCCATTTGGATTCATCTTGCATCCAAACTTTTTGTGGCAGTGCCAAAAATCAAAGAATTTATGTGGTCTAGTCCCACATTTTTCGAAAGTGATTTGGTAGCTCAAAATAATTCCTAACAGTCTCTATTTTAAAATAAAAGGGAAAAACAGAAAAATGGAAAAGGGAAAAAGGGGCAACGGCCTCTGGCCTAAAGGCCCAGAGCCGGACCAGCCCAGCTTCCTCCTCCTCCTACCTACTCCCCTTGCGTGTCGGCGCCGCCATGGACAGGAGCTCGCCTCGCCGCCGCTCCTCGACGCATGCCTCCACCGCGGCGATGGGAGAGGATAAGGGCGACCCCAACCACTCCTCTGGTTCCCCCCTCGCTCACTTTCCCTTTCTCCCTCGTCCTCTCTAGCGCTCGGGAGGAGCTTCCGACGCAGCCACCGCCGCGCCAGCTTCGGTCCCGCGGCCACCGGCATCCCCGCACCAGGAAAATTTGATTGGGGGGTGCGACGTGCTCCACCACATCATCTACGCCCTCTAGCTCAAACCGGAGACCCCTGTTGCGGCGGATCGACCGCCTCCTTCCTCGGACCACCGGCGGCGTTCTCCTTCGATCCCGACGCCCCTGCTGCTACTAAACCTCCAACGAGCCGCCTTGAGCTCCTCTGGTGAGCTCCGCATCCGAATCCCCTACTAGCTTGCTCGATTTGCTGCTGCTACTAGCTGCCGTTGCTCTGGCTGCCACTGTGGCCGTCGCGCTCCACGATTCTGACCCCCTCTGCTCGAGCGCATGGCACCAACGCGCTCCTGGAGTCCCGTAGATGCCGTCGGAGCCTTTAGATCGCCCGCTCGCCTCGCGCATCGCCGTTTCCGTCGGAGCCCGAACACAACCGCTGCTCGTCGTCATCGCTCCGGCAAGCTCTGACCACCTCCACCGCTGCTGTTCGCATCAGTAGACGCGCCTGCTCTCGCCGGTTCCGTAGGAACAAATGGCGCGCAAAACGGTTGCCCGTAGCGCATTTCCAGCGGTGTCCCGAGCGCGCCGCCATCGGTCTGGTCACCGGCGTGCGCGCTGGCATTTAAACGCCGGTGGGACCCGCGCGTGAGGTCACTGACACTAACCCAGCTCTAATTAGCCACTGACACGCGGGCCCTTGTACTGTAGCAATTAAACTAAATAAGTTAAATCAGCTAATGAACTAAGTCACTAACCAACTAGGCCCACGGCCTAATTAAATTAGTTAGACTAACCTAAGCGCCGTTAAACTAACCTGAGACTGACTGCTAGGTCCCACTGGACCCAGTTGACCAGTCAAACCTGCTGGCTGGGCATTGCCAGTCAGTGACAGGTGGGACCCCCTGGGCCCCATTGACCAGTCAGCGGGTCAACGTTGACTGTTGACTGGGCAGTCAACGGGGCCCACTGTCCGCCTCTGGGTGCATCTCTGGGTGCACTGCACCGGGTGCACCTAGCAGTTTAAGTGGGATTTTCGGATTAAAAATAATTCCAGGATTTTTTAGAAATGATTTAAAACTTTGGAAATTCGTAGAAAATAATCCGTAGCTCGGATGGAAAAGTTTTCTACATGAAAGTTGATCAAAAAAATCCAACGAATCCGAATATGCCATCCTCATACTTGTCACCTGCCCACAACACTGCAAACATGGAACCTTCCCCTCCGGTTCATCTGTCTGACAGATGCCTAACATCAGGAAAATATTCCCAGATATTTTCCCGCTCCGTCTGTAGCACTTAACATTGCATTTGGTCACCCCTGCATTGCATATTGCCATGTTTTGCTCTGTGTTGCATTTATTTGCCGTGTATTTATCTGTTTCTGCCCCCTCTTCCCTTCGGTAGACTCCGAGACGGACGATGCTATCGAGTACGACTACATTCCTGACGTCCAGCCCCTTTCAGCAAAGCTTCCAGGCAAGCAAAATCCCCTTGATCATTCCTATATTGCACATTCTTTCTCTCCCATGCTTGCATTAGAATTGCTACTGTATTTGATTGCTCCTATTCTGATGCATAGCCTGTTTTTGTAACTGCGGTTGATACCTTACCTGCTATCCTAAATGCTTAGTATAGGTTGGATAGTGATCCATCAGTGGCCCCACACCCTTGTCCGTGTTGCCATGCTTGCTTCCGGATGACTCGATCCGTGTGATCGACGTGCCGAGACAGACACATCACCGCACACCCCCTTAGTTGTACGACCCTGCAGACCTACTATCGAGTGCCGAGGGTGATACCTCCTACCTCACTCCTGATGATATCTCTGCAGCGAAGCTAGTCGGTTGTGGGTTACCGAGGGTGATTCCTCTTTCACCACCTCCGATGATGCCTCTGTCGTGCAACCCCTCAAGTGTGAACCCATCGAGGATGATTCCTCCATGTTCACCTTGACGGTTACATCGAATGGGAATCCATGGAGGGTGATTCCTCGGATTTCCCCCTTGATGTTACGGACACACTGTTACTATTACCTGTTGCCCCTTTTACTGTTACTGTTATTGCGGGACTAAAGGGATAGGCGGTACCACCCTGATAGAGGTGGACCTGAGTTCCCGACAGTCTCTTGGGAAGTCGGGTTGACCTGGAGGGAACCCGCGAGATATTTACGTGGCACGGCCGGGCAGGGAGACCATCCAGGAGAGGGATGGGCCTGGCCCTTGCCGTAAGTCCACGAGACGGGGCGACGGGGTCACATGATCGTGGTTCTTTGCTCGTCTCCGCGAGCTCCCAATACACTAACGGTTTGGATATGTTATCTGAGTAGGCCTTTGGCCTTTTCGCACTAACCACCACGCGAGTTAGCACTCAGCGTCGTACGATTCTTCCGAAAGCTCTGTCAGACATCCAATTCAGCATTGCGGCCGGGACGGACCGGCGCCATCCAGGACAGGGGTGGTGCCTGGCTTCACCCTGCACGCAACGACCCGGAGTGCAAAGGGCGATGGGCCCAAGACCCCTGAGCGCTTAGGATGTAGACCAGCGGGGACTTCTCTGTGGAGCCTAGGTAGGACTACGTCGTGTCGATCAGCCGAGGCCCGAGACGGACGCTGCTATCGAGTACGACTACATTCCTGAGGTCCAGCCCCTTTCAGCAAAGCTTCCAGGCAAGCAAAACCCCCTTGATCATTCCTATATCGCCCATTCTTTCTCTCCCATGCTTGCATTAGAATTGCTACTGTATTTGATTGCTCCTATTCTGATGCTTAGCCTGTTTTTGTAACTGCGGTTGATACCTTACCTGCTATCCTAAATGCTTAGTATAGGTTGGATAGTGATCCATCAGTGGCCCCGCACCCTTGTCCGTGTTGCCATGCTTGCTTCCGGATGACTCGATCCGTGTGATCGACGTGCAGAGACCGACACATCACCGCACAACCCCTTAGTTGTATGACCCTGCAGAGCTACAATCAAGTGCCGAGGGTGATACCTCCTACCTCACTCCTGATGATATCTCTGTAGCGAAGCTAGTTGGTTGTGGGTTACCGAGGGTGATTCCTCTTTCACCACCTCCGATGATGCCTCTGTCGTGCAACCCCTCAAGTGTGAACCCATCGAGGATGATTCCTCCAAGTTCACCTTGACGGTTACAGCGAGTGGGAATCCATCGAGGGTGATTCCTCGGATTTCCCCCATGATGTTACGGACACACTGTTACTATTACCTGTTGCCCCTTTTACTGTTACTGTTTTTGCTGGACTGAACGGACAGGCGGCACCATCCCGGTAGAGGTGGACCTGAGTTCCCGACAGTCTCTTGGGAAGTCGGGTTGACCTGGAGGGAACCCGCGAGATATTTACGTGGCATGGCTGGGCAGGCAGACCGTCCAGGAGAGGGATGGGCCTGGCCCTTGCAGTAAGTCCACGAGACGGGGTGGCGGGGTCACAGGATCGTGGTTCTTTGCTCGTCTCCGCGAGCTCCCAATACACTAACGGTTTGGATATGTTATCTGAGTAGGCCTTTGGCCTTTTCGCACTAACCACCACGCGAGTTAGCACTCGGCATCGTACGATTCTTCCGAAAGCTCTGTCAGACGTCCAGTTCAGCATTGCGGCCAGGACGGACCGGTGCCATCCAGGACAGGGGTGGTGCCTGGCTTCACCCTGCACGCAACGACCCGGAGTACAAAGGGCGATGGGCCCAAGACCCCTGAGCGCTTAGGATGTAGACCGACGGGGACCTCTCTGCGGAGCCTAGGTAGGACTACGTCGTGTCGATCAGCCAAGGCCCGGCATTACCGAGAAAAGTGTGTCCGGCCAGAGTTAATCGAGCGTGTTGGGTAATAGTAGTGCACCCCTGCAGGGAAGTTATCTATTCGAATAGCCATGTCCACGGTAACAGGACGCTCAGTGTAGTATCCCGATCTACTACAAGCAGAACTGGATACTCGTGTTGCTTATTTAATATGTTAGCTTCGGGATCGCTTTCTCGCAGGGAGTCGACGAAGGATCTCTGGGCTTTGCTACTATATACTTGTTACTATTTTATGCTGCTAATCTGCACTCTTCTAATGCTGCAAGACGCCGCAAGATGCTAGTCTTCGATAGGCTAGGTTTTCCCTTCTATTCTGGCATTTCTGCAGTATAGTCCACATATACAACCCTTCATTTGATACCGATGCATAAATAAAATAGATCTGATGTAAGTCTTGCAAGTACCTTGGATGAGTACTCACGGTTGCTTTGCTCCCCTTTTTCCCCATCCCTGATTGCTGCGACCAGATGACGGAGCCCCGGAGCCAACTGACCCCATCGACGACTACTGCTACCACGGTGGAGCCTAGTACTACGTGGAGACTGACGACCAGGAGTAGATAGGAGGCTCCCAGGCAGGAGGCCTACGCCTTTTCGATCTAGCTGTCGTTGTTTTGCTCAGCCTTCTTAAGGCAGCCTTGTCTAATTAAGTCTGTACTCAGATACTGATGCTTCCGCTAACGCTTGTGTAACTCGAGCTTATGTATTCGAGCCCTCGAGGCCCCTGGCTTGTCATATAAAGCTTGTATTATTTTATTTTGTGTCTAGAGTTGTGTTGTGATATCTTCCCGTGAGTCCCTTGGCTTGATCGTGCGCATTTGCGTGTATGATTAGTGCACGGTCGGGTCGGGGGCATCACACTATTGCTATAAGCTATTACTCCTTTATACTGGTCACGACAGGCGACATTCGAATCTTTGGTACAGATTTGATACTCGAGATAGTGGAGCCAGCCAAGATGACTCAGAACTCCCTACAAGTAGTCAGATTCCGCCAAGAGAATGGTTATGATTCTCAGTATGGTTTTGAACCCGGAGAACATGCATCTATTTGAGTAACCCGATGTAAGGATTAAAAGGTTCGTGTCCACCAAGGAAATTTGTTCACAACTCCCTTGATACTATCAGTGCTGGATTGGAGAATGTCATGTCAATTGGAAATCACTCCCGGACTTTTGGAAATATGACATATTCCAGTCAGGATAATATATCAGATGAGACATCAGATATGACAAAATTGGAGTTAGGGTAAGGATGAACATATGAGGGAAGACCTGTCAAAATGTGGGATACGGTGAAGCAAACCACCCTAGAGCAAAGTAATCAGATCATATGAAATTCAGTGGGAACATCATATAAAGGAAAAGGATACCCAAGTTGGACACGGTCTCTTTAAGTCAGAATATTCATACTTGTTCCCTGAGCAACCAAATCTCGAGGACGAGATTTTTGTAAGGGGGGTAGGTTTGTGACACCCCGATTTTTGGCCCGGTCTATTTCTTTTGGATTTCTTTGGACTTTTATTTGGAATTTCTTTTCTGTGGCTCTGTGGTCTTGAAACCTGGGAAGAACATCTCTTCTTCCTCTCCCAAGTGGCTTGTCACTCTCAAATCTTTCCCAATGCCATGTCATTTCCATCTTAGCAAAACTCCAAATTCTTTTCTTGGGAATATTTCTATTTCTATTAAAGGAATAACCCTGTTTGCTCTAGGTTGTGAAGCAACCTATATTTCTGTCATTACCAAAATTCCCACAAAATTCCCAAAATTCCTTTGGACCATATGTACCTTGGATATGTAAAAATATTCAAGATTCCATGCTCATGGTGAGCACACCATCCAATCTTTGCTTCTGGTCATAATTTCAATTTGTGAAGCAACTATATTTTATATGGCTTCATAAATTCTGAAATTTTATCAGGACATTCTCCCATCTATGTAACCTCACTACACCAAATTTGGGCTCATTTCATTCATCCAATATTTCTCAATAATTCCCCCAAGTTTTTGTCCAGAGGAAAGCATTGTGAAGCAAGTACCATTTTTATTTATCCAAATGGTATGAAAACTTTACAGTGCCTTCCTATGTCCAAACCATTATCCTCCACCAAATTTCAGCTCAATCCAATCATCTATATGAGTGCACCTTCCATTTTCATGTTTCTGTCCAGTGGGGCAGTTTGTGAAGGAAGTGCTAGCTAACGTCTTCCATTTGAGCTAAAAAATTGCAAGGATGGTCATCCTAGTGATTGATCACCCTCAGCAAAATATCAGCATCTTTCACCAAGTGTATCTTCCCCACTCCAGTACAAACACCTTCTGCCAGAAACTTAGGTAATCTCAAATCAATACATTTCTTGCCCCCTTATCTCTTCTAAAGCTCATGAGTCACTTCACTGACCTTTACCCAACTCCAAGACATGCTTTTGCCGCCCAGAGCGCACCACGTGCCCCTGTTCACGCGGTGACCACGCGTCCGGCATGCCCTTATGCGTGCTCTGGACATTGGGGCCCTCTACCACCGTCCCTTCGTCGAGCCCTCGCCACCGCACCGTGTCTAGCAGCTCCGCAGAAGCCACGCGCTCGCTACCAGCCCTTCCCCCTCCTCTTCCTTCCTCCTCGTGCCACGGCAGCCCCTGCCCTCGCCGCACGCGTGCGCACAGTGCCTTGGTGGCCGACCGGACGTCTCTCATCCCGCGTCTTCGCCCACCACTAGCTCTCACTCGTCACCATCAATCCCTCCTCGCGAGCCCACGTGTACGCGGTCGCGTCAGAACGCCAGCCCACGCATCCGTGGCGGCTTCCGGACACGACCGAACCCTCTCGACCTCACCAAGCTCCTCCTCTACCTCCCAGCTTCCTCCCCGACCCCTCTACCCATCCCCGGAGCCCCTCCCCGCTCGCCATTGCCGCCATGGCCGCCGCCTCTGCCCGCTCGAATTAGAGCAAGGCAGTGCCCCTATCCCTCTCATTTCACCACCAAGGAATCCCCTCGGCCACGGAGGAGCCCTGCCCAACCTTCTCCCCTCCTATCCTCGGCCATAGCGCCATGCCCACCGCCGCCCGAAGTCACCGTCTGCCATGGCGGAAACCCTGCTCGGTCCTGAGCTCCCTGGCGCCCATGGAGCATGCAGGCGGGTGCGGCTCGGTCCCATGAGCTCGCCGGTAGGCCGAGCGCCACGGGAGACGGCCGGAGCCGCCGGCAAACCTCATCGGGTGCCGCTCCTCCCTCGGCCGAGCGTGGGCACGGGACGAAGAAGACGACGCCCCCAGCCTACGTGTGGGCCCCGCGGACCCACCGGTCAGCTGCACCAGGGCGTTGACTCCGGGCCCGCGAGATTCAAGTGGAGGTGCACTCCACAGAATACGTTTTCATATTTCGAAAGCGTACTCTAGTGCAGTTTTAGTAAGAAACGCGTTTTCTCTGTTCTGAAAGCGTATTTCAGCGAAGTGCGCTTTCTGTTTCTAGCCGCCGGCCGAAACCTTTAAATTGTGGGCGTTCGTCCATTAACGGCAAAAATGAACACATTTTTATTTGATTTCTGACTAACGAATGAACGGCCGTATCTCCGCAACCGTAACTCCGATTCAGGTGATTCAATTGCCCACGTTCTCTATTCATCGAGCCCGTTCTGGTGGTACCATTTTCATTATGTTTTCACACTGTGAAATTGACCATTTTGCCCTTGCCCTCTGATCAGCTCCGCCGAGAGAGAAATGTTTCCGGCAAAAAATTTCGCGAGCTTCTCGCACTTCTTCCTGATGAATCCTTCATCCCCATGCAAGCCACAATAGCCACTTGCATGATGGCATTGTAATAGCCTTGGTTTTCACTTGAATGTTTGAATAATTGTTTGCTGATTTAATTATTTTGTAAATGCTATGTATATGCTTGTGGATTCATGCTCATCCCTATGCCATGTTCATGTGCATCCATATATTTACTTGCTAGTAGTATTATTCTAATGTTTCATTCTTGTATTCAGTTCATATGCTAGTGATCATGATATGCTCCCATGAATAGTTATGGTTTGTTATGCAAATACCTATGATATTCATGATCATCTCTATGCCATGCTCATTTACATCCCGTAGACTAAATGATTTATTGTTGTTGATGTTATGATAAATGGTTATATTGCACATC
Source organism: Elymus sibiricus (assembly GCA_039707655.1). Classification (NCBI taxonomy): domain Eukaryota; kingdom Viridiplantae; phylum Streptophyta; class Magnoliopsida; order Poales; family Poaceae; genus Elymus; species Elymus sibiricus. The sequence continues at coordinate 430,639,095 of CM077676.1, forward strand.
CATGCTTATGTTGACATCATGCTCATATGCACTATTATTTCATCATGTTATTTTGTTATGGCTCCGCTCATCACCATTCAAATTGAACCTGACATTAATCAAACTTGAACACAGCTGTTGGCTGAGTCATGGTGTGTTACACCATGGTTTTTGCTCCTCGTTTTTTTTCCTTCGCGGGATTGGACTCCCGTCTTTTTTCGGTGTTATCGGATTTTCTCTCGTTCTTGGGTATATGAAGATGGTCATTTAGCCTTGCCTTTCCCATCAGACGAGAGATTCTCTTCAATTCAACCTTCCCACCCAAAATATATTCTCAGGATTCTGCCACCAAAACCCTACCTTCCGAGTTACCGGAAGGGAAACCCTAATTCCCGCAGTTACAAAGGAACCCCAATTTCCTTTGATTTGTTGCCTCCCAAACTTTTCCTAGAGACTCTCCTATACCTATAAACCATGGATATGCAAAAATATTGCAAAGTCATTTGCAATGTTTTTCATTTGAAATTAATTCCTTTTTCTGCCAGTTTAAGGAATTAAATCCAGAAAAATATTTATCCATCTCCAAAGTTCATGAAAACTTGTGGAGATATTCTTTGTGATCATATTGAGCTCCCATAAAAATATTGGCCATAATTAAATAAGGGAAATTGCATTTTCCTATTTAAAGCCAATAATGCACTTTGGGCACTTTCCAAAGGAACTACCATTTTGGTAGCTAGGAAAAATCCAAAATAATTTGTGGAGCTTCTCCTATCCATATCTTCACCATTTCCATCAAAACCCCAAGTTCCATAGTTCAAGTTTTGAGCACATCATCCAATTCTTTTTTCTGGACATATTTTGAGGTTGTGAAGCAACTATATTTTATATTGCTTCAAAATTCTTGAAATTAACCCAGGACCTCACATTCCCTATATGATGTGAGCATGCAAAAATTCACATCATTTTATTTAGCCAATTTCTCCCAAAAATTCCATCTAGTTTCTGTCCAGCAGAAAGCTCTGTGAAGGAAGTACCTTCATGGGGCATCCAAATGAGCTGAAATTTTACCAGAATATCATAATGTCCACATAACCTCCCTACACCAAAATTCAGCTCATTTCATTCAACCATTCAGCACAACTCCAACTTTCTCATTTCTGTCCAGTAGGGCACTTTGTGAAGGAAGTGCATGCAAACAAGGTCCAAATGACCTCAAATTTTGCAAGCATCTACTCCTTCCTATCTCATTTCATGTGACAAAGATTCAGCTCCTCTGCTTCATCCATTTCTCCAGAAACATCCACCCAAGTTTGATGTTAGAATTTGTTTTTGCAAACACCTCTCACCTCAGAGCCACCCAGCTGGTTCCAGCAGCTTCCCTCGTCCATTTGAGCAGTGATTCACCTGTTGGACAAGGTGTGACGGATAGACTGGCACCAGAGCGTTCTATGCACATGGTGACCACGCAGAGGCCGTGCGGAAACGGCGCTCTGCGCACTGTCCTCGTCGGCCAGCTAGCTGCAGTCGGCCGTGGCTCGTCCGGGCATGTCCAGCGGCTCCCCTGCGTCCACGCACCCCTCATCTAGCTGCTTCCCCCTCTGTTCCCATCCTCGTCGGACGAAGACAAGCGCCACCATATGCGCACGTGTCATGGCCATCGTCTTCTTCCCCTGGCCTCTTCCTCTCGAGCCGTCATCTCCCCCTAAAGCTCATCAGGTTGGCACCTCTCCCCGCTTGCCACCTCGCCGGAGCTCCAGTGCGGTGATAAGGGTGCCATGGCGGCCGTGCTTATCTCCCCGCTGCGGCCGCCTATAAATAGGTCCTCCCCGGAGCCCCCAGCCATCCCCAAGCACACCAGTAGCCTCCTACCCTTCCCAGCTCCCTCCTGGATGACCCACTCGAGCTCTCCCTCCCTCAATTCTCCCCATGGCCGCCATGGCCATCATCGGCCCTCGCTTAAATTCGAGCGGTCCTCTGCCCCATTGCCACGACCGAGCTCACCAGAGACCTCCCCTCGACGAGGCAGTTCTGTTCTACACTTCTCCCTCCCATTCCTACTACCACAGCCCCGTTTCCTTCATCGCCGTTAACCCATCCACCGCGGGCAAGGCCTCGCTTTCCTCAGATGACATGGGAGCCCGTGGTGTGGTCTCCTGGACGCGGCTCTGTTCCCCGAGCTCGCCGGTACCCGGAGCGCCGGAAACGGTGGCCGGAGTCGCCGGGGTTCTGCCTGTCCGGAGGAAGAAGGAGAAGGCAGGAGGAGAGAGAGATAGCCGATGGGCCCCGCTTGTCAATGACACAGACGGCGGGCCCGGTCCCTTAAGTGGAAACGTATTTCCAATAAATACGCTTTCCAGTGCGAGTCACGTACTCAATAACGGCTTCGGGCCAGAGTACGTTTTCGCTTAACAGAAAGCGTATTCTTGAAAATGCGTTTCCTACTTCAGCCGGCGCCAAAACCTCTAGTTAGTGAATGTTCGCCCGTTAAGAGCTACAGTGGACACTATTCTGTCCACTTTTCTGCCTAACGAACGAACGGCCCTAACTTCGCGACCGTAACTCCGATTGAGGTAAATCCAATGCCCATGTTCTCAGTTCGTCGAGCTCATTCTGATGACATCACTTTCACAATGTTTACACTTTCTGAAAATGCCCATTTTGCCCCTGCCCTATATTCAGCCCCTCGTAGAGGGAATCTTCTCCAGTGCGTTTTTCCGCGAAGTGATCACACTTCTCCCCGGTGAATTCATTGACCCCCAGGGAAGCCGACCAGCTGATATATGCCCTAAAGCATTGCTCTGTGTTATCTTGCGTGTTTAATTAATGAATATGCCTGTGTCAGAAATAATTAAACTCCTGCTAGTTTGAATTTGCTATTTACATTACTTGCTAATGCTCATCATATTATCGCACTAGTGACTCGTAGGTGACATTACGGAGATAGGTTGTTATGTTTTCATTGTGCATTACTATTGTTATTGCAATGATTAAGAATGTGACTTAATAATGACAACCTCCTCCGTTGGCTGGATGGAGTCATAGTGCCACCGAGCCAAGCTCATTAGTGCAGCCACATTTACCTTTATGGGAAGGCCCTAACTTGGTCTATTGTCTTGCCTTTTACCGGTACCACCAAAGAGGGAAGGTTATGCGTGCGTGCTACCCTGGCCCGGTAGGCGGCGATAACCTTGTGAGCCTAGTAAAGTTATCTGCCGGCATCCCCGTTTGGGACAGTTTTGTTTGGCCACGTCGGTGGCAGGTGTCAGGAGTGACACAGGGGCCACCCACGACTTGGCCCGGATGGGGTGTGATTGTCGGTGGGGCCGTAAGAGTGCCGGGCAATAGACAAGTTTTGTTGGAGCAGCATCGGTCCACCCGAATGGGAACAGGTACTGATGTACGAGGCCAGGAGCTCCATAGTGTGGGTAAAGTGTGCGACCTCTGCAAAGTGTAAATCTATTCGAATAGCCGCGTCCTTGGTCATGGGACACAGTTCGTACTAGGTCACACTATTTGGTCTGTGTCGAGTCTGGAGGAACAAACTATATAATGTTATTGTCAAGAGTGAACCAGAGAATGGTAAGGTTTGTCAGACTTACAGTACAGATGCATGGACATCAGATGGTGTCAGGGATATGAATGTTAGCCCTGCAAGGGCTATGAGATGAATGGTCGGATGACCACAAGACTTGGTTGGATTTGGATCGGATTTGGGTTGGATCATGAAGTATTTGGAATATGGATTGTTCACTTGATATGTTTTACTTTAGTAGTTATCATACTGGATAATCCTGTTATAACATGGTAATTAATATTGCTAGAGAGGTATGCTATGCCATGATAATTAATGTTGCTCTAATAACAAGTGCATGCTTGAATGCCATGGATTGCCTTGCTTGGTGTATATGTTGGTTTGGTCTGCTTGCGAGTACATTCAAAAGTACTCAGCGGCCTTCAATGTGGCCAGGTTCACCTAAGGATCCGACGTCCACTAGCGAGGAGCCGGAGTGTTCGCGGGCTAGAAGAGTAACCCAGTCAGAACCCTGTGGATTGGAGCCGCACCAAGACCATGCTGCCTTAGATAGAGCTTTTCCGCTGCCATCACCCTTGTAACATATCATGTAAGACTTATATATCCATTAATAGAAATGCATGTGTTCATGATACTTGTTGTAAACACGCATGCCAGAGTGATTTCCTGGGCTGGCGTGTGCGGCGACTGTCTGGCTACAGTGGTATTCAGGCGGGGCGCCACAACGGATGGTATCAGAGCCAGGCTGACTGTAGGTTACCCTAGCCAGACTGCATTGTCTTGTGCTCAGTAGGAAGCCCAGATGGATTTCAGCCATCTTTGCCAAACAGGCATGGCTACTATTGATCATAAGGCAACCGCATAGGTTTTTGGCTCCATCAGACCCCAACTCCCGTGGACTTTGCCTCCGGTGGGAAATGTCTGCACCAGGCAACGACCCGTGAGCCCTGAACCTCTATGTAAACCAGATATCCCACCTTGCTTGCTAACCATGGCATTTCTCTCCTCAAATCCAGTTTCCTGTGGGAAATGCCTATAAATTCCTTCTTTCCCCGACAACCATAGGATCGTTGACTAAGCCACTTTGGCTATGGTCGTGCGTCGAGTTTGATGTTCCCTAAGGAAGTAGTAGGAGCTTGACACCAATTGCTACCAGGAGCATTGTGTGGTTTGCTTCTAAGTCCTTAGAGGTGCATCAAGTATGCTAGGCTAGTTATACTAGTGAATCTTTGGCCACATGTGTAAGGTTCGCAAAATTTGAGCTTTATTTGCTTTTTGGTTTTCCGCGGTTCTTGTTTCTTTTCTCGATTCCGTTATGTCGCTCCGACTGGATCCATCTGCAAGAACTGCCAAGAAAGACCAGCATACAACTTGGATAATACCCAATAATCCAAATTCAGTAAGAGTCAAGCCAAGCCAACTGCCCGAGATTCAGAACATTATCACCGGATCTGTCTAGAATGAAGGATGGGTCAGAAGCAGAATCTGCGTGCTACCGACAAGGCCAGAATATACCTGAGAGAGTTTGCCTCAGAACAAATCACACCTAAGGAACAGTCAGATGAGCTATCGGGAATGGACACCAGCAAGAGCAAATTATTCGGTCCTCGACACAGGGATTATTTCAGTCAGTAGGGTGAATCTGACTCAAGAATCATTTATTCCCCACAGAAGGCATGTTTCGAGAACGTGAAGGTGCCAAGAGCAACAACAAAACTCCGGTATGTTGATACAAATTTCAAAGCATATTTTGGAATTTACCGTGCACATACAAAATTTTCTAGGCAAAGTGAACAAGGTTTGTGAGGAATAGGGATGCGTTCATGGCTGCCCAGAATCAATGAGAATTTCACTTACTTGGATGCTCAGCTGAACCAAATGGAATTATCCGCCAACTTCTCACTATCGGCAACACTTGGTTTGAATACAAAGGGTATTTTGAATTAATTACCAACATGAAGTCTGCATCAGTTGTGCAACCTTTACAGCAATAATGAGCAGACCAGCAGAAGGACTAGCGGTGTGCATGACCAACGGAATATCTTCAGTCAAGGTATGACCTACCCCAAGTTATGGCTCCACTATGGGAAAATTTTGGATACTCCGGAAGGAAGCCAGAATTGGCCATAGATCCGACCGCACATCACAACAAAAGGCTTATGGTGTAAGCAATCCAACCTTCCTCCGCAAGCTATCGAGAAGAGCTTACAACGCAAGACTCCCCAATCTTTCTCACTACGTCACTATGAGGGAAAGCTTCTGAGGTACAATACCCAGCCTTCTTCGGCACACTACCTTGGCAGAAGCTTTGAACGTAAGGTATTCAGCCTTCTGCAGCACGCCGTCATGCCCACAACAATCTTGTCAGAAGTACGAACTAGTCCGAATACACGTTTGCCTCAGAACTCACTGGTCATGAAAGGATTTATCCTACCCCTGCATATGTTGTGAGCATGCAGTCCAGTGGATCAGTTCATGTGAGCCACTCGTACATGGGAATAACTGTGCTTGGAGAAACATTGGCCCCACACTTAAAAGAAGGATATGAACGTGATACGTCTCCAACGTCTCTATAATTTATGAAGTATTGATGCCATGTTTATTATAGTTTTTTATGATTTTGATGCACTTTTATATGGCTTTTATATGATTTTTATGGATTAACATATTGACCTAGTGCCCAGTGCCAGTTGCTGTTTTCTGCTTGTTTTTGGTTTTCCAGAAAATCCATCTCAAATGAAGTCCAAATGCATCGAAACTTTTTGACGATTTTTTCTGGAAGGAAACGGACCCAGGAAACTTCGGGGAAGCAGCAGACGAGCCACAGGGGCCCCACGAGCCACCTGGGCGCGCCTGCCCCCCCCCCCTCCCCCCCAGGCGCGCCCTGGTGCCTTGTGGGTCCCCTGTGGCACCTCTTCGCGTGATTCCAACGCTGAAAAATCCTATATATTCAGAAACCCCCGAAAGTTAACCTAGATGAGTTTTTACGCCGCCGCAAGCCTCTATACCTCCACGATCTAATCTACAGCCCTTTTCCGGCACCCTGCCGGAGGGGGGAATCATCACCGGAGGCCATCTTCATCATCCCTGCGGTCTCCATGACGAGGAGGGAGTAGTTCACCCTCGGGTCTGAGGGTTTGTACCAGTAGCTATGTGTTTGATCTCTCTCTCTCTCTCGTGTTCTAGATTTACCACGATCTTGACGTATCGCGAGCTTTGTTAATATAGATGGATCATATGGTGTTTCTTCCCTCTCTATCTTTGTTGTGATGAATCGAATCTTTTCCCTTTGGGGTTTCGTTATTGTCGGATTGAATATTTCAGATTTGAGAACACTTGATGTATGTCTTGCATATGAATACCCGTGGTGACAATGGGGTATTATATTGATTCACTTGATGTATGTTTTGGTACTCAACTCGCGGATTCCCGAGGTGACATTGGGGTAATCTATGCATAGGGGTTGATGCACGTTTTCATTATCTTTTCTCCCATAGAAACTCTGGGGTGCTCCTTGAAGTTCTTTGTGTGGATTGAATATTATGATTATGAAGTTGTTTGATGCATATCGTATAATCAACTCATGGATACTTGTGGTGACATTGGAGTATCTAGGTGACATTAGAGTTGGTTGATGTGTATCATATGGTGTTATTTTAGTACGAACTCTAGGGATGTTTGTGACAATTATAGGAATGGCTCAATAGATCGATCGGACACTACTAGGAAATACCTTATAGGTGGAGGCTTAACAGTAGCGAGGGGCAAACACCGGCGCTACTGGTAATTAACAGTAGTGCGTTCTAAGGACAGGCGCTACTGGTATCAACTTAGCAGTAGCGCGGGTGTACGTGACATCGCTTCTGGTAAATGGGCCCCACCGTACCCACCAGGCCACGAATAGTAGCAGCGCAGGCTGGGGAAAAGGCTCTACTGTTATTGCTATTAGCAGTAGCGCGGGTCAGGTACCCACTGCTGCAACTACGGCTGCACTGTCCAACGTGGTGGTCCCCGCTTAGGAGTAGCGTGGTTTGCGGACCAGCGCTGCTGCTATTGATCTTAGCAGTAGCGCCGTTCGCCGACACGCGCTACTGCTAAGCCGTAGCTGGCACCTTTTGCAGCCCCCTTTCCCCCCTCCCCCTCCTCTCTCCCTCACTTCTTCTCCCTCACTTGATTTCCCCATTAGCTAGCTTTCTTCTCTCTTCTCTCTACTTTAATGCCCCCTCCACCATCTCCATTAATGCACCACTTTTCTCTCTTAGCTTCCTCACTCTTCTCTCCTCCCTCCACTAGTTAGAGCTAGCCATTTCCTTCCCCTACTAGCTGTAGATCTATCCATTTAGTGGAACCTATCAACTCCCCAAATAGATATATTCTTTAATGGAGTAAAGCCATCTAGTCACCGTGCTTCTCTCTCGAGATAGCTAGGTGAGTAAAAAATTGTGCTTTTTGGAAGAATTAATGGAAAATATGTGTGTGATATGATCGAATCGGGCGATATGATGGAAATTGTGCGTGTGGCATGAGATGCCGCCTATATGTTTATTTGCCGAATTGCGTGTGACATGAGAGTTGCTTATGTTTTGCCGAAATGTCGATTTATTTCCGTTTCGGCGAATTTCAGGCAAACTCTATATGTCCTTTTTTTAGGGAAGGTCATGTCGAATTTTTGTATGACTTTGATGCATGCATGCATGGATGCGTTTGTAAACCTTTTGCTTATTAATTATACCACGCAGGCGATCATGAAGGTCAGTGGAACGATGGTGGAAAGATGGTTGCGATCCACGGTTCACGACATGTATGAAAATAACCGGAAGGAGATTTTCTGTCCGTGTCGAAGATGCAAAGGAGCAGTCTTGCTCGACCCCTTTAAGGAAGGCCGTTTGAAAGCGCACCTGCTCATGACTGGTTTCATGGATGGCTATACTCGGTGGACAAGTGAAGATGATGACGTCAATGGGGCAGCCAATGACGACATTGGACCAAACGAAGAGATGACCAATAATGGTGGCGGAGAAGAGGCTGAACATGGCGGCGAAGAAGAGGCCGGACATGGGGGCGGAGAAGAGGCCGGACATGGGGGCGGAGAAGTGGCCGGACATGACACAGAAGACGCGGACACGCCGGAGCATTCGTCGCTACTAAGTTCAGTCGTGCGGGACCCTCATGTTCGAGACTTGCTTCGCAAGAAGACGACTAACGACAGAGCTGCTTGTAGAGAGGAGGCCAAGCTGGAGCAACTGGAGGTAGACTCTCATACTCCATTGTATGATGGTTGCGATCCCGAGGTGACCCGCTTGAGTTTCACGCTCGAACTTCTATAGACAAAGGCTAAAAACAAATGGACCGACAGAAGCCTCGATGAGCTTCTCAAGTATCTAAAGAAGGTTCTTCCCGTGGGGAACCTGTGTCCTACTAGTGTCGATGAGGCCAAGAAGATCGTGTGCCCTCTTGATCTGCCGCACATTAGATACCATGCATGCATCAACGATTGCATCATTTATCGGAAGGAGCACGCGGAAAAAAACAACTGTCCGGTGTGCAATGCTTCTCGATACAAGAAGGCTGGAAAGAAATCTCCCCAGAAAGTTGTATGGTACCTACCGATCACTCCCCGTCTGCAGCGTTATTTCGTAGATCCTAAGGAAGCAAAGCTCATGCGCTGGCACGCGGAGAGGGTGAAGCCCGACGATGGAGATGATCCGAAGCTGAGACACCTCGCGGATTCAAGCCAGTGGAGAGCGTTCAATGCCGAATATCAATTTTTCGCAGGTGATCCAAGGAACATCGTGCTTGGCACGAGTACCGATGGCATGAATCTATTTGGCAACCAGAACACCAACCATAGCACATGGCCCATGTTTGTATGGATGTACAACCTTTCCCCCTGGAAGTGCATGAAGACAAAGTACATACACATGAGCATGCTGATTCAAGGGCCGAAACAACCGGGAAATAATATTAATCTGTATCTGGGGCTACTTCAAGAGGAGTTAGACATGTTATGGAAAACACCGGCCAAGACATGGGACGCCAGCAAAGGCGAGTATTTCTATATGAGAGCCGCGCTGATGACGACGGTGCACGACTATCTCGGTTATGGATATGTCGCAGGCCAGGTGTGCCACAGATATTGCGGATGCACGCGGTGCATGGATGATACAACGTCTCAGCAGCTAATGAAAGATGGCGGGTCTGGGAAAATCGTGTACATGGGGCATCGAAGATGGCTCGCGAAGCACGACCCGTGGAGAAACCGTGGAGATCTATTCAATGGTGAGGCTGAGCATCGAGGACCTCCACGTAAGAGGAGCGGCGCCGAAATCGATGAGCTGTTGAAAAACTGGGAACAGTGCCCCGCGCCGGGAAAGATTAAAAAGGTGTCGGAGCCGCTGCTGAAGGTATGGAAAACGAGGTCTGTTTTCTGGGACTTGGAGTACTGGCCCAAACTCGACACGCCTCATTGCCTTGATCAAATGCATATCACGAAGAATGTCCTTGAGAGCTTGCTTGCAACACTGATGAACATGCCGGATAAGACCAAGGATGGGCCGAAGGCAAGAAGAGACTTGGAAGATTTGAACATCAGGGCAGATCTCCACATGCCGCCCCGTAAAAAGTCGGAGGAGACGGAGACGGAGGCGTGGGACCAGGGCAAAAAAGTCAACAAGAAGGAAGAGAATTATTTCCCCCCTTCTTGCTTTACCTTAAGTCTGAAGGAGATCGATCAATTCTTCAACTGCCTTACCGGAATTAAAGTTAGTTCCGGTTACTGTGGGAAGATAAGCAGATTTCTAGACACCAAGAAGAAAAGGTTCAGCGCGATGAAGTCTCATGACTGTCATGTGATGATGATGCAGATACTTCCTGTTGCCCTTAGAGGGATAATGGACAAGCACGTCCATGACACGCTTATTAGTCTCTGCAACTTTTTCGACGTTATCTCTCGAAAGCAGCTCCGAAGGCTACAGGAAGAGATCGTTGTGATACTAAATGAGCTTGAGATGTACTTCCCGCCCGCGTTCTTTGACGTCATGGTGCATCTGTGTGTCCACATTGTGGACGACATCATAGACCTCGGCCGACATTCCTGCACAACATGATGCCGTTCGAGAGGATGAATGGGATCATCAAAGGATTCGTTCGTAACATGTCCCGTCCGGATGGAAGCATCATCTAGGGCTATCTGACCCAAGAGTGCACCTCTTTCTACGAGAATTATCTATATGGCGGAGACCCTGTTGTTGGTTTGCCCATTAACAAGCACCTTGGGAGGCTCAGAGGAGAAGGTCACACCAACGGTCGGAGGGAACTACATGTGGACCACTCGGGTCGACGCAATGACTTTGACAGAGCAAACTTAGTAGTGCTACAGCACCTAGACGTGGTAGATCCTTTCGCGACACTGCACAAAGAAACCATCGCAAAGAAGTACCGTGACCGGGGGCTATGCAAGACGAACGCCGAAGTTATTAAAGAGCACAACTCCACTTTCCTGCCTTGGTTCAAAGAGCATGTTCTTTCTAATCCCCCGGAAGAGGGCTCTATGGACGGATTGCTCATATACGCCTTAGCACATGGCCCCGCAGCCAACCTCGCGACCTATCAGGCATACGATATCAATGGATACACGTTCTACACGGAGGCCAAAGATATAAACAGTGATTTTTAGAACTCAGGGGTGACGATGGAATGCATGACCGGCGACAACGCCGCAATTGAAAGATTCTACGGAAGGGTCGAAGAGATCTGGGAGCTTGACTACTCAGGACTGCACGATGCGACGATGTTCCGTGTCAGATGGGCTAAGAAAGTCGAAAGAGAAAACTGGTATTTCACTACCATGTCTATACCCGACGCCAAGAGCGCTACCGTGAACGCCATCGCAAAAAACGAGCCATGGGTACACGCTAAGCACGTGACACAATGCTTCTTCATAACCGACCCGAGCAATCCCAGCCGTGTTGTCGTGAGGAGAGGCAAAAGGAACATCATCGGAATGGATGGAGTCGCCAACGAGGAAGACTACGACCAGTACGGCAACCCGATGAGGGAAGATGACGATGACGATGAAGCATACGTCAAAAGAAGAATCAATACTACATTACCTAAGAAAGATCGTGCTCCATGGAAAAGGAAAAGTTACAACGAGGGGCTCAATTATTCGACAGCGAACAAGAAGGGAAAGAAGCTCACTCAGAAACGAAAACGTCGACGCTGAGAAACCATCATTTATATATATGTATTTATTTTGTGTACGCACTTAATCGTTATCGGTCAAATGATATGTAATATATATCGTCGCCTGGGTTATATACATTGTATCTGATCCCCTTCTTCCCGGCTCGGTCGTCTTTCGGAAAAGAAAATAAAATGAAAAGAAATAGAAAAATGAGAAAGGAAATAAGAAAATGAAAGGATTAGAAAAGGAAATGAAAAGAAAAAGAAAAAGGAGAAAGGAAATAAGAAAAATAAAATGAAAAGAAAAATCAAAGGAATAGCAGTAGCGCGTTTATGGACCCGCGCTATAGTTAACTTATCTGTAGCGCCGGTTTGTGTAGCCCGTGCTACAGATAAGTTAACTATAGCGCGGGTCCATAAACGCGCTACTGCTATGTTCGAGTTAACCGCACCGCAAGGGCCTTTCTTCCCCAATTTCCCCCATTCCCCCCCATTCCATCCCCTTGCCCTCCTCCACGCCATCGCCGGAGCCCTCGTCGCCCTTGCCTCCTCGCGCCGTCGCCGGAGCCCGTCCTCGCCGCGCCTGCCTCCTCCTCGACGTCGCCGCGCGCCTGCCTCCTCCCCCTTGACCTCGCCGCGCCTGCCTCCTCCTCGACCTCGCCGCGCGCCTGCCTCCTCCTCCTCGATGTCGCCGCAAGTCCAACCTCCTCCTCCTCCATCGACCTCGCCGCCCTGTAAGCCCCTCCTCTCCCCTCCCCTCTTGTCTCTCTCTGCTCTCTCTCTCTCTACCATATGTATGAACCCTAGGTTATTTAGTGCTAGATTAGTTCCATATGAACCCTAGGGTTAGTGCTAGATTATGAAACCTAGGTGCCATTTGAACCCTAAGTTAGTGTTATGAACCCTAGATTATGGTGAATTTCTTTGAATAATTAAAGTGCATGAATTTCTTTGATATACATGATGTTGGCTGTTGATGGTGAACATATTTTGAATAATTGAAGTGCCAAATGATGTTGGCTGCTGTTGTTGCCATATGATGTGCCAAATGATGGAGATGATGTGCTATTGCTGCCTATGTTGGCTTTTCTTGTTTGCAGGGAAATGATCCGAGTGGCCTATGTTTTGCCGGAATGTTGATTCATTTCCGTTCCGGCGAATTTCAGGCGCTCGATATGTCCACTTTTTAGCAAAGGTCATGCCGAAATTTCCCGTGAATTTCAGCATGACTTGTGCTAGAAAGTAGGCATATCGAGTGCCCGGCATTTGCTTGGACGGGAATGAAACGGCATTCCGGCAAACCATAGGCCTTTTTTTATGTCATTACTCATTTTATTATAGTTTAAGAATTAAACGAGCAGACTAAATCGTAGGAAACATGTCGAACAACGACGAGACCGGGGCTTCTGACCACGCTGCCGACGACATACAATATGACCGTGAACATGATTACCTCGACTTTTTGTCTAGTCAGCAAACAGAAGGTTTGCAGGGTGACCTGGTCATAGCGGACGATGGTACTGCCGCCGACATCGACACCGATGGCACCGATGGCACCGGCACCGATGGCGGCGCCGAGACCGGCGCCGAAGGTACAGGCGCCGAAGGCGGTAACGAAAAGAAGAAGCAGAGGACATGACGCCCTAACAAACTCGGCATCGGAAGAATCCTGGTCACAGAGATGCACCCCGGCAAATTCGAGCCAATAGCACCGGATGAACCTCGCAAGTGCTATGGCAACCAAGTCGGATGCATCCTACGGGAAACCGCAAGCATCAACGACAATGACTTACGGAAGAAACCACATCTGGAGCACTTGCTCCTAACGAAGCTGCACAAGAGATTCCAGTTCCCCGGCCGGGATGACCGCATAGAAAACCCGTGGGATGATGCTACCATGAAAGATATCAATAACCACGCCATGGGCATGTTCAGCAACGATTTGGCCGCCTGGAAAGGGAGGGTGAAACAAGCGATTCATGCTAATGAACCTCTGTCCAAGATTTTGGCAGACAATCCGACACTTACGGCAGAGGAGTTCGAAAAGTTCAAGGACACTTCCGCTACCGAGGCAGCCAAGATTAAGTCTGAGAAATACAAGGGCCTTCAGCAAAGGAGCACGGGGAACCAACGCCTCGGAAGCCGTGGCTACATTAGCAAGAGGCCCATATGGGATAAGGAGGACGCGGAACATGAAGCCGCGGGGATCCCAGACCCCTACACGGAGTTCACCGACCCGCAGGAGCGTGACTTCATCAGGGCCCGGTACAAGTGGGACAAGGAAAAGAAGGTTTGGTACACGGACCCGATCACGAGGAAATTGATTAGATTACTGATAATTATTCTTTTACCACCTTACATTTAGCTTCTGATCAACTAGACTACACGTTGTAGTAACATTCGTAAACGGTTCACGTTCCTTTTGCAGAAGGAGCAACACAGGCTTGCGGCCCAAAGCAACTCGTCGTCTCAGTCGTCGATGAGGCCCAAGTGGGACACCCCTCTCAACCGGACCTTGAACCAACTGAAGGGACTCCCTTTGGACCAGCGGCCGCAATATGGACGTGTGCACGGCGTCAGAGACGGCGCCACGTGGAAGTACTACTACAACGAGGGCCCGGAGGCCAAAAAGCAGAAAAAGAAGTTGAGTCAGTTGAACATCAATGAGAAGGTGAAGCTTGCGGTCGAGAAAAATGCAGCTGAGGCAGAGAAAAAAAGCAGCTGAGGCCGCAGAAGTGAACAAAAATGAGTTGGTCCAGCAGGCAGTCAATGCAGCTGTAGCTGCCTGCAGAAATGATTTCGCTACTAACTTGATTCCGGCTATTATCGACTGGACGAAGCAAAATCCAGACAAGACGGCACAAGATTTTCCCATGCCTAGCTTCGTCGGGAGCAACTCGGTGAACATCACACCACCACCATCTGCTGCCGCTACCGCACAAGGTCCTGCTCCCGCACCCGCTCATAGCAGCCCGTCCTCTGTCTCTGGCATGCTAGGCGGGCCTTCGTCTTTGGCTGACCTTGACGCCCTCACGGTAATTACACGTCGCACCAACATATATATAATCTTCCGTTTTCCGTTGCCTTTCGGATGTCTTACGCCGCAGACATGTCTTCGCAGGCCGACGAAACCCCGTGCACCGTACTCTATATGATCAACGGCCGGAAGGTGGACGTGGGAAAGGCAGTGATAATGAAGCCCTTGGAACTCACGTTCCATGGCCAGCCGATCCCCGTTGGCACCTTCAGGGTTACCTTGTCGAGTGTGAAAGCGGGCCACGAGGATTTGACTCCTCCAGTACGGCTCGGGGGAGAGGAGGACGAGACCCCGATGCGGCTTGGAGAATGCAAGGGTTGGATGCTGCTGTGGCCGAAGAATCTTCTTCTTCTGGAGGCGGCCGAGAGCACACCAATGACCACACATCAGCAAGGTATGAACACCACCACCCCGCCTACGCAATTACCAGCGCCTCTCATGCCGGATGAGAGCGGCGGACGACGCGAGGAAGGGGGTCCAATAGTGGATGATGTAGTCGGCCCCGTGGAACAAGGAATGGATGATGAGATGGAGGAGGAGGACCCTCTCCGGTTCCTCAATACCGGTGCCGCCTATGACGACGGACAAATGATGAGTCAGCCATATGACTCAGGCTATGAGCATGTGGATGAGGAGATGGATGATGTGCCCGGGCAGGAACGTCCTAGAGTTGATTGCAAGAAGTCTCTCTTCATGCAATACTCACAGGACACGCCAGATGCCGCCTCAACGTAGGGTCATCTAGCCGAGGGTCGTAAAGTGCTTAGCCCGAAGACACTGGTGGTGGGGGTAAGGAAGGGTCTGGACGGTGAACCCAAGAAAAAGGAGAGGAAGAGACCGCCGAAGAGAGGCACTGCTGCCGCCAAAGCTGCCAAAGCTTCTAGCAGCCAGCCGACCGATTTTGCAGACCGTGTACCGGTCAAAGGTGCGGTGATGTACCATGTCACGGGCGAGCTGATCCTACCGCCGAAACCGCTAGAGGGCATATCAGGGGATCTCAGGAGACTGCACGACCATGTGCTGTCGACTGAGAAAAGCCTTCTCGCCTCGGAGGATCCAGGATATCCGCTTTACGCGGCTCGTGTGCCTCAGGCCAAGTGCTACGTCGACACACTGCCCGCGGAGGTGTTCTTCCTGCGGTTTGATCACATCTTTGAGATGTTTCTCACGAGCCGGCTCGATTTTATGATCGTCCGCCTTTTTGCGCTACATATGAACTTTGTCATCAGGAGAGAACAAATCTCGCAAATCTCGGTGGCGGATCCATACTACATGCATGAGTCCTTCTTGAGTCTCGACGAGTTTGAATGTAAAGCTGCTAGGGACTACATCGAATACTTCATGGTAATGAATAAGGACAAGGAAACGATTCTCCTGCCTTATCATCCAATGTAAGTCATTGCCGGACAACCCTTTCGTATGTTTCAATCATTCCTTCGCTCATATGGAGACTAATTTGAGGTGTCTTTATTTTCCGCAGCAACGGGCGCGCCGTCCTTATCGTTCTTTTCCTGCGAGTCTCCCACGCCGTGTATTTCGACTCATCCAGAAACTTCGAGAAGAAAGACTACACCCACATAATGGATATTTTGGATGATGCTCTCCACGGCTTCAGCATGAGGGGTGGCCACATGGAGATCAGGAAACAAAGGAAGAACAAGCCGGGTTTCTCGCATAAAACTACCTTCTGCTCCATCCATCAACCGACAACAAGCAAGAACGATGGATTCTACCTCCTCCATCTCATGATGGAGTTCAGAAGGGATCACCAACATCTTCGCATGACAACAAGAAACGATGAACATATCCGCAAATGGGCAGAATCCTTAGGACACGAACTGGATTATAAAGTCAGAGATGACTTCTTTCGCATCCAGAAGGACATTGCAACGATCATCATGAAAGAAGTTGTCGAAGAGAAGGGGATGTTCCACCACGGCCCTATATCACGAGCTGACGTCAGAACTCGCATAGGCATGCAACGTCAAGACCTGACGCCGTTCACGAAGCTAGGGTGCATCCTCCCGGATATGGATGGGTGGAACTTCCAGTGATTGACGATGCCGATGATGATGTGTCGGTTGAACTTGTAGTTTCTGTAGTGATGAAACTTTGTGATGTCAACGGTCCTGCTGAACTTGCGTAATGCTAGTTTGTTAGTTTAGGTACGATGACCTGCGTACATCTAGTTAATTAGTTTGGGTACGGTGAACCTGCGTTGATTAATTATGTTTACTATATGTTGCATCTATTAGCTAACTCTTTCTTTTCGTGTTGCTCAAATATATTATGTTGCATATTATTGTTGCATCTCTAACAGGTACATAGGTCCTTGATGGCGAAGAAGTGCTATGCCATGTACATAGGGAGGGTTCCGGGAGTGTACGATGAGTGGCCTGAGTGTCAGGCCCAAGTGTCACGGTTCTCGGGCGGCAACCATAAAGGGTTTGATAGCAGACAAGAAGCAGAAGCTAGTTACTTGAGGTTCACGCTAGCGCGAGAGAGGAATCACAACCGGCGCCTCATGTACTGCATAATTCCGCTCTTACTCATAGTGATAGCTCTTCTCTTCTATATCATCGTTTTAGATGGATGATGAAACATGTGTATGGGATGACGATGTAGTTGCATGTATTCGAGACATATCATAACTTGTATCGCTATTTCGAGATCGATGATGATGAGAGACATCATTTGTGTTGGATGATGATGGCATGATTTGATGAGAATATTTGCATGTGTATGATATGATGAGACTATTGTGTGTATGATATGACAGGCTATTGTATAAACCTATTAAAAAACAGAGAAAAAATGCTGCAGAAAAAATATTACAGACAATAGTAATAGTAGCGCAGGGTATGTGTGTAGCAGTAGCGCTTCCTTAGCAGTAGGGCGTGTTAAATAGGCGCGTTGCAGCTTTTAGCAGTAGCGAGGTTCACCTAAACGCGCTACTGCTAAACTCTGTTAGCAGTAGCGCGGGTGGAACAACGCTACTGCTAATAGTTAGCTGTAGCGCCGTAGCAGTAGCGCGCCCACCCGTGCTACTGATATTACAAAACCCCGCGCTACTGCTAGGGTTTTCCCTAGTAGTGGGAAAGGATAACTTTGAGGTGGTTTCGTACCCTACAAACAATTTCTATCTTAGGTTCTCCGCTAATAGGAACTTTGGAGTGATTCTTTATCGCACGTTGAGGGATTGTTATATGATCCAATTATATTAGCATTGTTGAGAGATTGCACTAGCAAAAGTATGAACCCTAGGCCTTGTTTCTAAGCATGGCAATACCGTTTATGCTCACTTTTGTTACTTGCTACCTTGCTATTTTTTTATTGTTCGCACTACAAAAACCTATATCTACTATCCATACTACACTTGTATCACCATCTCTTCGCCGAACTAGTGCACCTATACAATTTACCATTGTATTGGGTGTGTTGGGGATACAAGAGACTCTTTGTTATTTGGTTGCAGGGTTGTTTGAGAGAGACCATCTTCATCCTACGCCTCCCACGGATTGATAAACCTTAGGTCATCCACTTGAGGGAAAATTGCTACTGTCCTACAAACCTCCGCGCTTGGAGACCCAACACGAGTCTACAAGAACAAGTTGTGTAGTAGACATCAAGCTCTTTTCTGGCGCCGTTGCCGGGGAGGTGAGTGCTTGAAGGTATATCTTTAGATCTTGCAATCGAATCTTTTAGTTTCTTGTTTTATCACTAGTTTGGTTTATAAAAGAAAACTACAAAAAAATGGAATTGAGGTTGCCTCATATTATTCGTCTTTATCATGTCTTTCGTGAAAATGATGGAGCGGAAAATTGTGCTCAATTGATAGAAGAAGAATTCAATAAAATGTTTGGCATAAAATCTGTGAATGATGAGCATGATTGCAATGTTGCTAGTATAAATTCTTTGAATATCCATGATGCTAATGATATGCAAAGCCATAAGCTTGGGGATGATATGTTTGATGAAGATGATATTTTTAGTCCCCCAAGTTTTGATGAGAAAATTTATTACGATGATTGCATGCCTCCTATCTATGATGATTATTGTGATGACATGTATGCTATAATGAATAATGATAAATATGAAACTTCTCATCATGATTTTAATTTTCAATTGGATTATGCCAATCAAGTATCTCATGATAGTTATTTTGTTAAGTTTGCTCCCACAATTATGAATGAGAAGAAAATTGCTTATGTGGAGAGTAGTAAAATTTCTATACTTGTAGATCATGAAAAGAATTATTTGTGTGATGGGTATATTGTTGAATTTCTTCATGATGGTACTGAAAATTACTATGAGAGAGGAACATATGCTTGTAGGCTTCTCAATAATATCAAGTTTCCTCTCTTTATGTTCAAAGTTTTGAAGTTATACTTGTTATGCCTTCCTATGCTAGTTGATTCTTGCTCCCACAAATTGTTTGCTCACGAAATCCCTACACATAGGAAGTGGGTTAGGCTTAAATGTGCTAGTCATATTCTTCATGATGCTCTCTTTGTGTTACAATTCTTTACTTTTATGCGAGCATCATTGAAATCATCATGCCTAGCTAAAAGGCATTAAAGAAAAGCGCTTGTTGGGAGACAACCCAACATTTATACCTACTGTTTTTGTGTGTTCACATGATTAAGCTACTGTAGTAATCATGTTTCATATATTTTCTTTCAATAATGTGCCAAGTAAAGCCTTTGGGATAGTGTGGATGCTTGTTGATTTGATTCTGTGCAAAAACAGAAACTTTTGCGTCCAGTGCTGGAATTTCTATTCTGTACTGGAGCGTGAAAAAATTCTGAAATTTTTACACAGTATTGGGTTACAAATTTTTTACGTTTTCCTAATTTTTCAGAATTTTTGAAGGTACAGAATTATGGTTTTTAAATCACTCCCTACATGCTGTTCTGTTTTTGACAGATTCTGTTTTTATTGCATAGTTTGCTTGTTTTAGTGTTTCCATAGCTTATATTATGAGATATAAATTGTGGAAATGATAGAATACAGTAGAATACCTAAGTGGATGATTTATTTTTATCATGCTAACCTATCTCACGAAGTTCCGTTAAGTTTTGTGTGATTGAAGTTTTCAAGTTTTGGGTGAGATATCGATATGAGGAGAATAAGGAGTGGCAAGACCCTAAGCTTGGGGATGCCCAAGGCACCCCAAGGTAATATTCAAGGAAGACTCAAGCATCTAAGCTTGGGTATGCCCCGGAAGACATCCCCTCTTTCTTCTTCAACACTATCGGTAACCGCACTTGGAGCTATATTTTTATTCATCACATAACATGAGTTTTGCTTGGAGTGTCATTTTATTTTGTTGAGATTTGCTTGCTGTTATAAATAATAATGTTTTGTATATTTTAGTTCAATAAAATGCTAATTATAGCTTTTACCATGCTCAGTTTGCAAGTTTATGTGTTGCTGTTTGAAAACAGAAAGTCTTCTGTTATGTGCAGAATATTCCTGAATAGTCAGAACATGATAAAAATCAGAATTTTTTACACAGTAAGCATGCATGAGTTCTCTATCACGTGGTAATTTTTTAGAATTTTTGGAGTTAGGGAAGTATGAATTCTTATTCACTCTTTACAGATTGTTCTGTTTTGGCAGATTGTTGTTATAGTTGTATTGTTTGCATATGTTTGCTTGTTTAATGTTTCTATTTGTGGATAGGAGTATTAAATATGCAGAGGCATTTAGTATGCAATGTTTAATTATAATTTTAAAGATTTTCTACAGTATAGAATGTTAAAGTTTTGAGTTGATTTATACTAACTTATCTCACGAGTTTTTGTTGAGTTTTGTGTGGATGAAGTTTTTAAGATTTAGGAGAAGCCATGATATGAGAGGAATTAAGGAGACACAAGAGCTCAAGCTTGGGGATGCCCAAGGCACCCCAAGATAACATTCCAAGAAGTCTCAAGCAACTAAGCTTGGGGATTCCCCGGTAGGCATCCCACCTTTCTTCATCAACAATTATCGGTCAGTTTTGGTTGAGCCTAAGTTTTTGTTTCTTCACATGATATGTGCTATTCTTGGAATGTCATTTTATTTTGTTTTATTTGCTGTTTGAATAAAATACTTAAGATCTGAAATTTTTAAATGAGAGAGAGTCCTCACATAGCTACCTATTTACTTAACTACTCATTTGGTCTTCACTTATATCTTTTTGGAGTAGTTTGTCATTTACTCTTGTTCTTCACTTATATCCTATGAGTAAATTGTTGAAATGAATTGAATATCATAAAGTTGAAATTTATATGCTTCATATGCTTGTCCCATGAGGAGTAGTGACTTCACATACAAGAAGTATAAGTGGTAAAATTTATTGAAAGTTAACAAACATAGCATTGGTCACTTGAACAATTCATGAAAAAATTTTGAAGGAAGAGAAATTTCACATATAAATATACTATCTTGGACATCTTCTATGATTGTGAGCCCCCATTAATTATTTTCAAGCTTGATCAAGTAGTTGACGTTGGACAAGGAAGACAACGTAATGAGTTATGTTTGTTTATATTCACATAGAAGTTATATTGTCATGGATCCTCTAACATGTGGTGCTTGCTTAGGATCTTTTGCTAGCCAAAAATTCGTACTAGGTAGAGATACTACTTGTGCATCCAAAAACCCTTAAACCCAGTTTCTTGCCATGAGAGTCCACTATATCTACCTATGGATTGAATAAGATCCTTCAAGTAAGTTGTCATCAGTGCAAAAAGCAATAAAAATTGCCCCTAAAATATGTATGATCTTTTATTGTAAGGGAAAATAAGCGTTGTACGAACTTGTGATGGTAAAGAAATAAAAGCGACAGACTGCATAATAAAGGTTGCGATCACAAGGGGCAATATAACGTGACGTTCCTTTGCATTAAGGGCTTGTGCATCCAAAAATAAAAAGCGCATGACAACCTCTGCTTCTCTCTGCGAAGGGCCTATCTTTTACTTTTCTGTATTTACTTTTTTGTATTTACTTTTATGCAAGAGTCATTAATGTTCATCCCTATTCCGCTCTATTTATTCTTTAGTTGGCAAGCATTATGTGGTAGGGAAAGATCCAGGAACATATATCCAGTTGAATATAGGTGATCATGAGTTATTATTGTTGACATTATCCCTGAGATAAATAAGTTGGGAGGCAAAACATTAAGACCCTATCTTCCTATGTGTTTGACTGAAACGGTTTGTTCTAAAAATATGCTTTGAGTGTCAGCAATCATGGAAGACTAAATCATAGTTGAGTATGTGGAATTTGCTAGATCAAAGCTCTTACATAGACCCTTCCTGAAAATAAGATGAATTGTAATTTTTTGATGACTGAGAACATTGTTTGTTAGTTTTCAAGAAAGTTAATGGCCTATACTTTAAACATGTGAATAGCTTGCTACTTGATCATGAGAAGTTTTATGAGATGCGCTACTGATTATGATATATATTGATGCTAGAAAAAGTGATTGAAATTATTATTGATCAAACTTATGCACTATGCTAGCATTCACACTTCATAAATTATTTCTTTTATCATTTACCTGCTCGAGGACGAGCAGAAATTAAGCTTGGGGATGCTGATACGTCTCCAACGTATCTATAATTTATGAAGTATTCATGACATGTTTATTATAGTTTTGTATGATTTTGGTGCACTTTTATATGGCTTTTATATGATTTTTATGGACTAACATATTGACCTAGTGCCCAGTGCCAGTTGTTGTTTTCTGCTTGTTTTTGGTTTTCCAGAAAATCCATATCAAATGAAGTCCAAATGCAGCGAAACTTTTTGACGATTTTTTCTGGAAGGAAACGGACCCAGGAAGCTTCGAGGAAGCAGCAGAAGAGCCACAGGGGCCCCACGAGCCACCTGGGCACGCCTGCCCCCCCCCCCCCCAGGAGCGCCCTGGTGCCTCGTGGGCCCCCTGTGGCACCTCTTCGCATGATTCCAACGTTGAAAAATCCTATATATTCATAAACCCCCGAAAGTTAACATAGATGAGTTTTTACGCCGCCGCAAGCCTTTGTACCTCCACGATCTAATCTACAGCCCATTTTCGGCACCCTGCCGGAGGGGGGAATCATCACCGGAGGCCATCTTCATCATCCCGACGGTCTCCATGACGAGGAGGGAGTAGTTCACCCTCGTGGCTAAGGTTTTGTACCAGTAGCTATGTGTTTGATCTCTCTCTCTCTCGTGTTCTTGATTTAGCAAGATCTTGATGTATCGCGATCTTTGTTAATATAGTTGGATCATATGGTGTTTCTTCCCTCTCTATCTTTGTTGTGATGAATCGAATCTTTTCCCTTTGAGGTTTCGTTATTTTCGGATTGAATATTTCAGATTTGAGAACACTTGATGTATGTCTTGCATATGAATACCCGTGGTGACAATGGGGTATTATATTGATTCACTTGATGTATGTTTTGGTACTCAACTCGCGGATTCCCGAGGTGACATTAGGGTAATCTATGCATAGGGATTGATGCACGTTTTCATTATCTTTTCTCCGATAGAAACTTTGGGGTGCTCCTTGATGTTCTTTGTGTGGATTGAATATTATGATTATGAAGTTGTTTGATGCATATCGTATAATCAACTCACGGATACTTGTGGTGACATTCGAGTATCTAGGTGACATTAGAGTTGGTTGATGTGTATCATATGGTGTTATTTTAGTACGAACTCTAGGGCTGTTTGTGACAATTATAGGAATGACTCAATAGATCGATCGGAAAGGATAACTTTGAGGTGGTTTCGTACCCTACAAACAATTTCTATCTTATGTTCTCCGCTAATAGGAACTTTGGAGTGATTCTTTATCGCACGTTGAGGGATTGTTATATCATCCAATTATATTAGCATTGTTGAGAGATTGCACTAGCGAAAGTATGAACCCTAGGCCTTGTTTCTAAGCATTGCAATACCATTTATGCTCACTTTTGTTACTTGCTACCTTGCTGTTTTTTTATTGTTCGCACTACAAAAACCTATATCTACTATCCATACTACACTTGTATCACCATCTCTTCGCCGAACTAGTGCACCTATACAATTTACCATTGTATTGGGTGTGTTGGGGACACAAGAGACTCTTTGTTATTTGGTTGCAGGGTTGTTTGAGAGAGACCATCTTCATCCTACGCCTCCCACAGATTGATAAACCTTAGGTCATCCACTTGAGGGAAAATTGCTACTGTCCTACAAACCTCTGCGCTTGGAGGCCCAACACGAGTCTACAAAAACAAGTTGTGTAGTAGACATCAGAACGCAGCAACCCCTACGGGATATGCAAGAGTAAGCTATGAATACAAGCCCGACAAGCTGGGATATGATCAAGGAGCCATGTTGGTAGGTCATGACGGGTCCATAGAAAGGAACCCTCAAGAACAAAGAAGTTTCGGATACACAACCTCCGTGGCGGTTAATAAAATGAAATTTCACAGACAAGGTGATATTGCCAATCCATGTTAGACTCTTGCATATGCAGCCACAACAATGCAGCCAGCATGTCATACCCATTATGAATATGGGCCATCAACCAACATAAGAGGCTATGCTCCGAAAGATGTAGGAGATATGCCCTAGAGGCAATAATAAATGTTATTGTTTATCTCCATGCTCATAATTATGTCTATGTTCCATGCTATAACTGCTATGGTTCTCGAGTCTGCAATAACCACGAGGCTCGGAGGAAGACTCATATGCACGTGTGGAATAATAAACGGTAAAATGTATTCCTAGTCTGGCCTCTAAGACTAGCTCAAGTGTTGCATGATGGTTCTGTTTTTCTGATCATGGGCATGACTATGCCGGCAACTTTGAGGGCACAATGTTAGGAGAACACTTGTGTTGAATCGACCCGAATTGATGTTATGCTATGAGATTCATTCGTCACAAGTTAATGGTTAAGAACACAGAGAAAGTTAATGTTTGCATAATTCCTTGGACCATGAGAGTGTCGAGTTTCTTCATGCTTGCTTCATGAACTTTGGGGTTTGTTAAACGTCATCCGTAAATGGGTGGCTATTACGGCGGCTTGCGGGTTCATGGAAAAGTGTGTCAAGTAACTTGATAGCTCAAGATTGGGATTTGCTCCTTCGACGATGGAGAGATATCTCTAGGCCCTCTCGGTGTTACGGTATCCATCATCGTCTGGCCAGACACAATGTGATTTGATCGCAGGGATGCCGGAACACGGGAACGAGAAAAGAGAACAAAACCGGTAACGAGGTAACTGGCATTGTGGACAAGTGTTGATCCACGGGGATGCCGATGATTCTCACCTCGGGTATTTGTAACATATCGCGAAGCAACAGGAATAGCACACGGCAACTGGAGGTTCACTCGAATATTCATTCGTGTGGGTATAGGGGTCAATATGGGTGTCCACGGCTCCGATGTTGATCATTGATCCGAAAGTGTTCCGGTTCATGTCTATACTTCACCGAACCTATAGGGTGACACGCTTAAGGGTCATCTATCTACTGAATACTAGACGGGGAGTCTGAGAGAAAATCACCGAAAAAGTTTCGGACGAAACGGAAACGTTCAGGAGAGAACATCGGAATAGTTTCGGTGAAACTGAAAAGTTGTTTCAGGGTATTCCATTAAGTCAAATTGGTTCCGGCACACGCCTGGAAATTCTTGGAGGGTGCCAGAATTGTTCTGGTAACTTTTGGAATTTTTCCGGAGAGAAAAACCAGAAATGTTCCGGAGCAGCCGGAACCGCAATGGTAGCTTTTCGCTGAAGAAAAACATTGTTCTGAAATTGTTTCGGAATGCGTTCAAAATTGTTTTAGTGGGTACTAGAATTATTCTAGGCACACAGAAATAATTTGGGTTTTAACGGACGCAGAAAAATGTCTTCGTGAATAGTGAAAGTGCTTTATGGATATTTTTTGGAAAGCACCTTTTGGGATATTTCCCAAAAGGATTCTAGAAGAGCTTGGGGGCCAAGGAAGCCCCTCATGGGGGGGGGCAAGGGGTGGCCGGCCAAGGGAGGTGGAGCTCCTTGGAGCTCCACATGGCACCCCTTTTTGCTTTATTCTTTTTATGTGTGACATAAAGTGGGGGTACTTTGGTATTTTTGTATGCCAATTTTACCCCTTGGCTTTCCTATAAATAGAGGTGGAGGGGTGCTCTCCAAACCTCATCCTTGCTCTCATACACATGCCATAGACTTCTCTGGCTTCTCTCTCCCTCCCAGCGAAATAGTTTCGTAGAGCCGAAAGGCTGTCTGGGTTCCGGCAGGAACTAGTTCTGGACGGCGAAGCCCTGCCGGATAGATGACACCGTATGTGCGCAACTCTGTAGAGAGATCGTAGTTTCGGTCTTAGTTTGAGAGTGCCTCCCGAAGGGCTGTCCGAGTTTCGAGGGTCCTCCCGAAGGGATGTCCGAGTGACCGTCCGAATTTCGAAGGTCCTCCCGAAGGGCTGTCCGCAACACCGTCTGAGGGACTGTCCGACCGCCTCCCGGAGGGCTGTCCGAGGGGCAGATGTAGGAGTACATCCTTGCGGTTGGGAGGTTGTAAATCCTAGTTGCGGGGATCTGCACCGCCGATCGTCATCGACTCTACTTCCGCTGCGCTACGAGTCGGTAACGAAAAGATCAAACCTTGTATGCAGTCTCCATAGTGGTCCTGGGCTGGTGCGTAGTCGGAAATTTTTTGTTTTCTGCTGCGTTACCCTACAGAAGATACACTGGATGCTAGCCATACTATGTTCAGCTCAGTGGTCACAGCAAGGACTGCAGAGGACAAATAGGGTAGAGCCACCTCAACAAGTGACAGAGTGTGACTATCTGAATTCACATGAAAACAAAATTTGAACGCATGGGACAGAGGAAAGCACCCATACATGTCCCACAACCAGACTAAGGATTTATCCTAAGCAAGACACAGGGATAATTGTCCATAGATACTCAGGAAGAATAGTGGATGTATGCATGCAATACCATGCACCAAGGAAGGATGTCTCGCCCTTGGCAGTCAGCGTACGAAGTATTGGAATAAAACCAAAGCAGCTAGCTCTAGGCCATGGAAACCAAACTATTTGTCGATACTACCCGCTACCCACAAACCATAGACAACAGACCGCCATGACAAAAGGTACACCTGATAGGAAAGAGAAGGATTCAATGCAGCTATTTGAGAATACAACATCCAAGCCATCAGACGAGACAGTTCGAAGGGCCAATGAACTAATGAAGACAAGACAGCTGATGGATCCAAGTCACACACAGGTATGTCCCCCTTCGCCGGGAGGTAAGCCCAGAAATCTCGAGGACGAGATTTTATTAAGGGGGGTAGGTTTGTAACACCCTGGTTTTTGCTC
This sequence comes from Elymus sibiricus, assembly GCA_039707655.1. Taxonomy (NCBI): domain Eukaryota; kingdom Viridiplantae; phylum Streptophyta; class Magnoliopsida; order Poales; family Poaceae; genus Elymus; species Elymus sibiricus. Next base: position 430,666,171 of record CM077676.1, read on the forward strand.
CTCGTTTTATTTCCTTCGCGGGATTGGACTCCCGTCTTTTTTCGGTGTTATCGGATTTTCTCTCGCTCTTGGGTATATGAAGATGGTCATTTAGCCTTGCCTTTCCCATCAGACCAGAGATTCTCTTCAATTCAACCTGGCCACCCAAAATATATTCTCAGGATTCCGCCACCAAAACCCTACCTTCCGAGTTACCGGAAGGGAAACCCTAATTCCCGTAGTTACAAAGGAACCCCAATTTCCTTTGATCTATTGCCTCCCAAAGTTTTCCTAGAGACTCTCCTATACCTATAAACCCTGGATATGCAAAAATATTGCAAAGTCATTTGCAATGTTTTTCATTTGAAATTAATTCCTTTTTCTGCCAGTTTAAGGAATTAAATCCAGAAAAATATTTATCCATCTCCAAAGTTCATGAAAACTTGTGGAGATATTCTTTGTGATCATATTGAGCTCCCATAAAAATATTGGCCATAATTAAATAAGGGAGCTTCTCCTATCCATATATTCACCATTTCCATCAAAAACCCAAGTTCCATAGTTCAAGTTTTGAGCACATCATTCAATTCTTGTTTCTGGACTTATTTTGAGGTTGTGAAGCAACTATATTTTATTTTGCTTCAAAATTCTTGAAATTAATCCAGGACCTCACATTCTCTATATGATGTGAGCATGCAAAAATTCACATCATTTTATCTAGCCAATGTCTCCCGAAAATTCCATCTAGTTTCTGTCCAGCAGAAAGCTCTGTGAAGGAAGTACCTTCATAGGGCATCCAAATGAGCTGAAATTTTACCAGAATATCATAATGTCCACCTAACCTCCCTACACCAAAATTCAGCTCATTTCATTCAACCATTTGAGCACAACTCCAACTTTCTCATTTCTGTCCAGTAGGGCACTTTGTGAAGGAAGTGCATGCAAACAAGGTCCAAATGAAGTCAAATTTTGCAAGCATCTACTCCTTCCTATCTCATTTCATTGTGACAAAGATTCAGCTCCTCACCTTCATCTATTTATCCAAAAACATCCACCCAAGTTTGCTGTTAGAATTTGTTTTTGCAAACACCTCTCACCTCAGAGCCACCCAGCTGGTTCCAGCAGCTTCCCTCGTTCATTTGAGCAGTGATTCACCTGTTGGACAAGGTGTGACGGCCAGACTGGCACCAGAGCGTGCTATGCACGTGGTGACCACGCAGAGGCCGTGCGGAAACGGCGCTCTGCGCTTTGTCCTCGTCGGCCAGCTAGCTCCAGTCGGCCGTGGCTCGTCCGGGCATGTCCAGCGGCTCCCCTGCGTCCACGCACCCCTCCTCTAGCTGCTTCCCCCTCCGTTCCCATCCTCGCCGGACGACGACAAGCGCCGCCGTACGCGCACGTGTCACGGCCGTCGTCTTCTTCCCCTGGCCTCTTCCTCTCGAGCCGTCATCTCCCCCTGAAGCTCGTCTGGTCAGCACCTCTCCCCGCTTGCCACCTCGTCGGAGCTCCAGTGCGGTGATAAGGGTGCCACGGCCGCCTATAAATAGGTCCTCCCCGGAGCCCCCAGCCATCCCCGAGCACACCAGCAGCCTCCTACACTTCCCAGCTCCCTCCTGGACGACCCACTCGAGCTCTCCCTCCCTCAATTCTCCCCATGGCCGCAATGGCCATCGTCGGCCCTCGCTAAAATTCGAGCGGTCCTCTGCCCCGTTGCCACGACCGAGCTCACCAGAGACCTCCCCTCGACGAGGCGGTTCTCTTCTATACTTCTCCCTCCCAATCCTACTACCACAGCCCCGTTTCCTTCATCGCCGTGAAGCCTGATGTCTACTACACAACTTGTTCTTGTAGACTCGTGTTGGGCCTCCAAGCGCAGAGGTTTGTAGGACAGTAGCAATTTTCCCTCAATTGGATGACCTAAGGTTTATCAATCCGTGGGAGGCGTAGGTTGAAAATGGTATCTCTCAAACAACTCAGCAACCAAATACAAGAAATCTCTTATGTCCCCAACACACCCAATACAATGGTAAATTGTATAGGTGCACTAGTTCGGCGAAGAGATGGTGATAAAAGTGTAGTATGGATAGTAGATATAGGTTTTTGTAATCTGAAAATATAAAAACAGCAAGGTAGCAAGTAACAAAAGTGAGCACAAACGGTATTGCAATGCTTAAAAACAAGGCCTAGGGTTCATACTTTCGCTAGTGCAATCTCTCAACAATGCTAATATAATTGGATCATATAACAATCCCTCAACATGCTATACAGAATCACTCCCAAGTTCCTATTAGCGGAGAACATAAGATAGAAATTGTTTGTAGGGTACGAAACCACCTCAAAGTTATCCTTTCCGATCGATCTATTGAGCTATTCCTATAAGTGTCACAAACAGCCCTAGAGTTCGTACTAAAATAACACCATATGATACACATCAACCAACTCTAATGTCACCTAGATACTCCAATGTCACCACAAGTATCCATGAGTTGATTATACGATATGCATCAAACAACTTCATAATCATAATATTCAATCCACACAAAGAACTCCAAGGAGCACCCCAAAGTTTCTATCGGAGAAAAGATAATGAAAACATGCATCAACCCCTATGCATAGATTACCCCAATGTCACCTCGGGAATCCGCGAGTTGAGTGCCAAAACATAAATCAAGTGAATCAATATAATACCCCATTGTCACCACGGGTATGCATATGCAAGACATACATCAAGTGTTCTCAAATCTGAAATATTCAATCCAACAATAACGAAACCTCAAAGGGAAAAGACTCGATTCATCACAACAAGGATAGAGAGGGAAGAAACACGATATGAGCCAACTATATTAACAAAGCTCGCGATACATCAAGATCGTGCCAAATCAAGAACGCGAGAGAGAGAGATAAAACACATAGCTACTGGTACAAACCCTCAGCCCCGAGGGTGAACTACTCCCTCCTCATCATGGAGACCGCCGGGATGATGAAGATGGCCTCCGGTTATGATTCCCCCCTCCGGCAGGGTGCCGAAAAAGGGCTGTAGATTAGATCGTGGAGGTACAAAGGCTTGCGGCGGCGTAAAAACTCATCTCGGTTAACTTTTGGGGGTTTCTGAATATATATGATTTTTCAGCGTTGAAATCACGCGAAGAGGTGCCACAGGGGGCCCATGAGGCACCAGGGCGCGCCTGGGGGGGTGGCGCGCCCTGGTGGCTCGTGGGGCCCCTGTGGGTCTTCTGGCCACCTCCCGAAGCTTCTAGTGTCTCTTATGTTCTAGAAAAAATCGTTAAAAAGTTTCGCTGCATTTGGACTTCATTTGATATGGATTTTCTGTAAAACCAAAAACAAGCAGAAAACAACAACTAGCACTGGGCACTAGGTCAATATGTTAGTCCATAAAAATCATATAAAAGCCATATAAAAGTGCACCAAAATCATACAAAACTATAATAAACATGGCACGAATACTTCATAAATTATAGATACATTGGAGACGTATCAGCATCCCCAAGCTTAATTCCTGCTCGTCCTCGAGTAGGTAAATGATAAAAGAAATAATTTATGAAGTGTGAATGCTAGCATAGTGCATAAGTTTGTTCAATGATAATTTCAATCACTTTTTTCCTAGCATCATTATATATCATAAATAGTAGCTCATCTCATAAAACTTCTCATGATCAAGTAGCAAGCTATTCACATGTTTAAAGTATAGGCCATAAACTTTCTTGAAAACTAACAAACTGTGTTCTCGGTCATCAAACAATTGCAATTCATCTTATTTTCAGGAAGGGTCTATGTAAGAGCTTTGATCTAGCAAATTCCACATACTCAACCATCATTTAGTCTTCCATGATTGTTGACACTCAAAGCATATTTTTAGAACAAACCGTTTCAGTCAAACACGTAGGAAGATAGGGGCTTAATGTTTCGCCTCCCAACTTATTTATCTCAAGGATAATGTCAACAATAATAACTCATGATCATCTATATTCCACTGGATATATGTGCCTGGATCTTTCCCTACCACATAATGCTTGCCAACTAAAGAGTAAATAGAGCGGAATGGGGATGAACATTAATGACTCTTGCATAAAAGTAAATACAGAAAAGTAAAAGATAGGCCCTTCGCAGAGGGAAGCAGAGGTTGTCATGCGCTTTTTGTTGTTGGATGCACAAGCTCTTAATGCAAAGGAACGTCACATTATATTGCCCCTTGTGATAGCAACCTTTATTATGCAGTCCGTCGCTTTTATTTCTTTACCATCACAAGTTCGTACAACGCTTATTTTCCCTTAAAATAAAAGATCATACATTTTTTAGGAGCAATTTTTATTGCTTTTTGCACCGATGACAACTTACTTGAAGGATCTTATTCAATCCATAGGTAGATATAGTGGACTCTCATGGCAAGAAACTGGGTTTAAGGGTTTTTGGATGCACAAGTAGTATCTCTACCTAGTACGAATTTTTGGCTAGCAAAAGATCCTAAGCAAGCACCACATGTTAGAGGATCCATGACAATATAACTTCTATGTGAATATAAACAAACATAACTCATTACGTTGTCTTCCTTGTCCAACGTCAACTACTTGATCAAGCTTGAAAATAATTAATGGGGGCTCACAATCATAGAAGATGTCCAAGATAGTATATTTATATGTGAAATTTCTCTTCCTTCAAAATTCTTTCATGAATTGTTCAAGTGACCAATGCTATGTTTGTTAACTTTCAATAAATTTTATCACTTATACTTCTTGTATGTGAAGTCACTACTCCCCATGGGACAAGCATATGAAGCATATAAATTTCAACTTTATGATATTCAATTCATTTCAACAATTTACTCATAGGATATAAGTGAAGAACAAGAGTAAATGACAAACTACTCCAAAAAGATATAAGTGAAGACCAAATGAGTAGTTAAGTAAATAGGTAGCTATGTGAGGACTCTCTCTCATTTAAAAATTTCAGATCTTATTATTTTATTCAAACAGCAAGAAAAACAAAATAAAATGACATTCCAAGGATAGCACATATCATGTGAAGAAGCAAAAACTTAGGGGACAATTACATTTGTGCCCTTAATTGGAACCCACTACTCAAATTTGCCCCTAATTCCAAAGTGTGCTCAAATTTGCCCCTCCACCGTCATGTGGCCTTATAGAAATGCCCTTCCGTCCCGTTTCTATCGAGTCAAAGCGCTTTGACCGGTAACTCGCCGTCTGTTTGACATTTCTGCCCCTGGTACTTACATGTGGGCCCTCATCCACTCACTCACTCACTCCTATCCATCTATTCTCTCTCTCGCCACACTGTCTCTCCCTCTCCCCAAATCACAGGAACCCTAACCCTAAAACTCATCAATTTGGCGCCATGGCGGCTGGAGATCGAGCGGCTAGGGTTGCTAGTGAGAAGTTGTAGATCTGAACCCTCTCAAAGCTTTGCTGCAGTTGGTTGGAGGCGGCGTCCACACAGGATGGCGCACGAGCATGAAGGCGGCGGCGGCGACACAGACGGGAGCACAGCACTGGTCGGGTATCTCTCTCCCTTTCCTCTGCGCAGATCCAGGAGCACAGGATTCAGTTGCAAATGAAGCTCCAGTAGTAGTCAGGTATAATATTTATTAGGTCCCTATTTATTACTAAATTCTGATGAACATGTCATTTCTGCTTGCTAACTCTCATTTGTCTTTATCAGCCCAAGAACAAATGAAGAACCAGCAACTGATCCTGTAGCAGAACGAGTAACTGATGCAACTACAGTGGTTAGTGCAGTCAGGTATAATATGTATTGCTAAATTCTAAAGAACATGCTATTTCTGCTTGCCAATTCTCATTTTGTTTATCTTTACAGCCCAAGAAAAAATTATAAGAAACCAGCTATGAGAGGAGCATCACCAGCAAAGAAGAAGAAGATTACATTTGCTAAAGAGACCACAATTGGCTCTGTTACTGGAAGCAACCAGCTCAGCAAAACATTTCCTCCTCAGAAGGAACTGAAGAAAATTGTCAACAACAGGAAGAGCAGTTCTAGGCTATCTACAAACCCAGCTTGCAACACCAGGAGCAAGACGGCCAAGTTGTAGTGAAACTGCTGTTATATGTTGCTGTTGGGTCCTATTTAGTTCTAGAACTGGTAGTTTATTGTGTTCTTAACTATGTGAACCCTGTGTAGTTGGTGTGAACTGCTAGTTTTTAGTGCTTGTGTGCACTATATGCAAGTGTGGTGTGGAAAACATGTTATCTGTGCTTGATGTTGTGTGCTTGTTCACACTAGAATATATATGTTGTGCAAATGCTGTTTGTGAATGATCATTTGGTCCATTATGTATTTTGGTGCAGAAAATGATCATTTTGGCATGTCAAACCACATATTTATGATCATTTTGGCATGTCAAACCATATGTTTCTCATTTGGTCATTTTCTCCACATACTGTTGTCATTTGCTCATGCCACAACAAAATGGTGCTTATTTGGTCATTTGTTCCAACACAACAGTTAGCTCACAGCAACAATTGCTCATTTTGGTCATCAGGGCACAACAACAACTAGTTCACACCCAACACAACTTAGTTCATCTGCCGCCACATTACAATATGCAAAAGAGACTTCCCTCATTTCATACCACAGTCCACCTAATATGGATTCTTAGACCACACAGAAACTAAAGTGGCCAAAACAACTACAGCTAGAACTATGAGAAATCCACTAGTATCCAGCAACTCATTGTTCTTCTTCAACTTCATCTTCAGTTACTTCTTTTTCTCAGTTAAATGCATCACTCTCCTCTCCAAATGATGAGCTTTAAGCCAACTTCCTTCTAGCCGAGCATGCATTTCCTCGAAGGCACGACCAACACGATCTAACGGAGGCGGGTCAATCCAAACAAGCCACTCGCATTCATCGGGCAGCTGCAATATCAAATTCAAATCAGGCCCAAACATATAGCTTGATACAAATCAAAATAACACAATTAAAGTTCCCAATCAATTACATCAAGTTGGCAGCCCAAAAATCGCCTCCCTGTACTAGCTCCTCCCCAGGCGACACGGCGAGCAGGAACGAGTCCATGCCCCGGGCAGCGCTGCTTCGTGCGCTCCTCAAATCCACAGAACGTTGGATCGGGGATGAAGAACTCAGATGACCACTGAACTATGCTTACACCATCAACCTAAACAACAAAAAATCCCCACTTTGGATGAACCCTAATTTTGCAAAATCCCCAAATTGATGAGCAACACTTACCTCGGCAGCCGCCGATGATCTCGATGAAGCCATTCCTGACATGCACATCACACTCTGCCGATTCCAGCCGCCACCGGTGCCAATCGCCTCAGTCGCGCGCGTGTGCTCCGATCCAGTGCGCGCGTCGGGAGGTTGAAGAAAGAGAAGAGAGTGAGAGTGAGAGAACGATTCAAATGGGGCCCACATGTAAGCATCAGGGGCAGAAATGTCAAACAGACAGCGAGTTACCGGTCAAAGCGCTTTGACTCGACGGAAACGGGACGGAAGGGCATTTCTATAAGGCCACATGATGGCGGAGGGGCAAATTTGAGCACACTTTGGAATTAGGGGCAAATTTGAGTAGTGGGCTCAAGTTAAGGGCTGAAATGTAAATGACCCAAAACTTAGGCTCAACCAAAACTGACCGATAGTTGTTGAAGAAGAAAGGTGGGATGCCTACCAGGGCATCCCCAAGCTTAGATGCTTGAGACTTCTTGAAATATTAATTTGGGATGCCTTGGGCATCCCCAAGCTTGAGCTCTTGTGTCTCCTTGATTCCTCTCATATCATGGCTTCTCCTAAATCTTTAAAAACTTCATCCACACAAAACTCAACAAGAACTCGTGAGATAAGTTAGTATAAATCAACTCAAAACCTTAACATTCCCTACTGTAGAAAATCACAAAAATTATAATTAAACATTGCATACTAAATGGCTCTTCATATTTAATACTCCTATCCTCAAATAGAAACATTAAACACGCAAACATATGCAAACAATGCAACTATAACAGCAATCTGCCAAAACAGAACAGTCTGTAATGGGTGAATAAGAATCCATACTTCCCTAAATCCAAAAATTCTGAAAAATTACCATGTGACAGAGAACTCATGCATGCTTACTTTGTAAAAATTTCAGATTTTTATCATGTTCTGACTATTCAGGAATATTCTGGACATAACAGAAAATTTTCTGTTTTCAAACAGCAACACATGAACTTGCAAACTGAGCATGGTAAACACTACAGGAATCACGCAGTTGACGGCAAAGGAATGTCTGGCGGACGGCAAAGCCCTTTGCCGTCAGCCAGCAGAAGGCCCCACGTCCGGCTGAATGAACTACGGCAAAGGGCTGCTTTGCCGTCTTCTTAAATAAAGCGGACGGCAAACAAGTTTGCCGTCAGCCATACTAAGCAAGCAGACGGCAAAGGGCTTGGACGGCAGAGGGATAGGGTTAGGCCCGTTAGGTGGCTAACGGCGTACTTTGCCGTCTGCCAGCAGACGGCAAAAGCGCAAAGGCGCAAAGTTCTTTGCCGTCTGCCAGCTGACGTCAGGCGTCAGCTGGGGTCAATGCATGCCCTTTGCCGTCTGCCAGCAGACGGCAAAGCACAGCAGCCTTTGCCGTCCGCTGGCAGACGGCAAAGTGCCCAAATAGGCCAGCCCAGGTGCCCCCAGGTTGCACAGGTAGCTGCCACGTGTCAGCTTTGCCGTCCGCTAGCGGATAGCAAAGCTCTTTGCCGTCCACTGGCAGACGGCAAAGTGCCTGTATTGCCCCTGTTAATTCTGTTTTTTCTTAAATTCAATCAATTTCACAGATATATATATATATATATATTCATTTGAAAATACTTTCAACAAGCATACATATCCCTGCCATATGGATATGATCATCCAACACATATATATACCAAATCAAAAGTCCATATCCAACATATATATATCCAACAATTAAGCAAAAAGTCCATATACAATGGTTTCATCCATACATACATATATAGGTAGCAAGTTTCACATTGTTCATCCTACAAAATCAAAACAAAAAGGAAGGACAAGGAGAAGAGTAGACTCCATCAACGCAAGCTTCCGTGATCTGAAGCAAATCTGCAAAATGGGAAAGAAGAAAGTAAGAAGAAGAAGACTAGAAGAAGAAGAAGAAGAAGAAGAAGACTAGAAGAAGAAGAAGAAGGAGAAAAAGAAAAAGAAGAAGAAGAAGAAGAATTTTTCTTCTCTTTATTTTTCTCCTCTTCTTTTTCTTCTTCTTATTGCTTACTTATGTCATTTTAGAGCTATCCTAGGTAAATAGGTCATTTTGGAGCTAAGTAAGGTTATTATGTCATTTTCGAGGAAAATAAGCTAAGTATATGACATTTTGGAGCTAAACCAAGGTTATTATACCATTTTTGACCTAAGTATGCTAATTATGTCATAAATGAACTAAATAAGCTAAGTACAGGTCATTATTGAGCTAACCTAGGTAATTATGCCATTTTGGAGTTAACTAAGCATATTAAGTCATTTTGGAGGAAAAAAAACTAAGTGTAGGTCATTTTAGAGCTAACCTAGGTAAATAGGTCATTTTGGAGCTAAACCAAGGTTATTATGCCATTTTTTACCTAAGTAAGCTAATTATGTCATAAATGTACTAGCTAAGCTAAGTATAGGTCATTATTGAGCTATCTTAGGTAGTTATGCCATTTTTTAGCTAACTAAGCATATTAAGTCATTTTGGAGGAAAAAAATGCTAAGTATAGGTCATTTTAGAGCTATCCTAGGTAAAATAGGTCATTTTGGAGCTAAGTAAGGTTATTATGTCATTTTCGAGGAAAATAAGCTAAGTATATGACATTTTGGAGCTAAACCAAGGTTATTATGCCATTTTTTTACCTAAGTAAGCTAATTATGGCATAAATGAACTAGCTAAGCTAAGTATAGGTCATTTTTGAGCTAGCCTAGGTAGTTATGCCATTTTTTAGCTAACTAAGCATATTAAGTCATTTTGGAGGAAAAAATGCTAAGTGTAGGTCATTTTAGAGCTATCCTAGGTAAAATAGGTCATTTTGGAGCTAAGTAAGGTTATTATGTCATTTTCGAGGAAAATAAGCTAAGTATATGACATTTTGGAGCTAAACCAAGGTTATTATGCCATTTTTGACCTAAGTAAGCTAATTATGTCATAAATGAACTAGCTAAGCTAAGTATAGGTCATTATTGAGCTAGCCTAGGTAAAATAGGTCATTTTGGAGCTAAGTAAGGTTATTATGTCATTTTCGAGGAAAATAAGCTAACTATATGACATTTTGGAGCTAAATAGGTCATTTCTTAAGCTAAGTATGCATTTGTTAAGAAAAACACTAGGGAAAACGTACCGTCATCACAGAGGTGAAGGACCGGTCGCGCCAGTGGCAGACGCAGAAGGATCGGTCGATGCTTGTCGGGAGTTACGCTGCACCAAAGATCATTTGCAATGTCTCGTTAGCATGATGAAACTCAAATGTGAAGACTAGTAACTAATGACCATTCAAATGAAACTCACCGTGCCCGCCGGAGCAATGACTGGCATCGGCAGAGGGGTCTGACCGTTGCTCTGGCACATGGTCTGCACATTTGGTTTTCACGAGTCAGTCATATTAGTTAATAATGAAACGAACATTACGTGCATGATTTGGCTAATATGCAGAAGAAACTTACCACGATGAGCTCGTATAAGGCCCGGGTAGACGCGTCGTTCCGGTTCCTCTCCTCCTCCAACAGCGTAGCAGTCCTCTCCTCCAAGTCCCTCTCCCTCTCCGCCGCCTGCCTCTTTGCCTCCGCCAGAAGCTCCTGGGTCTTCGCTCCCTCTTTCTCAAGAGCAGCCTGCAACACCACTCCTCGTTAGGATTGTAATCATCGACGGCCGCACACACAATGTAATGGAGGAAAGGTATCTGAGTCCGTATAACTAACCTCGATTTGGAGCTCCACTGGCCGTGGACAAGGCCTTATCTCAGGATCGGAGCTCGTCTGGCGCTTCTTGATCTCCGGGAGAGTGCTAGGACAACGTATCAGTCCATCCCCAATGGCTATCGAGCCATGGGGCCTCCCGCCACCAGATATCATCACCAGCTCTGGATCAAGAGGTTGCCGGCTCGGGTTAAAGTCCTCCCCTTTCCTCGCCTTCCCCTCGTCTCTGTACCTCATGAGCTTGTTGTGGGAGGAGATGTTGGTGAAGCTCTCTGGATGATCAAGGTCAGACTCGGAGAATGCCTTGGCCTTCTTGTACGGCGCAGTATGGGCCATGGCATAGAGGTCGAACACCTCTGGCACCTCCTTCTTGTTGTGTCGCGCCTAAAAGAGAGGAACAAAGTATTAGTTAAGGGCTGAAGCTAGCATGAAGAATGAAATTGCATGAATCATGAAGCAAACCACATACCCAGTTATTCCCGAACTCATATAGGTTGGCGCTCCCTTGATGGTGTGGCACACCAACCATTTTGGCACGCCGCTCCTTGGCATTGTTGTGGACGGCTAGCCATTGGGGAGAGCACCACTCATCCACCAACGCCTCCCAACAGTCCATCCTATCCGCACACCATCTCGGGGGCACCTAAGTTAGTCAAGAGAAATTTCAGCGCTACGCCTACGAATCAAATCAAGGAAACTAAGTACAAGGCCTTAAGAATAGGTATTTACCTTCATGTACTTCTCCTTACTCAGAAACTTGCCGCGGCACTTCGTCTTGGACCTCTTAATACCATTCGAGGCGAAGTAGTCTCGAACAGCCTGCACCCGAGCCTCGTGCCGTAAGTTCTGAAGTAGGCGCCTGCACTCGGCTTCGATAACCATAACCGCGGCCTCCTCCTCTCCCTCAAGACACCTGTAGAAGGTCTGCAATCAAACAAGACAACACTGATTAGTACAATAACTCGGTACTGTTGATTTTTAATTTTGTAAAGGAGAAATTACCCAAAACGTCTGGATCACCATCTCGGCCCTCGTGCGGCACAAGACACCGTCGATCCTCTCCTGCGGCGGGGCCGGAGCAGCCAAGTACAGCTCCCAGCTCAGTCCGAGCTGTCGAACCTGACCCTCACCGGGCAACGTGACCCACCCCAGGAAGTTCTACCGGCAAAGCACACCAAGGACAGAGTTGGGCTTGCGGATACCAGGGCCGTCCATCCAACCCCTGCAGTATGACAAGGCCAACGCATTAGATTTTGAAGAAACGTGAAGGCAAAAGGTTAAAAAAGAGTAAATGCACTTACTTCTCCCCATTAGGCGCAATCAACCACCTCTGCTCGCGGGTCGCCGGCACGGGCGGGAGCTTTGTACCACCACGCTGGTAGACGTTGCCCCCCTCAACCAGCTCGCCCTCACTATAGCTATCATCCGAAAAGCGATCCTCGCCACCAACAGCATGGCCACTCGCCTCCGGCGGCCAGTCCCCCCATCGGGTCGACTGCGACGTAGCCTGATCCGTGCTCTGCTCCGGAGTCTCGTGGGATGAAGACTCTGGGACCGGAGTCTCGTGGGGCGAAGGCTCGGCGGCCTGAGGCTCGTCGACCGGAGTCTGGTGGGGCGAAGGCTCGGCGGCCCGAGGCTCGTCGGCCCGAGGCTCGTGGACCGGAGTCCGAGACGGGTCCACCTCAGACGGAGCAGTCCTGTGGTCAGGTGAATCAGCTGGGGGTGGTGGGGAGGAAGGCGTAGCAGCCTTCCTACCTCTCCCGCCGCCAAGTTTAATACGGAAGGATTGTTGCATTAGCCGCAAATTAGACGAAGAAATGAAATGGTCTAATGGAAATTACCGTTTGTTTGAACCATGAGATGAAACCGGCATAGCCGCCTCCATGCTTTGCCAGAAGCTCATGCTCTTCGATGGAATCCTTTTGGATCACCGCTCCATCCGAGAATTTGGCGACGTATCGACTGTATCAAATATCGGGGAATAAGAGCAGTTCAAAGGAATTAGAAGTTGCGAAACAATGTACCGAGAACTTACTCGATGTACGGCCGCACTTCTGTTAGGTTGTTGAAGATATACAACGAAATGGTCCGCCATTCTTCGACATCCAACCCTACTGGTTTCGAAGCACCGGCTGGTGCGAGCTTCCCTTTGAATAGGCTGAGGTTGGATCCACCTTTTTTAGGGTCGACAGCATTGTACCGAGGCTTCAGATTATGCAAATGATGATTTTTGGCTTCGTAGTGTGCTGTCACGAAGTTTGCCGCCTCCTCAGTAATGAATGCCTCGGCCATCGATGCTTCAATTCTACGTTTATTTTTACATTTTGCTAGAAGCGTCTTCTGCATCCTCTCAGTTGCGTAGCACCAACGATTTTGCACGAGCCCCCCCCCCCAATCTTGCCTCGGTCGGGAGATGCAAAATCAAATGCTGCATTGGATTAAAGAAGCCCGGTGGAAAGATCTTCTCTAACTTGCATATCAACTCCGGCGCCAACTCTTCCATTTCATCTATCACCGCAGGCGATAGTTCTTTCGCACAAAGAACACGGAAGAAATAGCTCAGCTCTGCCAGTACTAGCCATTCATCCTCAGGGATAAAGCCACGCAACATCACCTGCATTACTCGCTCAAGCCATATGTGCCAATCATGACTCTTGAGACCAAATATTTTCATTTTTTCAAGACTCGCTCCCCTCTTTAGATTCGCTGCATACCCATCGGGGAACATCAACTGCATTTTCACCCACAAGATAATTTCCCTCATAGCTGGCCTTCCAAGATTGAACCATGCCTTTGGCTTCGTCCAGTTCTGCTTTCCTTTCGGTTGTCGCATGTTCTGTAACGGTCTATCACATAGAGCCTCCTGATCGACTCTAGCCTTAGGATTATCCTTTGACTTCCCCTCTATGCCGAACAATGTACCAAAAAGGGCCTCGGCGATATTCTTTTCAGTGTGCATCACGTCGATGTTGTGTGGGCAAAGGAGGTCTTTGAAGTAAGGCAGATCCCACAAGCATGTCTTGTGAGTTCAGGCGTGTTCCGAATTATACCCCTTGAAATACCCTGGACGCTCTGCATCAGGCTCGAGAGCGTTTAACTGATCCAGGATCTGTTGGCCTGTCAACGCAGGTGGTGCTGAGTTTTTCACAACTCTACCTTTGATGAAGTTCTTCTTGTCTTTTCTGAACTTATGGCGAGGATCCAGGAACTGTCTATGCAAGTCGAAGCAAGAATACTTGCGACCCGCATCCAGCCAACGAAACTGAAGAGCTGCCTTGCATGTGGGGCACGAGAACCTTCCATGCACACACCAGCCAACGAATAGCGCATACGCCGGCAAGTCATGCATCGAGTACATGTACCAGACATGCATTATGAAGTTTTTTTTTGTAGCGGCGTCGTATGTCTTGATCCCATTATCCCAAGCTTCTTGCAATTCATCCTTAAGCAGCTGCATGTACACATTCATACTCTTCCCCGGATAGTTGGGCCCTGGAATTATCAACGTCAGAAAAATGTTCTTTCTTTGCATAATCTGTCCGGGGGGAGATTGAGTGGAATGACAAATACAGGCCAACAACTATATTGGGTTGCCATCATACCAAACGGATTGAACCCATCCGTGCCGATGCAGACTCGAGGATGCCTTGGATCTGCCGCTTTATCATGATGTATTGCATCGAAGTGCTTCCACGCAAAAGCGTCCGATGTGTGTACCAACATCTGATTCCCATCTGCATCTAGTTCGGTTCTTTTGCCCAATTTGTGCCATGTCATCTGTCTGGCTGTCTCTTCGACCATGAAAAGACGTTGAAGTCTTGGTATGATTGGCATATACCGAAGAACATTAACTGGGATTTTTGTCTGACTCTTCTCACCCATACCGTTGTCTACCACAACATACCTGGAAGACTTGCAAATGGGACAATAGTTCAAGTCCGCATACTCAAGCCTAAATAAGGCACATCCATTCTCACAGGCATCTATCTTCTCATAGGGCATCTTAAGTACACGGAGGATTTTGTCCGACTGGTACAGGTTTGCAGGCATTACATGGCCTTTGGGTAGAAAGCGTCCAAATAGTGTCATCATCGCGTCATAGCATTCTCTGCCCAAGTTGAATTGAGCCTTCAGAACCATTACTTGTGCGATGGCATCCAGCTGACAAAGCTCAGTGTGCTCGTGGAGAGGACGTTTTGAAGACTCCAACATATCATTGAAGGCCTTTGCAGATTCCTCCATCTCATCGTCCGAATCCCGAGCATCATCAAAGTCTTCCACCATGTCTTCGATCCCGGTACCATGCTCGTCGGTGCGACGACGGCCCACCTCAGCTCTGGCACGTTGGGCAGACTCACCATGAAATGTCCAGACCGTATAAGCAGGCGTAAAACCCCACTTCTGCAGGTGTTTACTCATTTCAAGCTCTGTCCTCTTATAATAGTTGTCGCACCGGACACAGGGGCACCAGGTTTTTCTCTGGCCATTTGCAAATGCGGCTCTCACAAACCCCTTGGTTTTTGTCTTCCATTCATCGGTCATGTCTTTCTGACTAGTGTGATCGGTGTACATCCACGCACGATCACTCATCTTGCCTAGCTACTGGACACACAAGAAATATATACATAATTCAGCAAACCATATTCATCAGTTAATGGAGTTTGTCAGTTTTATTACGTCCATGCAACCTAGACGCTAATAGGTAAAGATAGGTCCTAATCCCACCCGAGTATGTGTAGATTGGGTTCGTTTTCCCATGCTCTGCTCCAGATCCGACGCAAAATTTCGGCAGCACCTCCCCGTTGTTCTCCTGATACATGTCTCGGCAATAAGCAGAGAGGATGTGTACCCGGAGAACAACAGGGAGGCACTGACGAAATTCTGCATCGGATCCGGAGCAAAGCATATGGGTAAACGAACCCAATCTACACATACTCGGGCTGTCCATGGATAACGTTGGACAATTCGAAAGAATCACGGTTATAAATTTGCAAATGCATGCATATTTATAGATGTAACCCTTTCGAACGGGAGACGCATAGTGGTCACGCATACTGATGATTGAAGACACCTATAGCTAGCAAGTTTCATCGGCACGAAGACCGGAACAGAGAAAATGAAGGGGGCAGGAGGAGATGTCATTTGTGCTCACCCACGAACGCAGGGGCGGAGCTCGTCGAACGCACGGGGAGGTCGTCGAACACCAGACCCACGCAGCGACGAAACAACTGCACATTTAAATCCACCCGATCAACACAAACATATATGATGTTTTTCATAACAAAATCAGAAAATATATGACCTAACTCATAATTCACAAATATATGATGGGGTGTCGGGTCGGGGTGTCGGGGTGTCGAGGTCGTCGATGCTCCCTTCAACAACTCTCACCTCTCAAGTGGTGGTATATATGTATGGTGGGGCACTCCTTGCCTGTTTATTTCGACCGTCGGTGACGGTCGTTACTCCCATCCCTTGCTGCGTTACCAAGGTCTCACAGCAAGAGATGAGGAGCAACGACCACCTACGACAACAGCCGGTGTCTCTCAATGTTATTTCGACCATCGGTGACGGTCGGTCTTTTCGTCCTCCCCCTGCTTTACCAAGGTCTCAGAGGGGGAGGACGAGAAAGACCGACCACCTACGAACAGCCGGTATCCTTCCTTCAAGAGCATCTCATCTCTCACTGTCATCTCTTTCAAAAGGAAGCACCATCAGAATGAAAGTCAACACACTACATACCAAATTAATAGCGATGCATACTTATGGGCCCTAAACCCTACTCTACAAGACAATATTTTACCATAGCATGCAGCAACAGCAAATCAGCAGCATCAGCAAGCAGCAACACCACAACAGCAACAGCAGCAAGCAATTAAAGTAAGCACTAGCTATAGCACCAGCAGCAAGCAGCAGTACTATAGCACCAGCAGCAAACATGCAACAACAGTCAAGCACTACCACCAACTATTCAGTGAACTAGCAACAACAGCAAAGCAATAACAGTATATATGCAATAACAACAAGCTGTAGCCTCAAGCACCAGCAGCACCAGAGTAGGAGGAGCTCACCAGCCAACACAGTAGGTTTTGTAGAATATTGAGAATTATAGATAATTACATTGATCTCTTATCCACATTAGCTTACAAAATACATTTCTAACATTAATTATATAAGCTACTGCCTCTGTAAACAAACTAGATGACATTTTAGTCTAGTGACAATGTTATTGCTTGCTCTTCTCTACAATGTCATTTGCCACAATGTCATCTAGTTTTTTTTTGCGGGAACACATTGTCACTAAGTATTTTAAGACATTGTAATTATCTGTAACATTGTCTACAGAAGAGCAAAGCAATAACATTATCTATAACATTGTAATTATCTAGTTTTTTTCTGTTCTTGCTCTTCTTCTTCTTCCTTTCCTTTTTACTCTTCTTCTTCTCCTCCTCTCCTCTTTTTTCTTTTTCTTCTTCTTCTTCTTCTTCTTCTTCTTCTTCTTTTTTCTTCTCCTCCTCCTCTTCTTCTTCTTCTTCCTTTCCTATTTCCTCTTCTTCTTCTCCTCCTCTCCTCTTTTTTTCTTCTTCTTCTTCTTCTTTTTTCTTCTCCTCCTCCTCCTCTTCTTTTTCTTCTTCTTCTTCTTCTTCTTCTTCTTCTTCTTCTTCTTCTTCTTCTTCTTATTTTTTCATCTTTTCCTTTTTTTATATTTACCTAAACATCTATTTATCTATCTATCCATCCTATCTATCTATATATCTATCTATCTATCTAAAATCTAAACTATTAGATATAATTAGACAGAAAAAAGAAAAGAAAAAAATATTTATCTAAACTATCTAATATCTAAAACTATTATCTAAAACTATCTGATATCTAAATATCTAATATCTAAAACTATCTAATATCTAAACTATCTAATATGTAAACTATCAAATATCTAAATCTATATCTAATATCTAAAACAGAAAAGAAAAAAAAGAAAAAAGGGGGTGGCAGTGGGGGAAGGGGGCTCACCGTGGGTTGCAGGGCCGGCAATGGGGCGGAGTCGGGGGTGGCAGGGGTGGCGACGGGGCGGCGGGGCGGCGCTCCTCGGGGGGCGGCGGGGCGGCCTGCCGGCGGCTGCGGCAGTGCCCTGCGGCGGGGAGGCTGGGGAGGGGGGTGGCGGGGAGGCTCGGGAGGGGGGCGGCGGGGAGGCTCGGGAGGGGGGCGGCGCGGCGGGGATGCTGGGCAGGGGGGCGGCGGGGCGGGGTGCGGCGAGGCGGCGGCGGCGGCGGAACGGCGAGAGAGAGAGAGGAGAGAGCCGCGCGGGGTAGGGGAGAGTGGGGGAGAGAGGGAGGGTGGGGCGCGCGGGCCGTTAAGGGTTAACCTCTTTGCCGTCTGCTAGCAGACGGCAAAGAGGGTAACCGTTAGGGCTAGCCACGCCGTGCTGAGGTGGGGCCCCCTGTCTCTCTTTGCCGTCTGCTTTTATTGTCTTTGCCGTCTGCTAGCAGACGGCAAAGAAATAGCATACGGCATAGAGGGGCCCTAGCCCTTGTCCAGCTCCGGTGGGGCCCACCTTGCTCTTTGCCGTCTGCTTTTCTGTTCTTTGCTCCATGCTGTTGTTTTTCCTGGAGGAAAGAAAGAAAACTTATACCTTTATACATTATAGTAAGCTTGAAAAAGGTAGTAATTTTCTTTTGGGTGGAAAAGGCTAGTACTCCCTCTGTAAACTAATATAAGATCGTTTAGATCACTACTTTAGTGATCTAAACAATCTTATATTAGTTTACGGAGGGAGTACTTAATTGTGAGCATTCAAGGAGTCCTTGCTGACATCTCAGTAGATAAATGGAGTATAAGCTGAACAAATAAGATCCAAAATACAACATAAATACGGATAGTTTGAGATGAATAACTTTTCCGGCTCATACAGCACAGATCTACATGATGATTTACACGGATAATATCGAAGACGCATGGAGTTTCCAACCACAAAATCATCGATGGAATGGAAGGAGAGCACATACAATGGGGAAAGCACGTACCTGGGAACGGCCTGGGGCGAGAAGAATGCTGCTAGTCGATGGCAGTGGTTGATGCAGTGGAATAAAGGAGAGTGAGCATCTTGGTAGCCTTTTTCTCTTTAGCAAAAGCAGCTTTGGCAGGTACGAGACGTGCTCGGGGTGGAAAGAGGAGCTCGGTGGAAGGGCGGCGCCTGCTGGCCGGCTGAGGATTGGGGTCCAGGGCGGCGTCGGGGCCTGCTGCTGGCCGGTGGAGGTGGCGGTGGACGCGCCGTGTAAACCGTAACAGAATGTCACTTCGACGGAGGGATCCACCAGAGTTTCGCGGATGGACTCAGTAGAAAGAAAGATGGGGAATTGCTCAAGGTCGATGGGTCATTGTGTAAACGAATGATTCCTGTAGCTTGACATCAAAATGGATCGATGCCTCACACCCAGTGCCGTCTCGGGCATCTTCAACCCACTGTTCCCTGAATTTGATGACAAGACGCGTTGCATTTTCCCTGAATTTGGTGCCACATTCAGTGGTACTAGTTGTCAGATGTCACTGTAGCTTATTACTATTTGATCAAGGACGCTCCAGGAAATATTGGATCGGCCCCCTGCGCCACGTAGCAGGTTCAGATATGATGCAAACTGATGGCATCATAGCAGGTTCAGATGTCGTGAGGAGCACATTTCTGAAGAAAGGGAGTACTCATATCCGAACTCTGAAGAAGAGCATCGCCAGCGGTTTGGCCTCGATGCACCAAGCGACCACATCAACCGAATCCAAAGTTCCCTGACAAGGATTGAGTACGCTAGGTACAAAAGGGCAGGCGTCGCACGCTGCTGGGTCGTCGAAGGACAAAGATTCACAAGAAACGGCTCCCATCTCACCTCGTCTTTCTAAAGTGTACAAATATGGTGTTTGTCAGATGTAAAGTATAAGCATGCATGTGCTAACATTGATATCTTTCCTACTTATAAAGTTTTGAGTTGGTGGTGAGTTCACTCCTCCTCCCCCTCTTACACATGGGACCTACAGCAACATCAGCTGAAATAAAAAATTTGGCCAATGAGAGTCAAACCCAGCATGTCTCCTACTTGCCATCTAGAAAAAAGTGAGAACTGTTCACACATAAAAAAATGTGACAGCAGACTTGGACACACAATCAACCCACCCAGATGCCACTGTTCACCACCTGATAAAAAAAAGAATGCTACTACTATTCACACATTGCACAACGCCAGGGTTGCAAGCTCCATGCTTGCATGCCCTAGGTTGTCCTTGTATCTTCGTCATGTTCTTGATACTTCTCCCATTCTCCCAATTCTTCTCACGTTGATGTTTTTCTATATATATAACGCCTCCAGCACGTCGGAGCACCACTTCTGTTCGCAGCTGGCAGTTTGTATGCCGTTCCTCATTGCCATAGCCGCACACTTGACCTTTGACCGTGAGGACATTTCCTACTCCTATTACTTGTAATACCAAACATGCATTGCAAAGTTAGAATGAGGAGAAAGCTATGGCATTGAGTAGCTAGCACGGTAAAGTATCTTAGGAGCATTTGGACATTTTTTTTTAATCAAGCACAAAAAAGATGGAATTAAGCCCAACATGTCTTAATTGATGTTACCGTTATGTCTATAATCTTGCATTAAATTATTATGGTGTAGTCTAGGACTCTAGGTTGCCTTTATGAAATTGCACATAAGCAGATGATCGATACAAAACAAACATACATAATTAGGAAGTTATGTTTTTTTTTCGTTGTCCATAGGAAAGTACGAACGAGTTATGTTTTTATTTTTTTCGTAGTTCCGTAGCAAAGCACCGGCATTGTCCTAGTATACATATGTTTTAGGGCAAAGTGTACATACATTTCTCCATAATGGTTAGGATCGAAAACCACAAGGGCGGACCAGTTGTCAGAGCCTGGTCTCCCACGTCATGAGAGAAAGCCTAAGGGCATCCACAGTGTTAAGAGGCGCCGCTACCTCTAAACTGGGGCCCACGGTGTTGCCTCTAAGCTTAACTAAAAAGCTCGCAGTGTATAGCGTACTGAGTAGCCTCTAATGTGGACCCATAAAACTGTAAACAATTCGTTGGTTTTGTGTCTCTTCCCATCAATTCTGCGCTTGAACCTCAACTACCCACATGACAAGTAGGGCCATGGGATTATTTTACTAGAAGGAAAATGTTTGGAGGCTGCCTCTACGCCTGGAGGCGACGCTAGAGATTTTGGCTTGGAGGCGAGTGGCTGCAGTGTATGGCGTCGGCTGCGCTTGAACCTCAACTACCCACATGACAAGTAGGGCCATGGGATTATTTTACTAGAAGGAAAATGTTTGGAGGCTGCCTCTACGCCTGGAGGCGACGCTAGAGATTTTGGCTTGGAGGCGAGTGGCTGCAGTGTATGGCGTCGGCCTCTAAGGCCTTAGAGGTGCGTTTGGAGGCAGCAAAAGGCAACATTGTGGATGCTCAATCAGATCATGCTATGGAAATTAGAGACCATTTTTTAACCACTGATTTGCATACCGCATACCCTCGTTGAGTCCCCCCCCCGGAGATCGAAGTTGTTTAACCTTTTGTGGTCACAGATTCCGACGAACACCATGTGCACGGTGATACAATAGAGTATCGGTGCAAACTAGATACACCACTGGCAAACTTGGTGACCACAAGCTCATCTTTTCCTAATGCCTCCCAAATCTAACCTATTTTGTGATAGTGTGTGTCGCACATGTGTTGTTCATATTGTCCCTGTAAACAATCATAACAATATAATAATTGAGGGGAATTGTTTTGAGGAGTAGTGGAGTACTTTTCATGGTGGCTAGTTCTCTTGAGATACATTCCCCATATCTTACTTTAGTCTGGCTGCAAGAACACGTTACATAAACCATGATTGATAGGAGCTATTCTGGATAGCTTGTCGCTATAAACCGTGGTAGTAGATGGGAGTTGTTTTGGCTACTTGGCATCTATAGACCATGGTGGATGAGAACTATATATATGCACGCACACCGAAGGTGGTTGAGAAAATAAAGGGGACAATAATTCATCGACAAGGAGGATGGTGTGTACCATTGTAGATGGGTTATTGACTTGCTATACTTAATATTTGGGAAACACTTATAATTAACCAACGGATTACTCACAGCTCGTCGTCCTCCTCATTCGGGTGACACGTGTCTCATGGCTCCCCACACACTTTTCTTCCTCAGCCTTATACACACATTCCAATCATTCAAAAGACATTCCTTATCAGATGATGACTTTATCAATGATGAATGATGATCGTTCAGTGATGGTAGTTGAAGTTGTACGCTTCTGAATATCAATGATTTTTCTAGCAAGAATGCTGCCAAGATAATACAAGAAAGGAAATATCCTACCAAGATTTTTGTATGTCGAATATTTCCATGAACTAACTCTGCAAAGAGTTGCCATGGAGTCTCTTACGTGATGGTTTTCGGTTCAAGGAAGCGGCCAGCGTTCACCGACGAACTCTTGTTCCCAGCGATCTAAATTGCCTTGTTCTTCTTTGGCAGATGATATGCAAAGCTATGTGAATACACTATAGTGCAGACCACGGTATCATTTGAATGTTGTTCAAACTCGGATGCAAATTATTGTGATAAGAAGCTTTAGTCCTTTTCACTGTTGAATGTTTACAATAAGCAGAAAACATCCTTCCTTCTCTTAAGCAGAATGTGCAAGTTTACAGATAAAAAAGGATAATAAATCCTTTTTTCCCCAATAAACTGGGTAAACATCCTTCCTTTTTTTCCACTGATGGAATGCTTTCTTAAGCAGAATACATTAGAGGGTTACTGTCTGGTACTCTGATGGGATATTTTCTTAAGCAGAATGTAGTATAATCATAGTTTTAAATAGCCGGCTATAGCCTTTTCAGCAGGGTACCGCTAAATGGTCGCCTTCACAAATAGCCCGCTATAGCTCCGCTATAGCTGATTTTTAGGTCCGCCGCTATTTTCCATAGCCCGCTATTTAAAACATGTATAATGCAGTTAAGTTGAGGAAAAAAAGTCACGAAGAAGATTTGAACTATAATTAGAGACTTGTGATGCCGCTGGGAAAAACAAGGAGAAAGACTTGTTCCTAATTGCGTAATGACCGCCACACAAGCCCCTACGGTCATAACAGATCGTATACTAGAAATGAATGAACAACCAAATTAGTCGGCAGTAAGATTGGACTGGTGATTTGCAGGAGATTAAAGATCTCAGTACGCTGTAATTTACCTCCATTTCATGAACTGCATCGACCTCCATTGGGATTTTCTTGGCTGCGACAAATTGGAGCGAGATGGAAAGAACCACCGGAAGTAGCCGTAATAGTTGTCGATAGTAGAGGACGTCGACTTGCGGGAACCGGTTGCAGGAAAGTTGAGTATGAGCCGAAAGAAAATAGATCTATAGAATCGCAGTAGAAAGGAAGAAGACGAGGGAAAGAGAGTATAAGCAGAAAAAAGATAAGACATGTGTCGATTCCGCAACCCAAAATAAATGTTGCTTAACTCGGGGTCACTAGTTGGATGTGCCCACGAATAAAATATAATGTCCAGGCCATAAGTGAGGTAAGTTTCAGAAAGCAAAACGCAAAATATTACGGCCTAAGTTTTTTCTAAAACAACTTGATTGAACAAACAGGCTTAACCCTAGGAGCCAAAAATGAAATCAAAGCTTAGGAAAGTCATTACAGTTGGAAGAACGAAATGTGTTACAGAAATATTTATTTAACAAACTAATGAAACGGTTCCATAAGTTCAGATTTGGTCATACAAGGATTGCATTCTTGATTATCCTCCTGCTAGTGTTATGGATAAAATCTGGCAGTTAAGCTCGGGTGGAGACCCACAACGACTCATCCCCTGATGCGCCCTCTTCCCGAGCGCCCCTCGTCCCCCAACCCACATAGAGATCGTTCCATGGATCAACTCATAGGTGGAGTTCCAGTTGGAGATCCTGAGCGCCATGGATTTATGGCATGTGTGTGATCTCGAATCCATGCCAACCGAGAGCTTTGATGCAGAGGCAGGCTTCGCTACAATGATATCGTCGTTGACGCTACTGCGAGGCCTAGTGATGGTGTTGACCCTACAAGATCATGTCCATATGTGACCGCAACATGCTTCATGTTGTAATGGGTGACCTCAACATGGTCCATGTTGCAATGGGTGACCAAAGACCCACACCATGCAAGCTGGAGGTAGCCGCAACATGATCCATGTTGTAATGGGTGACTACAGCATGGTCCATGTTGCAGCGGGTGACCAAAGACCCACGCGTTACATGGTGACCGCACGAGCACAACACGGCTCATGTTGCAAAGCCCCAAGTGCAACATGGTCCATGTTGCAAACGGCTGCGACTCACACGACGGAAATCGGACGGATGCCATGCATTACCATCCAACGGCAACAAAGGCGGCCGATGTGAGTCGATTATCACCCGGCCGAAGCGTAGTGCCGTCCTTAATATTTTAAAGAAAACATCAGAAATTCAATTTGGCTCCCGGGAGCACATGCATATCAAAATGGATCGATGCCTCACCCACTGCATCTTGAAGCCACTGTTCCCTGAATTTTGTGAGAGGGCACATTCAGTGGAACCAGTTGTCAGATGTCACTATAGCTTATGAGTACTATTTGATCAAGGACACTCCCGGAAATATTGGATCCGCCCCGTGCGCAACGTAGCAGGTTCAGATATGCTGCAAAGTTCATTGTTTTTGAGATAGCTCACCATTCATGCCAAATGGCGATATGCTGCAAACTGAAGGCACACCATATATAGCAGGTTCAGATGTGGTGAGGTGCACAATTCTGAAGAAAGGGAGCGTTCAAATCCGAACTCGGAAGCAACAACACACCAAGCGACCACATCAACCGAATCCAAAGTTCGCTGGCAAGGACTGGGCACGCTGGGTACAAAAGGGCAGGCGTCGCACACTGCTGCGTCGACCAAGGACAAAGATTCAGAAGAAACGGCTCCCATCACACCTCGTCTTTCTAAAGTGTACAAATAAGAGTGCAGCGATTCGGTGCTCAGGCCTTATCTGCACCCGGTCAAAAAACATTCAAAAAAATCCAAAAAATAATCATGGTAGATAATTTATTGTGTGAGGTGCGCTCCAAATTTCATATTATTTAGACATATGAGTAGTTCTTAGCAAAAAAAAACAAATTGGGTCAGAACAGTAAACCTTTTTACACACCCCAAATTTGTCTTTTCTGCCGAGAGCTACTCAGATGTCCAAATGATCTAAAAATTGGAGCGGACCTCACGCACCAAATTATCTACCATGCAAACGGGCTCTAAATTTGAATTTATCTAGTATTTGTTTTGAAATTTTTTTCGTCAGCTCGGGTGCAGATGAGCATGGGCTTAGAAATGGATATTCGACAAATATGGTGTTTATCAGATGTACAATACAAGGACCCTAATAACTAGCGATCGTTCCCCTGGGACATCCTAGTACGAATGATTAGATCGCTGGGGCAGCGGTATATCCTATTTGGTGCTTCACGCGTTCGTTACTGTGCATCTTGCAAACGGGCGCCTGGAGCCCTCCAAGCTGGGCCGGCCCGTTTAGCTAGTATTTTTTAAAAAAAATTCTTTACTAAAATTTAGTGAACTTTCTCCAAAATTGGTGAAGTAAAACGATGAACTTTTTCAAATTTGTGAATTTTTTACAAAATTTGATGAACTTATTTCAAAATCAATGAACTTTTTTTAAAATAGACGAATTTTACAGAAACTTCTGCAAAATTGATGATATTTTTTTCAAATGTTATAATTTTTTCAAATTAGGTGAAATTTTTTTAAAAAAAATCAATGAACTTTTTTGCAAATTCGGTTCAAATTTGCGGTTCAAATTTGAATTACTTTCGGGAAATCAACAGAATGAGCAATAGCGAATGAAGAAGATTAGAAGGTTGAAAAGAAATCACATGTACAGGAATGGACGAGCAGTAGAAGAACAGATGAAGGAGGAAGAAGATGAACAATGTGAAATAACTGTTAGAACATAACAGGGTGATGGAGCGTATGTGGAGGACGTATTTGTACAGAAAAACATGTATATTGTCTCGTATTCATGCATTTAAGAATTTCCATCCATGTTTGAACGAATTTCCCCGAAATACATGTGCACGGATCACGACGCAGATCGACGGCAGCAGGCCTTTCCGCAGGTACGTGCCCCTGCACCTGCATGCCCCTACGAATTTCCAGGAATGGGAAGCTACAAAATGGATACCAAATATTTCGTCCATAGGCTCAGCTGGATATCAAATATCTCTACAAAATGGGAAGCTACAAAATGATTTAAAACTAAAGATCGTTTTATAAAGAACAAAATGGCACAATTGTTGAGGTGTAAAACAATTGTAGAGCATGCCTGGTTTGAGTTTAAAATTTGTTACTCAATGTAAAAAATTGGCCAAATCATAACATGCCAAACGGCAACATCTTATGTAGCTAATATTATGTGCTTCCTCCATCCCCTGTAAGTGAAAATTTAGCATCAAACAAGCCAGGCACTTAGCTTCTCTAGACATGGGGACTCTAGTCGCCCTTGATTCTAGAATCACTTCTCTGCATCATTATCGTTGAGCACCACAACATGGTAGAGTAATTGTGCAAAGTAGATGCATGGCAGGACTTTGCGGCACTACAACCTGTTCTATTCACAATGCCTCCCAAATCTAACATATTTGTAACAGTGTGTGGCTTTACCAGCATAAAATTAAATTAGGCAAATTTGTTTGATTCTTGACTTCTCGAGTAGTACTATAAGTCTATAACCATGGTGGCTACCTCACTTGAGATAAATAGCCTACATTCTTTTAGTCTTGTCTCTGGCTAGCTGATCATATATAGACCACCCTTGATGCACACACGCCGAATGAGAGCTAGGAAGAAATAAAGGCCATAATAACCCATCCACAAGGTAGGTGCTATGTACCAAAATGAGTCATTACTTGCTACACTTTCTTTTAATGGGTGCAACAAAGTGCACGTCATTTTGTAGTATTATAAGCTAGCGTCGAAGCAACAGAAAAGGTACAACCGGACGCAAAAGGAAGTGGAAAAGAAAGAGAAACCAAAACCATAGCGAAAAGGGTAAGCAAAAGCTAATACACCTTCACGTAAAGCTATACAGATATAGACCTGCTGCTGCGGAGGCAGGGTCTCGTCTTGGTAGCCGTTGTTGTGCTTTGGCGCCATCAAGCATCAAGTGATTCGCTTCCATTACGATGGCGGGTAGTCCGACGAGGCTCCTTCAAAGATGCAAGCGTTGCGCAGTTGAGCTAGCACAGTGTTGCTTATCTGTACCGACGACAGTGCTAACGAGAGACAACAAATTTATTTGGAGGGTCATACGAGTGGCAGATCGGGATAGCTACACAGGAGACAGCACGATTTACCCAGGTACGGTCCCTCTCGGAGAAGGTAACACCCTCTCCTGCTTTAGGAATGTATTCCACTGTATGTCTGCTGGAGATCAGAGAGATCTTCGTGGAGTAACTCGGTTACCAGGTGTCGCCGCAGGTGGTAGAGGTGGGAGCCAAGGGTTACTTGAGAAACCCTAGGTCTCAGTGTGTGGATGGTCTGACAATATCAGTTGTGTCTAGGTGATACCTTTTTCGAAAAGAAGGATTACCTCCGGCTTCTACATCAAGCGATGCACACAATCATTTATTAAAACGTATCAAGCATCAAAGTGCCAAGAACACCTCAAATAACCAAACAAAGACTATAATCAAAACCAAAAGCTACATCGGCAAAAATAGGACACGGTTCCTAAACACATATCTTATTATTGGACCACCATACAAACCGGTTGTATGTAGCCCATGCTACTGTCTCCCGTTGGCTGCACCCAAAGGCCATAAGCTCTACCACTTCCGCATGGTGTAGTAATGAGACCACATGTTGATCCATCCACGGTCGCTAGATAACCTGCAAAAAATTAAATGTAATATTTATTCTGTTAAGTACACAATCATTCTGACAGTTCCAAATAGCCCAAAATAATGCACAAACTCCCACGAATTCATGGCGCCGTATTGGGCTCTACCCAACCTAACCAGCTACCGAACAGACTAGATATACCATTAGGTGGAGGTATGTTAAAGAACAAATGTATTATTCGCCATAATAACTTGGCTAATAGGCACTTAAGAAATAAGTGTTGAATCATTTCCTCGTGGTCACAAAAACAACACCGTTTACTCCTTTCCCACCTACATTTTGCCAAATTGCCCTTTGTTAGAATCATGCTCTTCTACACAAACCACCTGAACATCTTAATCTTTAAAGGTACTTTTATTTTCCAAATGTGAATAGACCAGTGGATTGGTAGAGTATTAATCAAGTCGAGGTACACTGATTTCACTGAAAACACGTCTGAACGAGAAAGAGCCCATCGGAATGAGTCTGGCTCATTAGATAAGGTGACCTCCATCAACCTTCGAACTAACTGCAGCCGCCGATCCCATCTTTCCCAAACCAGTGCTCGCCTAAACTGGATATTTAGTGGAACCATTACCAATATTGTACTAACTGGTATGTCTTTATGCTATACAATATTATAAATTGTTGGATACTATAAGGCAAGAGGTGTCAATCCTAGCCAAGTATCGTCACATAACCTAGTTGTCCATCCATCTCCAAAAATAAACTTACCCCTGTTGAAGAAGGCGACCTTAGTTCTCCAATAATCATTTCTCGATAACTGTATCCATACCCCCTCCTCCTTAGAGGATAGTCGATATAACCATTTACTAAGTAAACACTTATTCTTAGCCTCCCTGTTTTCCATACACAAACCCCCTTGGTCCTTTGGCCTGCATAGAATATCCCACTTAGCCAGCCAATATTTTGCTTTTCAGGAAATTCCAGCAATTCACATATATTGGGGCTATTGTAACAAAAGACCACAAGGCTTGTGGATTTTAACTGATACATAGAACTCTAGGGCCAAGTAGTCACAAAAAACCCTAATCATGATGATTTATCGGTCAAGCTAGCCGCCCCTAGCCCTTGTCGGGGCCCTCACTGGGGCCCTCGACCGAACTCGTGTTGCAAGTCCTTTTGCGCCGCTCCCGTCCCCTTTCTCAGGTCGCCACCGCCCCCGCCTCGCGTCATTTTTGCCACCCTAGCCCCTATTCCTCGAGTTCCTTGATAAGCACAATGACCATGCCAACAAAAGTGGAATGCCGACAGTGATAAGTTTGCTCCTCCCATGGATAAGGTTCACGATGACCCGACCGTGAGTCTGTATCAAGCACCTCTATCCCACTCACACTCCACCATCCCTTCTTAGTTCTTCCCGTACCTCAGTTTCACCCGAGCCACCCATCTTCTCACCTCTGATGTCGGCGCGGCCGCCGCCTCCATCACCCGAGATAGAGCCTCCGCACCAGCAAAAAATCACATGGGGATGGAAACTCTGAGCGAGAACAAACTCTGAAGAGAGACCTCGCCGCTGATGCGCAGCTCCGCCGCCGTTGCCTATCTCATTTTAGGTCATGGGAAAGAGCTAAGTGAGTGAGTGGTTGAGTTGAGAGAGAGAGAGAGAGAGGGATGGGCTCGGGTTAGCTTGGCTCAAGTCACTACTAGGAAATACCTTATAGGTAGAACCTTAACAGTAGCGTGGGGAAATAGACCAGCGCTACTGCTACTTAGCAGTAGCGCCGGGTTGAACCCAGCGCTACAGGTAATTCTGTACCAGTAGCGCGGGCTAACCAACCACCGCTACTGCTAAATGGTCCCCACCTTACCCACTGGGGCTACCCGTAGTAGCAGCGTGTCTTGAAATTCCCTCGCTACTGCTAAATTTATAGCAGTAGCACTGTCCTGCGGCACACCGCTACCACTATTTGTGCACTGTGCCAGCAGGTGGGCCCCACTTAGCAGCAACGTGGGCCGGGTGCCCAGCGCTACTGCCATGGCCTTTAGCAGTAGCGCTGGCCCTAACCCGCGCTGCTGCTAGGCGCAGCTGCCACCTTTTCTTCCCCCTTCCCCTCTCCCTCCCTCTAGCTCCCTCACTTGGTTCTCCTCCATTATTGCATATCTTCTCTCTTCCTCCTACCTCTCTTCTCTCCCCATTAATGTCCCCCCACCATCTCCTCCATTAATGGCCTCTTTCTTTCTATATATATAAACACTATTCTGATCACGGGATCAGAATAATATTCTGATAACTATCCGACCCGTCGTAGTAGTAGTAGTTGAACTTCACCCAAGGAGAGGTTGAACTTCCGCGAACATTGTCCAAATGGGTCTTTCGATATACCATTGGAAAGCTGTCGACACATGGATCACAATCTAAGTTAAACTTTTGTCAAAAACTACATGGATTAAGAGCAGTTTTACACACCGTTTTTCCTCATAAAAAAACGTGAATCGCATTTTTGAGACAATTTCTAAACCGTTTATCGGAATGAGGCAAATAATACAGTGTTGGAAAGCTGTTGGAAATCCGCTCATTCCACATATATAAAATTTTCCCAAATTCCCTACGGTTAAAGAGCAATTTGAAAAATGGCGGAATTTCTCAAACCGAACAGCCGAGCTCGTTTTTTTATCGTAATTTGAGAACGGCAAGACGGATTGATGCAAATGATATGGCGTTGGAAAGATTATGAGAATGCGCTTCTTTTTCATATAGAAAGTTTTTTCTAATTTTGAACGGTTTAAAAGTAATTTAGAAAACGGTCAAAGTTCCTCCGAGTTTGTATTTTCGGTTTTTTTTCTAAATGGTTTGTCAGAATGCAGCAAATGATATGGCATTGGAAAGCCTGAACAAATGTGAAATTTTTTTGTATATAATGTTTCTCCCAATTCTTTACGGTTTTAAGTCAATTTTGAAAATGACTAAAAATGTTTTTTGGCTGTAATTTTCGCAAACTTTGTCGGAATGAGGCAAATAATATAGCGCTGGATAGCTATAAAAATACGAAACTTTTTCATATAGAAAGTTTTCTCTGATTCCTAGCCATTTTTACGTAATTTTGAAAACGGTGAGATCATGCGTTCTGCTTTCATCGCGAAAACTGAGTCTTCGGAAATGCGCTGTGTGAAGAAGTTGAACTTCTGAGGCACGTGTGTTTGAACTTCACTCTGTTTTTCACGTGCTGTTTTTTGTCCGTAACTCTCCAACCACTTACCGAAATTGAGCAAATGATATATCGATGGAAAGCTGTTGAAAACACGCAACTTTCCCGTGTTGATCATTTTTCCATACTCGCATCGGTTTGAAAGATTTTTTTTAATACGTAAAAACGTGTTTTTAACGCTATACATGAAACTTTTAAACCGTTCATCGGAATGTAGCATATAATATATTGTTGGAAAGCTTATGAATAGGAGCAACTTTTTTATTTAGACAATCGTTACAAATTCGTTGCCGTTTGAGAGCAGTTTTAAAAATGGCAAAACCAACGTCGTTTTTTGCCTTTTTTAAAACATGTAATTGAAGGTCGGACGTCTCGCAATATAAATTTTGCACCGTGCAGGGAGGAGGACGTGAAATTCTTGCAACAAAACTTTTAGTCTTTTATTTTTTTATTTTTTTTATTCTCATCTGACACGCATCCCGCGTAACAGTTGAACTGCTCATTGTTTTCACTTTGAACTTCTGTCACGTTTTTTTGTTCGTAATTCCCCACCCGTTCGTCGGAGTTGCACAAATGATATACCTTTTAGAAACCTCTTGAAAAGACATAACTTTTTCTAATACGGTTAAACTTTTCTTTTCGAACAACATACAACAATTTGTTTTAACTTTTTTTGGAATAGAGCATACGATATACCTTTTGGAAAGTTGTTGAATAGGAGGAACACCAAAAACAACATCTTTTTTGTGTTTTTGAACATGTAAATATATGGTGAACCTCTCTCACAAGAATTTTGAAAACTTTTCCGGACCGAGCACTTGAACTTCTAGTAACAAAATTTTTAGATTTTGCCTTTTTATTCTTTTTTTCTCACACGAAACACACACCATGCAGTACCTGAATTTCCGGCTGTTATCAACTTGAACTTCTCTCTGTTTTGTTGTGGTAACAAAAAAAACTAAGTTTTTTATAGACATCGAACCGCTGTAACTTTTTTATTTGAACTTCTTTGTGTATTTTTCGAAATATGAAAATTGGAGTTTTGTTAAAAACATCGAACTTCTTCATTATTTTGAATTGAACTTATTGGTTTTATTCTTTAACTGGAAAATTCTGAGTTTTTAAATAAATATCAAAACTGCTCCACTTTTTTAAATTGAACTTCTAGGTTTTATTCTTCAGTAACGAGAAAAAACTGAGTTTTTTATATACATTGAACTACTCCATTTTTTTAAAATTGAACTTCTTGGTTTAATCTTTAGTATCGAGGAATGTTTGAGTTTTTTATAAACATCAAACAACTTCATCTTTTGTTTTTGTTTATGAGTTGTCTTAAAAAATGCCCAAAATGATGTTGACTTTTTTGTTTTTGAACTTGTAAATCCTAGGTTTTAATATACTTTGAACTTCTTTGTTATTTTAATTTGAACTTCACATTTTTTATTTTTTGAGTAAAGATTTGTTTTTGATTGTCAGACAAACATCGAATTTGACTATTTATTCAATTTGAACTTCATGGTTGATTCTTTAATAACAATGGGTATCTGAGTTTTTTAAAACGGTAAAATTCTAGATTTTTAAATAAACATCGAACCACTTCGTTTTTTCAGTTTGAACTTCTAGTTTTTTAAAAAAGTGGGAAAATCTTTTTAAGCTTTTTTTATTAGTTCCTCTATTTTATTCTTTACTAACAAGGAAATATCTGAGTTTTTTATATACTTCGAACTTCTCTGGAATTTTAATTTGAACTTCTCAGTCTTATTCTTAAAAAACTATATGTTTTTAAATAAGCATCAAACATTTATTTAAATTGAACTTCATACTTTTATTTATCCTTGAAACGGAAAGAATTTGCGATTTCCGTATACATCGAACTACTCCTTTATTTTATTTTGAATTTCTTCATTTTTATTCTTTAGTAACATGGAAAATCTGAATTTTTTGTAAATACCGAACTTCTCTGTTTTTGTAATTTGAACTTCTTGGTTTATTTCTGTTAGTAACAGAAATATCCTAGTTTTGTAATAAATATTGAACCGTCCGTTATTTAAATTTGAACTTCTAGATTTTTTAATTTTAGAAACGATGAAAGTCCCTTTTTATGATTTGTGAACTTCTCTACTTTTAAAATCCTAACTTCTTGTTTTTTTATTTCTAGAAACGGTGAAATATCCGCTTCTAAGTGCTCTTTTATTTTTGAACTGCTCTGCTATTTTTTCGAACTTCCTATGATCTTCTTGTTAGCGGATTTTGATTTTTCGAATTTTATACATCGAACTACTGCGTTATTTTATTTTGAACTTCTTGTTTCCATTCTTTAATAACGAGGAAATCTGAATTTTGTATAATCATCGAACTAATCCTCTTATTTAATTTAGACTTCTTGGTTTTATTTCTTTTAGTAACGAAAAAAATCCTAGTTTTTTAATAAACATCGAGCCACTCCTTTTATAAATTTGAACTTCTAGGCTTTTTTTAACCCTTTTAGGTACATTTTTCACCTTTTTAGTTACATTTTTTTCATTGACGGGTTTGATTTTTTTGAACCTCCCGAATTCGGTTTATTATGTGCATGAACTTTTCTGGAGGACAGTACTTGAATAATTTTTTAATTATCGCTCTGCGTTTTTACTCCTCCGGGACGACCATATAAGCATCAGGAATTAGAGAACATGTACTTTTCAGTACATCTTTTTCATAAATGCACTTTTTTTTCTCTATGCGAACTTCAACTTTTTTTATATATGAACTTCGTTGTGAATTTACATTTTATTTCTGCACACGAATTTCGTGCACGAACTTTTTATCGTGTTACATATTTTGAACTTTTTCATTTCTTATATTTGAACTTCTTTCTCTTTCTCTTATATACACAAAATGAAAATAAAACCACCCATTTTTTGCACGAACACACACACAGAACGCACGCACCCACAGGGAGAGGAAGGCTCGGCGCGGCGACAGTTGGGGCGGCGGCCAGCGGCAACAACCAAGTGGAACAAGTACAGGAAAGAGAGAGATACCAATTCCCGTTTCTTCTAGCTATCTCTCAGTAAGATAAGTATGTTTTTGCTTCATGTGTTTTCGTTAGTAAGGACGTGTGTAGCTTCCAGGTGTTAGCACGTGTGTGGTATGACAGGAGGAACACCTAGAGAAGCGGCAACAAGGCAGAGTAGGAGAGCAGAATCAGCATGGTCACGCACGGAGAGAGGGCAGCAAAAGCAGTCGCGTACGCATGCACTAGCAGAGAAAGAGAAATATCTAGCGGCAGCCACGCCCACACAAATACAAACACCCTTACAGGCATATGAATGTCCCCAAAACTAATGTCTGAACTTTAGAGAACCACCAAGTAGGTTTTGCCCAAATGAAAATGATTTCTTTTTACACAAATAGCTGCAGTGCAATGCACTCAGGATCCCACGCTCATCAATTGCACGAGAGGAGAGGAGCAGAACCTCTGCTGACGGGTTCGTGTTCGTGGGAGGCCCGGACTACATATGTCTGAAGAACGGATTTCCCATCCTTTTCTCTGAACTTTTTAATGGTGGAATCTCTGAACTTTCTTCTTTCTCTTCCTTCCTCGCTACATCAAGTTTGCGGCGGCACAGACTACTGACCACTTGTTTGGGCATGCCATGACGGCCAAGTTATGGAGATTCGACCACGGCTGCCGAGGAATGGCATGAGCAAGCAGCACACTTGTTTTTGGGCATGAACCACGAGAGGAACTAGTCGAACTTCAGGATGGAGAGGAGCTGGACGACGCTGGACGAAATTATGACGAAGCCCTTCAACGTCGCAGCAGCTATAGGCAGCGACGAGCCGCGGGGCTGCGGCTCGTGGCAGGGCGGAGGGCACGCAGCGTATGAGGATGTCCTCTAGCTTGGGGAGTCGCCGGCGCGGAGGTCGCGTTTGGCTGTGGCGCAGAGGTGGCCAGATGTAGCCAAGCTTCACAGATGTAGCCAAGCTCCAGGCTGGCGTGGCACTGGATCGGGGAAGCCGCCGCCGAGCTTCTCGCATGGGGCTGTGGCTTGACCCATCCGATGACTGCCTGGGTCGCGGCAACCAGCGGCGAGGCGGGATCCTACGCGGGCTCCGGCAGATCTGCGCAGGGTATGTGGTTGCTGGCACGACGGGGTGGGAGAACGGCGTCAGCAGGGAGGAAGGAGGAGGTCGGGTGGAAGGGATGGGTGGGCACGACTCAGGGTGGACGACACGAGCGGTCTTTCGGACCGGCTCGTGGCCCGCTCGGTCCTCGCCAGCTCGGGCCTAGCACGCTAAATAATATGGCTGGTCCGGTCCGTGAAAAGGAGACCGAAATTCGGTCGGTCCGGTCCGATAAAAGCTCGGTCCGGCTCGGAGGACCGAAGGCCCAGCCCAATTAGAGCTAATCAGGGAGCGCAACACATATAGACCGTGCGTGCGTGCGTGACCTAGCGACTTGGTACTGCCGCCGTCCTCGTCCATGCCCATGGCGCTGTGCGGGCTGCTTCCTCTCTCCCCTGCGTCGCCCCATCTCCCTCACCTCCCTCTCGCCGGCACCGTCCCCCTCTCCCTCGCGCCGCTGCGCCTCTGCCTCGCGCCGCCGCTCCCTCGCGCGGCTGCTCCCCCTCTCCCCCGCGCAGCCGTGCCGCTCCCTCTCTCTCCCGTGCCTCTCCCTCGCGCCGCCGCGCATCAGGAGCGTCTTCTCCGGCTCCGGCCACCGTGCTGCTTCTCCGACCACCTCTCTGACATCCTGGGCCCACATGGCAGTGGCTGGACGTCGCCGGGACCGTGAGGACCGCCGGTCCGCACCGAGCTTCACCTCCACCGGTCCGGTCCCTGAAATCAGGACCGCTGCACTGCTCGGTCCGGTCCGGCCCGGACCGCCGGCGGCCGGTCCAAACGACGGCTTGGACCGGGACCGGACCGGCCCGGACCGTGTCCACCCTGAGGCACGATGGCGCCCGACGGGAGGTTCGTTGGCTCATGGGCGGCGGTGCGCTGGGGCGGGAAAGGGCCGGCGACCGCGGCGGGGTGGGGGCACGGGGCGGGGGCAGGAAGAAGGTGGACATGGTAGGTTCTTCTCTTTTCTTGATCTCAGGAGGACCTCGTCGACTCCTGTATAGGGCGCGCTAAGATGATAATACTATTCTAATCAATGTTTTAAATAGCGGGTTATGGAAAATAGCAGTGGGCCTAAAAATCAGCTGTAGCGGAGCTATAGCGGGCTATTTGTGAAGTCGACCATTTAACGGCACCCTGCTGAAAAGGCTATAGCGGGCTATAGCAGAGCTATAGCCGGCTATTTAAAACTATGATTCTAATCCTGGGATTAGAATAGTGTTACTATATATATATATATATATATATATATATATATATATATATATATATTGTCGTGGATTTGTCACGGCAGATGTCCGAAGACTTAGGTTCGAGGCCATCGCTAAAGAGGTGGACTCAAAGGGGTTAAACGGGACAAGGGACACGAGTTTACCCAGGTTCGGCCCCTCATCGTGGAGGTAAAAGCCTACGTCCTGCTTATATTGTATTGACTGGTGTATCGATTACAAGAGGCGACTTGCTTGCCCTAGCTCTCGATACTTGGTTTCTATCTTACTTAACTTGTCTAACACGCCGCAGGGGCTCACCTTTATATACATAGGTCGAGGCCCTGGGCTTACACGAGTCCGGGTCGGGTTATACAACGTAACCGATCCTGGTTCCAACTTCTTAGTCTTACAGAACAAGTCATCTTATGGCGGCTTACATCTTCTGGCCCATGAGTCGCCTCATGCCTCTTGGGCCTTGACCTCAGCCCATCTGGCAAGCCGCCATATGGCCTGGTCTTCATGTCTTGTCTTCCTCTTGGCCCACTTGGTAACCCGCCATGTGGCTTGGTCTCCGTCTTCTGGCCCATCTTATGGGTCTTGACTATGAACCGCCAAGCTGGTGACCGGGTCTTCAGTGAATCGCCAAGTCCTGGCCGGGTTATACTCCGGCTGGGTTATATCGCGGGGTTATATCCCTGACATTAGCCCCCAGGTTAGCTTGAATTTATTCATGCTAAGCTCGAGCCGTCTTCTCAATCGTCTTGCTTGTCAGTGTCCTTCGAAGTAAAATTCTGGGAATATAACACACATATGCCATTGAGTCGGCCTCCAATACTCTCGGCGGGTTATCACCGCCGGGTTATAATATTTGAATCGCCGGGTCATGTAATATTGGTGACGCCGGGTCAGATAACCAGACTCCAGCTGACTTTGATAACTCTTTTCAACTTTTTTGATATATCCATATTACCTGTAGCCCCCAAGCTCCAAGTGTATCCATGATGACTTGGCG
This sequence comes from Elymus sibiricus, assembly GCA_039707655.1. Taxonomy (NCBI): domain Eukaryota; kingdom Viridiplantae; phylum Streptophyta; class Magnoliopsida; order Poales; family Poaceae; genus Elymus; species Elymus sibiricus. The sequence continues at coordinate 430,703,558 of CM077676.1, forward strand.
CTTTGCAATAATATCTTTGACTGTGCAGCCCCCAAGTACCAGGTTGTCTCGCCTGCAGCAGCCTGGGACTTATAACTGTCTTATACCTTATAAAGCTTCAACTGGTGTAGCCCCCAAGAGCCGGCTCTTCAGCATGTGATGGGCCGGGTCTTCAATGAGAACCTTATAATCTGCTTGAACAGCTGAATACTGTAGCCCCCAAGTGCCGGGTCGCATGCCTGCGGCGACTTGGGACTTCAGAGAATTTGATCTGAGCGGTGTAGCCCCCAAGTGCCGGGTCAGTAATATGTACTGGGCCGGGACTTAGAAGGATCGCAGAAAACCGGCTCATCTCCTTGAGATAACAGGGTCTTGTTGACAATGTACTGACTTGAAAACCGGCTTGCATTAGCCCCCAAGTGCCGTGACGCATGCTTGCAGCGACATGGGACTTGCGTACTTGATATAAACCGGATTTGAATAATATAGCCCCCAAGAGCCGGGTTGCCTGCCTGCGGCGACTCGGGACTGTATAAGAATATTGTGATTCCTTGACCGTGGTTGTAACCCGGTATTAATAATGAAATCCCTGCTCGTGGTTGCGATGCAACCCGGCAAATATGTGCTTGAGAAATCCATGAGTGCTGTAGTATACTACATGGCACTGTTTGAAGAAATCCAAGAGCCGGTCAATTAGATGACCCGACATTATAATTAATAGGGCGACTCAAGAATATCCAGCCAGGTCGGCTATTTAGAGTCTTCATTATGCTTGCAGAGGTTACGATGTAACCCGGTTCTTTGACCGGCTTGTCTTAAGAGACGAGACCTGCAAAAATAAACAATACAGAGCATGCTCTGCATTGCTATGAGGGCGGCTTGAAGAAGCATAACCCGGAACTGTTAAGTCTTTCATCTTTGCGAGGGTAGCTGAAGAGCCTGATCGAGAGGGTTGAAGCCCCCAAACGACCTTTTATAGTCTGACTTCGGGTCTTACTTCAATGAAACTAGCGTGATAGCCACTGGTTTGTCCATGCTTCGGTAAGCCGGCTCTCACATGACCCATCATGTTTTAACCTGGATAAGTTCATGACTTATCAAGAGTACAGGGGATCGGAGTAGCATCTTGGCGAACAGGCAGTTTTAACCAAGTTTCAACGAAGGCGGCTTAATAGCCCATGGAGTATCCTCGCTTTCTGTAAGCTGGCTCTCACATGACCCATCATGTTTTAACCTGGATAAGTTCATGACTTATCAAGAGTACAGGGGATCGGAGTAGCATCTTGGCGAACAGGCAGGTTTAACCAAGTTTCAACGAAGGCGGCTTAATAGCCCATGGAGTATCCTCGCTTTCTGTAAGCCGGCTCTCACATGACCCATCATGTTTTAACCTGGATAAGTTCATGACTTATCAAGAGTACAGGGGATCGGAGTAACATCTTGGCAAACAGGCAGGATTACTCTAGTCTGGTTATGGCTTAAAAGCCGGTCAAGAGGGTATGAAAGCTAAACCCGGTGGGTTTGGAAGCCCCCTAATGACTTTATGATTATCCAATGAACCAGGGTACCCATATTTGAATGGTACATCATGGCGGCTCGTCCTCTTGGGCGACTTTACAATATTCTTGAAACTCGAACTTGCGAGAGATGAATTCCTTTGAACCGGATGCTGAGCCGGCTATCAAGGTCTCAAAGCTTTGTGAGAGACGGTCTTCTCTTGAGCCGGGTTTTAAGCATGGTACTAACCCTGGCCGATCTGTTTCGGGTTAATCAGATACCCCGACTGGTTATTCTGCTGTTGGCTTCCATCGCCAAACTGTTGATTATGACCTCCATGATCGCTCTGATCTTGGTAACCGGTTCCTGAGCCGCCAGCACCAAAGCCGGCCCCTGAGCCGCCCGGTGCTGAGACGCCTGATGGACCATTACTGTTATCACGATGCTGTTGAAGGCTGTAATCCCGGAACTGTTGCATAATGTAGCAATCTCCCCAGGTATGTCGTGCCGGCTTATCGAGCCGGCTGTGCTCTGGGCAAGGCTTATTGAGCATCTCTTCCAGGTTGATAGGAGCTTTACCCTTAGCACGGGTGTTCCTGGTGTTGGTGTTTGCCACCAGTTCTGACCCGCCGTCCGGGTGCTTTCGCTTGCCCGGGTTGCTTCCAGCCATACTTTGCTATTGGCCCTTGCCATTGTTGCCTTTCTTCCCCTGACCTGATTTCTCATCATCAGAGCCCGGGTCTTTCGTGTTGTCGGAGTCTGCATATTTGGTGAGAGCCGTCATGAGCTCCCCCATGTCTTGACATGACCGTTTGAGCCGGCCAAGCTTCTGCTTCAAAGGCGTGAAGTGACAATTCTTTTCTAGAATCAAAACCGCCTGAGACGCCGTAATCTGCTCAGAAGAGTGGATGATTTCGGAGACCCGCCGGACCCAGTGATGAGCCGACTCATCAGTACGTTGTACACAATGGTCCAAATCCACAATCGTCATGGGCTGCTTGCACGTTCCTTGGAAATTTTTGATTAATTTCGCCCTTAACTCGGCCCAGGAAGTAATGGTGTTGGGTGGTAAACCCTTCAACCATGTGCGAGCCGGCCCTTCCAGCATCATGATGAAATACTTTGCGCAGACTGCATCACTGACGTCTAACATCTCCATGGCTAGCTCATAGCTTTCAACCCAAGCCTCGGGAGGTAAGTCAGCCGTGTAATTGGGCACCTTTCGAGGACCCTTAAAATCTTTCGGCAAACGCTCATTCCGCAGAGTCGGCACCAAACAGGGCACTCCCACAGCCCTGGAGGTTATTCCTGCTCCTAATGAGACGGAGGGTGCAACTGTGGGTTCTTGATGAGCCGCCGCCGTCGCCTGAGCCGCCGCTTCTTGCTATGCTTTTGCCCGTTCCACCCGTGCTTGAACATCTAGAGCCGCCCGATCAGCTTGAGGCGGGTTACTGCTAGAGACCGCCGGCGACTCATAACGCCGGCTGTAGCTACGGCTGTGGATGGGGGTTGAGTGCACGCGACTCCGGCTGTAATTATATTTCTCCTGCTGGGCCATCGCCGTTCGTAGGTATCTGATGGCATTCCGCACCTCTTCTGCATAAGGCGCCTCATCGGGGATTGGGATTGTATCAAGCCTGGTTGCCGCTGCCACCATGTTCTCCGCCGGGTTAGCATAATGACCCGGCGGTGTTGCATAAAGTGGTAGCGGGTTTTGGTTCCGTCGGGGCGGGTCTAGCTGCTGACGCTGAGCCGCCGCCCGGTTTCCAGGTATTTCCGCCGTCCGGGTTACGGTCAAAGGTACGTTCCGTCCCGTTCCTGGCGTGTTAAAAAGATTCCTAGCTTCATATTGCTCCGGCAAGCAGGATTGATGTCTCATGCGATAAACCGCCGCTACTGACTGTTGTTCTAACTCAAGGCAAAAAGCGTCCGCCTTAAGGCGTTCCGCCTCAGCATCCATCTAAGCCTTCAGCTCATTGATTTCCTGTTGGACTCCGGCCATCTGATTCTTTAACCTCGCGATCTCCGCATTACGGGCCGCTTGGTTTTCAGTAGTGACCTCAGTCTCCATTAGGGTTGTAAACTCGTTCATCAGATCCAGAAGAACCTGAACCGGGGGCCTGCCTGACCCCGACCCGGTCGCACCGGCGGCTGTACCGCTCGGAGCCGCCGCGAAACCCGCCATAAAAACGGCAGTGCGGTTTGGCGGCTCATCCTCCTCCGGCTCATGATACTCTGACTCGGGGTAAGGCTCGTCGTAGCCCCCAAGTCCACCATTATGAAGCTGATAGATCGATTCCGTCTCTCCACTCGAGGATCCTTCCTCTGAGTAGACCAGAGTTTCCTCCTGTAACATAGAACCTTCAAGATCCATGCCTTGAGTAAAGCCAACGAAGACGTGCTCCCTGCCCGGGTCAACACAGGCGGGTTGCATGCTTTGGGCGCTTTGCTCATGCCGGGCCGGCTCGACGATGTCGGTGCAGATGTCCGGCCCGGGTTCAGATCCGCCGATCTTGCTGATGAAGATGTTGTCTCCACCGAAGGGGACCCGGAAACCATGCTCGATTGAGTCGGCCTCAGGACCCCAGCCGGCGTCGTCGAGGTAGAGTCTCCCATGGCGACTCTTGGTTATCTCACCATTGACGTACCCTTCGCTCCCAGAGAGAGAACCCTTTGAGAACTCAACACCACCGAGCGCTTGCCCCACGGTGGGCGCCAACTGTCGTGGATTTGTCACGGCAGATGTCCGAAGACTTAGGTTCGAGGCCGTCGCTAAAGAGGTGGACTCAAAGGGGTTAAACGGGACAAGGGACATGAGTTTACCCAGGTTCGGCCCCTCACCGTGGAGGTAAAAGCCTACGTCCTGCTTATATTGTATTGACTGGTGTATCGATTACAAGAGGCGGCTTGCTTGCCCTAGCTCTCGATACTTGGTTTCTGTCTTACTTAACTTGTCTAACACGCCGCAGGGGCTTACCTTTATATACATAGGTCGAGGCCCTGGGCTTACACGAGTCCGGGTCGGGTTATACAACGTAACCGATCCTGGTTCCAACTCCTTAGTCTTACAGAACAAGTCATCTTATGGCGGCTTACATCTTCTGGCCCATGAGTCGCCTCATGCCTCTTGGGCCTTAACCTCAGCCCATCTGGCAAGCCGCCATATGGCCTGGTCTTCATGTCTTGTCTTCCTCTTGGCCCACTTGGTAACCCGCCATGTGGCTTGGTCTCCGTCTTCTGGCCCATCTTATGGGTCTTGACTATGAACCGCCAAGCTGGTGACCGGGTCTTCAGTGAATCGCCAAGTCCTGGCCGGGTTATATCGCGGGGTTATATCCCTGACATATATATATATATATACACCACGAACTGCCCACCACCTCCCGTAAAAAAAACCCTGCCCACCACCTGGATCGCCGCCAAGCTCCCACCCCGACCCCGACCACCCCCCTCTTTCCCCCCCCCCCCGTGGCGCGACCTCCCCAGACCCTCCCAACACCGCCGCGGCGACCTCCATGATCCGCGCCGCCGCGCGACCTCCCGGACCTCCCGCCGCCGCGCCAGACCGAACCCCCTGTAGGGGAACGCAGCAGAAAACAAAAAATTTCCGACCTACGCACCAGCCCAGGACCACTATGGGGACTGCATACAAGGTTTGATCTTTTCGTTACCGACTCGTAGCGCAGCGGAAGTAGAGTCGAAGACGATCGGCGGTGCAGATCCCCGCAGCTAGGATTTTACAACCTCCCAACCGCGAGGATGTACTCCCTCGTCAGCTCACCGGACGGATCTCCGGGCAGCCCTTCGGGAGGCCTCGGGACAGTCCCGTGGATAGTCCCACCGGACGGATCTTCGGACAGCCCTTCGGGAGGCCTCTGGACGGTCCCTCGGATAGTCCCACCAGACGGATCCTCGGACATCCTTCCGGGAGGCCTCTGGACAGTCCTTCAGATAGTCCCACCGGACGGATCCTCGGACAGCCCTCCGGGAGGCCTCACGGACAGCCCTTCGGGCGGGTCATTCGGACAGCCTTCGGGAGGACCCCCGAAACTCGGACAGCCTTTCGGGAGGACCCTCGAACAGCCCCTCGGGCAAAAAAGATCGAATCTACGACCTCTCTATGGGGTTGCACACATACGGTGTCATCTATCCGGCAGGGCTTCGCCGTCCAGAACTAGTTCCCACCGGAACCCAGACAGCCTTTCGGCTCTACGAAGCTATTTTCGGGGAGGGAGAGAAGAAGGCCAGATCATGCATGGCTTGTGTATGTTGAGAAAGAGTGTGTCTTTAGGCAGCCCCCTCCACCCCTATTTATAGGCCAAGCCCAAGGGTGGCTTCTCCAAGAAGCCAAGGGGAAAAAATACCAAAAGGCCCTCAAGGTGGCTTCTCCAAGAAGCCACCCAAAAAGCACTTTCACTATTCACGGAAACATTTTTCTGCGACCGTTAAATCCGAAAATATTTCTGTGGGTCTTAGAATAATTCCAGTACCCACACAAATGATTTTGGACGCGTTCCAAAACTATTCCGGATTAGTGATTTTCATCTGCGAAAAGCAAACAAAGCGGTTCCGGCAGCTCCGGAACATTTCCGGTTTTTTTCTCCGAAAAATCCCAGAAGTTCCCAGACCAATTCTGGCACCCTCCAAGAATTTCCAGGCGTGTGCCGAAACCAATTTGACTTAATGGTATACCCTGAAACAACTTTTCAGTTTTACCGAAACTATTCCGGTGCTCTCTCTCCGGAACTTTTCCGTTGTCTCCGAAACTTTTCTGGTGACTTTTTCTCAGACTCCCTATCTAGTATTCAGCAGATAGATGACCCTTAAGCGTGTGACCCTATTGGTTCGGTGAAGTATAGACATGACCGGAACTCTTTCCGATCAATGATCAACATCGGAGCCGTGGACACCCATATTGACCCCTATACCCACACGAATAAATATTTGAGTGAACCTCCAGTTAGCCGTGTGCTATTCCTGTTGCTTCGCGATATGTTACAAATACCCGAGGTGAGAATCATCGGCATCCCCGTGGATCAACACCTGTCCACAATTCCAGTTACCTCGTTACCGGTTTTGTTCTGTTTTCTCGTTCCCGTGTTCCGGCATCCCTGTGATCAAATCACAATGTGTCTGGCCAGACGATGGTGGATACTGTAACACCGAGAGGGCCCAGAGATATCTCTCCATCATCGGAGGAGCAAATCCCAATCTTAAGCTATCAAGTTACTTGACATACTTTTCCATGAACCCGTAAGCCGCCGTAATAGCCACCCATTTACGGATGACGTTTAACAAACCCCAAAGTTCATGAAGCAAGCATGAAGAAACTTGATACTCTCATGGTCTAAGGAATTTTGCAAACGTAAACTTTCTCTGTGTTATTAACCATTAACTTGTGACGAATGTATCTCATAGCATAACATCAATTTGGGTCGATTCAACACAAGTGTTCTCCTAACATTGTGCCCTCAAAGTTGCCGGCATAGACCTGCCCATGATCGGGAAAACAGGACCATCATGCAACACTTGAGCTAGTCTTAGAGGCATGACTAGGAATACATTTTACCGTTTATTATTCCACACGTGCATATGAGTCTTCCTCCGAGCCTCATGGTTATTGCAGACTCGAGAACCATAGCAGTTATAGCATGGAACATAAACATAATTATGAACATGGGGATAAATAATAACATTTATTATTGCCTCTAGGGCATATCTCCTACACCCCCGACCTCCCTACCACCGCCGCGGCCGCACCCCGCCTCCAACCCCATCGCCGGCAACTACCGCCCCTCTTCCAACCCGCCTCCAACCACCTCGCTCCCCCCCGTATCACCGGAAGGCTTCTCTTGATTCTCGGCCGGATCCGCTGCTCCTCCACGGGTCTGGCCAACCGCGCCGCCAGCCGTGGATCCGCCGCCGGGACCAATCCCGACGCTGCCTGCCTCCACCACGCACCGGTGCCCCACTGAACTCTGACCACGACGACGAACACTGATGTTGTAGGTATTGCCTCTCCCTCCCTCTCCCCGATCTCTCTCTCTCTCTCTCTCTTCAATAATCTCTGTCTCTTCTATAGGATTTGAACTTCTTCGAATTTGCACAAAAAATTAACTGCAAAAAATGTTTCTGTATTGGCTTATGGGGTCTGAACTGCAGGTCTCCGCTCTTTGACCAAGTGTCGCTCTAGATGAGCAGCGACAACAAGGGAAACAAAATTGAAAAAATGGAGCTCAGGCTCATGCACACCTCTCTCCACAAGCTCGTCGCAGCCAGCGCATCCGCTGCTCCTGCGAGACGTTTGCCGCTGCTACTTCTGTGTGTTGCAATGTTCTTTCATAGTGTTTTGCGTTTGTTGCCCGCTAGGTGTTTGTGAAAATGTCTACCAGGGAGATGCTATGTAATTCATTGATGGCTGAAGATAGAATAAAAGCACCATTTTTAGATTCTTTTTTGGCTGGTGCCTCATGAAGTATTTTAATGCTCTCCAATGGATGGCTCGTGGATGTGGGGATTTATCAAACTAACGTAACAGATCACTAGGCTGTTCAACTTTCAAGCTGAAGAAAACTTCCACGATTAAGATATTCACGGAAATGAGCTCGATCGCTTGTCATTTCTGTGGTACCAGCACGACGAACAACTCGTCCTATTTTGCAGCAGCGGATGATGCAGTTTTAGGAGGAGTACTCAAGTTCAGAGTGATGTGGATGGAAGGTTCAGAGATGTTTTTTAGTACATTCAGACATGTTTTTTCCTCTTGTTTTTCATTTCTTAGCTTCTTCATAATTGATTAGATAATTTCTAAGGCAACATATTGTTATCTGAAGCTTATGGCCTCTTGTGTGTACTTAAACATTTTGATCAGTATACTCTGAAGCTTATGATTTTATTCTTTAATTCAATGTATACAAATTTTCCCCGTTTCTAAAAGAACCTAGAAGTTCAAATAAAAAAACCCGGAGTGGTTCGATGTTTACAACAAACTACTGAGATTTTTTTCATTACTAAAAGAAATAAAACCTAAAAGAGATTTTCTTCGTAGAAAAAAACCAAGAAGTTCAAATTTAAAAAATGGAGCGGCTCGATGTTTATTAAAAAACAAGTATTTTTTCCATTACTAAAAGAAATGAAACCAAGAAGTCCAAATTAAAAAAAGGCGCGGTTTGATGTTTTTACAAAATTCAAAATTTCCTCATAATTAAAGAATAAAACCAAGAAGTTCAAAAATAAAAAACAAGAAGTTCAATATTTTTTTAACAGAGTAGTTCAAAACTCATAAAAAAGGATTTTTGCCATTTCAAAATAAAAAAACACCAGAAGTTCAAATTTAAATAACGGACCAATTCAATATTTATTAAAAAACTAGGATTTTTTCCGTTACTAAAAGAAATAAACCAAGTGTCCAAATTACAAAAATAGAGAAGTTCGATATTTCTAAAAAAAACTCAGATTTTCCTTGTTATAAACGAAAAAAATGAAGAAGTTTAAATTAAAATAAAGGAGTAGTTCGATTTATACGAAAAACTCAAATTAAAAAAAGTTGACTGAAGTTCAAATTTAATAAAAAGAAGTTTATAATAGAATTGTTATCAAAGCGTCACCCATAAAAATATTAACTCTAGAAGTTCAAATTCAATAAACCTCAGAGTTCAAGAATAATATAAAAAGCAAAAAAGAGACACCCAGATGTTTGTACATATTTTCCCCATGGATTTCCTTGTTCCTAATAAAACATAAAACCAAGAAGTCCAAATTAAGAAAATAGAGCAGTTCGATATTTATAAAAAAACTCAGATTTTTCTCTTTACCAAAGAATACAAGCAAGAAGTTCTAATTGAAATAGCAGAGAAGTTCGATGCATAACAAAACTCAAATTCTCCTTTTCTAGGCAAAATACACCAAGAATTCCAAATTAAAAAATAGTGCAGTTCAATATTTATAAAAAGCTCAGATTTTTCTTGTTACTAAAGAAATAAAAATAAATAAGTTCAAATTAAAAAAAAGAGTACTTCGATGTATACTATAAACACAAATTCTTTCCGCTGCAAGGAAAAATAAAAGTATGAAGTTCAATTTAAAAATAATGTTTGATGCTTATTTAAAAACCATATTATTTTTGGAATACAACTAAGAAGTTCAAATTAAAATTACATAGAAGTTCGAAGTTTATTAAAATAAAAAACAACTCTTTATTCGAAATAAAAATGTGAAGTTCAAATTAGAGAATAAAACCAAGAAGTTCGAAGTTCATAATTAACTCGGATTTTTTCTCATTAGTGAAGAATAAAATGAAGAAGTTAAAATTATAATAAAAGGAACAACTAAAAAAAGTTTAAAAGGAATTTTCCATTTTTTTAGAAAACTAGAAGTTCAAACTAAAATAACGAAGTGGTTTTGATGTTTATTAAAAAATCTAGGATTTTACCAATACGAATGGGTGAGGAATCACGAGCAAAAAAAAATGTGACAGAAGTTCAAAGTGAAAACAACGAGCAGTTCAACTACTACACGGAATAAGTTTCGAAAGAGAATAAAAGAATAAAAAATAAAAGCCTAAAAGGGTTGTTGCAAGAAGTTCACATTCTTGTCCCTGCACGGTTCAAAATTTCTAGTGCGAGACATCCGTCGTTCATTTACATGTTCAAAAAAAGGCAAAAACATCGTTGTTTTCGCCATTTTTAAAACTGTTCGCAAACGACTATTAATTTGTAACAACTATCTCCAAGAAAAAGTTGCTCCTATTCATAAGCTTTCCAACGGTATATTATATGCTACATTCTGATAAATGGTTTAAAAGTTTCATGTATACCGTTAAAAACACGTTTTTACGTATTAAAAAAATTAGAAATAACGAAGAAGTTACTAGAAGAAATAAACCAAGAGTCCAAATTACAAAAATAGAGAAGTTCGATATTTCTAAAAAAACTCAGGTTTTCCTTGTTACTAAATAAAAAAAATGAAGAAGTTAAAATTAAAATAAAGGAGTAGTTCGATGTATACGCAAAACTCAAATTAAAAAAAGTTGACTGAAGTTCAAATTTAATAAAAAGAAGTTTATAAAAGAATTGTTATCAAAGCGTCACCCATAAAAATATTTACTCTAGAAGTTCAAATTCAATAAACCTCAGAGTTCAAGAATAATATAAAAAGCAAAAAAGAGACACCCAGATGTTTGTACATATTTTCCCCATGGATTTCCTTGTTCCTAATAAAACATAAAACCAAGAAGTCCAAATTAAGAAAATAGAGCAGTTCGATATTTATAAAAAAACTCAGATTTTTCTCTTTACCAAAGAATACAAGCAAGAAGTTCTAATTGAAATAGCAGAGAAGTTCGATGCATAACAAAACTCAAATTCTCCTTTTCTAGGCAAAATACACCAAGAATTCCAAATTAAAAAATAGTGCAGTTCAATATTTATAAAAAACTCAGATTTTTCTTGTTACTAAAGAAATAAAAATAAAGAAGTTCAAATTAAAAAAAAGAGTACTTCGATGTATACGATAAACACAAATTCTTTCCGCTGCAAGGAAAAATTAAAGTATGAAGTTCAATTTAAAAATAATGTTTGATGCTTATTTAAAAACCATATTATTTTTGGAATACAACTAAGAAGTTCAAATTAAAATTACATAGAAGTTCGAAGTTTATTAAAATAAAAAACAACTCTTTATTCGAAATAAAAATGTGAAGTTCAAATTAGAGAATAAAACCAAGAAGTTCGAAGTTCATAAACAACTCGGATTTTTTCTCATTAGTGAAGAATAAAATGAAGAAGTTAAAATTATAATAAAAGGAACAACTAAAAAAAGTTTAAAAGGAATTTTCCATTTTTTTAGAAAACTAGAAGTTCAAACTAAAATAACGAAGTGGTTTTGATGTTTATTAAAAAATCTAGGATTTTACCAATACGAATGGGTGAGGAATCACGAGCAAAAAAAAACGTGACAGAAGTTCAAAGTGAAAACAACGAGCAGTTCAACTACTACACGGAATAAGTTTCGAAAGAGAATAAAAGAATAAAAAATAAAAGCCTAAAAGGGTTGTTGCAAGAAGTTCACATTCTTGTCCCTGCACGGTTCAAAATTTCTAGTGCGAGACATCCGTCGTTCATTTACATGTTCAAAAAAAGGCAAAAACATCGTTGTTTTCGCCATTTTTAAAACTGTTCGCAAACGACTATTAATTTGTAACAACTATCTCCAAGAAAAAGTTGCTCCTATTCATAAGCTTTCCAACGGTATATTATATGCTACATTCTGATAAATGGTTTAAAAGTTTCATGTATACCGTTAAAAACACGTTTTTACGTATTAAAAAAATTAGAAATAACGAAGAAGTTACTAGAAGAAATAAACCAAGAGTCCAAATTACAAAAATAGAGAAGTTCGATATTTCTAAAAAACTCAGGTTTTCCTTGTTACTAAATAAAAAAAATGAAGAAGTTAAAATTAAAATAAAGGAGTAGTTCGATGTATACGCAAAACTCAAATTAAAAAAAGTTGACTGAAGTTCAAATTTAATAAAAAGAAGTTTATAAAAGAATTGTTATCAAAGCGTCACCCATAAAAATATTTACTCTAGAAGTTCAAATTCAATAAACCTCAGAGTTCAAGAATAATATAAAAAGCAAAAAAGAGACACCCAGATGTTTGTACATATTTTCCCCATGGATTTCCTTGTTCCTAATAAAACATAAAACCAAGAAGTCCAAATTAAGAAAATAGAGCAGTTCGATATTTATAAAAAAACTCAGATTTTTCTCTTTACCAAAGAATACAAGCAAGAAGTTCTAATTGAAATAGCAGAGAAGTTCGATGCATAAAAAAACTCAAATTCTCCTTTTCTAGGCAAAATACACCAAGAATTCCAAATTAAAAAATAGTGCAGTTCAATATTTATAAAAAACTCAGATTTTTCTTGTTACTAAAGAAATAAAAATAAAGAAGTTCAAATTAAAAAAAAGAGTACTTCGATGTATACGATAAACACAAATTCTTTCCGCTGCAAGGAAAAATAAAAGTATGAAGTTCAATTTAAAAATAATGTTTGATGCTTATTTAAAAACCATATTATTTTTGGAATACAACTAAGAAGTTCAAATTAAAATTACATAGAAGTTCAAAGTTTATTAAAATAAAAAACAACTCTTTATTCGAAATAAAAATGTGAAGTTCAAATTAGAGAATAAAACCAAGAAGTTCGAAGTTCATAAACAACTCGGATTTTTTCTCATTAGTGAAGAATAAAATGAAGAAGTTAAAATTATAATAAAAGGAACAACTAAAAAAAGTTTAAAAGGAATTTTCCATTTTTTTAGAAAACTAGAAGTTCAAACTAAAATAACGAAGTGGTTTTGATGTTTATTAAAAAATCTAGGATTTTACCAATACGAATGGGTGAGGAATCACGAGCAAAAAAAAACGTGACAGAAGTTCAAAGTGAAAATAACGAGCAGTTCAACTACTACACGGAATAAGTTTCGAAAGAGAATAAAAGAATAAAAAATAAAAGCCTAAAAGGGTTGTTGCAAGAAGTTCACATTCTTGTCCCTGCACGGTTCAAAATTTCTAGTGCGAGACATCCGTCGTTCATTTACATGTTCAAAAAAAGGCAAAAACATCGTTGTTTTCGCCATTTTTAAAACTGTTCGCAAACGACTATTAATTTGTAACAACTATCTCCAAGAAAAAGTTGCTCCTATTCATAAGCTTTCCAACGGTATATTATATGCTACATTCTGATAAATGGTTTAAAAGTTTCATGTATACCGTTAAAAACACGTTTTTACGTATTAAAAAAATTAGAAATAACGAAGAAGTTACTAGAAGAAATAAACCAAGAGTCCAAATTACAAAAATAGAGAAGTTCGATATTTCTAAAAAAACTCAGGTTTTCCTTGTTACTAAATAAAAAAATGAAGAAGTTAAAATTAAAATAAAGGAGTAGTTCAATGTATACGCAAAACTCAAATTAAAAAAAGTTGACTGAAGTTCAAATTTAATAAAAAGAAGTTTATAAAAGAATTGTTATCAAAGCGTCACCCATAAAAATATTTACTCTAGAAGTTCAAATTCAATAAACCTCAGAGTTCAAGAATAATATAAAAAGCAAAAAAGAGACACCCAGATGTTTGTACATATTTTCCCCATGGATTTCCTTGTTCCTAATAAAACATAAACCCAAGAAGTCCAAATTAAGAAAATAGAGCAGTTCAATATTCATAAAAAACTCAGAGTTTTCTCTTTACAAAAGAATACAAGCAAGAAGTTCAAATTGAAATAGCAGAGATGTTCGATGCATAACAAAACTCAAATTCTCCCTTTTTCTAGGCAAAATACACCAAGAAGTCTAAATTAAAAAATAGTGAAGTTCAATATTTATAAAAAACTCAGATTTTTCTTGTTACTAAAGAAATAAAAATAAAGAAGTTCAAATTAAAAAAAAGGAGTAGTTCGATGTATACGATAAACTCAAATTCTTTCTGTTCCAAGGAAAAATAAAAGTATGAAGTTCAATTTAAAAAACATGTTTGATGCTTATTTAAAAACCATATTATTTTAGGAATACAACTAAGAAGTTCAAATTAAAATAACATAGAAGTTCAAAGTTTATTAAAATAAAAAACAACTCTTTACTCGAAATAAAAATGTGAAGTTCAAATTAGAATAACAGAGAAGTTCGAAGTTCATAAACAACTTGGATTTTTTCTCGTTACTGAAGAATAAAATGAAGAAGTTCAAATTAAAATAAAAAGAACAACTAAAAAAGTTTAAAAGGAATTTCCCAATTTTTTAGAAAACTAGAAGTTCAAACTAAAATAACGAAGTGGTTTTGATGTTTATTAAAAAATCTAGGATTTTACCAATACGAATGGTTGAGGAATTACGAGCAAAAAAAACGTGACAGAAGTTCAAAGTGAAAACAACGAGCAGTTCAAGTACTACACGGAATGCGTTTTGGAAGAGAATAAAAAAATAAAAAATAAAAGCCTAAAAGGGTTGTTGCAAGAAGTTCACGTTCTTGTCCCTGCACGGTTCAAAATTTCTAGTGCAAGACATCCGTCGTTCATTTACATGTTAAAAAAAAGGCAAAAACATCGTTGTTTTCGCCATTTTTAAAATTATTCGCAAACGACAATGAATTTGTAACAACTGTCTACAAGAAAAAGTTGCTCCTATTCATAAGCATTCCAACGGTATATTATATGCTACATTCCGATAAACGGTTTAAAAGTTTCATGTATACCGTTAAAAACACGTTTTTACGTATTAAAAAAAATTCAAACCGATGCGAGTATAAAAAAATGATCAACACGGGAAAGTTGCGTGTTTTCAACAGCTTTCCATCGGTATATCATTTGCTCAAATCCGGTAAGTGGTTGGGGAGTTACGGGCAAAAAACAGCACGTGAAAAACAGAGTGAAGTTCAAACAGAACTGCCCCAGAAGTTCAACCTCTTCACGCAGTGCATTTTCGGAGACTCTGTTTTCGCGATGAAGGCAGAACGCATCATCTCGCCATTTTCAAAATTACTTAAAAACGGCTAGGAATCAGAGAAAAGTTCATATATGAAATAGTTTCGCATTTTATATAGCTATCCAGGGGTATATTATTTGCCCCATTCCGACAAAGCTCGCGAAAATTAGGGCCAAAAAACTTTTTAGCCATTTTCAAAATTGACTTAAAACCGTAAAAAATTGGGAGAAACATTATATACAAAAAAGTTTTGCATTTGTTCATGCTTTACAACGCCATATCATTTGCTGCATTCCGACAAACCAATTAGAAAAAAAATCCGAAAATACGAACTCGGAGGAACTTCGACCGTTTTCTAAATTACTTTTAAATCGTTCAAAATTAGAAAAAACTTTTATATGAAAAAGAAGCGCATTTTCATAAGCTTTCCAACTCCATATCGTTTGCATCAATCCGACTTGCCGTTTTCAAATTGCGCCAAAAAAAGAGCTCGGCTGTTCGGTTTGAGAAATTCTGCCATTTTTCAAATTGCTCTTTAACCGTTGGGAATTTGGGAAAACATTATATATGTGGAACAAGCATATTTGCAGCAGCTTTCCAATGCCGTATTATTTTCCTCATTCCGATAAACGGTTTAGAAATGGTCTTGAAAATACGATTCACATTTTTTTGTATGAAGAAAAACGGTTTGTGAAACTGCTCTTAATCCGTGTAGATTTTGACAAAAATTTAACTTAGGTTGTGATCCATGTGTCGACAGCTTTCCAACAGTATATCACAAGACCCATTTGGACAATATTCGCGGAAGTTCAACCTCTCCTTGTGTGAAGTTCAACTACTACTAATATGACGGGTCGGGTAGTTATCAGAATATTATTCTGATCCCGTGATCAGAATAGTGTTTATATATATATATATATATATATATACCTAATAATAAAGCAGGGATAACTTCTGGTCGTCCGTCATAATATTTACCCCCGAAGTTGCGAATAATTACCCACCATGCCACCGGTAAGTACATCGGCTGTTCTGATTGGTTAAGGGGAGGTGATCCTGTAAATTTACACAACTCCAGGGGCGTCAGGCTGGTTGGACTGACGCCCTTCTAGCCAGGCAGCCTGGGTTCGAATCCCATTCCTGGCCTTTTTTCTTCCCGAATTTTTGATGTATAACTGCAGCGTCCAAATGTGTGCTTACTTGACGGGTTGCACTTGCTGGCCCAGCTAATCTTTCTTACCTTTTTATTTTCATTTTTACTTATACACAATCCCACCAGTTCAAATATGTTTGCAAGCTGAAGAAGACAAGCGGACTTGAAGGAGATGCTCAAAGAAGAAATCTGGCCTAATTATAAACAGGATACATATGTGAGCTGCAAGGGAGAGCGTCCACAATTAATGGGAGAGGAGACCTACGAGGCTCAATCTCCACTGGACGATGAGGAGGACAACGCCACGAGGCTCGAAGAGAGGGAGATGACGAGAGGCGGTCGAGGCCAGTGCGGGAGATGCTCCTACTCGACTGTCCGCTGCTTCCATACATCATACATGGGGGCGATGCCATTGTTGTGGAGTTGCTGCTTCCTGTTCGGGAGAGAAGAGAGGGTGAGGAGAGACAGGAGACCAAGGGTAAGAAGGAGAGGGAGAACCACGGAGGAGCTGGCTCACCGGCGGGGGGCCTGCTTCTCTACTGCTGCTGCAGATCAGGCGGGGGTGACTGGCTCGACCGACTCGGGTTCGAGCTCCTGTGAGCCCTCGCGTGAAGGCTGCGGGTGAGGGGCGCCTGGGAGGCTGATTGCTTCATGGACGAGGGCGTGCGAGGAGTTCGGCCATGGAGGTGCTCACCGCTCGGGCGCGTGGGATCTGGGAGGCTCGGACTGCGATGTTTGTGTAATGTAATGTATGTAAAGTAGAAACGAGATGGAGATACACGCGTCGCTAAGCATTGCTGGAAGGCTCGGCCATGGATGCACACGAAGCCACTAGACTTCACATGCGTCAGACCGTGCTGACCCAACGAAGTACCCATCGACGGCCGCAAATAACAAGGAGCAGGGAGGATTATTAGAATATAAATCAGATCTGGTGCACTCCACAACAAGGAGGGAGGTGTATCTCGCTGGCACCGAATTTACATTCTGATGTGCATGCAATAATAATTGGTAGCGCACTTAGATTAACATGCAACTCTCAGAAAAACTGAATACGTGTCAATTTTTTCTACCGTTGCAATCATGTCTGTTTGCTACCATTGCAGTTTGATCAATTCTCAAAAATACTACTTCCTCTGTAAACTAATATAAAAATGGATAACACTCTTAAATTAGTTTACAGAGGGAGTACCTTCGTTCGGGATTAAAGGCCCGTGAGACAATTCTTTGAACCAAGGCACGGTGTAGCTTTTGACATATTTTTTATCCCGTTGCATCGCACGGGCCATTTTCCTATATATATTTCTCTACCTAATAATAAAGTGAGGATCGCTTCTTCCCCCGAAATCTTGTCCGTTTTGTCCGTCCGCCGTTTTTACTGTCCTTCGTACGTCAGTTTCGTTCGGTATCGATATAGACCAAGCAAACGAACCAGCCAGCCCACGAGCTAACCCAACAAATCAGGCCCACCTATCCCGGTTATGGTTTCTGGTGGTCCGGGAGGCAAAAAAATCTTCCTCACGAGAGGAATTGAACTCGATACCTCCCTTCAAATACATCCAACTAATCTAGGTCACGTTGCCTGTACAAAGTAACAATTAGTCCCACCTCGCACCTTTGCAACCAATCCCATCAATTTTTATACGTTAGCGGCCTTGCTGCATCAGAAGTCAACGAGCAGATGAAGGAAACAGAACAAAGGAATTAATCCCGCAAGTGGGGGAAGAGGGAGCAAAGGCACGAAGAAATCGGATTTAGCACAATCGGTAGACTCAGATGCCAAACCTTGGGAATACAACATAATCGGCAGGAGGAGGCCCTTGAAACAGCCTGCTTTGACTCAATTGGCACGGCTGCATATCTTCGGTGAAGAAAGCAGAGATGCAATGGGATAAAGAATGAACGCAAAGAGGAGTTCCGGTCGCCGTCATCGCGCCTGCCCGTCGGAGCAACGTCTCGGACACTGTCGTAGCATCAGATGCCTCCGGCGAGCGGCCTCCTGGCACAGTCGCTCCCACCGGTGAGGGGCGGCTTGTCCGCACGGTGGTCCACGCGAGCAAGGCGAGGGACGGCCCGGGGACGGTCGATGGCAGCGCGCCTGTCGTCGTTGTCCTCACGCAGATGGAGGCGAGGTAGAAGGTGGCGGCGCCGGTCGCATGGGAGGACGGGCGCCGGCGTCCGGCCATCTAGAAGGCGGCGGCAGCGTGACGACGTCCGTGGTGGTGGTGGTGGTGGAGGTAGGCGCTCGGGAGGCTCTCGAATCTGATCTGGACCCGAGAGCTCCGGGGAGGCCTCTTTCAAGCAGCGGCGGCCGTTGAGAGAGGCTGGAGTGCTGCGCATGGTAGTTCCCCCGCTGGACAGAGAGAAGGGGGAAGAAGAGAGGAAGGGAATCGAGAGTGTGTGGGGGAGAGACGGGGATGAGGCGGGGCCGAGAAGATGAGGTTAGAGGGATAATCAGCGGTGCTTGTGGGGTCAGTCAGACGACACGTCGCCCGTGCGAGACGGCTGAGGAAACGTTGTCTACAGCCAGATAGTTGTCTTGCAACGGGCACCCGAGCAGGTTGACCACGCGGAACACTCACCGAACAGAATAAGGATTGTATTAGCTAGATAACTAGGCAGATTAAAGAAAGAAGAATTAACTAGGAGGGGACACACTGACCCATCAAATCGCTTGCGCCGTGCACACAATTCCGGGTTTGGTTCTACATTTTTCCTAATTTGTATACTCATACTCATATTGATGACTACATAGATCAGGACACACACGGCATACATAAATTATCTCAAGGCGTCGCTGATTCCGGTTTATACGAGTGCATAATAAACCATCGGCGCCAAAACATAGGCATATACATGTCATGGCCACAGAGTCTTTAATTGTTCTCAATAAAGATGTTGTTCCGGATTAGGAAGAAGATGCCATGCTTGATGTCTCTCAAAATGGTCATGTTGAGGGTGGTACGGAGGAACGAGGCAACCATCTTATACATCCTTTTGACCCAAACATTGATGCTATGGAAAACAAGAACAATTGCATCCATGTAAAATTACTTTCGAAGTGTTGCATATATGACATTTTTATTGTCTGATGTCAGTGCATTGGTTAATCTGTCGGTGTGGTTTGCTTTGTCACTAGACATCGACAAACTAATCTACAACGTCGTAGTGAAGTCACACAAAAAACATGGTGTATATAGCAATGATACTCTAGCATGCAAACAACACATATATTCTGATGCTTATGTCCAGCGTAATTAGATTTATTTATAAATTGCTACATATGCCATATTTATTTATGCAAATTTCATATTAGTTTTTTAATCAACAGCAGATTCATATAGTATACAAAACTTTCTTACAGGCAAGCAATTTGAATGGCAATCTCAAGTCATGGATGGCAAGGAACAAAGAAGGAAAAGAGATAGAGAGAGGTATGTATGGATGACCTATGAAGAAAAAAAGAAAAAAAACTGAAAAAGCGCCGTGAAGCCTATCAACTAAACAAAAGAACTAAATATTTGACCCAGTCGCAAAAAAATACACAAAAGTAAAGAAGAAAAATGCAAACATGAAGCCAACACAAAAGATAAAAAAACGCGCATAAGAAAGGCAGAAAGACGCAAATATGCAACCAGAATAAAAGAAAGCTAGAATAGAGCAAATTACAGCTAACCGTGAATTGGGATGCAACACACTAAGGAAAGATTCAATTGCGATGGAAAATCCTGGATATATCGCGACAGAACACGAAGTTATACATCTATACGACAAGGACTTCACGGTTAGCACACACACAACATGCTTGGACGCTAGGCGAAGTATACGACATTTTTATTGTGTGATGTCAATAACTCAACAACATAAGTGTTGCATGTAATTTTTTATCATCACTACGATGGTTAAAATACTGGTGAGATACATGTTGTCACTATATATTGACGGTCTAATACAACGTCTTATTGAAGTGAGACGAAAAACATCATGTGTGCTCTAAGTTCGAAAATCCTTTGAATTAGTAACTACTCTTGAAGAATGTGTTTCAAAGTCGAGAAAAATTGCACTCGGCGGAAGTCCTTCGTGCACCACCCTCTCTCCAACCACTGCCCCTCCACCCCGTAGCAACGCACGAGCATGTTTCCTATATATATATATATATATATATATATATATATATATATATATATATATATATATATATATATATATATAACCCTTTCCACACTCCTATAGCTTTTCTCATTAGCTAGCTCTCTCTCTCTCTCCACTAGTTAGGTAGAGCCACCTCCTCCCAACTTGATCTACCCATTTTAGAAGTAAGCCATCTTTGTCCACTTTCGATCCCTATAGGTAGCGACACCGACCTCATCTACCGTGCCCGATCTCTCTCGGGATAGGTATAAAAAGTTGTGCTTTGCAAGAATGGAAATATGTGTGTTTGCGTTATGATGGGAATTGTGTGTGTGGCATGAGTTGCTGCCTATGTGTATTTGTCGAATTGTGCGTGATATGAGTTGCTTATGTTTTGCCGAAATATTGATTTATTTCTGTTTCGGTGAATTTCGGGCACACTTGATATGTCCTATTTTTAGGAAAGTTCATGCCAAATTTTTGTATGACTTTTGATGCATGCATGCATTTTGTTTATAATCATTTTGCTTATTATACCGCGCAGGCGATCATGAAGGTCAGTGGAAGGATGGTGGAGAGATACTTGCAATCCGCAGTGATCGACATGTATGCAAATAACCGGACTGGGATTTTATGTCCGTGTAGAAAATGCAAAGAAATCGTCAAGTTGGACCCCTTTGAGGGTGGCAGTTTAAAGGCGCACATGCTCATGCATGGTTTCATGGATGGCTATACTCAGTGGATAAGTGAAGATGATGATGAGAACAAAGAGATGACCGATGATGGACCCGAAGACGAGGGCGCCGGACACGGCGGCGGAGAAGAGTCCGGACATGGCGGAGAAGAGGCCGGACACGGCGGAGAAGTGGCCGGACATGGCAGAGAAGAGTTCGGACATGGCGGAGAAGAGGCGGACACGCCATACTCTTCGTCGCTACTAAGTTCAGTCGTGTAGGACCCTCATGTTCGAGACCTGCTTCGCAAGAATAGGACTAGCGACAGAGCTGCTTTTAGAGAGGAGGCAAAGCTGGCGCAACTGGAGGTAGACTCGAAGACTCCATAGTATGACGGTTGCGATCCCGAGGTGACCCACTTGAGTTTCACGCTAGAACTTCTAAAGACGAAGGCCAAAAACAAATGGACAGACGGAAGCCTCGATGAGCATTTGAAGTATCTACATAATAAAGTTCTTCCCGCGGGGAACCTGTGTCCTACTAGTGTTGAGGAGGACAAGAAAATCGTGTGCCCTCTTGTTCTGCCGCACATTAGATACCACGCATGCATCAACGATTGCATCATTTATCGGAAGGAGCACGCGGAAAAAACCAGCTGTCCAGTGTGCAATGCTTCTCGATACAAGAAGGCCGGAAAGAAAGCTCCTCAGAAAGTTGTTTGGTACTTTCTGATCACTCCCCGTCTGTAGCGGTATTTCGTAGATCCAAAGGAAGCAAAGCTCATGCGCTGGCACACATAGAGGGTGAAGCCCGACGATGGAGATGATCCGAAGCTGAGACACCTCGCAGATGCTAGCCAGTGGCGAGCATTCAACGCCGAATATCGATATTTCACAGATGATGAAAGGAACATCGTGCTTGGAACGAGTATCGATGGCATGAATCCGTTTGGCAACCAGAGCACCAACTATAGCACATGGCCCGTCTTTGTATGGATGTACAACTTGCCCCCATGGAAGTGCATGAAGACAAAGTACAAACACATGAGCATGCTGATTCAAGGGCCGAAACAACCGGGAAATGATATTAATCTGTATCTGGGGCTACTGAAAGAGGAGCTAGACACGTTATGGAGAACACCGGTGAAGACATGGGATGCCAGCAAAGGAGACTATTTCTATATGAGAGACGCGCTAATGACGACGGTGCACGACTATCTCGGTTACGGATATGTATCAGGCCAGGTGTGCCACGGGTATTGCGGATGCACCAGGTGCATGGATGATACAATGTCTCAGCAGCTAACGAAAGATGGCGGGTCTGGGAATATCGTGTACATGGGGCATCGAAGATGGCTCGAGAAGGATGACCCATGGAGAAACCATGGAGATCTATTCAATGGTGAGGCTGAGCATCGAGCACCTCCACGTAAGAGGAGCGGCGCCGAAATCGATGAGCTGTTGAAAAACTGGGAACAGTGCCCCGCTCCGGGAAAGATGAAAAAGGCGCCGGAGCCGCTGTTGAAGGTATGGAAAACGAGGTCTATTTTCTGGGACTTGGAGTACTGGCCCAAACTTGACACCCCTCATTGCCTTGATCAAATGCATATCACGAAGAATGTCCTTGAGAGTTTGCTTGTGTGACGCCCCTGCTCGACCGTGCACTAATCATACACGCAAACGTGCACGATCGAGATCAGAGACTCACGGGAAGATATCACACCACAACTCTAGACACAAATTTAAACATAAATCTTCATACTACAAACCAGGGGTCGCGGGGACCCGAATACATAGGTCATACACACAAATATTATCTGGGTACAGACATAGTTAGTCAAGTTTGCCTTAAGAAGGCTAGCGTAACAGCGACACTGATCGAAAAGGCGAAGGCCTCCTGCCTAGGGCCTCCGAACTACTCCTGGTCGGCGGGCTCAACGTAGTAGTAGGTGCCTCCGGGGATCTCCTGCTCCTGGGCTCCATCGTCTGATCGCAGCAATCGGGTAGGGGAAAAAGCGGTAGCAAAGCAACCGTGAGTATTCATCCAAAGTACTCGCAAGACTTACATCAGAACTATACTAAGTATGCATCGGTACCAAAGCAATGGGGCTATATCTTTGGATTAAACTGCAGAAATGCCATAACAGAGGGGGAAAGGCCTAGCCTATCGAAGACTAGCATCTTGAAGCAATCTTGCAGCATTAGAAGAGAATAGAACACAGCAGCATATAATAAGTATATATTAGCAATGCCCTGACATCCTTCCTCGACTACCCTGCGAGAAAGTGATCCCGAGACCAGTAGTAACAGTTTATCATTGTAACAGTATCCATTCATAGTTGTAGTAGATCAGGATACAACTCCGAGCATCCTGTTACCGTGGACACGGCTATTCGAATAGATCACTTCCTTGTAGGGGTGCACTACGGTTACCCAACACGCTCGATTACATCTGGCCGGACACACTTGTTGGGTAATACCCGGCCTCGGGTAATCGACACGCCGTAGTCCTACCTAGGCTCAGCAGAGAGGTCAGCGCGCCGGTCTAAATCCTAAGTGCGAAGGGGTCTTGGGCCCATCGCCCTCTGCACTCCTGCACGTTCCGTGACTGGCCGGGGCCCAGGCGCAACACTGTATACACAAGTGACGTAACCAGCCCACCCCAGCAATCAGCTCGCATCTCTGAACTGTGACATCTGAAGAGCTTTCGGGAGAATCGTATGATGTAGAGGGCCCCATAAACCATTATCCCGCGTGGTGGTAGTGCGTATAGGCCAGTGGCCAACTCAGATCAAGTACCCAAATCCGTTAGGCGTGTTTTAGTAACTCGCAGAGACGAACAGGATCCCTGTCGCTCCGACTTGGTAATCCACGGACTACGATCAAGGACCAGGCCCACCTCTCTCCTAGGTGGTCTCCGCCTGCCCTGTCGTTCCGCCACAATATCACTCGCGGGTGCTCTTGGAGCCGACCCGTCTTTAATATTATTCTCTCGCGGGTACCCTTGGGGCTGACCCGACTTTACAGTTTTATAAGTATTGCAGTAATGAAAGTATATCCGTGATCATCACCCAAAGTGATCACGGCCCGATAACAAGCATGGCATACGGACAAGGCGAAGGGCCACAGATGGATCAACAGCATAGCTAACTAAGCATCATTGGTCAACAGGTAGGTATCAACCGTAGGCGATGAAATCAGGCTAAGCATCAGAATAGGATTTATCGGAGCAACAACAGAAGCAATTCTAATGCAAGCAATAGAGAGAAGGAGTAGGCGATATCTGGATGATCAAGGGGGTTTTGCTTGCCTGGAAGCTCGGCTGAAGGGGTCTGGTCGTCGTCGACATAGTCGTACTCAGCAGTGTCGTCGGCAGTCTCGGGGTCTATCGGGAGAGAAGGAGGGGGAAGAAACAATAAATACACGGCAAACAATGCAACACAAATGCATGACATGGCAATATGCTGTGCTAGGGGTGTTCTAATGCAGTGCTAGGTATTTTGGTCGGAGCGGGAAAATATCCGGGAGTGTTCTCCCAGCTTCGAACACTATTCATTTAGCGGTTTTGGTAGCAATTGTTCAACGTTCGTTATGTTAGAGACACGTGACAGGTATGTGGAGGGCATATTCGGATTCGTCATATTTTTCTGATCGTTTTTCATATATAAATTATTTTCATCCGAGTTACGGTTTATTTTATAAGATTTTTCAAAGTTTTAATCATTTTCTGGAATTTCTGGAATTAATTTTAATTCAAAATTAAATAGAAAAATGCTAAATGCACCCAGCACAGTGTACACAAAAGTGTACATAGTGGCTGACAGGTGGGGCTAGTTGACTAAGTCAACCGCCCAGTCAGCACCCAGTCAGCAGAGGCTGACTGGTGGGCCATCTGCTGAATAAACAGTGCGGTTGGCCCCGCCTGTCAATTTGATTAATTATACTAACATTTTTTATTAGACCTAATTAATCCGTGTGGGGCCCGACTATCAGCGGGGGATTAGTAGGGGTTAATTAGTGCTAACGACGGGCCACGTCAGCAAGTGACCGGCGACGAGGATGACAGTGGCGCAACGATGTCCACGCTCGGGCGAGGAGAACCGAGAGGGAGAGGGGTTAGCGAGGGGGCAACTGGGTTAGGGTTACGTCTAGGGTTGCCGGGGTCGTCCTTATCCACCAGGAGGAGCACTGGATGCTTGACAGCACAACATCCGTGGCGTGGACGGCGCACGCGCACGCGGTCAGTGCCATGGCCTCGGCCTGGCGAGAGGTTAGGGAAAGGCCAGCCCTGCTGGGCTAGGCCGCACTGTTAGGTTGACTGGGCCAAGTGCACAGTGTACTTTTCCATTTTCTCCTTTTCTTTTTCTGCCTTTTTAATTCTCTTCTGTTTTGCAAATTGTTTGGCCACAAATTGACATTTGTAAATTATGCCACTTGTTGAATTAAATACTTTGCAATATTTAGTACTGCCATAAAAGGTTTGGAGGAATAATGATTTCATTTGAATTTAGCTTTAAATGGAAATGAGTTAAATGGGCTGATTTGGTACTGTTTTAAATAGGTTAGGGGCATTTTAATAATCCAATTAATGTTAGTTTCTATATTACAATTACCTACTGATTACTTGCAAAAATATGAACAGTTTACTTTTCATGTTTGAGGAAATAATAATTTGACTTATATTTGAATTTAAATTTAAGTTTGATTTGAGACTAGTGGCATTTTCGTTTAGTAAAATAGATGACATGGCTTGATTAGCATGTGGTCACTGTAGTTAACCCCTGGGGGTGTTACAAATCTCCTCCACTAAAAGAAATCTCGTCCCGAGATTTTAGAGGTAGAGTAAGGTAAAAAGCTTTGGTTGCGAAATTCTAACGAGTCTTCTCATCCTTGGTTGCACTTCTCGAAGAGGTCGATCCGTTTCGTTGATGTCTCCATTTCTCTGCATCATTGCATCACGACGAGTTGTCATTCTTCCTTGGGGACTCCATCGTACATTATGAATATGGTAGGAGGGGAAACTTAAGGGGGTTGGATCGGTATAAGGTTAATCAACCGGGGTTGTCTCGAGGATTGAAGTACATGGTATCTCTAGAGTTGAAGCTTAAAAAAACATCGAGAGCAAAGTAAGGAGGTATAAGAAGTTTCGAACGGGTAGGCAAGCATTCGATGCCTAAGACGGATGATGAAAAGGGGTCCAGAGCATTAGGCATAAGCACTGCGTCTGATACCGGATTGAATATCTCAAGGTAGATGGCCCGTGAATTACATACGAGGCCAAGCGCGAGGAATAACTTTGGGAACAGGGATGTACAGGAGAGTCTGGTTTCGGTCCTGTGGAACTGTAGTTAGGGTGGATCAAGAATAGGAAGGCTGGTGACATCTTGTACAATCACGATACAAGGCTTGTCAGAGAACAGCTTGTCCACTATGTTGGCAACAGCATCGGTACCTAGGGCGAGTGACGAAGAGAACCATTTTCCTGCTCGTTAAAACGAGGCGAACCAATAGGCAAAGTTCTCGTCCATCGATGGTTACCGAAATGTTAACAACAATAGTAACAGGGTTTTTCTGACTGAGTTGTACACTGAGGTGTTTACATAAGCAGGGAATTATTACTGCTTAGATCATATAGATCATAAGAAAGGTTAAACAAACCAATGGAAACGAAAATGTGTTTATCAGATTTAAACAAACCAATGGAAAGGAAAATGTGTTTATACACAAGTATTAGGAATATATCCTTCGCATGAACAAACATAGCGTGATATCCAAGACAAGTCAGCAAGGGCATATCCTTTTAGGTAAAAGGGGCAAGAAGAATCATGATGTTTACCCATACAACGGTGTTTGGATAATAGATCAAGAATCATTTAGCATTACGCTTCCAAGGTTCTTGTTGATATTCGGAGTACCACAGTCATGCTTCGGGGTAGCAATGATATGGTGTTTCAAGAAAACATTGGATTTGAGGATCGCAAGAAATATTCAAGGAGCAATTCCAGGAATAGCAAGGAACTCAAGGTATAACCAAGACATGACCAAGTCTGTGTTGGAAGGAAGGCAAGGATGTTGTCGATGACAACACAAATTATATAGGAGCAAGGGTGGTATTACTCATCATGGATTCAATCCATGACTTTAAAGAAATCAAAAGGTTAATGATGATGTGAAGGTTATTGGAACCACGGATAAGATGCAAACTGAAAATCATAGTTGCCTTTCAAGACAAACAACATGATGTTGAAAGTTCGACATAAGCTTTACTCACGGTCTGAAGAATTCATGCGCCCAAGAAGGACGAGGTAGCACGGTCTAAGGTAGCATGATAAGGATGTAGCCGGCAGGCTAGCAATGATAAAATTGAATATTAAACTTCCCAGCAACAAATTACTAGGAGTAATGAACTACAGTGTGGATTCGAGTCACTTGTCAGAGTTCTCAAGTGACGGACAATGCAAACCTGGGGAGTGACTAAAACGGGAGAAGTATTATTCCAACAAGAATTCATAAGAGGTAGTGCGATGGCACGATATCCTCGAGATACCAGAGGGTAATATTCAAGGGTGGAACAGAATAGAAACTGACCTGGATCGTTGAGCTGCGGGCAGCAGATATTTTAACCTTGTCGAAAAATAGACGAGGCACGGGAATGGATTCCTTTCAGATATATGTAATAAGGACAGCATGGTCGGAACCATAACAACAATGGATCAAATTTAATGATACCGGAAGAGTTATACAAATGAATAAATATGTTGCAAGAAGCTTCCGTAACGGTCTACATCGTTTCCATGGCCATGAACACAGAGTTCAAGGTCGACTCCCACTTCTTCAATGCATAACCTTTCATTCACTTCTCCCTTTCGATGAAGTTGTAGTGTTGAAATTTTATCTGGCGTAACACCAGTAGAGTATGACTCGTAAAAGTGTCCAGGTTCACATAGATGACAGAAACATAGATACAGCTCATCAGAGGAGTTTCAGAAGCTATACATCGCACTTATAGAAGCGACGGATACAAGCTCGAAAGTAGAGTACAGACGACAAAGTAGAGGATACAATTCACCAAAGGTATTATATATCATGGGAAGAACCCGCAAGGTTATTGAGTATGAGGACACTGTCGGATATTAATCTAACAAAGGATCAGAGGATCAGAGGATCAGAGGTAGACGCTAAGATCAAGGATGAGTAAGTTGAATAGAATTAGATGGGCAATCAATCGGGGTTTGATTTGCCGAGAACCAACTCTTGTCCGGAATGTCGTCTGAGCCGGAAGAACGAATTTTTGGATCTGACTGAGGATTGTGAGTACGTGCACACATGATGAATCATTAGGACCAGAATGGCATTCGTAGAGAATTTTAATGAAGATTGTCGAACACCTGGACTTAATCACAAGTATAAGTAGGCGACAAGGAATTTCAACGGCAGTAGGACATATAGGATTCTCGGGACAACATCGAAGAGTATCTTCGGAATCTTCTGGTGAATCAAGCGATCATCTGGAATGAGGGGCTCTCCGGGAAGAAGTAGTTACGAGAACCTAAAGTTAGAGTTAGTAAATTCTTTAGCTCGAATAGAAGAGAGATCAGAATCCCAGAGTAAAGGTGCGGAATAAAAGATCCAAATCCCATCCATTTGCGATGTGAGCCCGTAAGCCACACAATAATGTTAGTAAAATAGTTTTTCAATGACTAGACTCAACTTCGGCCAAGGAGTTGGAATGGGGGCTTCCTACAGGCAGTCGGCTCTGATACCAACTTGTGACGCCCCTGCTCGACTGTGCACTAATCATACACTCAAACGTGCACGATCGAGATCAGAGACTCACGGGAAGATATCACACCACAACTCTAGACACAAATTTAAACATAAATCTTCATATTACAAACCAGGGGTCGCGGGGACCCGAATACATAGGTCATACAAACAAATATTATCTGGGTACAGACATAGTTAGTCAAGTTTGCCTTAAGAAGGCTAGCATAATAGCGACACTGATCGAAAAGGCGAAGCCCTCTTGCCTAGGGCCTCCGAACTACTCCTGGTCGGCGGGCTCAATGTTGTAGTAGGTGCCTCCGGGGATCTCCTGCTCCTGGGAACCGTCGTCTGATCGCAGCAATCGGGTAGGGGAAAAAGAGGTAGCAACGCAACCGTGAGTACTCATCCAAAGTACTCGCAAGACTTACATCAGAACTATACTAAGTATGCATCGGTACCAGAGGAATGGGGCTATATCTTTGGACTAAACTGCAGAAATGCCAGAACAGAGGGGGAAAGGCCTAGCCTATCGAAGACTAGCATCTTGAAGCAATCTTGCAGCATTAGAAGAGAATAGAACACATCAGCATATAATAAGTATATATTAGCAATGCCCTGAGATCCATCCTCGACTACCCTGCGAGAAAGTGATCCCGAGAGTAGTAGTAACAGTTTATCATTGTAACAGTATCCATTCATAGTTGTAGTAGATCAGGATACAACTCTGAGCGTCCTATTACCGTGGACACGGCTATTCGAATAGATCACTTCCCTGTAGGGGTGCACTACTGTTACCCAACACGCTCGATTACATCTGGCCGGACACACTTGCTGGGTAATACCCGGCCTCGGGTAATCGACATGCCGTAGTCCTACCTAGGCTCAGCAGAGAGGTCAGCACGCCGGTATAAATCCTAAGTGCGAAGGGGTCTTGGGCCCATCGCCCTCTGCACTCCTGCACGTTGCGTGACTGGCCGGGGCCCTGGCGCAACACTGTATACACAAGTGACGTAACCAGCCCACCCCAGCAATCAGCCCGCATCTCTGAACTGTGACATCTAAAGAGCTTTCGGGAGAATCGTACGACGTAGAGGGCCCCATAAACCATTATCCCGCGTGGTGGTAGTGCGTATAGGCCAGTGGCCAACTCAGATCAAGTACCCAAATCCGTTAGGCGTGTTTTAGTAACTCGCAGAGACGAACAGGATCCCTGTCGCTCCGACTTGGTAATTCACGGACTACGATCAAGGACCAGGCCCACCTCTCTCCTAGGTGGTCTCCGCCTGCCCTGTCGTTCCGCCACAATATCACTCGCGGGTGCTCTTGGAGCCGACCCGTCTTTAATATTATTCTCTCGCGGGTATCCTTGGGGCCGACCCGACTTTACATTTTTATAAGTATTGCAGTAATGAAAGTATATCTGTGATCATCACCCAAAGTGATCACGGCCGATAACAAGCACGGCATACGGACAAGGCGAAGGGCCACAGATGGATCAACAGCATAGCTAACTAAGCATCATAGGTCAACAGGTAGGTATCAACCGTAGGCGACGAAATCAGGCTATGCATCAGAATAGGAGCTATCGGAGCAACAACAGAAGCAATTCTAATGCAAGCAATAGAGAGAAGGAGTAGGCGATATCTGGATGATCAAGGGGGTTTTGCTTGCCTGGAAGCTCGGCTGAAGGGGTCTGGTCGTCGTCGACGTAGTCGTACTCAGCAGTTTCGTCGGCAGTCTCGGGGTCTATCGGGAGAGAAGGAGGGGGAAGAAACAATAAATACACGGCAAACAATGCAACACAAATGCATGACATGGCAATATGCTGTGCTTGGGGTGTTCTAATGCAGTGTTAGGTATTTTGGTCGGAGCGGGAAAATATCCGGGAGTGTTCTCCCAGCTCCGAACACTATTCATTTAGCGGTTTCGGTAGCAATTGTTCAACGTTCGTTATGTTAAAGACACGTGACAGGTATGTGGAGGGCATATTCGGATTTGTCATATTTTTCTGATCGTTTTTCACATATAAATTATTTTCATCCGAGTTACGGTTTATTTTATATGATTTTTCAAAGTTTTAATCATTTTCTGGAATTTCTGGAATTAATTTTAATTCGAAATTAAATAGAAAAATGCTAAATGCACCCAGCACAGTGTACACAGAAGTGTACACAGTGGCTGACAGGTGGGGCCAGTTCACTAAGTCTACCGCCCAGTCAGCACCCAGTCAGCAGAGGCTGACTGGTGGGTCATCTGCTGAGTCAGCAGGCTGACTCAACAGGGCTTATCCAAATGAACAGTGCGGTGGGCCCCGCCTGTCAGTTTGATTAATTATACAACAGTTTTTATTAGACCTAGTTAATCCGTGTGGGGCCCGGCTGTCAGTGGGGGATTAGTAGGGGTTAATTAGTGCTAACGACGGGCCACGTCAGCAAGTCACCGACGACGAGGCCGAGCGCCGGCGATGGCCGTCCGGCCGATTCCGGCGACCAAATGGACGACCGCGGGCACGAGTCGAATGGGCGCAGCGTTCCGCGCCTAACCGTGCTACGGACGCGAGCTAAGGGGGACAGCAGCCACGGCGGCAACGACGTCCAAACGGTGGCGGCGGCAGCGCACATGACACGGAGGCTACGGGGGACGGGCGAGGCCAGAAGGAGGTGCGGGAGATGCGCGAGCTCACAACGAAGGTCAGAGGGGAGCTCAGGGGAGCTGGGGCCAACAGACGGCGGGGATCGAGCGGCCGTATGTCGCGGATGCAGACGGAGAACAGGGCTCGATGGCGACGATGCCGAGCGTCCCAGCTCGAACCGCTAGTCGTGGTCGAGGCAGAAGAGAGCTACGGCACTCCTGGACACTAGCGGGAGGCACGGGGATGCTCCGGTGCGCGTGGATGACAGCGGCGCAGCGACGTCCGTGCTCGGGCGAGGAGAACCGAGAGGGAGAGGGGTTAGCAAGGGGGCAACTGGGTTAGGGTTACGTCTAGGGTTCCCGGGGTCGTCCTTATCCACCAAGGGGAGCACTGGATGCTCGACAGCACGACATCCACGGCGTGGACTTCGCACGCGCATGCGGTCAGTGCCAAGGCCTCCGCCTGGCGAGAGGTTAGGGAAAGGCCAGCCCTGCTAGGCCAGGCCGCACTGTTAGGTTGACTGGGCCAAGTGCACAGTGTACTTTTCCATTTTCTCCTTTTCTTTTTCTGCCTTTTTAATTCTCTTCTGTTTTGCAAATTGTTTGGCCACAAATTGACTTTTGTAAATTATGCCACTTGTTGAATTAAATACTTTGCAATATTTAGTACTGCCATAAAAGGTTTGGAGGAATAATGATTTCATTTGAATTTATCTTTAAATGGAAATGAGTTAAATGGGCTGATTTGGTACTGTTTTAAATAGGTTAGGGGCATTTTAATAATCCAATTAATGCTAGTTTCTATATTACAATACCTACTGATTACTTGCAAAAATATGAACACTTTACTTTTCATGTTTGAGGAAATAACAATTTGACTTATATTTGAATTTAAATTTAAGTTTGATTTGAGACTAGTGGCATTTTGGTTTAGTAAAATTAGATGACATGTCATGATTAGCATGTGGTCACTGTAGTTAACCCCTGGGGGTGTTACAGCTAGGCACACTGATGAACATGCAGGAGAAGACCAAGGATGGGTCGAAGGCAAGAAGAGACTTGGAATATTTGAAGTTCAGGGCAGATCTCCACATGCCGCCCCGTAAAAAGTCGTCGGAGGAGACGGAGACGGAGGCGGAGGCGGGGGACAGGGGCAAAAAAGTTAGCAAGAAGGAAGAGAATTATTTCCCCCCATCTTGCTTCACCTTAAGTGCGAAGGAGATCGATCAATTCTTCAAGTGCCTTACCGGAATCAAAGTTAGTTCCGGTTACTGTGGGAAGATAACCAGATTTCTAGACACCAAGAAGAAATGGTTCAGCGGGATGAAGTCTCATGACTGTCATGTGATGATGACGCAGATAGTCCCGGTTTCCCTTAGAGGGATAATGGACAAGCACGTCCGTGAGATGCTTACTGGTCTCTGCAACTTTTTCGACGTTATCTCTCGAAAGTCGATCAGTGTGAAGCAGCTCCGAAGGCTACAAGAAGAGGTCGTTGTCATACTAAATGAGCTTGAGATGTACTTCCCACCCGCGTTCTTTGACGTCATGGTGCATCTGTGTGTCCACATTGTGGACGACATCATCGACCTCAAGCCGACATTCGTTCACAGCATGATGCCATTCGAGAGAATGAATGGGGTCATCAAAGGATTCGTTCGTAACATGTCCCATCCGGATGGAAGCATCGTCCAGGGCTATCTGACCCAAGAGTGCATCTCCTTCTGCGAGAATTATCTAGGCGTCGGAGACCCTGTTGTTGGTTTGCCCATCAACAAGCACCTTGGGAGGCTCGGAGGAGAAGGTCACACCAACGGCCGGAGGGAATTGCATGTGGACCACTCGGGTCGACGCAACGCCTTTGACATACCAAACTTAGTAGTGCTACATCACCTAGACGTGGCAGATCCTTTCGTGACACTGCACAAAGAAACCATTGCAAAGAAGTACCGTGACCGGGGGATACACAAGACTGGCGCTGAAGTTATTAGAGAGCACAACTCCACTTTCTTGTGTTGGTTCAAAGAGCGAGTTCTTGCAAATCCCCCGGAAGAGGGCAGTGCGGACGGATTGCTCATATACACCTTAGCACATGGCCCCGCGGCCAACCTCGCGACCTATCAGGCATATGATATCAACGGATACACGTTCTACACGGAGGCCAAAGACATAAACAGTGATTACCAGAACTCAGGGGTGACGATGGAATGCATGACCGGCGACAACAGCGCAACTGAAAGATTCTACGGAAGGGTCGAAGAGATTTGGGAGCTTGACTACGCTGGGCTGCACAATGCGACGATGTTTCGTGTCAGATGGGCTAAGGCCGTTGAAAGAGAAAACCGGTATTTCACTACCATGTCTATACCCGACGCGAAGAGCGCTACCGTGAACGTTGATAACCCACAAGTATAGGGGATCGCAACAGTTTTCGCGGGTAGTATTTCACCCAGATTTATTGATTCGACACAAGGGGACCCAAAGAATATTTGCAAGTATTAGTAGTTGAGTTGTCAATTCAAGCACACCTGGAGATAAAATATCTGCAGCAGAATATTTAGTAGCACAGTAATATGATAGTTTTGATAGCAGTAGCAACACTAACAATAGTAACGGCAACAGTAACAGTAGCAGTTTTGTAGCAAGTGTCAAGCAGTAGCAACAAAGTAACTTAGCAGAAACCAATAAGAGAAAGTCATAGGCATTGGATCGGTGATGATAATTATGTTGGATGATATTCATCATATAACAGTCACAACCTAAGGCGATACACAATAGCTCCAATTCATCAATATAATGTAGGCATGTATTCCGTATATAGTCATACGTGCTTATTGTAGGGTAACTAGCAGAAAACAAAAAAATTCCGACCTACGCACTAGCCCAGGACCACTATGGAGACTGCATACAAGGTTTGATCTTTTCGTTACCGACTCGTAGCGCAGCGGAATTAGAGTCGATGACGATTGGCGGTGCAGATCCCCGCAGCTAGGATTTTACAACCTCCCAACCGCGAGGATGTACTCCCTCGTCAGCTCACCGGACGGATCTCCGGGCAGCCCTTTGGGAGGCCTCGGGACAGTCCCTCGGATAGTCCCACCGGACGGATCCTCGGACAGCCCTTCGGGAGGCCTCTGGACAGTCCTTCGGATAGTCCCACCGAACGGATCCTCGGACAGCCGCCCGGGAGGCCTCTGGACAGTCCTTCGGATAGTCCCACCGGACGGATCCTCGGACAGCCCTCCGGGAGGCCTCACGGACAGCCCTTCGGGCGGGTCACTCGGACAGCCCTTCGGGAGGACCCCCAAAACTCGGACAGTAACTCGGACAGCCCTTCGGGAGGACCCTCGAACAGCCCTCGTGCAAAAAGATCGAACCTACGACTTCTCTATGGGGTTGCACACATACGGTGTCATCTATTCGGCAGGGCTTCGCCGTCCAGAACTAGTTCCCACCGGAACCCAGACAGCCTTTCGGCTCTACGAAACTATTTCGCGGGGAGGGAGAGAAGAAGGCCAGATCATGCATGGCTTGTGTATGTTGAGAAAGAGTGTGTCTTTAGGCAGCCCCCTCCACCCCTATTTATAGGCCAAGCCCAAGGGTGGCTTCTCCAAGAAGCCAAGGGGAAAAATACCAAAAGGCCCTGAAGGTGGCTTCTCCAAGAAGCCACCCAAAAAGCACTTTCACTATTCACGAAAACATTTTTCCGCGACCGTTAAATCCGAAAATATTTCTGTGGGTCTTAGAATAATTCCAGCACCCACTAAAATGATTTTGGATGCATTCCGAAACAATTCCGGATTAGTGATTTTCATCTGCGAAAATCAACCAAACCGGTTCCGGCTGCTCCGGAACATTTCCGGGTTTTTTCTCCGAAAAATCCCAGAAGTTCCCAGACCAATTCTGGCACCCTCCAAGAATTTCCAGATGTGTGCCAAAACCAATTTGACTCAATGGTATACCCTGAAACAACTTTTCAGTTTTACCGAAACTATTCCGGTGCTGTCTCTCCGGAACTTTTCCGCTGTCTCCGAAACTTTTCCAGTGACTTTCTCTCAGACTCCCTGTCTAGGATTCAGCAGATAGATGACCCTTAAGCGTGTGACCCTATAGGTTCGGTGAAGTATAGACATGACCGGAACACTTTCCTATCAATGATCAACATCGGAGCCGTGGACACCCATATTGACCCCTATACCCACACGAATGAATATTCGAGTGAACCTCCAGTTGCCGTGTGTTATTCCTGTTGCTTCGCGATATGTTACAAATACCCGAGGTGAGAATCATCGGCATCCACGTGGATCAACACTTGTCCACAATGCCAGTTACCTCGTTACCGGTTTTGTTCTCTTTTCTCGTTCCCGTGTTCCGGCATCCCTGTGATCAAATCACAATGTGTCTGGCCAGACGATGGTGTATACCGTAACACCGAGAGGGCCCAGAGATATCTC
This sequence comes from Elymus sibiricus, assembly GCA_039707655.1. Classification (NCBI taxonomy): domain Eukaryota; kingdom Viridiplantae; phylum Streptophyta; class Magnoliopsida; order Poales; family Poaceae; genus Elymus; species Elymus sibiricus. The sequence goes on from CM077676.1 coordinate 430,739,328, forward strand.
TCCATCGTTGGAGGAGCAAATCCCAATCTTGAGCTATCAAGTCCCTTCACATACTTTCCCATGAACCCGTAAGCCGCCGTAATAGCCACCCAGTTACGGATGACGTTTGAAAGATCGTGGATGTCGCCTAGAGGGGGGGGTGAATAGGCGCTTTAAAATAATTACGGTTTAGGCTTGAACAAATGCGGAATAAAACTAGCGTTTAATTTGTCAATCACAAAACCTAAATCGACTAGGCGCACCTATGTGCACCAACAACTTATGCTAAGCAAGATAAATAACTAAGTGATAGCAAGATATATAACAAGAAACAATATGGATATCACAAAGTAAAGTGCATAAGTAAAGGGCTCGGGTAAGAGATAACCGAGGCACGCGGAGACGACGATGTATCCCGAAGTTCACACCCTTGCGGATGCTAATCTCCGTTAGAGCGGTGTGGAGGCACAATGCTCCCCAACAATGCCACTAGGGCCACCGTATTCTCCTCACGCCCTCGCACAATGCAAGGTGCCGTGATTCCACTAAGGGACCCTTGAGGGTGGTCACCGAACCCGTACAAATGGCAACCCTTGAGGGCGGTCACCGAACCCGTACACTTTGGCAACCCTTGGGGGCGGTCACCGGTACCCGTCAAATTGCTCGGGGCGATCTCCACAACCTAATTGGAGACCCCGACGCTTGCCCGGAGCTTTACACCACAATGATTGTGCTCCGAGGCACCACCAAGCCGTCTAGGGCGCCAAGGCACCCAAGAGGAACAAGCTCTAGGGTGCTCAAACACCCAAGAGTAATAAGCTTCTCAACTACTAACTTCCACGTATCACCGTGGAGAACTCAAACCGATGCAACTAATGCAATGGCAAGAACACACGAAGTGCTCAAGTCCCTCTCTCTCAAATCCCACCAAAGCAACAAAAGCTATGGAGGAAAGTGAGAGGAAGAACAAGGAGAACACCAAGAACTCCAAGATCTAGATCCAAGGGGTTCCCCTCACTTAGAGGAGAAAGTGATTGGTGGAAATGTGGATCTAGATCTCCTCTCTCTTTTCCCTCAAGAAGGAGCAAGAATCATTGGAGGGATTGAGAGATAGGCAAGCTCAAGAAGGTCAACAATGGGGGGAGAAATGAGCTCAAAGGATAAGATAACCGTTGGGGAAGAAGACCCCTTTTATAGGGCCACCCCAAATCCAACCGTTACCCGTGCTGGACGCGTACAAGCGGTACTACCGCTCTTGCGAGCGGTACTACCGCTTAAGCGGTAGTAATTCAAAAACAGCAGGCGAGAACACAGGACTGGAGCGGTAGTGCCGCACCAAGCGGTACTACCGCTCAACTAAGCGGTACTACCGCTAAAGCGAAAAGAGCAACAGAAGCTTGCACACTCTGCGAAAAACAAGCGGTAGTAGCAGCGGTAGTGGAGGGCGGAAGTACCGCACCAAGCGGTACTACCGCCCAGCAGAGCGGTACTACCGCCCTGAGCGGTACTACCGCACTACTGCCGCACTACTACCGTTTAACAGAAAACGGCAACAGAGACGTGCACAGAAGGAAACCCCGCAAGCGGTAGTGGCGGCGGTAGTAAGGGCGGTAGTACCGCCAGAGCGGTACTACCGTGCTACTACCGCTCTACTACCGTGAATGGCAAACTGGCAACAGCGAGTTGCACGCTCGGGGAAACCCCAAGCGGTAGTGCCACGGAAGTACCAGCGGTACTACCGCATAAGCGGTACTACCGTGGGCACCAGCGGTACTACCGCTTGCAAGCTACTGAAAATCCACAGAAAACAGAGGATACAAATAAAACCAGAACTGCCATAACTTCTGCAAATGAGCTCTGAATTGAGCAAACTCAAGCTTGTTGGATAGAAGACAACGAGTACTATCCAAATAAGAAGTGGCAGGGGAGATATGCCTAACATATAGAGATGAGAAACCTCTATGAATGAAGAATTGGCATAAACTCCAACATCGAAAACATCATAGAAGATGCATATATGAACTCCGTTTTCGATGAACTCGAGCTTGTCATGAAGATGACCAAAAGCTCAAAGACTCACAAAGAGAAACACCAAACACAAACCAAGAAAGATGATGCAAGGATGCAATGGTTTGAGCTCTCTACGAATGATACGATAAAGCTACTCACTTGAGAGCCCCCCTTGATAGTACGGCTATCGATCCTAAAACCCGGTCTCCCAACTACCACCATGAGACCGGTAAAATAGAAAACCTATCAAGGGCAAACCTTTGCCTTGCGCATAGTCCACTTGAGCTAGATGATGACGATCTTGACCTCCTCAAGTTGGACCACCTTTCTTGATTGCGCCGGATCGATGAAGACTAGTTGATTGCTCCCCCATACTCCACTATGGGTGAGCCACTCTTTGGCACATCTTCACAAGTCCATTGTCACCACAATGGACGGCAAGCTTCAAGCATGTGATCTCTTCGTGATGCTCCACTTGAACTTGCACACCGCAGTGTTGATGACGATCACCACTTGATGTCATCCTCCATGGGTTGAATGAGATCTTCCTCTTGACGCAAGCCCATGGAAACATACCTAACCCCACATAAAACTCTCACATAGAACATGGGTTAGTACACAAAGCGTAATGGACAATGCTTACCATACCGTGAGATCACTTGATCCCACTCGGTACATCTTCTATGCTTTGTGTGTTGATCAACATGACCAATCTTTGGATAATTCCATGAATAACCTTGGTCAACACATATTCTTCTTCTAATAACCTTGAAACCAACAAATGGTCTTCAAGCAATGCCTATGGACAAACCCTTCAAATATAACTCAAGGCAACCATTAGTCCATAGAGATTGTCATCAATTACCAAAACCAAACATGGGGCCAGCACATGTTCTTTCAACGTTTAACAAACCCCAAAGTTCATGAAGCAAGCATGAAGAAACTCGACACTCTCATGGTCTAAGGAATTATGCAAACCTTAACTTTCTCTGTGTTATTAACCATTAACTTGTGACGAATGTATCTCATAGCATAACATCAATTCGGGTCGATTCAACACAAGTGTTCTCCTAACATTGTGCCCTCAAAGTTGCCGGCATATCCATGCCCATGATCAGGAAAACAGAACCATCATGCAACACTTGAGCTAGTCTTAGAGGCCGGACTAGGAATACATTTTACCGTTTATTATTCCACACGTGCATATGAGTTTCCCTCCGAGCCTCATGGTTATTGTAGACACGAGAACCATAGAAGTTATTGCACGGAATATAGACTTAACTACAAACATGGAGATAAATAATAACATTTATTATTGCCTCTAGGGCATATCTCCTACAGACTCCCACTTGCACTAGAGTCAATAATCTAGTCAATGCTAATGCATTTTACACCTATGGTATACCGGTGTAAAACATGCTTCGCTTGTGGTATAGTCTGATGTCTAACGGATCTGACAACTTCAGTTCTGTGTGTATCTCTACATATCCTCGCGCTTTCACGCTTTCACAAAATTCATATTTTGTGTGGACTTGGCTTCGTATATATGTGAATCACAGGTCAAACCTTGATTCCTCAGACTGAGCTATGGAGCAACTATCTTCAATAGTGTTCCATTGACCAAAGCCATCTTGGAATCATACTAAGTTCATGAATGAACTGTACGATTCAACATCTTCTATGTCGCTTTGAAAGCGGCAACATACTTAGCCTTAGTTATAGAATTCGCCACAGTAACCTGTTTGGAACAATTTCCAACTACCGTGCCACCATATCGTGTATTACACAAAACCCTTAACTTAAATAGAAAATCGCATGGAGCATTGAAGACTGTATCGATGTAATTACTTACAACGAGCACTTCATAATCTCTGCTTGCGAGAAAACATGTCATCAGTGCTACTTTAGTACTTAATGACATTTTTCACTGTTGTCCCATGATCAGTACTTTAATCACTTTGGTATCTATACTCGCAAAAGCTTTGGGAGTATCAGACATATCTGGTTGTTTTACATACCATGGAATACATGATTAATCCAAACACGAAAGTGTGTGTAATCTCCATCATGTATTTCGCTCATCAGTGTTTTGGGACACCGAGTCTTGCAAAAACCCTTTCCATGTGACTTCGGCAAGAATCACACCTTGGCGTTTTAATGCTAAAATGTTTTAGCATCTTGTCAATATGTATTTTTGGCTTTAGCTTATTAGGCAATTCTATCTCGTAGATAAATATGCCTAATGTCAAGGCTATTTAGCCCAAGCACTTCATCAAAAAACTATTTTTAATGAAGTCCTAATTCGTGTCAAGAAATTTCCAATCAACAATGTGTCAAGCACACAAGGTTGTTAGAAATATTATTATGTTCCCACTTACTTTCTTGAAACCACAAGCATCTTCGTTATCCATTGATGAAAACAAACTCTTTTGACTATTTCATCAAAAACGAAGATTTCCAACTCCATTTTGCTCTCTTCTATCCATTGTTGGAACTCTGAAGTTTGCATACTTACTAGCATCCTCTGGATTGACAAAATATCTTGGACTGTACCACATGCAAGTCCTAGGTTGCATTTCCATCACATGGAAATCCTTTTGCCATCCATGTATCATATCTCAAGATTTAAATATGTATTAATTGCTAGTTTAACCCGATCTGACTTTAAGCATCGCTATGGTGAGACAACCTCATCGTAGTCAACTCCTTGAACTTGTTATTGCAACAAGTCGAGCTTTATGGATAAAACATTTTATCCATATCAGTTTATAGTTCCATTAATGTTCGTTAGACTCCAAGTCTTCCGAAGGGTTTATCAAGATAAAATCTTGAATCATTTATGTGGAACCTATCTCGGATTATATTGGCATTTAGCCAATTCCGGAGTCAGGGCCCATCAACGCTTCCTTGTGTATCGTAGGTATACTGTTGTCTAACAACAATATCTCGCTTGCGCACCTGAGAGGTTTGCACGAGTTTTGCCTACGTGGTTCAGTTGCAAGTTCGACCGAAGTCCATATATCTCATGTAGAGGCTTCCGTATCAGTCGCAGTAGGAAACTCTGGAATCACTTCCAAGGTTTATTTCCTTTGATCTGATGATGAAGATACTGTTATCTCATCGAGTTGTACTGTTCTCCCACACACCTTTTTGTAAGAACCATTCTCTTTAAAAGCATACCGTTCTTGGTGGCAAACCTTGTGCCTCTGTATAGTGGTGGAGGAATTCCCAATTACTTGGGATAACCTACAAAGTAGTACTTGTCTGATTTGGAATAGGTTTGTAAATATTTTACACAAGCCCCATATTCCAAATGTCAAGAAAATACAAAGCATGGTTGGGCATACCATACCATGGCGTCATTTCAACAGACCTGATGGTGCTCTTTTCAGTGTAAAAGCCGCAGTCTCTAAAGCATTACCTTTAAAAGGGATAATGGCAAATTGAGTTATGTCATCTTTGATCTTACCATGTCATAAATGGTTTGATTACATCTTCACGGACATGACACTCATAGTGGTGTTCCAGGAGTTGTAAGTTATGAAACTCTTTTCACTACTCATCAGACATTCGCTAAACTTGTAACTCAAATATTCCTTTCCGCAATCAAATTGCAGAAACATAATTTTCTTGTTACAATAATTTCTACTTCATATTGAAAACCTTATGAATGATTTCAAAAGATCTAGACTTACGTCTCATCAAGTAAATATCCATATATCTACTTGAGTCATTTATGAAGATAGATAAATCCACTGCTAGCAACAACATTTATCGGCCTACATACATCAAAATGTATGATCACCAATAAGTTCGTTGCTCGTTCCTTATGGCCTGTGAACGGTATTTCAGTCACTTCACTTGTCGGAGGAAAGTTGCAAGTGTCAGATGATTCATAATCAAACGACTTCAAAATCCATCATTATGGAATTTCTCCATGCGGGTTTCTCCAATGTGACCAAATGCAGTGCCACACATGTGTGGTATTCCCTTCTTCTTGCGACATTTAGCGTCAGTGTTATGGATGTATCATATTACCATCAGTATTCATAACATACATCCCATCCACGATGGAAGTATGGCCCTTATGTTATTCATAACACTGAACAACAATTGTTCTTTCATGAACAACCCTTTTGCAACAAACATTATGCAATGGGCTAGAGTGTGTAAAACTCTAAAATGAATTATGAAAGTAAATACAGAGGTAATATATTATTATCAATATTCATAACATACATCCCATCCATGATGGAAGCATAGCCCTTATGTTATTCATAACACCGAACATCAAAAGTTCTCTTATGAACAACCTTCTTGCAAGATACTTTATGCAATGGGCTAGAGTGTGTAAAAGTCTAAAACGAATTATGAAAGTAAATACATAGGTAATGTACCGAGTATAGCAACTTTTACTATGTTCTCAGCGCATATCTAAACCTCACTCCGGCAAGTCTTTTAGGCCGTAGTAGTTCTTGCATCGAATCGCAGCAGAATGCAATCGAGCGGGTATCTTTTGTGATTAACTCACAATACCCAAGAATTAGTTATTAACATGTTTAATCATAATTCCCAAGAACTATTTCTTTTGACCAGCCTTCTATACATCAATAGCTTGTATGACTTTCATACATGAGCTGGACATTCCAGTCTTCTCTCTTTTTGCCTTTATACTTCTAACAGTTTAACTTTTAGTGTTTCTTCTACTCTCAGAAGAAGCATCCAACTTAAAGAGTGGCGTCAGCCTCGGACTTCCTAGGTGTGTAAGTCGTACTAACACCCTTCGGACATTTCCTTTCTCTTAAGTTGTTGTTTTATTCACCATCACCATATGACAGGCGTTCTACTGGATCCCTCTGTTATTAGTCAAATGCATAGTAAACACTTTTACTATTAGTTTGCAAAACAAACATTGCTTTGGATATCACATATCTTTTAGCCTTTGTTTGTATCTGAAAATGATTTTTAGTTCCATGAATATCACATAGCTATCCCAAACTTTTGAAGTTCGGGTCTCATGGAAGCAAACATATTGCACTTGACCGTAACGGAATTCTAGCTTTTGGATCGAAGGACGAGAGTCACATTATCCATAGCATTAGCGGGAGAATACCAAAAGCATGCGATAGGACAAAGTCCTTCTCGGCACTTTTGAGGACAATCCTCACATTACGTTACCAACCGTAAAGTTTAACCAGATATTTTAACAGCTATTCAATTTAATAGGGAAGGTGGAAACGCGAGCCATTCTTCTACAACTATTATGCAAATTACACATTAGACAAAGTTCATAATTAATTGCACTGAGAATTAAACAAGTTAATTCTAAAGTGCGCTCCCACTCAAATCAATATCTCTCAAAATTGATTATGAGTGATACAAGACCCGCATTTCAATTCAACGCCATTGATGTGGACATCACTGATGACGAGAATTTTAATCGGTAGGCCAACTTGCCAATCACATCTCTATGTGATTCTTGTTCATCTTTCGATGGGCGTGTTCCGAGCTCAGGACGATCCTGCCTGAACGTCAAAGACAACAAAGTGATCTTGCTGCGAGGTCTGACCTCACCCGCCTCATTCCTCTCGATTCGTTCGTACCCATGTGGACATTGCGCACCCCGAAATGATACGAATTTCAGACGGTGCTACACTTGGGTGAACACTAACTACTTTGATATTTTAAGTGAGAGATCACCTAAATAAAAGCGACTACCGCACAATCAAAAAGGGTGCATCATAAGGGATAAACATCTCAGGCAATTCATAATAGCATGATATTTTATAGCCCTTTCTGACGGAGAAGTCTTTATTTCTTCGTCTTCGGCATTCGCGTTGGTGTTCACCTTCGCGAAGTTTGCCACCACCTTGTCGATGCACCAGATAATATTGCTATCTCTATAGCTAATAAAATAAGTGCATTACAAAAGGTTGACACGCAGGTCATTAAAGTGACAATCATATGGCTCCAGCCATCATGCCGAATCATGACACGCAGGTCATGTTAATTAATTTACATCATATAGTCATCTCATACATAATCAAATTATTATGAGCACTGCTATACCACATCATATGCACATGCAAACCATCCTGCAAAACCAAGTCAGACACCTCTAATCGGTTTATGCAAAATTTCATTTTACGTGGCTTCTAAGGTTTCGAACAAACCGCAGCTACCAACGTCCATCATCAAGTATGATTATTCAAGTCGCTAGATTAACAATGCGGGTGTATGAAACACGAGATAATAAAATCTCGAGCCCCATACTAAACTTCATGATACGCATGACCCCCATGCAGATCATATTTGCATTGCCCTTTGATCTGCAAAATTTCATCTTTCTTTTTAACTATGGTGGAATTCAAAGAACTGTTAGCACTTCGTTGATCAATCAGGATCGCGGATTGCCAGAACTTTGAAACTCCACCATGCTGTTATCAAGATCAGAAATATACAAATTCCAGGGAAGCAACAAGAACATCAGGTAACAGATTTCATATGCTACCCGCACAAATAATTATCAGCAGTAGAACTCATCTACTACAAATTATATTGTGCAACACCCATACATCTCTATGTATTGTAGATCATAACCTGCATCTACGCATAGCATGGCTCATGATGCCACTGTAGGGTAATGCAGCAGAAAACAAAAAAAATTCGACCTACGCACCAGCCCAGGACCACTATGGAGACTGCATACAAGGTTTGATCTTTTCGTTACCGACTCGTAGCGCAGCGGAAGTAGAGTCGATGACGATCGGCGGTGCAGATCCCCGCAGCTAGGATTTTACAACCTCCCAACCGCGAGGATGTACTCCCTCGTCAGCTCACCGGACGTATCTCCGGGCAGCCCTTCGGGAGGCCTCGGGACAGTCCCTTGGATAGTCCCACCGGACGGATCCTCGGACAGCCCTTCGGGAGGCCTCTGGACAGTCCTTCGGATAGTCCCACCGGACGGATCCTCGGACAGCCCTCCGGGAGGCCTCTGGACAGTCCTTCGGATAGTCCCACCGGACGGATCCTCGGACAGCCCTCCGGGAGGCCTCACGGACAGCCCTTCGAGCGGGTCACTCGGACAGCCCTCCGGGAGGACCCCTGAAACTCGGACAGTAACTCGGACAGCCCTTCGGGAGGACCCTCGAACAGCACCTCATGCAAAAAGATCGAACCTACGACTTCTCTACGGGGTAGCACACATACGGTGTCATCTATCCGGCAGGGCTTCGCCGTCCAGAACTAGTTCCCACCGGAACCCAGACAGCCTTTCGGCTCTACGAAACTATTTCGCGGGGAGGGAGAGAAGTAGGCCAGATCATGCATGGCTTGTGTATGTTGAGAAAGAGTGTGTCTTTAGGCAGCCCCCTCCACCCCTATTTATAGGCCAAGCCCAAGGGTGGCTTCTCCAAGAAGCCAAGGGGAAAAAAACCAAAAGGCCCTCAAGGTGGCTTCTCCAAGAAGCCACCCAAAAAGCACTTTCACTATTCACGGAAACATTTTTCCGCAACCGTTAAATACGAAAATATTTCTGTGGGTCTTAGAATAATTCCAGCACCCACTAAAATGATTTTGGATGCGTTCCGAAACAATTCCGGATTAGTGATTTTCATCTGCGAAAAGCAACCAAACTGGTTCCGGCAGCTCCGGAACATTTCTGGGTTTTTTCTCCGAAAAATCCCAGAAGTTCCCAGACCAATTCTGGCACCCTCCAAGAATTTCCAGACGTGTGCCGAAACCAATTTGACTCAATGGTATACCCTGAAACAACTTTTCAGTTTTACCGAAACTATTCCGGTGCTCTCCCTCCGGAACTTTTCCGCTGTCTCCGAAACTTTTCCGGTGACTTTCTCTCAGACTCCCTATCTAGTATTCAGCAGATAGATGACCCTTAAGCGTGTGACCCTATAGGTTCGGTGAAGTATAGACATGACCGGAACAGTTTCCGATAAATGATCAACATCGGAGTCGTGGACACCCATATTGACCCCTATACCCACACGAACGAATATTCGAGTGAACCTCCAGTTGCCGTGTGCTATTCCTGTTGCTTCGCGATATGTTACAAATACCCAAGGTGAGAATCATCGGCATCCCCGTGGATCAACACTTGTCCACAATGCCAGTTACCTCGTTACCAGTTTTGTTCTCTTTTCTCGTTCCCGTGTTCCGGCATCCCTGTGATCAAATCACAATGTGTCTGGCCAGACGATGGTGGATCCCGTAACACCGAGAGGGCCCAGAGATATCTCTCCATCGTCGGAGGAGCAAATCCCAATCTTGAGCTATCAAGTCCCTTGACATACTTTCCCATGAACCCATAAGCCGCCGTAATAGCCACCCAGTTACGGATGACGTTTAGCAAACCCCAAAGTTCATGAAGCAAGCATGAAGAAACTCGACACTCTCATGGTCTAAGGAATTATGCAAACATTAACTTTCTCTATGTTATTAACCATTAACTTGTGACGAATGTATCTCATAGCATAACATCAATTCGGGTCAATTCAACACAAGTGTTTTCCTAACATTGTGCCCTCAATGTTTCCGGCATATCCATGCCCATGATCAGGAAAACAGAACCATCATGCAACACTTGAGCTAGTCTTAGAGGCCAGACTAGGAATACATTTTACCGTTTATTATTCCACACGTGCATATGAGTTTCCCTCCGAGCCTCGTGGTTATTGTAGACTCGAGAACCATAGCAGTTATAGCACGGAATATAAACTTAACTACAAACATGGAGATAAATAATAACATTTATTATTGCCTCCAGGGCATATCTCCTACAGTTATAATAAGAACTGGCATGACATTGATACGTCCATTTTGCATCATGTTTTGATACTGTTACTTATAATGTTTTTAATCAATATAACACTTTGTGAAGCAATTCTAATGCCTTTTCTCTCTTAATATGCAAGATTTACACAAGGAGGGAGAATGCCGGCAGCTGGAATTCTGGACCTGAAAAAGCTATGTCAGAGATACCTATTCTGCACATCTCCAAATGAGCTGAAATTTCATAGAGAATTATTTTGGAATATATAAAAAATACTGGAATCAAGAAGTACCAGAGGGGGCCACCCAGGTGCCCACGAGGCACCAGGGCGTGCCACCCCCCTCCCCCCAGGCGCGCCCTGGTACCTCGTGGGGCCCCTGGCCAGCCTCTGGCCCCCATTTTCTGGTATATAAGTCATTTTGCCCTAGAAAAAATATAGAGAAGACTTTCGGGACGGTGCGCCGCCGTCTCGAGGTGGAACTTGGGTAGGAGCACTTTTGCTCTCTGGCGGAGAGATTCTGTCGGGGATACTTCCCTCTGGGAGGGGGAAATCGTCGCCATCGACATCACCAGCGATCCTCTCATCGTGGGAGGACTAATCTTCATCAACATCTTGACCAGCACCATCTTATCTCAAACCCTAGTTCATCTCTTGTATTCAATCTTTGTCTCAAAACCTTAGATTGGTACATGTGGGTTGCTAGTAGTGTTGATTACATCTTGTAGTTGATGCTAGTTGGTTTATTTGGTGGAAGATTATATGTTCAGATCTATTATGCTATTCAATACCTCTCTGATCTTGGATATGAACATCATTTGTGAGTAGTTACTTTTGTTCTTGAGGACATGGGAGAAGTCTTGTCATAAGTAATTATGTGAATTTGGTATTCGTTTGATATTTTGATGATGTGTATGTTGTTGATGCCCTTAGTGGTGTCGTGTCAACGTCGACTACATGACACTTCACCATCTTTGGGCCTAAGGGAATGCATTGTGGAGTAATAATTAGATGATGGGTTGCTAGAGTGACAGAAGATTAAACCCTAGTTTATGCGCTATTCCGTAAGGGGCTGATTTGGATCCATATGTTTAATGCTATGGTTAGAGTTATCTTAATTCTTCTTTCGTAGTTGCGGATACTTGCGAGAGGGGGTAATCATAAGTGGGAGGCTTGTTCAAGTAAGAACAGCACCCAAGCACTGGTCCACCCACATATCAAATTATCAAAGTAGCGAACGCGAATCAAACAAACATGATGAAACTGACTAGATGAAATTCCCATGTGTCCTCGAGAACGCTTTACTTACTATAAGAGATCGTTCCGGCTTGTCCTTTGCTACAAAAAGGATTGGGCCAACTTGCTGCACTCTTTGTTACTATTGCTACTTGTCACTTGTTACAAATTATCTTGCTATGAAACTACTCGTTACCGATAATTTTAGTGCTTGCAGAAAACACCTTGCTGAAAACCGCTTGTCATTTCCTTCTGCTCCTCGTTGGGTTCGACACTCTTACTTATCGAAAGGACTACGATTGATCCCCTATACTTGTGGGTCATGAAGACTCTTTTCTGGCGCCGTTGCCAGGGAGTTAAGCGCCTTTGGTGAGTGGAATTTGGTAAGGAAACATTTATATTACGTGCTGAAATTTACTGTCACTTGTCACTATGGAAAGTAATCCTTTGAGGGGTTTGTTCGGGGTATCTTCACCTCGAACGGAAACACAAATAGTTGCTCCTCAACCTACTACACCTACTGAAAATATTTATTATGAGATCCCTTCGGGTATGATAGAGAAGCTGCTAGCTAATCCTTATGCAGGAGATGGAACGGTACATCCTGATATGCACTTGATCTATGTGGATGAAATTTGTGGATTGTTTAAGCTTGCAGGTTTATCCGGAGATGGAGTTAAGAAGAAAGTATTCCCTTTATCTTTGGAGGGAAAGGCATTAATGTGGTATAGGCTATGTGATGATACTGATACATGGGACCACTACAAGAAATATGTCAACTTGCGACCATCAATATTGGTAACTGAATGTTTGTTGTTTTTCATTTGTGACCTTTTTGTGACCAAAAACAGTTAGTCAAAAGCTGGTCGTCTTTAATGAAACTTAACGACTTTTTTTGTGAAATGGTCGTAGGCGGGTACGACCAAAATAAAAGGTCATAGATTTTACGACCAATTGTTTTGGTCACTGGTACTCTGCCCAGACCACGTCAGATCCAACGTGGCAAGCTGACATGGCAAAATTATGACCAATTGAATTGGTCGTAGATCAGAATTAGCCCGGTCCAATTCAACCGTCTATATGGGCCTAGCCCAATAATTCAGCCCATTTAATATATTTTTTCCTATTAATTTTGGTCAGCTAGATGGGCCAAGCCCAACATCCAGCTTTTTATTTCTGGGCCGTGGCCTTCTTACAGTGTTTCAGCCATTATATTTTTCAAGCTGGTCCCACAAGTCAGATGGGTCCCACTTGTCATAATCTTCTATATTGGTCCCACATGTCAGAAATGTGAGAATTGTTTAGATTATTTTCATAAATGGGTCCCACTAATCAGGTTTCCATTTCACACGTCTTCAAATCACATAAATAATCAATATTTGAAATAGAACAGAACAAATGTATAGTTCATCAAATAACTCTAAATTAGTCTATTACAATCTGTACATAGTCTATTACAACCCAGATATGCCTACTATTACAATACTATAATCTTTACAGTCTATTACAGTCAAACAAAACAAATCTTTGCTGAGTAGGGCTACACGCCGCTTCGAACTTGAAATTTCCTAGGTCTGGAGCTCCTGTAAAAGGGTGAAAACAAAGGCATTAGAGTAGCCTTTTCATTCCTGCAGTAGATAGTCAAACCTCCAGGTTTAGTGTACAGACTATCGGGAAAGTATATATTTAACGAAATTTCACAGAAATGCAGATTTATGGACCGAATGTATGATAAAGCAACAGATTCAAACAACTTCAAATAACTAGATGTTTTAGAGACCAATTATATCAGAACACTAGATGTTTGCGATGCATATTCGTAGAAGCTAGGCATACTCACAAAATCTTAAATCAATCCTAAATCAATGTTACCTACAAGGAAAACTCATCAGTCTCATGTTTTGAAAAGCAACGTGGGTGAAACTAAGTCAAAATAAGGGGCATAACAAATTCATGTCAACAAAAATTAGCTTGTGATCCATAACACATTATTTATTCTTTACAAAGTAGAATTTCCATAGATATCATTATCAGACACCAAATAGAAAGTAACATGTATAGAATGCGACAACATTTAGTTCACTTTATTGTACAAGTTGGGTCTAGTTTACTCAGTTGGACAAGATGCATTTGTTAACTACGAAGAGAATGACACTATTATGCGAGATAACTGTTGTGTCGCTAACAATCACCATGTAAGAATGATTTGTTGTATTAATACATGCACATCAAGTGAGAGTGGCGTTCTGTTCTTACCACAGCGGTACAAGTGAGATGATGCCCGATTCGCCTTGCTTCTCCACAAGACTCGACCAGCAGCACGCATCCTCGAAGGAACCAACGGCACTGCTTGCTCCCTTGGCCCAGCTCCATGCTGCGGAGGATGGCTGGGACTCAGATGCGGAGATCCCTGCGCACGGCATATTGTGTCAATGCTTCTTGCAGCAACAGAAGGAACTCACATATCATAGAATTTGCAGCAAGTTCAAAAAAATGTAATAGAACCGATATAGGTGTATGAAGCAATAGGTCAACTAGAGATTCATGTCTACAATTTGCTAGAGAAGAAAATAACAAGCCAGGATACATATTATATCTGTCAAAAGAACGACCGATATCAATCAGACCCTTTAATTTTGAAGAACATGGTTTCAATTTGTTCTTTGCATATTACATCAGTAGTTTTGTTGCCAGGTTTCAATCCCCTGCTCTCCCTCTAGCTTGTAGCTAGCCTACCAGCAGTTTAACAACACTAATAGATTTGCATCTGATGCTGCCACTTAATTTCAGCACATGACAAGACAAAAAGCATGGCATCAACAGGAGCATCAATAGCATACTAACACCTAAATTGATGGACTAAATTGATGGACTCCCATCCATCCAATAGAGAAGAAAGTACCTTTAGTTGATAAAGAGAAGAGATGACTTCCTCTTGCTGGGATCAAACCATCCATCCATGCATCAGAGGATACCAGCCCATCCACCCATGAGCAGGTTGTGTGGCTTGAGGTCACGGTGCTGGACGTCGCGTCCGTGGCAGAAAGCTAAAACACAATCTCAGAAAATGCAATATATAAGCCCAGCTGCAATTGATAACTACAAGCTACAACAGCTCAAAGTGGCAGTAGCTAAAACACAATCTCAGAAAAAGCATACAATTGATGTGACATAACAAACTAGACAACCAAGAAATTGATGTGACATAGCTAGTTTCCAGCAATATCCAACGACCAATTGATGACACATATATGTATCTATCATGCAACAACAAGTACAGGACATTCAAAACAGAAATGCACCGGTGTAGCCGATGAGCAGGTAATAGTCCTAATTCAGGTCGTGTTATCATATCAGTTATTTCATAAGGACATCTAGGGACATATATAAAGCATCCACAAATAATCAGCAGACACATCCAAATAATAAGCAGACAATATAGGGCATCCCCATTTATCACTGGATTTGATCCCCTGTGTATCCAAGTTGCGTCAGGAAATCAGCAGCACGATTCACACTTTCACAAACGAACAGAAATGAAACACCACATCGAGTAGGGTTTTCCCAACTCCAATCTGAGATCCGAGGGGAGGAGGTGGGAGCGGGCTTGCAGACGCGACCTGGAGGGCAGTGGAGTCATGGGCGAGCTTGTTGTCCTTGTGGAGGAAGTAGCTGCCGCCGCCGGCCCCGGCTTCCGCCCTCGAATCCGACGTTCCCGAGCGTGTTCTTGCGGCCACTGCACCACCGTGCCCGTCCGTGCTCCTCCGGTCCTGCTCCGCGTCCTCCGTCTGCGCCCGTCCTTCTCCGCCTCTTCCGTCCGTGCCATGGATCTGTAGCAAAGGAAATCGCAGGAGAAAAAGTTAGGTGAGATGGGGAGAAGAGGGTGGGGTGAACAAGGAGGAGAGGGACCAACCTGGGCCACGCCGGTGCCGGATCCGGCGCCCGCTGGCCTCGCCGTCGCCGAATGTGGCAGATCCCGGCCAAGTTAGTTGTGGCGGCTGAAACCCTAGCTAGCCACGGGGGTGGTGGACGGCTTGAGCGCCGATTCTGGCCGAAGGGGAAGGAGGTGCAGACCTATGGGAGCTCGGGGGCATGCTGCGCACCACCGGAGCTCACCGGAACTGGCCGACGTGGGTGGTGGATGGCGGCAAGGGAGAGAGGTGGCGGCGGCAAGTGAGTCGAGCGGGAGAGAGAGGTGGGGACAAGTGGGTGGGTGGGTGGGGTTCGCACGAGAGAGAGAGTGGGTATGCTGCGGTGGATGGATGTATGGATGGACGGATGGATGGATGGGTGTATCCGTGTATGGATGGATGGATGTTTGCTATGTCATTGATCCAGGCCACACCTGATTCCACCAATCAAAATTAAGTTTATGTAATTTTATTTTTTTCATTTTGTTTCACTTATATTTTTTACCCTCTTATTCCGGGTATATTCAACATATTACCCGCTTATAGTTTTTTCAAATGACTAAATATTGTGCACATGTGTGTATCTTTGGATAACAAACAATGTTGATTTGGGGGATTTTCATTTTCTTTACACAAAAAAATCATTTCCCATGGGTTTCAAGGCAAATGACCAATGTTATGGCCACATTCATGGCATAGTTTATTCAAATAATATCATATTGTGCACAAGGGTGCATCTTGGAATGGCAAACAATGTTTCAAAAGGGTGTTTTTATTTTCATTGCACAAAAAAATCATTTTCCATTTTCTGAGTGCCAAAAACCGGTTTTTTCATGAAGAACCTACCAAATCTTTGTTGCAAATTTGGACCACATCAATTTTCAAAAAATATTAGGCCATATTTAATGTACAATTTACCAAATGGTTCCATGTAAAAAGGTTTCCATCCACCTCTCGTCAAATTGACAAGTTTCTGTTGGTTCAGAAGGAAGCGGGTCAAATTTGAACTACAGCTGCCTCATAGTTTACTCTTTATTTTTTCCAAAAAATCATTTCTAGGTACAAAAGTATCTATTTAATCGGAGGTACCCCAAAAGTTTTGCAAGATTCAACCCCTAGCTACGAACGGTCATGCCCGCCGTTTTGACCGCATTTTGAAATGGGCATGAAAAATTAAAAAAAAAATGGAAAACCTTCGCATTGTGTCATTATATGTGACCAAGTTACCAGGAAAAATAATAAACTTGTAATACGGCAATTATTTTAAAAAAGTGTTTTTAGAAATGAGCTATCATGTGTGAAGATTCATGGCTTTCAAGCCAAATGATCAATCTTATGGCCACATTTATGGCATAGTTTGTTCAAATGATCTCATATTGTGCACAAGGGTGCATCTTGGAATGGCAAACAATGTTGCCTAAGGAAGTTTTCATTTTCTTTGGACGAAAATTTCATTTTCCATTTTCCGAGTGCCCAAAATGAGTTTTTTTTGTGAAGAACCTACCAAATATTTGTTGCAAAATTGAACCAACTCATTTTTCTAAAATACTAGGCCATATTTAATGTACAATTGACCAAATGGTTTGGTGTCAAAAGCTTTTGATCCACCTCTCGTGAAAAAGACAATTTTCCGCCGATTCGGTAGGAAGCGGGTCAAATTTGAACTACAGCTGCCTCATAGTTTGCTCATGATTTTTTCCAAAAATCATTTATAGGTACATAAGTATCTATTTAATTAGAGAAACACCAAAAGTTTTCCAAGATTCAACCACTAGCTAGGAACGGTCATGCCCGCCGTTTTGACCGCATTTTGAAATGTGCATGAAAAATTAAAAAAAATTGAAAAACCTTCGCATTGTGTCATTATATGTGACCAAGTTACCAGGAAAAATAATAAACTTGTAATACGGCAATTATTTTAAAAAAGTGTTCTCAGAAATGAGCTATCATGTGTGAAGATTCATGGCTTTCAAGCCAAATGATCAATCTTATGGCCACATTAATGGCATAGTTTGTTCAAATGATCTCATATTGCGCACAAGGGTGCATCTTGGAATGGCAAACAATGTTGCCTAAGGAAGTTTTCATTTTCTTTGGACGAAAATTTCATTTTCCATTTTGTGAGTGCCCAAAATGAGTTTTTTTGTGAAGGACCTACCATATATTTGTTGCAAAATTGGACCAAATCAATTTTCTAAAATATTAGGCCATATTTAATGTACAATTGACCAAATGGTTACGTGTCAAAAGCTTTGATCCACCTCTCGTGGAAAAGACAAATTTCCGCCGATTTAGTAGGAAGCGGGTCAAATTTGAACTGCAGGTGCCTTATAGTTTGCTCTTTATTTTTTCCAAAAATCATTTATAGGTACATAAGTATCTATTTAATCAGAGATACATGGTGTGGTGGCGAGCCATCGAGGTTTGGACGGTGGTCGAGGGCCCCAACTCCAGAGCGCGTAAACTGGCATGCCAGCCACGTGGTCACCGCGTGACCGTGGCGTTGCCACGCGTTCTGGGCAGCCTAGGCATGTCTGGTGGGTTGGGCACTCCCCCGGTAGGTGTTAGGAAGAATAATACAACAGAAGAATCTTGCGAGGAGACTGAACTAAGCTCAAACATGAATTAGCAGCCAAGTGTTTGATTAGCGGTGGGGAAAATTCACATGGCCAATGGGCCTAAGTTTTGGCTGAGTATGATCATATACTAAGGAGACTGTCTTGGCAAATTTTCAGCTCAAATGGAGGAGCCTAGGTGGCACTTTCTTTGCAAAGTACCACACTGGACATAAATATGGATGTTGAAGCTGGGCTCAAATGAATGAATGGATTGAGCTGAAATTTGGTGGAGGTTGGTCATTTTGGCATAGGAAATCACTGTAAAAATTTGATACCATTTGGACATGCCAAAGTGGTACTTCCTTCACAATGCTCTTCTCTGGACAGAAACTTGGGAAAATTAGTGAGAGAAATTGGCTCAATGAAATGAGCTCAAATTTGGTGGAGGGAAGTTATATAGGTAGGAACATGGCCTGGTAAAGTTTCAGCAATAATTAAGCAATATAAAATATAGTTGCTTCACAAACTGAAAATATGACCAGAATAAAAGATTGGATGATGAGCTCACATGGATTGCTGGATAGAGCTCAAATTTTGTGGATAGTGATGATTTGAGTATATGGAAGATTTGGAAAAATATCAGATCATTTGGATAAACCTAGCTAGTACTTCCTTCACAAAGCTTCTCTCTGGATAGAAACTTTGGAAATTTGCTGAGGAAGATTTACTAGCAAATGGATCTGAATATTGGCATGTGGCAATTATTTGGATATGGAAGAGTTCCCAAAAAGTTTGAGGGCAATAGGAGGGGTCTAGATAGCACTTGCTTTGCAATGTGTCAATCTGGCCAGAAAATAGAAATTGAAGCTGGACTCACATAGATGATTGGATTGATCTGCAATTTGGAGGAGGATGATAATTTGGGCATATGAAGGCACTGTAAAAATTTCATACTATTTGGATAAATAAAAATGGTACTTCCTTCACAATGCTCTCCACTGAACAGAAAATTGGGAAAAATATTGAGGGCAATTGGCTAAATTAAATGAGCTAAAATTTCCTGGAGGGAGGTTCTATGGCATGGTCATGTCCTGGCAAATTTTCAGCAATTATAAAGCAATATAAAATATAGTTGCTTCACAAACTGAAAATATTACCAGAAACAAAGATTGGATGGTGAGCTCACATGGATTGTTAGATGGGGCTCAAATTTTGTGGAGAGCTATGATTTGGGCATATAGAATATGTGGCAAAAATTCAACTCATTAGGATATGCCTAGCTAGTACTTCCTTCACAAAACTTCTAGCTGAACAGAAACTTTGGAAATTTGCTGAGGAAGATTTACTAGGCAAATGGAGCTGGATTTTGTCATGAGGCAATGATTTGGATAGGAAAGAGTGCCCAAAAATTTTGAGGGCAATCAAGAAAATATAAATAGCACTTCTTTCACAAAGTGTTGTTCTGAACAGAATGAAAATGAATATTCCTGAATTATTTTTGAACTAGGCAAGGAAGGTTTTTGACATATTTGAGGAAGATATGATCCAAAGAATTTATGATATTTTTTTGGGAATTTTGGGAATGACAGAAATGTAGGCTGCTTCACAACCTGGGGCAAAAATTGACACATGAACATGACACATAGGCAAAAATTGACACATGGACATAACACATAGGCAAAACTGATGAGGTGGCGCCTAGTCATAGCAATGCACCACAATTTACAAGGCTATGACCATCTATATTGGTCGTGATCAGCTAGAAATAAGGCAGCGGGCCAGTGCTGTCTGCTTTACGACCATTTCGTGTAAGGAAATTATGACCTTTCTGACCAAAATGGTCGTTATGGTTTAGGGTTTGGAGCCCCCCGAACAACTTATGACCAATTGGTCTCAAATGGTCGTAGATTTACGACCATTTCTTCCAGGGTCACTGACAGAAGGTCACAAGTTGACATATTTCTTGTAGTGGACTGGAACCGATTGAAACTAGAATTCCATCAGAAATTTTATCCTATGCATTTGGTTCATCGTGATCGGAATTATATATACAACTTTTGGCCTCGTGAAGGAGAAAGCATCACTCAAGCTTGGGGGAGGCTTAAGTACATGATGTACACATGCCCCAATCATGAGCTCTCAAAAGAAATTATCTTACAAAAATTTTATGCTCGGCTTTCTCATGATAATCGAACTACACTCAATTCTTCTTCGGCTGGCTCCTTTATGAAGAAGACTATTGAATTCAGATGGGATCTTATGGAAAGAATTAAACGCAACTCTGAAGATTGGGAACTCGACAAAGGTAATGTGTCAGGTATAATACTTGAGTTCGATTGTGTTAAATCTTTTACGGCCACCGATGCCTTTCATAAGTTTAGCACTAAATATGGACTTGACTCTGAGATAGTAGCTTCCTTTTGTGAATCATTTGCTACCCATGTTGATCTCCCTAAGGAGAAGTGGTTTAAATATCATCCCCCTGTTAAAGAAAAGATTGAGGAACCCGTTAGTGTTAAAGAAGAAACAATTGTTTACCATGTTGATCCAGTTGTGCCTACTGCTTATATTGAGAAACCACCTTTTCCTGTTAGGATTAAGGAACATGCTAAAGCTTCAACTGTGGTTAACAAAAGTAATATTAGAGCACCTAGACCCTCTAAACAAATTAAAGTTGAACCTGATGTTGCTATGGTTAAAGATCTCTTCGTTGATAATATAGATGGGCATGTTATTTACTTTTGTGAGGAGGCTGCTAGAATTGCTAAACCTGTTAGGAATGAACAGGATAAGTTAGATAAGAACAAGACCGTAGTTGGCATGCCTGTTGTTTCTGTTAAGATTGGAGATCATTGCTGTCATGGTTTGTGTGATATGGGTGCTAGTGTGAGTGCTATTCCATTTTCTCTATATCAAGAAGTAATGCATGATATTGCACCTGTTGAGATTGAAGATATTGATGTTACTATTAAGCTTGCTAATAGAGATACTATTACACCACTTGGGATTGTTAGAGATGTTGAAGTCTTGTTTGGCAAAATCAAATACCCTACTGATTTCTTAGTACTTGGCTCACAACAAGATAATTTCTGTCCCATTATATTTGGTAGACCTTTCTTGAATACTGTTAATGCTGAAATTGATTGTGTTAAAGAAAAGGTTCGAGTTAAGTTTGGTGATATATCTCATGAGTTTAATTTTTCCAAGTTTCCTAGACAACCTCATAATAAAGAATTGCCTAGTAAAGATGAAATTATTGGTCTTGCTTCTATTGCCGTACCTCCTACTGATCCTTTTGAACAATATTTGCTAGATCATGAAAACGATATGCATATGAATGAAAGAAATGAAATAGATAAGATGTTCTTTGATCAACCACCTATCCTTAAACATAATTTGCCTGTTGAAACTCTGGGAGGCCCTCCTCCACCTAAGGGTGATCCTGTATTTGAATTGAAGCAATTGCCTGATACATTGAAATATGCTTATCTTGATGAAAAGAAGATATATCCTGTTATTATTAGTGCTAACCTTTCAGCGCATGAAGAAAAGAGATTACTAAAAACTCTAAGGAAGCACCGAGCTGCTATTGGATATACTCTTGATGATCTTAAGGGCATTAGTCCCACTCTATGTTAGCACAAAATTAATTTGGAGCCTGATGCTAAACCAGTTGTGGACCACCAACGACGATTAAATCCCTAAGATGAAAGAGGTGGTAAGAACTGAAATATTAAAACTTCTGGAAGCAGGTATAATCTATCCCATAGCTGATAGTAGATGGGTAAGTCCCGTTCATTGTGTCCCTAAGAAAGGAGGTATTACCGTTGTTCCTAATGATAAAAATGAACTCATTCCACAAAGAATTGTAACTGGTTATAGGATGGTAATTGATTTTAGAAAATTAAACAAATCTACTAGAAAAGATCATTACCCTTTACCTTTTATTGATCAAATGTTAGAAAGATTGTCTAAGCATACACACTTTTGTTTTCTGGATGGTTATTCTGGTTTTTCTCAAATACCCGTATCACAACCCGATCAAGAGAAAACCACCTTCACTTATCCTTTTGGAACTTATGCTTATAGACGTATGCCTTTTGGTTTATGCAATGCACCTGCTACCTTTCAAAGATGTATGACTGCTATATTCTCTGACTTTTGTGAAAAGATTGTTAAGGTGTTCATGGATGATTTTTCCGTTTACGGAACTTATTTTGATGATTGCTTAAGCAACCTTGATCGAGTTTTGCAGAGATGTGAAGAAATTAATCTTGTCTTGAATTGGGAGAAGTGTCACTTTATGGTGAATGAAGGCATTGTCTTGGGGCATAAAATTTCTGAAAGAGGTATTGAAGTTGATAAAGCTAAGGTTGATGCTATTGAGAAAATGCCATGCCCTAAAGATATTACAGGTATAAGAAGTTTCCTTGGTCATGCTAGTTTCTATAGGAGATTTATTAAAGACTTCTCTAAAATTTCTAGGCCTCTTACCAATCTTTTGCAAAAAGTTGTTCCATTTGTTTTTTATGATGATTGTCTAGAAGCCTTTGAAACACTTAAGAAAGCCTTAACCACTGCACCTATTTTCCAACCACCTGATTGGAACTCGCCTTTTGAAATTATGTGCGATGCTAGTGACTATGATGTTGGTGCTGTTCTAGGACAAAGAGTTGATAAGAAATTAAATGGTATCCATCATGCTAGTAAAACTCTAGACAGTGCCCAAAGAAATTATGCTACTACTGAAAAAGAATTTCTAGCAGTTGTGTTTGCATGTGATAAATTCAGATCTTACATAGTTGATTCTAAAGTAACTATTCACACCGATCATGCTGCTATTAAATATCTTAGGGAAAAGAAAGATGCTAAACCTAGACTCATTAGGTGGGTTTTATTGCTACAAGAATTTGACTTGCATATTACTGATAGAAAGGGAGCTGAGAATCCCGTAGCAGATAATTTGTCTAGAATGGAAAATGTTCTTGATGACCCACTACCTATTAATGATGATTTTCCTGATGAACAATTAGCTGTCATAAATGCCTCTCGTAATACTCCTTGGTATGCATACTATGCTAATTACATTGTTGCTAAATACATACCACCTAGTTTCACATACCAACAAAAGAAAAAGTTCTTCTTTGATTTAAGACATTACTTCTGGGATGACCCACATCTTTATAAAGAAGGAGTAGATGGTATTATTAGACGTTGTATACCTGAGTATGAACAGGAATAAATCCTACGGAAGTGTCATTCCGAAGCTTACAGAGGACACCATGCGGGAGACAGAACTGCACACAAGGTATTACAATCTGGTTTTTATTGGCCTACTCTTTTCAAGGATGCTCGTAAGTTTGTCCTATCTTGTGATGAATGTCAAAGAATTGGTAATGTTGGTAGACGTCAGGAAATGCCTATGAATTATTCACTTGTTGTTGAACCATTTGATGTTTGGGGATTTGATTATATGGGACCTTTCCCTAAATCCAATGGGTATACTCATATTTTAATTGCTGTTGATTACGTTACTAAGTGGGTAGAATCTATTCCAACTAGTAGTGCCGACCATAACACTTCTATTAAAATGCTTAAAGAAGTTATTTTCCCAAGGTTCGGAGTCCCTAGATATTTAATGACAGATGGTGGTTCACATTTTATTCATGGTGCATTCCGTAAATTGCTTGCTAGATATGATGTCAACCATAGAATTGCATCTCCCTATCACCCTCAAACTAGTGGTCAAGTTGAATTGAGCAACAGAGAAATAAAATTAATTCTTCAGAAAACCGTTAATAGATCTAGAAAGAATTGGTCTAAGAAACTTGACGATGCATTATGGGCGTATATAACTGCTTATAAAAATCATATGGGTATGTCTCCTTATAAAATATTTTATGGAAAAGCAGGTCATTTACCTCTTGAGTTAGAACATAAAGCATATTGGGCAATTAAAGAACTTAATTATGATTTTAAACTTGCCGCTGAAAAGTGGTTATTTGATATTAGTTCATTAGATGAATGGAGAACCCAAGCTTATGAAAATGCCAAATTGTTTAAAGAAAAAGTTAAAAGATGGCATGATAGAAGAATTCAAAAATGGAAATTTAAAGTAGGTGAGCAAGTTCTATTGTACAATTCTCGTTTGAGATTCTTTGCAGGAAAACTTCTCTCTAAATGGGAAGGACCGTATATCATCGAAGAAGTTTATCGCTCCGGAGCAATCAAAATAAATAACTCCGAAGGCACTAATCCGAGAGTGGTGAATGGGCAAAAATTAAGCACTATATTTCAGGTACCCCATTAATGTTGAAACTAATATTATTGAAACAATTACACTAGAGGAATACATAAGAGAGACCTCCCGGAACACTCTAGAACCCTGAAAAGGAAGAGGTATGTGATACGGTAAGTAAACCGACTCCAAAAATTCCATAAAAATATTTTCTGTCAGTTTTGGAATATTTAGAAAAATACAAAAATAAGAAATAGGCGGGGGGACCCACCTGGTGCCCATGAGGCACCAGGGCGCGCCACCCCCCAGGCGCGCCCTGGTACCTCGTGGGCCCCATGTGAGCCTTCCCGACTCCGTTTTTCTTCTGGATTACTTGTTTTGCAAGATAAAAAATCTTTATATATACTCCCAGACATTTTGACCACCGTATCGCAGAAATCTCCTTTGTTCTTCTTTCATGCTATTTTTCTGACAGATCTAGATCGCTATGGCTCCACCAAGCTCTTCCAAGGACAAGTTCTACGAGAAGGTCATCAACCCCTACCTACCGGAGGTGATGAAACACAATCAAGCCATTGAGATGCGCGAGGGGGTGCTTCACATCCAGGACGTGCAAGGACCCAAGAAGACCGGGAGTGTGGAGTCCAGGCTCGAAGCGGTGGAGCAGGAGATCTTCAAGTGCCAAGGGATGGTGGAACGTGGACTCAGTGCCAACCACTCCATTATCACGGAATTCACCCGTGATCGCAAGGTGGATGACCGATCAATGGGGGACATCATCTTCAAGCTCAATGAACGAATCGACTATCTCCAAGGCCAAATCTATGATCTTCAAAACCAAAATTATGAGTATGAGGAAAGATTCAAAGGTATGAGTTTAGCTGCAAGTTTCAGGACTCCGGTGACTCGTTCATCTTTTTATGATGGAGAACCTATGCCATGGAAGCCAGAGGACAAGCCCGCCACTTCATCACCACCACCATCACCGAAGAGGGAGACTTGAGTACATGGGTATGGGCACTCCCCTTGGCTTGTGCCAAGCTTGGGGGAGGTGCCCCGGTATCGTATCACCATCACTTTTGCTATCTTTACCTATTTTTAGTTCGATCCTTAGTGATTTCGTGATTTAGTTGAATAAAAGTTTAGTATGATCTATTTTCGAGTATTAGCTTCGTGATCTATCTATCTATGTAATCGAGTTGAGAGTTATATAATAAAGAGTAGTTTGAGTTTTTGCTTCTTTACTTTCATGTTCCAATTCTAGCAATGAAAATAATGAAAAAGATCATATGCTAATCTTATGGAAAGTAATGACATAACATAAAGAAAAGTATAAGTGGTAAAATTTATTGGAAGTTAACAAACATAGCATTAGTCAATGATGCAATTCATGAAAAAGTTAATAAGGGAAGAGAAGATTCACATGCAAATATACTATCTTGGACATCTTTTATGATTGTGAGCCCCCATTAAGTATTTTATGTCAAATTGTTGACGTTGGACAAGGAAGACAACGTAATGAATTATGTTTGTTCATATTCACATAGAAGTTATATTGTTATAGATCCTCTAACATGTGGTGCTTGCCCAATATCTTTTCTAGCCAAAAATCCGCACCAAGTAGAGATACTACTTGTGCATCCAAAACCCTTAAACCCAGTTTCATGTCATGAGAGTCCACTATATCTACCTATGGATTGAATAAGATCCTTCAAGTGAGTTGTCATCGGTGCGAAAAGAAATAAAAATTGCCTCTAAATATGTCTGAACTTTTATTGTAAGGGAAATAAGCTTTGTACGAACTTGTGATGGTAAAGAAATAAAAGCGATAGACTGCATAATAAAGGTTGCTATCACAAGGGGCAATATAAAGTGACATTCCTTTGCATTAAGAGCTTGTGCATCCAACAACAAAAAGCGCATGACAACCTCTGCTTCCCTCTGTGAAGGGCCTATCCTTTACTTTTATGTATTTACTTTTTGTGCAAGAGTCAATAGTGTTCTCCTCTACTTCCTTTTTATTTTTCTCCTTTGCAAGCATCATGTGGTGGGGAAAGATCTAGGCACATATATCCAGTTGGATATGAGTAATCATGACATCACCCTTGAGGTGAATAAGTTGGGAGGTGAAATCACAAGCCCCTATCTTTCTATGTGTCTGGCTGAAACTTTTTGCTCCATATATATGTCGTGAGTGTTAGCAATCATAGAAGACTAAATGATGGTTGAGTATGTGGACTTGCTAAATAGCTCCTACATGAGACCCTTCCTGAAAATATGATGAATTGCAAATGCATTGTTGACTGAGAATATAGTTTGTTAGTTTTCAAGAAAGTGTATGCCTTATACTCCATTGTTGTGATGAATTGTTACTTGCTCATGAGAAGTTTATGATAATAAATATTGTTGTTATAATAATGATCATGATGCTACTATGTCCGTATTTAGTTTTTATCGACACCTCTCTCTCTAAACATGTGGACATGATTATCGATATCGGCTTTCGCTTGAGGACAAGCGAGGTCTAAGCTTGGGGGAGTTGATACGTCCATTTTGCATCATGTTTTGCTACTGTTACTTATAATGTTTTTAATCAATATAACACTTTGTGAAGCAATTCTAATGCCTTTTCTCTCTTAATATGCAAGATTTACACAAGGAGGGAGAATGCGGGCAGCTGGAATTCTGGACCTGAAAAAGCTATGTCAGAGATACCTATTCTGCACATCTCCAAATGAGCTGAAATTTCACAGAGAATTATTTTGGAATATATCAAAAAATACTGGAATCAAGAAGTACCAGAGGGGGCCACCCAGGTGCCCACGAGTCACCAGGGTGCGCCAACCCCCCAGGCGCGCCCTGGTACCTCGAGGGGCCCCTGGCCAGCCTCTGGCCCCCATTTTCTGGTATATAAGTCATTTTTCCCTAGAAAATATATAGAGAAGACTTTCGGGATGGTGCGCTGCCGTCTCGAGGCGGAACTTGGGCAGGAGCACTTCTGCTCTCCGGCGGAGAGATTCTGCCGGGGATACTTCCCTCCGGGAGGGGGAAATCGTCGCCATCGACATCACCAGTGATCCTCTCATCGTGGGAGGACTAATATTCATCAACATCTTCACCAGCACCATCTTATCTCAAACACTAGTTCATCTCTTGTATTCAATATTTGTCTCAAAACCTCAGATTGGTACCAGTGGGTTGCTACTAGTGTTGATTACATCTTGTAGTTGATGCTAGTTGGTTTATTTGGTGGAAGATTATATGTTCAGATCTATTATGCTATTCAATACCTCTCTGATCTTGGATATGAACATGATTTTTGAGTAGTTACTTTTGTTCTTGAGGACATGTGAGAAGTCTTGTCATAAGTAATTATGTGAATTTGGTATTCGTTCGATATTTTGATGATGTGTATGTTGTTGATTCCCTTAGTGGTGTCGTGTGAACGTCGACTACATGACACTTTACCATCTTTGGGCCTAAGGGAATGCATTGTGGAGTAGTAATTAGATGATGGGTTGCTAGAGTGACAGAAGCTTAAACCCTAGTTTATGCGCTATTCCGTAAGGGGCTGATTTGGATCCATATGTTTAATGCTATGGTTAGAGTTATCTTAATTCTTCTTTCGTAGTTGCGGATGCTTGCGAGAGGGGGTAATCATAAGTGGGAGGCTTGTTCAAGTAAGAACAGCACCCAAGCACCGGTCCACCCACATATCAAATTATCAAAGTAGCGAACGCGAATCAAACAAACATGATGAAAGTGAGTAGATGAAATTCCCATGTGTCCTTGAGAACGCTTTACTTACTATAAGAGATCGTTCCGGCTTCTCCTTTGCTACAAAAAGGATTGGGCCAACTTGCTGCACTCTTTGTTGCTATTGCTACTTGTCACTTGTTACAAATTATCTTGCTATGAAACTACTCGTTACCGATAATTTCAGTGCTTGCAGAAAACACCTTGCTGAAAACCGCTTGTCATTTCCTTCTGCTCCTCGTTGGGTTCGACACTCTTACTTATCGAAAGGACTACGATTGATCCCCTATACTTGTGGGTCATCAGACATATTTTGTCCTACCCTCCCGTGGCAGCGGGGTCCTTAAGGAAAGTAAGGGATATTAAGGCCTCCTTCTAATAGAGAACCGGAACAAAGCATTAGCACTTAGTGAATACATGAACTCCTCAAACTACGGCAATCACCGGAAAGAATCCCAATTATTGTCACCTTGGGGTATGCGGATCATAACACGTAATAGGTGCATATAACTTGCAAGATAGGATCTAGAACACAAATATATTCATGAAAACATAAAGGGTTCAGATCTGAAATCATGGCACTCGGGCCCTAGTGACAAGCATTAAGCATAGCAAAGTCATAGCAACATCAATCTCAGAACATAGTGGATACTAGGGATCAAAGCCCTAACAAATTGACTCGATTTCATGATAAATCTCATCCAACCCATCACCATCCAGCAAGCCTACGAAGGAATTACTCACGCCCGGTGGTGAGCATCATGAAATTGGTGATGGAGGATGGTTGATGATGACGACGGCGTCGAATCCCCCTCTCCGGAGCCCCGAACGGACTCCAGATCAGCCCTCCCGATGAAGAACAGGAGGTGGCGGCGGCTCCGTATCGCAAAACGCGATGAAACTTCTTCTTCTATTTTTTCCTTGGGGAAAGTGAATTTATAGCGTTGGAATTAGGTCAGACGGCCGCCTGTGGGCCCCACAAGGCATCAGGGCGTGCCCTGGGGGAGTCGCGCCTGTTGCCTTGTGGGCAACAGGTGGCCCCTCTTCTGTTGATTCTTGCGCCAGTAATTTTTATTTATTCCATAAAAAATCTCCAAAAAGTTTCATCCAATTCCGAAAACTTTGATTTCTGCACAAAAACAACACCATGGTAGTTCTGCTGAAAACAGCGTCAGTCCGGTTTAGTTTCATTCAAATCACGCAAATTAGAGTCCAAAACAAGAGCAAAAGTGTTTGGAAAAGTAGATACGAAGGAGACGTATCAACTCCCCCAAGCTTAACTCATTGCTTGTTCTCAAGAAATTCAGTTGACAAACTGAAAGTGATAAAGAAAAACTTTTACGAACTCTTTTGTTCTTGTATCCGTATATAAGCTTAAATAGTACCCAGGTTTTCAGCAAAGATCATGAACTAACCATGCTCATAATAATACTTAGGAATTATATTTACTCATATCAATGGCATAATCAACTAGCGAGCAATAATAACATATCTCAAATGCCAACAATTTGTCAAAACAATCATGATATAATATGATAACATGGTATCTCGCTAGCCCTTTCTGAGACCACAAAACATAAATGCAGAGCACCTCCAAAGTTCAAGCAGCGACTAAACATTGTAATTCAGGGTAGAAGAGATCCAGTCATGATGCATACAACGTTAACTATACCCAATGCATAAGAATGACAATAGTGCTCTCAAGATTGGCGCTTAGTGCAAGAAGGTGAGACTCAACAATAAAAGTAAAATAACATAAAGTCTATAACATAAAATTAAATAGATAGGCCCTTCGCAGAGGGAAGCAGGGATTTGCAGCTGTGCCAGAGCTCGAAGCTTAAATCAGAGATGAAAAATAATTTTGGGAGGTGTACTTTTCCTGTCAACGTCACGACCGAGAGTTTTCAATATCTTCCATGCTAAACACATTATAGGCAGTTCCCAAGCGGAAAGGTAAAGTTTACTCCCCCTCCACCATAGCAACACAAGCCATGGCTAGCCGAATCCTCGGGTGCCCTCCATACCAACAACTTTCCAGGGGAGTTTGTTTGCATTATGTATTTTTGATTTCGAGCATAGGACTGGGCATCCCAAATACCAGCCTCTCTCGTGCAATGACAAGTGAATTAACACTCATCTTGAGAATAACCGGCTTAGCATGGAAGATACTGACCACCCCCTGTCGCTCCATGAGCGGTACGGGCACACAAAACGGATGTTTATTTGAATGATTAGAGGTGGCACATGCAAATTTACTTGAAACGGCAGAGTAATACCGCATATAGGTAGATATAGTGGACTCATATGGAACAACTTTGGTTTAAGGATTGTGGATGCACAAGCAGAATTCCCGCTTAGTATGAGTGAAGATTAGCAAATAGATTGAGAAGCGACCAACTAGAGAGCAAAAACGGTCATAATCATGCATTGAGAATAATTAACATTGAACACTAGCATGAGTAGGATATAAACACCCTGAACATAAATATCATGGAGGCTATGTTGGTTTTGAATCAACTACATGTATGAACATGATATCTGGTTTACCTAGGGGCTAAGGGCTCACGGGTCAATGCCTGGTGTGGACTTTTCCCACCGGAGGCAAAGGCCATGAGAGTTGGGGTCTGATGGAGCCAAAAACCTAGGGGGGTTGCCTTATGACCAATAGTAGCCGTGCCCGTGTGGCAACGATGGCTGAAATCCATCTGGGCTTTCTACTGAGCAAGAGGCAATGAAA
Organism: Elymus sibiricus; assembly: GCA_039707655.1. Taxonomy (NCBI): domain Eukaryota; kingdom Viridiplantae; phylum Streptophyta; class Magnoliopsida; order Poales; family Poaceae; genus Elymus; species Elymus sibiricus. The sequence goes on from CM077676.1 coordinate 430,770,539, forward strand.
TCTGGCTAGGGCAACCTACAGTCAACCTGGCTCTGATACCATCCGTTGTGGCGCCCCGCCTGATTACCACTGTAGCCAGACGGTCGCCGCACACACCAACCCAGAAAATCACACTGGCATGCGCGTTTACAACAAGTATCATGAACACAAGCATTTCTATTAATGGATATATAAGTCTTACATGATATTTTACAAGGGTGATGGCAGCAGAAAAGCTCTATCTAAGGCAGCATGGTCTTGGTGCGGCTCCAATCCACAGGGATCTGACTGGGTTACTCTTCTAGCCCGCGAACACTCTGGTTCCTCGCTAGTAGACGTCGAATCCTTACGTGAACCTGGCCACATTGAAGGCCGCTGAGTACTTTTGAATGTACTCGCAAGCAAACCAAACCAACATATACACCAAGCAAAGCAATCCATGGCATTCAAGCATGCATTTGTTATTAGAGTAACAATAATTATCATGGCATAGCATACCTATCTAGCAATATGAATTACCATGTTATAACATGATTTATCTAGCATGCTAACTATTAAAGTAACTGTGGTATGACGAAGATAAAGCATATCAAGTAATTAATTCATACTCCGAATAATCTTAGGATCCAATCCAAACCTGATCAAAATCAAATCCAAGTCATGTGGTCATCCGACCACTCATCTCATAGCCATCAAATGGCCAACATCATAAACCTGACATCATCCGATGTACATGCATCTGCACTATAAGTCTGACAAATCATACCTTTCTCTGGTTCATTATCATCATATGGTTTGTTCCTCCAGACTCGACACAGACCAAATAGTGTGACCTAGTATGAACTGTGTCCCATGACCAAGGACGCGGCTATTCGAATAGATTTACACTCTGCAGAGGTTGCGCACTTTACCCACACTATGGAGCTCCTGGCCTCATGCTCCCGTTCGGGTGGACCGGTGCTGCTCCAACAAGACTTGTCTATTGCCTGGCATTCTTACGGTCCCACCGACATGCATACCCCTTCCGGGTCCTGTCCTGGGTGGCCCCTGTGTCACTCCTGACACCTGCCACCGTCGTGGCCAAACAAAACTGTCCCAAACGTGGACGCCGGCAAATAACTCAACTGGGCTCACAAGGTTATCGCCGCCTACCGGGCCAGGGTAGCACGCGCGCATAACCTCCCCTCTTTGGTGGTACCGATAGGAGGCAAGACAATAGACCAAGTCAGGGCCTTCCCATAAAAGTAAATGTGACTGCACTGATGTGCTCGGTTCGGTGGCACTATGACTCGATCCGGCCGACGAAGGAGGTTGTCATTATTAAGTCACATTCTTTACTATTGCAATAACAACAGTAATGCACGATGAAAACATAACAACCTATCTCCATATTGGCACCTACGAGTCACTAGTGCGATAATATGATGAACATTAGCAGGTAATGTAAACAGCAAGTTCAAACTAGCAGGAGTTTAATTATTTCTAGCACAGGCATATTCATTAATTAAACATGCAAGAATAACACAGAGCAATGCTTTAGGGTATATATCAGATGGTCGGCTTGCCTGGGTGTCGACGGATTCACCGAAGAGAAGTGCGATCACCTCGCTGGAAAATTCGCCGGAAAGGATTCCCTCTCGAAGGGCTGAATATAGGGCTGGGGCAAAATGGTCATTTTCAGAATGTGTCAACATGGTGAAAGTGACCTTATCAGAACAGGCTCGACGAATAGAGAAGGTGGGCTTTGGAATCACCTGGATCGGAGTTGCGGTCGCGGAGAAATAACCGTTCGTTCGTTAGGCAGAAAAACAAATAAAACTGTGCTTTTCTGTCGCTAACCGACGAACGTTCGCTATATAACAGATTCAGCCAGCAGGGTTAAATAGAAAGCGCCTTTGAAGAAATACGCCTTCGGTTCTGGAAACGTACTTCGCTCTGGAACAATGCCGAAGTACGCTTTCCTAATTCGAAAGCGCATTAGGCCGAGTACGCCTCCACTTACTCCAGGTCAGCGGGCCAGGTTAACGCCTAGGTGGCTGACCGGTGGAGTCCGCGGGAGGTGGGGCCCGCCTGGCCAGCCTTCTTCTTCCTCCCGTGCCTGCACGCCTATCCGAGAGAGCAGAGGAGGCCCGACGGTGATCCCCGGCGACTCCGGCCACCTCTCGCGAGGCTCGACCTACCGGCGAGCTCAGGAGGCCAAGCCGCATCCACCCCGCTGGTACACGGACCTTGGGGAAGCTGGGATAGAGCACTCCATCGGCCATGGCGGCAACCGGCGTCGGACGAAGATGAGCAGGGCGTCCTGGCCGCAACTGGAAGGATGAGGGGTTGGGAGAAGCTCCGCCATGGTCGGGGCGGTCCTCTGGTGGGTAGAATGGACGCGGGGAAGCAGCGGTTGGCTCGAATTCGAGCAGACACCGCCGGCGGCAACAGCGGCCGTGGGGCGGAGTTGAGCACCGGGCTCGCTTCTTCGGGTAGGGGAGGGTCTAGGAGGGAGGGGAGGTTGTGGAGTGAGCTCGGGGATGGCTGGGGGGCTCCGGGGAGGGCCTATTTATAGGCGGCCGCGGCGGGAGGATAAGCACGGCCGCCGTGGCACCCTTATCACCGCACTGAAGCTCGGGGAAGACGTGGCTCGGAGGTTTGCGGTGCCGACCTGACGAAAAGCAGGATGATGCGATGGCTCGGGGAGGAAGAGGCCAGGGGAAGGGACGATGGCCGTGACACGTACACATACGGCGGCGCTTGTCGTCGTCCGGCGAGGGGAAAGGTCTGGAGAGGGGCAGGTGGATGCCACGGAGCCGTTTGACACTCTCGGACAAGGCGGCGCTAGCTGGCCGATGCGACGACCGTGTAGAGCACAGTCTCTGCTCGCTGTTCATGCGGTCACCACGTGCACCGCTTGCTCTGGGACACGTCTGGGCGTCATGCCTTGTCAAACGTGGTGGCCACTGTTCATCTGGATGGGTTATGTCATTGGATGGATCATAGCAGCTCTAGAGTGGTCGAGAGGATCCAGAACAGTTTCTGGAAAGAAACTTGGGCAGGAAGTTTTGGTCAGACAGGTGTGCCAATGAGCTGGCCAAGTTGTCACAGGGACATGAGATAAGAAGGAGCACCTGCTGGTGAAATTTGAAGCAAATTGGACCAAGTTTGAGTGCACTTCCTTTACAATGCCAAATTTGGCCCAGAAATTTGACTTTGAAGCTGCACTCATCTGGCTTGATGAAATGAACTAAATTTTGGTGTAGGGTGATGATTCGGAGGTATGGAGGTACTGGAAAAATTTCAGGTCATTTGGATTCTCCTAGATGGTACTTCCTTCACAGAGCTAGAATCTGGACAAAAACTAGATGGAATTTTTGGGAGAAAATGGTTAGATAAAATGACGTGAATTTTTGCATGCTCACATCATATAGGGAATATGAGGTCCTGGATTAATTTCAAGAATTTTGAACCAATATAAAATATAGTTGCTTCACAACCTCAAAATAAGTCCAGAAACAAGAATTGGATGATGTGCTCAAAATTTGAACTATGGCACTTGGGTTCTTGACGGAAATGGTGAAGATATGGATAGGAGAAGCTCCACAAATTATTTGGGATTTTTCCTGGCTACCAAAATAGTAGTTCCTTTGGAAAGTGCCCAAAATGCAATATTGGGTTTAAATAGGAAAATGCAATTTCCCTTTTTTAATTATGGCCAATATTTTTATGAGAGCTCAATATGATCACAAAGAATATCTCCACACGTTTTCATGAACTTTGGAGATGGATAGATATTTTCCTGGATTTAATTCCTTTAAACAGCAGAAAAAATAATTAATTCTAAATGAAAAATATTGCAAATGACTTGGCAATATTTTTTCATATCTAGGGTTTATAGGTATAGGAGAGTCTCTGGGAAAAGTTTGGGAGACAGCAGAGCAAAGAAAACTAGGGTTCCTTTGTAACAGAGGAATTAGGGTTTCCGTTCCGGTAAGTTGGAAGGTAGGATTTCGGCGGCAAAATCCTGAGAATATATCTTGGGTGGCAAAGTTGGACTGGAGAGAATCTCTGGTTGGATAGGAAAGGCAAGGCTATATGACCATCTTCATATACCCAAGAGCGAGAGAAAATCCGATAACATCGGAAAAAAAAGACGGGAGTCCAATCCCGCGAAGGAAAAAAAAACAGGGAGCGACAACCAGGTTGTTACAACTTCCCTAGGAAGAGAATTAAAGCACCATATGAATCCATTATGAGGGTCACCTATGGAATTAATTTGAAGGATGACAATACTTGAAACTATGCATTATGCCTAGCTATGGGCATAAAACAATAGCGCTTGTTGGGAGGCAACCCAATGAATAAATAATTTTTTGCTTTTTGTTTCTGTTCTTGTGTGTTTACACAATTTTTTCTTCTGTTATGAGTAAGTTTTTATGTTTTAATTAGTGTTTGTGTCAAGTAATGCCTTTGGGATGATTTGGAAGATAGTATAATTGATGCTGTTTGGAAAACAGAAAGTTTTGCGTCCAGTACTGGAATTTTAATTCTGTACTGTAGCTCAGAAAAATCTGAAATTTTTACACAGTATTGGTATATGAATTTCTCACATTATCCTATTTTTTCAGATATTTTGGAGTTTTAGAAGTATGGCTTTTAAATAGATCTTTACAGGCTGTTTTGTTTTAGACAGATTCTGTTTTTGTTGCATAGTTTTCTTATTTTGATGAATCTATGGATCGTATCGGGGGGTATGAGTCATGGAGAAGTTGGAGTACAGTAGCATTATGCCAATATTAAATATGAATCAATTTACAACAGTACCTAAAGTTTAAGATTTGTTTGTTATACTAACGGATCTCACGAAGGTTTTGTTGACTTTTGTGTGATTGAAGTTTTCAAGTTTTGGGTGAGAATGCGATGGACAAAGGAATAAGGAGTGGCAAGAGCCTAAGCTTGGGGATGCCCAAGGCACCCCAAGGTAATATTCTAGGAAGACTCAAGTGTCTAAGCTTGGGGATGCCCACGCCCCGGAAGGCATCCCCTCTTTCGTCTACAATCTATCGGTAACTCACTTGGAGCTATATTTTTATTCATCACATGATATGTGTTTTGCTTAGAGCGTCGTGTATTATATGAGTCTTTGCTTAGTTTGCTTTTTAGTTTGTCACAATCATCTTTGCTGGACACACCTTTTTGAGAGGGACACACATTATTCGTGATTTATTAGAATAATCTATGTGCTTCACTTATACCTTTGAGCTAGGCAGTTGCTCTAGTGCTTCACTTAAATCTTTTTGAGCACGGCGGTGGCTATATTTTGAAGAAATACTTGAACTCTCATGCTTCACTTATATTATTTTGAGAGATGATAAGATTAAAATTTTGAAGAAATATTTGCACTCTCATGCTTCACTTATATCTTTTTGAGAGTTGATAATAGTAATGGTAATTTGCACAAGATATGAATTTGGTCCCAAAGTGATGAATATTCAACAGGGATATAATAAAAACTTTCATGAAAGAACATTGGATATGATAAGTTTGATTCCTTGCAATAGTTTTGTGATATGGAGATAATAATATGTGAGTCATGTTAGTGAGTAATTGTGATTTAGTAAGAATATTGGTGTTATGGTTTGTGATTCCCTATGCATGCACATAAAGTCAATAGTTATGCAACGAAATTATATCCTACTTATGGTGCATTATTCGGTGTTAGTTATGTTCAATGCATGTTTATGACCGTTTTCGCTTTTTGGTTGGTTGCTTCTCAATCTATTTGCTAGCCTTCATTTGTACTAAGCGGGAATACTGCTTGTGCATCCAACTCCTTAAACCCAGGTTGTGCCAAATGAGTTCACCATATCTACCTATATGCGGTATTTCCATGCCGTTCCAAGTAAATTTGCATGTACCAACTCTAAATTTTCAAAATAATTTTCCGTTTTGTGTGCCCGTACTGCTAATGAAGCGGCAGGGGGTGGCCAATATTTTCCATGCTAGGTGTGTTATTCTCACGATGAGTGTTTATTCACTTGTCATTGCACGAGAGAGTGGCTGGTAATAGGGATGCCCAGTCCCACAATGAATCAAAAATAGTAATAACAAATTCCTTGGAAAGTGTTGGTATGGAGGACACCCGTGGATACGACTAGCCATGGATTGTGAAAGAATGGTGGAAAGGAAATAAACTTTATTTTCTGTTTGGGAACCGCCTATGATGTGTCTAGCATGGAAAATATTGGGAATTCTCGGTCGTTTTCGTTGACAGGAAAAGCATGCCTCTCAAAATAATTTTATCTCTCTAATTTAAGCCTTGAGCTCTGGCACATCTTCAAATCTCTACTTCCCTCTGCGAAGGGCCTATCTATTTACTTTTATGCATTTTTTTTATTTTTATTTTGAGTCTCCATCTTCTCTTATAAAGCACCAACTAGCGAGCATTATTGTCATACTTGTGCATTGTGTGTAGCTAATATTGAGTGTGTTTCATGAATGGATCAATGATTGAGCATAATGGGCTAGGGATAACTTTCTTTAGCATTGATATTCTGAAAGACATGGTTGCTTGTTAGTATGCTTGAGTATTTATGTCTTCATGTCAAACTATAGAGTATTGCTTTGAATCATTCAAGTCCAAATGTCCATGCTACAAAGAAAAGAGTATATGATGAATATGATAGGCAGCATTCCACATCAAAAATTCTGTTTTTATCATTTACCTACTCGAGGACGAGCAGGAATTAAGCTTGGGGATGCTTGATACGTCTCCAACGTATCTATAATTTTTTATTGTTCCTTGCTCTTATAGTATCAATCTTGGATGTTTTATATACATTTACAAGCAATTACATATCATTTTTTGGGACTAACCTATTAACTTAGTGCCTAGTGCCAGTTGCTGTTTTCTGCTTGTTTTTGGCTTTTTAGAGAAACAGTACGAAATGAAGTCCAAATGCCATGAAACTTTTTGGAGATTTTTTTCTGGACAAAAGAAACCTCGGTAGCTTTGGGAGGAGGCCAGAAACCCCACAGGGGCTTCACAAGGCACTGCTACTTGTGAGCTGCGTTGGTAATTCCCTGAAGAGGAAGGGAGATGCAGTACAGTAGAGATAAGTATTTCCCTCAGTTATGAAACCAAGGTTATCAATCCAGTAGGAGAAGCACGCAACACCTCGTTAATAGTACCTGCACACAAAACAACCAATCCTTGCACCCAACGCAAACAAGGGGTTGTCAATCACTTGGCGGTTAATTGCAAGATTAAATTGTATGGTGATAGATAGATAGATTGAACTAAAATATAAAATAAAATAAATAAAGTAAAAGTGCAGCATGGTATTTTTAGGATTTTTAATATATAATAGAAGTAGACCCGGGGGCCATAGTTTTCACTAGAGGCTTCTCTCATGAAAATAGCATACGGTGGGTGAACAAATTACTGTTGAGCAATTGATAGAAAAGCAAATAATCATGACGATATCCAAGGAAATGATCATGTATATAGGCATCACGTCCGAGACAAGTAGACCGACTCCTGCCTACATCTACTACTATTACTCCACACATCGACCGCTATCCAGCATGCATCTAGTGTATTAAGTCCATAAAGAACGGAGTAACGCCTTAAGCAAGATGACATGATGTAGACAAAGTAAACTCATGCATGAATAAACCCCATCTTTTTACCCGTAATAGCAATGATACATACGTGTCATGTCCCTTTCTGTCACTGGGATTGAGCACTGCAAGATCGAACCAAATACAAAGCACCTCTCCCATTGCAAGATAAATCAATCTAGTTGGCCAAACCAAATCAATAGATCGGGGAGAAATACGAAGCTATAATAATCATGCATAAAAGAGTTTAGAGAAGACTCAAATAATATTCATGGATAATCTGATCATAAACTCATAATTCATCGGATCCCAACAAACACACAGTAAAAAGTGATTACATCAGCTAGAACTCCAAGAACATCGAGGAGAACATTGTATTGAAGATCAAAAAGAGAGAAGAAGCCATCTAGCTACTAACGATGGACCCAAAGGTCTGTGGTAAACTACTCACGCATCATCGGAAGGGCAGCAAGGTTGATGTAGAACCCCTCCGTGATCGATTCCCCCTCCGGCGGAGTACCGGAAAAGGCCTCCAGATGGGATCTCTCGAGAACAGAAGCTTGCGGCGGCGGAAAAAGTATTTCGTGGACTCCCCTGTTGGTTTCCCGATTTTTGAGAATTTATAGTGGTGGAATTAGGTCAAAAGGGGCAGAGGTGGGACCACGAGGCACCAGGGCGCGCATGCCCCCCCCCCAGGCGCGCCCTGGTGGCTCGTGGCCACCTCCTCTAGCTTCTGGCCTCCTCCCGAAGCTTCTAGTGTCTCTTATGTCCCAAAAAAATCTCCAAAAAGTTTCGTGGCATTTGGACTTCGTTTGGTACTGATATTCTGGAAAACCAAAAACAGGCAAAAAAACAGCAACTGGCACTGGGCACTCAGTTAATAGGTTAGTCCGAAAAAATGATATATAATTGTTGTAAATGTGTATAAAAACATTCAAGATTGATACTATAATAGCATGGAACAATAAAAAATTATAGATACGTTGGAGACGTATCAAGCATCCCCAAGCTTAATTCTTGCTCGTCCTCGAGTAGGTAAATGATAAAAACAGAATTTTTGATGTGGAATGCTACCTATCATATTCATCATACACTCTTTTCTTTGTAGCATGGATAGTTGGACTTTAATGATTCAAAGCAATAGTCTATAGTTTGACATGAAGATATAAATACTCAAGCATACTAACAAGCAACCATGTCTTTCAAAATATCAATGCTAAAGAAAGTTATCCCAAGCCCATTATGCTCAATCATTAATCCATTCATGAAACACACTCAATATTAGCTACACACAATGCACAAGTATGATAATAGTGCTCTCTAGTTGGTGCTTTGTAAGAGAAGATGGAAACTCAAAATAAAAATAAAAATTGCATAAAAGTAAATAGATAGGCCCTTCGCAGAGGGAAGCAGAGATTTGCAAATGCGCCAGAGCTCAAAGCTTAAATTAGAGAGATAAAATTATTTTGAGAGGCATGCTTTTCCTGTCAACGAAAACGACCGAGAATTCCCAATATCTTCCATGCTAGACACATCATAAGCGGTTCCCAAACAGAAAATAAAGTTTATTTCCTTTCCACCATTCTTTCACAATCCATAGCTAGCCGTATCCACGGGTGCCCTCCATACCAACACTTTCCAAGGAGTTTTGTTGTTATTCATTTTTGATTCATTGTGGGATTGGGCATCCCTATTACCAGTCACTCTCTCATGCAATGACAAGTGAATAAACACTCATCGTGAGAATAACACACCTAGCATGGAAAATATTGGCCACCCCCTGCCGCTTCATGAGCGGTACGGGGACACAAAACGGAAAATTATTTTGAAAATTAGAGTTGGCACATGCAAATTTACTTGGAACGGCATGGAAATACCGCATATAGGTGGGTATGGTGGACTCATTTGGCACAACTTGGGTTTAAGGAGTTTGGATGCACAAGCAGTATTCCCGCTTAGTACAAATGAAGGCTAGCAAATAGATTGAGAAGCGACCAACCAAAAAGCGAAAACGGTCATAAACATGCATTGAACATAACTAACACCGAATAATGCACCATAAGTAGGATATAATTTCTTTGCATAATTATTGACTTAATGTGCATGCATAGAGAATCACAAACCTTAACACTAATATTCTTACTAAATCACAATTACTCACTAACATGACTCACATATTATCATCTCCATATCGCAAAACTATTGCAAGGAATCACACTTATCATATCCAATGATCTATATGAAAGTTTTTATTATATCCCTCTTGAATATTCATCACTTTGGGACCAAATTCATATCTTGTGCAAATTACCATTACTATAATCAACTCTCAAAAAGATATAAGTGAAGCATGAGAGTGCAAATATTTCTTCAAAATTTTAGTCTTATCAACTCTCAAAATAATATAAGTGAGGCATGAGAGTTTAAATATTTCTTGAAAATTTTAGTCTTATCAACTCTCAAAATAATATAAGTGAAGCATGAGAGTTTAAATATTTCTTCAAAATATAGCCACCGCCGTGCTCAAAAAGATTTAAGTGAAGCGCTAGAGCAACTGCCTAGCTCAAAAAAATTTAATTGAAGCACATAGAGTATTCTATCAAATTATGATAAACGTGTGGCTCTCTCAAATTGGTGTGTCCAGCAAAGATGATTGTGACAAACTAAAAAGCAAACAAAGCAAAGACTCATATAATACACGACGCTCCAAGTAAAACACATATCATGTGACGAATAAAAATATAGCTCCAAGTAAAATTACCGATGGTTGGTAGAAGAAAGAGGGGATGCCTTCCGGGGCATCCCCAAGCTTAGACGCTTGAGTCTTCCTTGAATATTACCTTGGGGTGCCTTGGGCATCCCCAAGCTTAGGCTCTTGCCACTCCTTATTCCTTCATCCATCGTGATCTCACCCAAAACTTGAAAACTTCAATCACACAAAACTCAACAAAACCTTCGTGAGATCCGTTAGTATAACAAAATAAATCACTACTTTAAGTACTGTTGCAAACCCATTCATATTTTACTTTTGCATTATACCTACTGTATTCTAACTTCTCCATGGCTTATACCCCCCGATACAATCCATAGTTTCATCAAAACAAGCAAGCAATGCATCAAAAACAGAATCTGTCAAAAACAGAACAGTCTGCAGAGATCTATTTAAAATCCATACTTCTGTAACTCAAAAAATTCTGAAAAATTAGGAAAACGTGGGAAATTCATGTACCAACACTTTGTAAAAATTTCAGAGTTTTCTGAAGCTCCAGTACAGAACTAAAATTCCAGCACTGGACGCAAAACTTTCTGTTTCCCAAACAACATCAATTATACTATCTCCCAAATCATCCCAAAGGCATTACTTGGCACAAACACTAATTAAAACATAAAAACTCAATCATAATAGTATCATAATTGTGTAAACACACAAGAACAGAAACAAAAAGTAAAAATTTATTTTATTCATTGGGTTGCCTCCAAACAAGCGTTATTGCTTTATGCCCCTAGCTAGGCATAATGCATAGTTTCAAGTATTGTCATCTTTATTCTTCTTATCCAAAGATGTACTTTGGTCAAAGGGTTTTTCAAAGGTAATATGAAACACATCGTCCATAGAAATTTTAGCATTAGCAAGTTGTACATCTGTAAATCCCTATTGATTACCGGCTACAATCCAAGAATATCGTCTATTATAAAGGATCTCATCTATTAAAAACTTGTTGGATTATATTCAAAGGAGGAACTTCCTTTTTAATATTCTCATCAAAGATGTGGTCATTGCGAAACAAATACCTTAACAAGTAATCATTATTACAAAGGATCTCATCTATTACCGGTTTTTCATGGTTCATTCCATAGAAATCAAAAATCTCCCTAGCTTCTCGCACTATGTGATCAAATTCATTCATGAGAACAAGGGTAGCTATTTTCTTAGCTCTAGGATCTTTTATAACCGGTAACTCATAAAACAATCTTTGCAAAGTAGGATGGGTGCGAATAAATCTAGATCGGAGAAGAAATACGAAGCTATAACAATCATGCATAAAAGAGATCAGAGAAGACTCAAATATATTCATGGATAATCTGATCATAAACTCACAATTCATCGGATCCCAACAAACACACCGCAAAAAGTGATTACATCGGATAGAACTCCAAGAACATCGAGGAGAACATTGTATTGAAGATCAAAAAGAGAGAAGAAGCCATCTAGCTACTAACTGTGGACCCGAAGGTCTGTGGTAAACTACTCACGCATCATCGGAAGGGCAGCAAGGTTGATGTAGAGCCCCTCCGTGATCGATTCCCCCTCCGGCGGAGTACCGGAGAAGGCCTCCAGATGGGATCTCTCGAGAACAGAAACTTGCGGCGGCGGAAAAAGTATTTCGTGGACTCCCTCAAGGATTTCTGATTTTTTGGGAATTTATAGTGGAGGAATTAGGTCAAACGGAGCTCTGTGGGCCCCGCGAGGTACCAGGGCGCGCCTGCCCCCCCTAGGCGCGTCCTGGTGCCTCGTGGGCACCCCCTAGGGCTTCTGGCCTCCTCCTGAAGCTTCTAGTGTTTATCTTGTACAGAAAAAAAATCTCCAAAAAGTTTCGTGGCATTTGGACTTCGTTTGGTATTGATATTCTGTAAAACAAAAACAGGGCAGAAAGCAGCAACTGGCAATGGGCACTAAGTTAATAGGTTAGTCTCCAAAAATGATATATAATTGCTGTAAATGAATATAAAAACATTAAAGATTGATAATATAACAGCATGGAACAATCAAAAATTATAGATACGTTGGAGACGTATCAAGAACGGAGATATTAAAACTTCTGGAAGCAGGTACAATCTATCCCATAGCTGATAGTAGATGGGTAAGTCCTGTTCATTGTGTCCCTAAGAAAGGAGGTATTACCATTGTTCGTAATGATAAAAATGAACTCATTCCACAAAGAATTGTAACTGGTTATAGGATGGTAATTGATTTTAGAAAATTAAACAAAGCTACTAGAAAAGATCATTACCCCTTACCTTTTATTGATCAAATGTTAGAAAGATTGTCTAAGCATACACACTTTTGTTTCCTGGATGGTTATTCTGGTTTTTCTCAAATACCCGTATCACAACCCGATCAAGAGAAAACCACCTTTACTTGTCCTTTTGGAACTTATGCTTATAGACGTATGCCTTTTGGTTTATGCAATGCACCTGCTACCTTTCAAAGATGTATGACTGCTATATTCTCTGACTTTTGTGAAAAGATTGTTGAGGTGTTCATGGATGATTTCTCCGTTTATGGAACTTCTTTTGATGATTGCTTAAGCAACCTTGATCGAGTTTTGCAGAGATGTGAAGAAACTAATCTTGCCTTGAATTGGGAGAAGTGCCACTTTATGGTGAATGAAGGCATTGTCTTGGGGCATAAAATTTCTGAAAGAGGTATTGAAGTTGATAAAGCTAAGGTTGATGCTATTGAGAAAATGCCATGTCCTAAAGATATTAAAGGTATAAGAAGTTTCCTAGGTCATGCTGGTTTCTATAGGAGATTTATTAAAGACTTCTCTAAAATTTCTAGGCCTCTTATCAATCTTTTGCAAAAAGATGTTCCATTTGTTTTTGACGATGATTGTCTAGAAGCCTTTGAAACACTTAAGAAAGCCTTAACCACTGCACCTATTGTTCAACCACCTGATTGGAACTTGCCTTTTGAAATTATGTGTGATGCTAGTGATTATGCTGTTGGTGCTGTTCTAGGACAGAGAGTTGATAGGAAATTAAATGTTATCCATTATGCTAGTAAAACTCTAGACAGTGCCCAAAGAAATTATGCTACTACTGAGAAAGAATTTCTAGCAGTTGTGTTTGCATGTGATAAATTCAGATCTTACATAGTTGATTCTAAAGTAACTGTCCACACCGATCATGCTGCTATTAAATATCTTATGGAAAAGAAAGATGCTAAACCTAGACTCATTAGGTGGGTTTTATTACTACAAGAATTTGACTTGCATATTACTGATAGAAAGGGAGCTGAGAATCCCGTAGTAGATAATTTGTCTAGAATGGAAAATGTTCTTGATGACCCACTTCCTATTAATGATGATTTTCCTGATGAACAATTAGCTGTCATAAATGCTTCTCGTAATACTCCATGGTATGCGAACTATGCTAATTATATTGTTGCTAAATTTATACCACCTAGTTTCACATACCAACAAAAGAAAAAGTTCTTCTTTGATTTAAGACATTACTTCTGGGATGACCCACATCTTTATAAAGAAGGAGTAGATGGTATTATTAGGCGTTGTATACCTGAGCATGAAAAGGGACAAATCCTATGGAACTGTCATTCCGAAGCTTACGGAGGACACCATGCGGGAGACAGAACTGCACACAAGGTATTACAATCTGGTTTTTATTGGCCTACTCTTTTCAAGGATGCTCGTAAGTTTGTCCTATCTTGTGATGAATGTCAAAGAATTGGTAATGTTGGTAGACGTCAGGAAATGCCTATGAATTATTCACTTGCTGTTGAACCATTTGATGCTTGGTGATTTGATTATATGGGACCTTTTCCTAAATCCAATGGGTATACTCATATTTTAGTTGCTGTTGATTACGTTACTAAGTGGGTAGAAGCTATTCCAACTAGTAGTGCTGATCATAACACTTCTATTAAAATGCTTAAAGAAGTTATTCTCCCAAGGTTCGGAGTCCCTAGATATTTAATGACTGATGGTGGTTCACATTTTATTCATGGTGCATTCCGTAAATTGCTTGCTAAATATGATGTCAACCATAGAATTGCATCTCCCTATCACCCTCAAACTAGTGGTCAAGTTGAATTGAGCAATAGAGAAATAAAATTAATTTTGCAAAAAACCGTCAATAGATCTAGAAAGAATTGGTCTAAGAAACTTGACGATGCATTATGGGCTTATGGAACTGCTTATAAAAATCCTATGGGTATGTCTCCTTATAAAATGGTTTATGGAAAAGCATGTCATTTACCTCTTGAGTTAGAACATAAAGCATATTGGGCAATTAAAGAACTAAATTATGATTTTAAACTTGCCGGTGAAAAGAGGTTATTTGATATTAGCTCATTAGATGAATGGAGAACCCAAGCTTATGAAAATGCCAAATTGTTTAAAGAAAAAGTTAAAATATGGCACGATAGAAGAATTCAAAAACAGGAATTTAAAGTAGGTGAGCAAGTTCTATTTTACAATTCTCGTTTGAGATTCTTTGCAGGAAAACTTCTCTCTAAATAGGACGGACCGTATATCATCGAAGAAGTTTATCGCTCCGGAGCCATCAAAATAAACAACTCCGATGGCACTAATCCGAGAGTGGTGAATGGGCAAAGAATTAAGCACTATATTTCAGGTACCCCTATTAATGTTGAAACTAATATTATTGAAACAATTACACCGGAGGAATACATAAGAGAGACCTTCCGGAACACTCCAGAACCCTGAAAAGGAAGAGGTATGTGATACGGTAAGTAAACCGACTCCAAAAAGTCCATAAAAATACTTTCTGACAGTTTTGGAATATTAGAAAAAATACAAAAATAAGAAACAGCCGAGGGGACCCACCTGGTGCCCACGAGGCACCCAGGCGTGCCCTGGAGGCTCGTGGGCCCCACGTGAGCCTTCCCGACTCCGTTTTCTCCTAGATTACTTGTTTTGCAAGATAAAAAAATCTTTATATATACTCCCAGACATTTTGACCACCGTATCGCAGAAATCTCCTCTGTTCTTGTTTCGTGCTATTTTTCTGACAGATCTAGATTGCCATGGCTCCCAAGAAGCTCCGTACCAAGCTCCGTATTGTGCAACCATCTCCGGGCAAACGCCCTTACAGCGAGGTTTACTACGAGTGGTCGTCGGGAGAGGAAGACGATGGCAAGGAGGAGAAGGCCGAGAAAATTGAAGGACCCCAGGCTCCAGAAGGAGGGCAAGCGATTCCCATGGAGGAGACCGCAGAGAAGGGAGATATACTTCAACCCTTATATGATCATCTATCCCCATCCGTAATTGAAGCCTTAAGAGTCTTTGAAATAGTTTTTGTTCATAATACATCTCTCACTCGTGAAGTTATTTTGCTGGAAGAGCAAAACATCGCTCTTCGGAGCATCAACCGTAGATTGATGTATCTGTTACAGCTGAAGGACAAGCTTGCCACTTCATCATCACCACCATCACCGAAGAAGGAGACTTGAGTACATGGGTATGGGCACTCCCCTTGGCTTGTGCCAAGCTTGGGGGAGGTGCCCCGGTATCGAATCACCATCACTTTTATTATCTTCACCTATTTTTAGTTTGGTCCTTAGTTATTTCGTGATCTAGTTGAATAAAAGTTTAGTATGATCTATTTTCGAGTGTTAGCTTCGTGATCTATCTATCTATGTAATCGAGTTGAGAGTTATATAATAAAGAGTAGTTTGAGTTTTTGCTTCTTTACTTTCATGTTTCAATTCTAGCAAATAATGAAAAAGATCATATGCTAATCTTATGGAAAGTAATGACATTACATAAAGAAAAGTATAAGTGGTAAAATTTATTGGAAGTTAACAAACATAGTATTAGTCAATGATGCAATTCATGAAAAAGTTAATAAGGGAAGAGAAGATTCACATGCAAATATACTATCTTGGACATCTTTTATGATTGTGAACCCCCATTAAGTATTTTATGTCAAATTGTTGACGTTGGACAAGGAAGACAACGTAATGAATTATGTTTGTTCATATTCACATAGAAGTTATATTGTTATATATCCTCCAACATGTGGTGCTTGCCCAATATCTTTGCTAGCCAAAAATCCGCACCAAGTAGAGATACTACTTGTGCATCCAAAACCCTTAAACCCAGTTTCATGTCATGAGAGTCCACTATGTCTACCTATGGATTGAATAAGATCCTTCAAGTAAGTTGTCATCGGTGCAAAAAGCAATAAAAAAATTGCTTCTAAATATGTCTAAACTTTTATTGTAAGGGAAATAAGCTTTGTACAAACTTGTGATTGTAAAGAAATAAAAGCGACAGACTGCATAATAAAGGTTGCTATCACACGGGGCAATATAAAGTGACGTTCCTTTGCGTTAAGAGCTCCTGCATCCAACAATGAAAAGCGCATGACAACCTCTGCTTCCCTCTGCGAAGGGCCTATCCTTTACTTTTATGTATTTACTTTTTATGCAAGAGTCAATAGTGTTCTCCTCTACTTCCTTTTTATTTTTCTCTTTTGTAAGCATCATGTGGTGGGGAAAGATCTAGGCATATATATCCAGTTGGATATGAGTGATCATGAGTTATTATTGTTGACATCACCCTTGAGGTGAATAAGTTGGGAGGCGAAATCACAAGCCCCTATCTTTCTATGTGTCTGGCTGAAACTTTTTGCTCCATATATATGTCATGAGTGTTAGCAATCATAGAAGACTAAATGATGGTTGAGTATGTGAACTTGCTAAAAAGCTCCTACATGAGACCCTTCCTGAAAATATGATGAATTGCAATTGCATTGTTGACTGAGAACATAGTTTGTCAGTTTTCAATAAAGTTTATGCCTTATACTTCACTGTTGTGATGAATTGTTACTTGCTCATGAGAAGTTTTATGATAATAAAAATTGTTGTTATAATAATGATCATGATGCTACTATGTCCGTATTTTGTTTTTATCGACACCTCTCTCTCTAAACATGTGGACATGATTATCGATATCGGCTTTCGCTTGAGGACAAGCGAGGTCTAAGCTTGGGGGAGTTGATACGTCCATTTTGCATCATGTTTTGCTACTGTTATTTATAATGTTTTTAATCAATATAACACTTTGTGGAGCAATTCTAATGCCTTTTCTCTCTTAATATGCAAGATTTACACAAGGAGGGAGATTACCGACAGCTGGAATTCTGGACCTGAAAAAGCTATCTCAGAGATACCTATTCTGCACATCTCCAAATGAGCTGAAATTTTACGAAGATTAATTTTGGAATAAATAAAAAATACTGGAAGAAAGAAATACCAGTGGGGGCCACCCAGGAGCCCACGAGGCACCAGGGCGTGCCACCCCCCCCCCCCAGGCGCGCCCTGGTGGCTTCTGGGGCCCCTGACCAGCCTTTAGCCCCCATTTTCTGGTATATAAGTCCATTTGCCCTAAAAAAATATAGAGAAGAATTTCGGGATGGTGCGCCGCCGTCTCAAGGCGGAACTTCGGCAGGAGCACTTTTGCTCTCCGGCGGAGAGATTCTGCCGGGGAAACTTCCCTCCGGGAGGGGGAAATCGTCGCCATCGACATCACCAACGATCCTCTCATCGTGGGAGGACCAAACTTCATCAACATCTTCACCAGCACCATCTCATCTCAAACCCTAGTTCATCTCTTGTATTCAATCTTTGTCTCAAAACCTCAGATTGGTACCTGTGGGTTGCTAGTAGTGTTGATTACATCTTGTAGTTGATGCTAGTTGGTTTATTTGGTGGAAGATTATATGTTCAGATCTTGTATGCTATTCAATACCCCTCTGATCTTGGACATGATTATGATTTTTGAGTAGTTACTTTTGTTCTTGAGGACATGGGAGAAGTCTTGTCATAAGTAATCATGTGAATTTGGTATTCATTCGATATTTTGATGATATGTATGTTGTTGATTCTCTTAGTGGTGTCATGTGAACGTCGACTACATGACACTTCACCATCTTTGGGCCTAAGGGAATGCATTGTGGAGTAGTAATTAGATGATGGGTTGCTAGAGTGACAGAATCTTAAACCCTAGTTTATGCGCTATTCCGTAAGGGGGCTGATTTGGATCCATATGTTTAATGCTATGGTTAGAGTTATCTTAATTCTTCTTTCGTAGTTGCGGATGCTTGCGAGAGGGGGTAATCATAAGTGGGAGGCTTGTTCAAGTAAGAACATCACCCAAGCACCGGTCCACCCACATATCAAATTATCAAAGTAGCAAACGCGAATCAAACAAACATGATGAAAGTGACTAGATGAAATTCCCATGTGTCCTCGAGAATGCTTTACTTACTATAAGAGATCGTTCCGGCTTGTCCGTTGCTATAAAAAGGATTGGGCCACCTTGCTGCACTCTTTGTTACTATTGCTACTTGTCACTTGATACAAATTATCTTGCTATCAAACTACTCGTTACCGATAATTTCAGTGCTTGCAGAAAATACCTTGCTGAAAACCGCTTGTCATTTCCTTCTGCTCCTCGTTGGGTTCGACACTCTTACTTATCGAAAGGACTACGACTGATCCCCTATACTTGTGGGTCATCAACGTGCACATGAGTTTCCCTCCGAGCCTCGTGGATATTGCAGACTCGAGAATCATTGTAGTTATAGCATGGAACATAAACATTCATTACAAACTTGGAGATACAAAATAACTGTTATTACTGCCTCCAGGGCATATCTCCTACAAACCTCACCATCCCAGGTGTCGTCTCCAAACATGTAGGCAACAACATCCTTTTCTTTTCATCATGTTCTCTTTCATTTGCGAGCATTCCCTTGACTGTTTGGACCGCTTTCTTTTGCAGAAAGAAGACACTAGCGAGGATATCTCTTACTTCTCGGCATGGAGCAACAAACGTACCAAAGACGACAAGGACAATGTCACATCCCTAGCTTTGGTCTGCATTAGGCTAGCACTTGCTTGCTGCATCATGTCTAAATTTATTTTAAATTTGAAATGGGGATTGATCAAAACCCTAGCACTAAATGAAATCAACTAGGTTCAAATCAAATCTTTTCAATGAACCCAAAATGCCCTTTAGAAAAGTTCATGATATTTGATAATGGTGAAAACCTCTGCCAAAAATGATGAACATATTTCTAGGTCATTTCTGGATTTTTGAATTAAATTATAATGTATTTGAATTGGAGCATTTAATTGCTATAAATAATTTAAATGCTCCAATAATTCTGAAACCATTGAGGGCTATTGGAAATAATTCAAAATGTGCCCACAATTTATTTCAGGATTTATGGAAATGATTTAGTATTTTTACTAATTCAAAACAAAAAACAAAATAGAAAACAGAAAAGAATTAGAAAGGAGAGAGAGAGAAGGACCTACCGGGCCACTCACCTGGCCGGCCCCGCCCACCTGGCCGTTGCCAGTCGTCTTCTCCACCGCGCCAGGAGGACGCGGGCGTGTGGCCGACGCGCGCGCACGCTCGGCGCACCACGCCACAGCTGCTTGCCTGCCTCCCCCGCCAGCGCGACGCCACGGATAGCCTCGCCGCCTCCGTCCGGATCGAGCCGACCGCCCCATTCGCCCCCTTGCCCTCTCCCTCGCTTGTTCTTCGCCATGGCCGAAGGCGCCGTGTTCGCGTGGACATTCTCATGCATTGTGAATAGTTAATGTTGTGTGCATCATCACTGGATCTCTTCTACCATGAATTACAATGTTTAGTCGTTGCTTGAACTTTGGAGGTGCTCTGCATTTATGTTTTGCGGTCTCAGAAAGGGCTAGTAAGATACCATGTTATCATATTATATCATGATTGTTTTGACAAAGTGTTGGCATTGGAGATATCTTATTATTGCTCGCTAGTTGATTATGACATTGATATGAGTGAATATAATTTCTAAGAGTTATCATTTGCACGGTTAGCTATGATCTTTACTGAAAACTTGGACACTACTTAAGCATATATATATAGATACAAGAACAAAAGAGTGTGTAAAGGTTTTTCTTTATCACTTTCAGTTTATCAACTGAATTGCTTGAGGACAAGCAATGAGTTAAGCTTCGGGGAGTTGATACGTCTCCGTCGTATCTACTTTTCCAAACGCTTTTGCTCTTGTTTTGGCCCCCAATTTGCATGATTTGAATGGAACTAACCCGGACTGATGCTGTTTTCAGCAGAACTGCCATGGTGTTGTTTTTCTGTAGAAAATCAAAGTTCTTGGAATTGGATGAAACTTTTTGGAGATTTTTTTATGGAATATATAAAAAATATTGGCATCAAGAACTACTGGAGGGGGGCCACCCAGTGCCCACGAGGCACCAGGGCGCGCCACACCCCCCCCCCCAGGCGCGCCCTTGTACCTCGTGGGGCCCACGTGGCTCCGTCTTCATCAGGAGGCCAGATCTGGAGTCCGTTCAGGGCTCCGG
The DNA here is from genome assembly GCA_039707655.1 of Elymus sibiricus. Lineage (NCBI taxonomy): Eukaryota > Viridiplantae > Streptophyta > Magnoliopsida > Poales > Poaceae > Elymus > Elymus sibiricus. The sequence goes on from CM077676.1 coordinate 430,791,261, forward strand.
AGAGGGGGATCTTTCGGCATCGTCATTATCAACCATCCTTCATCGCCAATTTCATGATGCTCACCGCCGGGAGTGAGTAATTCCTTCGTAGGCTTGCTGGTCGGTGATGAGTTGGATGAGATTTATCATGTAATCGAGTTAGTTTTGTTAGGGCTTGATCCCTAGTATCCACTATGTTCTGAGATTGATGTTGCTATGACTTTGCTATGCTTAATGCTTGTCACTAGGGCCCGAGTGCCATGATTCCAGATCTGAACCCTTTATGTTTTCATGAATATATTTGTGTTCTTGATCCGATCTTGCAAGTTATATGCACCTGCTATGTGTTATGATCCGCATACCCCAAGGTGACAATAATTGGGATTCTTTCCGGTGATTGCCATAGTTTGAGGAGTTCATGTATTCACTAAGTGTTAGTGCTTTGTTCCGGTTCTCTATTAAAAGGAGGCCTTAATATCCCTTAGTTTCCTTATGGACCCCGCTGCCATGGGAGGGTAGGACAAAAGATGTCATGCAAGTTCTTATCGCAAGCACGTATGACTATATACGGAATACATGCCTACATTACATTGATGAATTGGAGCTAGTTCTGTGTCGCCCTAGGTTATGACTGTTACATGATGAATGTTATCCAACGAATATCACCGATCCAGTGCCTACGAGCTTTTCACATATTGTTCCTGCTAAGTTACTATTGTTACTACTGCTGTCACAATTGCTTCTACTAATGCTGCTACCGTTACTGTTACTGTTACTATCATTGCTACTGCTATCAAACTATCATATTACTGTGCTACTGATCACTCTGCTGCAGATGTTTAGTTTCCAGGTGTGGTTGAATTGACAACTCAACTGCTAATACTTGCAAATATTCTTTGGCTCCCCTTGTGTCGAATCAATAAATTTGGGTTGAATACTCTACCCTCGAAAACTGTTGTGATCCCCTATACTTGTGGGTTATCAAGACCTTTTTCTGGCGCCATTGCCGGGGAGCATAGCTATATTTGCTAAATCACTTGGGATTTATATCTGTTGATCACTATGAAGAATCTGAAAGACACTAGAACCAAGATCGTTCCCTCTACGACGAGGGGAGGTAAGGAACTACCGTCTAGCTCTGCACTTGATTCACCTTCTGTTTTGAGTAAACTTGCAACACCACAACATGCTATTAATTCTGATATGTCGCAAGTTATTGATGATACTACCTCTACTATGAATGATACTCATGATGATGCTAGTACTATGCCTGATAATGCTGTGCCACTTGGTGAATTTCTTACTGAACAAATTGCCAAAGCTAAAGAAATTGAAAATGCTGAAACTCTTGAGAATTGTGCTTCACCTATTATGCCTAGCTCTCCTACTAGGGTTGAAACACCTAATGAACATTGTTTTGATAGGGAGACAGCTAGAGCCATTCTTGCTTGTAATGATAGACATGAAGTTATAAAATTGCTTGCTGATATGAAAGAAAAATCTATGAGGGAGAGAATGAAATATGATCCTAAGTTTTCTACCTCTCCCATATTTGTTACTGATAAGGATTATGAATTCTTTGTTGATCCTGAGTTAATTACTTTGATTGAATCTGATCCTTTCCATGGTTATGAAACTGAAACCGTTGTGGCACATCTTACTAAATTAAATGATATAGCCACCCTATTTGCTCATGATGAAAAAATTCGCTATTACTATATTCTTAAGTTATTTCCTTTATCATTAAAGGGTGATGCTAAAGAATGGTATAATACTCTTGATCCTGGATGTGTGCGTAGTCCCCAGGATATGATTTATTACTTCTCTGAAAAATATTTTCCTGCTCATAAGAAACAAGCTGCCTTACAGGAAATATTTAACTTTGTGCAAATTGAAGAAGAGAGTCTCCCACAAGCTTGGGGGAGGCTTCTCCAACTACTTAATGCTTTGCCTGATCATCCTCTCAAGAAAAATGAAATACTTGATATCTTCTATAATGGACTAACCGTTGCTTCTAGGGATTACCTAGATAGTTGTGCGAGTTGCGTTTTCAGGGAACGGACTATTGAGCAAGCTGAGGAATTATTGAATAATATATTGAAGAATGATAATGATTGGACACTTCCTGAACCACCGCCTAAACCCACTCCGAAGAAGAGGGGTATTTTATATCTCAGTCCTGAAGATATGCAAGAAGCGAAGAAATGCCAGAAAGAAAAAGGTATTAAAGCTGAAGATGTTAAGAATTTACCGCCTATTGAAGAAATACATGGTCTTGACAAACCGTCACAGGTAGTAGAGGTAAATTCTCTTATAAAGTTTAATGAAAGTGATATTCCTTACAACAAACCTCCTAGTCAATGCTTTTATGAATTTGACAATTATATGATGAAGCAAGATCATTTCAATGCAAATGTTATGAAACAATTGAAACGAAATACCTATATGATAGATCGCTTGAGTGACTTGTTATTTAGAATTGCTAATGATGTTAAAGGTGTTAGTAAACATGCATCTATGGTTCAAACTCAATTAGAACAAGTTGCTAAATCTCAGAGTGGACTGCTTAATGAAATGAATAACAATATGAATGATCATGCTGTTAGAGTAATGACTAGAGGGGGTAGAATGACTCAGCAGCCACTTTACCCTGAGGGTCACCCTAAAAGAATTGAACAAGATTCTCAAAGAATTAATGATGATGCACTTAGTACATCTAAAAGGAAAAAAGAAAAAGAAAAATGATAGGACTTTGCATAGTTCTAGTGAACCTGAGGTAGAAAGACCTTTAGAGGATAGTAATGATGTTTCTGTTTCCAATGTTGAAACACAATCTGGTAATGAACATTCACCTGATGATAATAATAATGATGATGCTCATGTGGAAACCCAACCAGATAATGATAAGGAACCAGATAATGATGTTGAAATTGAACATGCCGTTGATCTTGATAACCCACCTCCTAAAAATAAACGTTATGATAAAAAAGACTTCGTTGCTAGAAAACATGGTAAAGAAAGAGAACCATGGGTTCAAACACGCATGCCCTTTCCTCCTAAACCATCTAAGAAAAAGTATGAGGAAGAATTTGAACGCTTTGCTGAAATGCTTAGGCCAGTCTTTTTGCGCACTCGTTTGACTGATATTATAAAGATGCCTCCCTATGCTAAATACATGAAGGACATTGTAACAAATAAAAGAAAGATACCTCAAGCTGAAATTTCTACCATGCTTGCAAATTATTCTTTTAAGGATGGAGTGCCTAAGAAACTAGGAGACCCAGGAATACCAACTATACCATGCTCCATTAAAAGAAATTATGTCAAAACTGCTTTGTGTGATTTAGGAGCTGGTGTTAGTGTTATGCCTTTCTCTTTATATAAAAGACTTGATTTGAATAAACTCACTCCCACTGAAATATCATTGCAAATGGCCGATAAATCAACTGCCATACCTATCGGTGTTTGTGAGGATGTGCCCGTTGTAGTTGCAAATGTTACTATCCTGACAGACTTTGTTATACTTGATATGCCTGAGGATGACAATATGTCTATTATCCTTGGTAGACCCTTTTTTAATACTATAGTGGATGTTATTGATTGCAACAAAAGCAAGGTCACTTTTCATATCAATGGTAATGAACATACGGTGCACTTTCCGAAGAAACAATTTCAAGTGAATGGAATTCATATTATTGATAGGACTCCAACAATTACCATCGAAAGTTTCCAAATCCCTCTTCCTGCTGTTAAAAAGAAATATGAAACTTTTATTGTTGGGGAGATGCATATCCCCGTTGAGGTAACTTAGTGTTATACGAAAATTCTTCGGTTTCATGTCACTCGGAAGTGGTTCGTTAATAAGACTTGATCAACCTTATTAATGGATTCTTTTTGAGGGGAATGGGGTTGATGAATTCAGTAGGCACAACCTTCTGTACCCACCTATTATTTTCTGCTATTGTTAGTTAAATAAAATAAAATGCCTTATTTATCCTGTTTTCTGATTTATCCATGTAATAAAAAAAAAGGGGTGCCCAGAAATAAAAGTGCTCAGAATGTAATAAAATTTTGACATGATTTTTTATTTATTATTTAAGAATTTCTGGCACAAAAATTATACCAGGAGGGTGCCCCTGGTGCCCACGAGGCACCAGAGCGCGCCACCCCCCTGGCGCGCCCAGGTACCTCGTGGGCCCCACAGGGACCCCCTCACTTATCCCTTTAGCTCACTTCGTCTCTTACCTCTAGCAAAAATTCCTGGTAGCTCTCTCTCTCTCTCGTGTTCTTGCTCATAAAACTGAAATTTTTGATATCTTTGCTCGGAGCTCCGTTTCCGAAACTGTTTTGGGGGATTGCTCCCTGGTATGTGACTCCCCCTTTGCTCCAATTAGTTTTTGGTTTAGTGGATTATATTTTGCATAATTAGCTATTGTTGGTGCTACAGAAAATGAGCTTGCATGTTGAATTCTTTGAGTTCCAAGTAGTTTGAATGCTTGATATAGCCTCTAGACATCCATATGAGTAGTTGCTATCAATCTTGTGAAGTTTTATTGATATCATTTTGTAACCCAAAAATTTTTAGAAATTGTTCTTAGGGAAATGAATTTCTTTCGGAGGAGTTCCTCGAAGCGGAACGCCAAGGGAGTCCTTGGGGAGTCCTCGGATAGTGACCTCAACATTCCACGTAGGACGGAGGTCCAGCCGTGCGAATGGCCGCACAATGCTTTCATGAACAAAGCCGGATTCTATCAAGAGTTTGCGCAATTCATTGCAAATGCCAGACTGACCAACTTCCTCGCAGATGAGTGTGACCAGCACCACATCCTTACAAATTCCTTTGTGCAAAACTTTTATTTTCTGAATAGGCTCGAACCCCCTGAGGTGCGCTTTGATTTATATGCTGAACATTATCAGATACCTCTAGCTGAATTTTGTGAGATATGTTTGATTCCCTCTGAGGGGGAAATCAGAGAGCCACGACCGGAGGAGTTTGATGGTTTCCTCCGAAATTTGACTGTGGGAGAGGAAAGGGGCGTGTCGAAAGCCCGAGCCACTAGCTCGCAGTTTCCTTCTGTTCATTATTTTGCCTTATTCTTAGGGAAATGCTTGCTTGCTAGGGAGCAGGGTAGTGCACTGGCTACACCTGACTGGGCATTTTACATCGTGCATTGCATAATGATTACACTTATAGCCTTGGAGCTATTGTTGCACGTCGCTTGCACACCAATAGGACTAGGGAAAAAATTCATGGTGGTATTTATGCTACTCGCTTAGTGAGACGTTTTAATGTTAACATACGCCCTCATGATTACCCATTGCCCAGAGTTTACTTAGATCACCAATCCATGAGGGACCACCACTTTATTGATACTCCTGAGCCTCTTCACAACTTTCGTTATAACTTGGTTTTTAGTGAGGATACTCGTGATATTATTCCGTTGCCTGCACCTGCTTTGTTTGATTCTCATGCCAGGAACGGATATACCGTGATGGCACTGGACATCATTGCTTACCGGAACACCTTGGCGGCGGCAGAGCAGGAGGCTCGTGAATGGGACGCTCGGATCCCGCCACCTCAGGAATTTCACATGGGACCGGATGGCTACTACGGATGACCGTAGACCGAGCTAGGCAAAAGCCTAAGCTTGGGGAAGTACGTATTTCTCACCGACATTACATTCATGTCCACATATTTCATTCCAGTTGTCGGTATTCATACTTTTTCATTGTATAATCCATGCTAGTTTTATTTTCCTGTTTTCTGCTTGTCTGTTTGAAAAACTTTGAGAAAATCCAAAATTATTTCTCGTTTCTTTTCGGTTTTTATTTCTAGCTTAATTAGTTGTAGAATTAAAAGAAAACCCAAAAAGATTTCCTGTTTCTTCTTTTACTTGTTGGGAGTTCTCCCGTGTAAATAGTTTTCTTCTCTCGTTTTTTCGTTTTCTTCTTTAATTTGCTTTCTTCAGAAAACTAAAAACTCCAAAAATATTTCGGTGTGCTTTTCTGAAATTCTTTTCTTTTATTGAGTCATTGAAAGGAGAAGACCATGATGAAAATGTTGAGTGGCTTTCATATGCATTATTGTTGATTTAACAAAGAGCCCATTTTACCTTGTCTTCTCCTTTGAATAAAATGCTTGAAGATTCCAGCTTAGTCCACGGCACACTTGCACTATTTTTTTTATCATTCGGTCGTGCAAGTGAAAGGCAATAATGACGATGATTTGATGAAGTGACTGTGGCAAGGAAAAGCAGGTCTGAACTCAACTTGTTCTTTGTTTTTGTAAATATGTTTAACTCGGTATCCATGATTCAGCATATTATGATTAAACATATTTGTGATGACAACTAGAGATTATAGTTGCTCATGCCATGCTTAAATAGCTAGGAGTGGATAATGATTTATCTTGAGTGTCAACATGCATTAAAATGATTGTGATGTAGTATGATGATATGGTATACTCCTCTGAATGTTTCAAGTGGCTTGACTTGGCACATGTTCACGCATGTAGTCGATTCAAAACCAACATAGCCTTCACGATATTTATGTTCATGGTGTTTATATCCTACTCATGCTAGTATTCAATGTGGATTATTCATAATGCATGATTATGACCGTTTTCGCTCTCTAGCTGGTCGCTTCTCAACCTATTTGCTAGCCTTCGCCTGCACTAAGCGGGAATGCTGCTTGTGCATCGAAACCCTTAAACCAAAGTTATTCCAGATGAGTCCACTATATCTACCTATATGCGGTATTATTCTGCAGTCATAAGTAAATTTGCATGTGCCACCTCTAACTATTCAAATGAACATCTGTTTTGTGTGCCCGTACCGCTCATGGAGCGACAGGGGGCGGTCAGTATCTTCCATGCTAAGCGGGTTATTCTCATGATGAGTGTTTACTCACTTGTCCTTGCACGAGAGGGGCTGGTAATCGAGATGCCCAGTCCCATCATTAAAAATGCAAAATAATAAAACAAACTCCCCCGGAAAGTTGTTGGTATGGAGGGCACCCAAGGATTCGGCTAGCCATGGCTTGTGATTGTTGGTGGAGGGGGAGTAAACTTTACTTTACCGCTTGGGAACCGCCGCTAATGTGTTTAGCATGGAAGATATTGAAAACTCTCGGTCGTGACGTTGACAGGAAAGGCATACCTCCCAAAATTTTATTTATCTCTGATTTAAGCTTTGAGCTCTGGCACCTCTGCAAATCCATGCTTCCCTCTGCGACGGGCCTATCTATTTACTTATATGTTATTTTACTTTTATTGTTGAGTCATCACCTTCTCAAATAAGCACCAGTCCTGAGAGCACTATTGTCATTCTCATGCATTGTGAATAGTTAATGTTGTGTGCATCATGACTGGATCTCTTCTACCATGAATTACAATGTTTAGTCGCTGCTTGAACTTTGGAGGTGCTCTGCATTTATGTTTTGCAGTCTCAGAAAGGGCTAGCGAGATACCATGTTGTCATATTATATCATGATTGTTTTAACAAAGTGTTGGCATTTGAGATATCTTATTATTGCTCGCTAGTTGATTGCGCCATTGATATGAGTGAATATAATTTCTAAGAGTTATCATTTGCATGGTTAGTTTTAATCTTTGTTGAAAACTTGGGTACTATTTAAGCATATATAGATACAAGAACAAAAGGGTTTGTAAAAGTTTTTCTTTATCACTTTCAGTTTGTCAACTGAATTGCTAGAGGACAAGCAATGAGTTAAGCTTGGGGGAGTTGATACGTCTCCGTTGTATCTACTTTTCCAAACACTTTTGCTCTTGTTTTGGCCCCTAATTTGCATGATTTGAATGGAACTAACCCGGACTGATGCTGTTTTCAGCAGAACTACCATGGTGTTGTTTTTTGTGCAGAAATAAAAGTTCTTGGAATTGGATGAAACTTTTTGGAGATTTTTTATGGAATAAATAAAAGAATACTAGAACCAAGACCCACTGGAGGGGGGCCACTGGCTGCCCATGAGGCACCAGGGCGCGCCACCCCCCAGGCGAGCCCTGGTACCTCGTGGGGCCCACGTGGCTCCGTCTGACCTAATTCCAACGCTATAAATTCACAATCCCAGAGAAAAAAATAAGAGTGGAAGTTTTATTGCGTTTCACGATACGGAGCCGCCGCCACCTCTTGTTCTTCATCGGGAGGCCAGATCTGGAGTCCGTTCAGGGCTCCGGAGAGGGGGATCTTCCGGCATCGTCATTATCAACCATCCTTCATCGCCAATTTCATGATGCTCACCGCCGGGAGTGAGTAATTCCTTCGTAGGCTTGCTGGACGGTGATGAGTTGGATGAGATTTATCATGTAATCGAGTTAGTTTTGTTAGGGCTTGATCCCTAGTATCCACTATGTTCTGAGATTGATGTTGCTATGACTTTGCTATGCTTAATGCTTGTCACTAGGGACGAGTGCCATGATTCCAGATCTGAACCCTTTATGTTTTCATGAATATATTTGTGTTCTTGATCCGATCTTGCAAGTTATATGCACCTGCTATGTGTTATGATCCGCATACCCCAAGGTGACAATGATTGGGATTCTTTCCGGTGATTGCCATAGTTTGAGGAGTTCATGTATTCACTAAGTGTTAATGCTTTATTCCGGTTCTCTATTAAAAGTAGGCCTTAATATCCCTTAGTTTCCTTATGGACCCCGCTGCCACGGGAGGGTAGGACAAAAGATGTCATGCAAGTTCTTATCGCAAGCACGTATGACTATATACGGAATACATGCCTACATTACATTGATGAATTGGAGCTAGTTCTGTGTCGCTCTAGGTTATGACTGTTACATGATGAATGTTATCCAATGAATATCACCGATCCAATGCCTACGAGCTTTTCACATATTGTTCCTGCTAAGTTACTATTGTTACTACTGCTGTCACAATTACTGCTACTACTACTGCTACCATTACTGTTACTGTTACTATCATTGCTACTGCTATCAAACTATCATATTACTGTGCTACTGATCACTCTGCTGCAGATATTTAGTTTCCAGGTGAGGTTGAATTGACAACTCAACTGCTAATACTTGCAAATATTCTTTGGCTCCCCTTGTGTCGAATCAATAAATTTGGGTTGAATACTCTACCCTCGAAAACTGTTGCGATCCCCTATACTTGTGGGTTATCAATGTGACCCCTATTTGTAACATCATGTTATGTATGGCTCTTCAGAGCCTCTTGAATAAATACTTTGAGTCATAGAGTTATGTTGTGATGCCATGTTGTATCTACACATATCGTGTATATTGTGTGTATGTTTTGAAATGCATTGGTATGTGTGGGATTCGACACCTAGTTATCTGCTTTGGTAGCCTTCCATACAGGGAAATGCCTCCTAGTGCTTCCACTGAGCCTTGGTAGTTCGCTACTGCTCCGGAACACATGGATTGACTGACATGTATCCTTCTTTGCTCCTGTGTCTGTCCCTACGGGGAAATGTCACGCGGTGTTACTGGAGTCCTGATAGCTTGCTACAGCCCATGTACACACGCTGATGACCGACACATGCATTGTTGGGTTACCTATGTCTGTCCCTGTACGTTTGTGCCACCTTGGTTTATGACTAGTCATGTCGACCCGGGTTCTCTGTCATATGGATGCTAGCATCACAATCATATACGTGAGCCAAAAGACGCAAACGGTCCCGACCAAGGTAAAGGCGGCAGCCATGGGTTACCGTGCGTGAGGCAACAAAGTGATATGATGTGTCTTATGCTAGATCGGTGTGACTTAGGATCGGGGTCCCGACAGCTTTGGTATCAGAGCCTGACTGCCTGTAGGATTACCACGCCAAACTGGTCGATGTTGAGTCTTGAAATGCTTTAGTTATATAAGGGAAATGATTGTGGAAGGGAACGTAAGGCTCTTTTTACTCCTTATCATGTGTCCCTCTAATTCTGAGTCACCCTCTTCTTTTCTACGGGGTTAAGAAACTAGGCTTTCTCATCTATCTATCAGGATGACGAGTTACTATGTTGGAGACTTATAGGAAAGGTGTTGTCCTCTCGGATTGGTGTTTCCATAAGAATTCAGTTGCTATGTTGCCATTTGTCTTGCAGGTTGTTTCATGTTTCATGCCGTACAGTCGTTATGCTGTCCGAGTTACCCAAGGTCTCTAAACAATCTGATGCATCTGCAAATCTTTCCTCCCTGTTCCTGATGTCCTTTTAGGCCAGCTTAACCACACTAATCGGTATGTTGAGGTACTCTGTTGCCTCGACATATATGTTGAAGTTGTTAGGACACTAGGATGTTTTAGAGAACCACCTAGTAATCTAGCCATGTTTTGTGTTCCCAGTGTGATGATTCTGGCCACCATTCTCGAAAGCATCTCATGATGTTATCTAGTTAGTAGGTACTCTATTTCTGGATTCTTGAACCCATGATTCATTCCGTCCATTCCTGTTGATAGTGTTTGCTCGTTCCTTTAGGATATTAGTAACCTTGTTCTAGTCTTCGAGGTATGTGGTATATCATTCTTCCAATAGCATGAACCATCCTCAGCAGAAGTTCTTTTGAACCAAAAGATCACAACAAGAGTGCTCTTGATGAGTTCTCCATTCTACATTGTGAATCTGCTAATCCTTCCTATTCTGCATGGGTTATTTGGAAGAAATATGTTGAGCCTTGTTCGACATGCTAGTCTATGCATCCACAACTCAGAAAATCATATGTTTCTTTGAGTTGTGCTCTTTTCAGTTGCAGTACTCCAACCTTAGTCTATCAATTGATAGTCAGGAGGAGGAGTGCATTCGTGTTCATCGGTGCCTACTATTCCTATGGTTCATCAAGCCATTCTATCTCAGAATGACCAGGAGAAACAAACTCCAGTACCTCATCCTTTTCTAGGATTGGGTCAAAGCAGTTGTATTCCGCAGATCAAAATGCCAATCCATCTTTTGTTCTGCTCTACCCTGGAGTATTACCCTCTTTATGTCAAGAATATCATGGGAATTGCACAACCTCTCATGAATTCTTGATACAGTGATACTTCTCGCCATCATTATTCATTTCTTGGTCTCCGTGTTGTTGTAACCGGAACACCGACAAGTGAATTGTGATGTGTGAAACCAATACTCCTAGCAACCCATTGCTTGGTAGTTAATGGACGATAATTTCATCCTTAGTGTGTTGATTATTGAATTACCATTCTAAGATTGATTGTGCTACCTAGTCCATCTTTCCTGGTGCACTCTTCGATCGATGAGTTAGGATTGTGCCAATCCCTGGCTCTTTCGATCATATCGTCTTGCCCTGAAAAGCAAGATTGTTCTCGAGCTTAATAACATATCGGTGGTTCGTGATTTTCTGGTTATCTTCTCGGAAGTATCATTAGGTTGTCCCCTGACCGTTATGTTGAGTTTGTGATCAAGTTGGTTTTCCTCTAAACCACCCCTTCTCCAAGAATCTGCGTTGGATACCCCTGAGCTAGTTGGTTAAGCTAAACAACAACTTGGAGAGTTGGAAGATAAAAGCTTTGCTTAACTTGGTTCATTCAAAGGGATATCCTTTGTGTGTTTGTGTGTGTGTGTGTGTGTGTGTTGAAGAAGAATGATATCTTCATCCATTGATTTTCATGATCAGTTGTTGGATCTATTGTTTTATCCAGTCTTTTGATTTGAGTGTGGGCTATAGTCAAATCAAAATCAGCACCAACGATTTTTCTAATGTTGTTTTACTCGTGGTGTTTCCTCGAGAATACACCATTATATCTTTTGGTCTGACCAATGCTATCATCTTGTTCACATAGTTGTGGAATTCCATTTTCATGGAAATCTCGATGAGTTATTGTTGAGCCCATCAGCAACATTTTTATCTTCTCCATGATTCATGTTGAACCAATGTTGGGGATATCGCTTATCGTTAGCGTCTCAGTCAGCTGGGGATTAGAGCTTAATTGGAAATCGGCCAATTAATCGATTTTATCGGTCGACTATTAATCGGCCATTTTTTGCAAATCCTAGGTTCCCAACACTAAAATATGGTATATTCAACACCCAAAAAAATATTGGATAGAAGTGTTACCTTGATTCCTAGCCTTTGAATCCTCGTATAATGACAAACAAAATAGGACAATAGTCCATATTGCATAACAAGGTCCACAAAACACAAATAAACATATTTTTTGCAAACGTAGTGCTAGGAATAGGCCCAATTTATCGGTAGATTCCTGATAAAGCGCTTGTCCGAGCGATAAATCGGCCAAAATGATAAACGGTGAAGATAAGGCATAATCTTATCGGTCACCCCCCGAGTAGCAATAAATCGGACGATAAATCGCTGAATCGGACGATTTCTTTAACAGTGTGTTGAACGCTTAAGCTAGTGTTGGAAACTTGTGAAAGCATTATCTTCGTGCTAGCCCATGAAGTATATGTCATGGTGAAAGAAGTGACTTCCTCTAAGTTCATGTGCATCTGATGCAAGTTGCCGCCGTGAATTTGAGAAAGTTTGTTTTGCTTCCTCTAGAATCATCTCAAATCAATCATGCCTATGCGAAGTATTCTATGGTTTGATAGACTAATCATCTCCATTCCATATGTATTTCCTAGCACACCAAGCCACTGATTGATTTGTTCAAGGAAAAGAAGTTCTTAAGTGCTAATCCTTAAGGACCCAAAGGTACATGCACCAGACTTCGATATCCTCGATGATGGTTCCCAACCAGAACTCGGTTGCATTTTGATATAAGACCTCTATGTGGTCATGCTTGTCATGGACAGTGTGCTCACCTGTGTCTTGCAAACCAGCTCATGTTTTGGAGCTTGCTTCCGTAGTTCATTTCTGAGAATCTCGCAATGTCATCTCTTCGATTTGTGTTGCAACCTTTCTCTTTCAGACATGCTAAGTCTGGGATATCCTGACACCAACCAGATCTGAATCTTAGGCAGATATGATTGTTGGAAAATTCCTCAAGAATTATAATATTGGTCTCTCTGTAACCCGGTAGAGTGATGTTGTGGCTAACACACCAAGCCGGAAGACCTATTATTATAGTATCTTGTATCAGTAACATTAGCCACTTCCCCATGAGGATTTCGTATGACTTATTCTAGAAGTTGTCCCTTATGGATTTTGTGTTTCTGAAGTCCGACCTTTACTTGATGTTCTATATACCAAACAGTACCTATAATTGGGTTACGCTAGTACATCAAGGAGAACATTAGAAGCGGAGTGCTAAATGTCCCTCGGTCGATCATCCAGATTTTGTTCCCTTGGCATCGCTGAGGTGAAATCTGAGAAAGTGATGTATTCCTTTGCATCTGCATCCTCCATCATTATTCATCATGGTAGTATGAGGTGTCACCAGGATCTTTGGCACAGATGTTGGTAAAACCCTAATGAATATGGAAATGCTCAAGTTCTTGAAAGCACGCTCAGACACTAGGTTATATCTTCGGTATGAAGCGGAATATGACCTCTATTTGTCGAGTTGTTCTATAACCATAGTTTCCAATCCAAGCTGAGTATGCCATTCAGTCGGATTCCTTCAAACAATTAATGACCCACAAGTATAGGGGATCAATCGTAGTCCTTTCGATAAGTAAGAGTGTCGAACCCAACGAGGAGCAGAAGGAAATGACAAGCGTTTTTTAGTAAGGTGTTTTCTGCAAGCACTGAAAGTAGCTGTAACAAGTAGTTTGATAGCAAGATAATTCGTAACAAGTAACAAGTAGTAACGGTAACAAAGGTGCAGCAAGGTGGCCCAATCCTTTTTATAGCAAAGGACAAGTCAGAAAGAACTCGTATAATAAGCAACACGTTCTCGAGGACACTTGGGAATTTCATCTAGTCAATTTCATCATGTTTAGTTGATTCGCGTTCGCTACTTTGATAATTTGATATGTGGGTGGACCGGTGCTTGGGTGATGTTCTTACTTGAACAAGCCTCCCACTTATGATTAACCCCTCTCACAAGCATCCGCAACTACGAAAGAAAAATTAAGATAAATCTAACCATAGCATGAAACGTATGGATCCAAATCAGCCCCTTACGGAATAACGCATAAACTAGGGTTTAAGCTTCTGTCACTCTAGCAACCCGTCATGTACTTATTACTCCCCAATACATTCTTCTAGGCCCAAATATGGTGAAGTGTCATGTAGTCGACGTTCACCTGACACCACTAGAAGAAATACAACATACGCGTCATCAAAATAACGAACGAATGCCAACTTCACATGATTACTTATAACCGGACTTCTCCCATGTCCTCAAGAACAAAAGTAACTACTCACAAAACATATTCATGCTCAAGATCAGAGGAGTATTCAATACCATTAAGGATCTGAACATATTATCTTCCACCAAATAAACCAACTAGCATCAACTACAAGGAGTAATCAACACTACTAGCAACCCGCAGGTACCAATCTGAGGTTTTGAGACAAAGATTGAATACAAGAGATGAACTAAGGTTTGAGATGAGATGGTGCTGGTGAATATGTTGATGAAGATTGGGCCTCCCACGATGAGAGGATCGTTGGTGATGACGATGGCTTCAATTTCCCCCTCCCGGAGGAAAGTATCCCCGGCGGAATCGCTCCGCCGGAGAGCAAAAGTGCTCCTGCCCAGGTTCCGCCTCGAGACGGCGGCGCTTCGTCCCGAAAGTCTTCTCTTGATTTTTTTAGGGCAAATGTGCCTATATAGCAGAAGGAGGGGGGCAGACGCTAGCCAGGGGCCCCACAAGGCATCAGGGCGCGCCCAGGGGGGCCGCGCCCTGTTACCTTGTTGGCAACTGGTGGGTCCCCTCTGGTATATTTTTGCTCCAGTATATTTTATATATTCAATAAAAAATCTCTGTGAAATTTCAGGTCAATTGGAGCTTTGTAGAATAGGTATCTCTGATGTGGCCATTTCAGGTCCAGAATTCCAGCTGCCGGCATTCTCCCTCTTCATGTAAACCTTGCAAATTAAGAGAGAAAAGGCATGAGAATTGCATCATAAAGTGAAATAATGATCAAAAACATAATAAATATCAGTAGGAAATCATGATGCAAAATGGACGTATCAACTCCCCCAAGCTTAGACCTCGCTTGTCCTCAAGCGAAAACCAAAATCGATAATCATGACCACATGTTTAGAGAGAGAGGTGTCGATAAAACAAAATACGGACATGAAAGCATCATGATCATTATTATAACAGCAACATATCATCATATAACTTCTCAAAAATAAGTGACAACTCATACACAAGTTTTAAAGTATGAACCATAAACCATATTGAAAACCAACAAACTATGATCTTAGTCACTGAAGCAATTGCAATTCATGATATTATCAGAAAGAGTCTATGTAAGAGCTTTGTTTAGCAAGTTCACATACTCAACCATCATTTAGTCTTCCATGATTGCTGACACTCACGGCATACTTATGGAGCAAAACTTCCAGTCGGACACATCGAAAGATAGGGGCTTATAACTTTGCCTCCCAACATATTTACCTCATGGGTAACGTCAACAATAATAACTCATGATCACTTATATTCAACGGGATATATGTGCCTAGATCTTTCCCCACCACATGATGCTTACAAAGAGAATAAAATAAAATGGAAGAGAGAAGAACACTATTGACTCTTGCATAAAAGTAATTGCATAAAGGTAAAAGATAGGCCCTTCGCAGAGGGAAGCAGAGGTTGTCATGCGCTTTTTGTATTTGGATGTGCAAACTCTTAATGTAAAGGAACGTCACTTTATATTGCCCCTTGTGATAGCAACCTTTATTATGCAGTCTGTCGCTTTTATTTCTTCACCATCACAAGTTCATACAAAGCTTATTTTCCCTTACAATAATAGTTCATACATATTTAGAAGCATTTTTTATTGCTTTTGCACCGATGACAACTTACTTGAAGGATTTTATTCAATCCATAGGTAGGTATAGCGGACTCTCATGACATGAAACTGGGTTTAAAGGTTTTGGATGCACGAGTAGTATCTCTACTCGGTGCGGATTTTTGGCTAGCAAAGGTGGGGGCAAGCACCACATGTTAGAGGATCTACGGCAATATAACTTCTATGTGAATATAAACAAACATAACTCATTACGTTGTCTTCCTTGTCCAACGTCGACTATTTGACATATAATATTTAATGGGGGCTCACAATCATAAAAGATGTCCAAGATAGTATATTTATATGTGAGACCTCTCTTCCTTTATTACTTCTTCATGAATTGCAACAATGACCAATGCTAAGTTTGTTATCCTTCAACAAGTTTTATCAATTATACTTCCTTTACGTGAAGTCATCACTCCCTATGGGATTAGCATATGATCTTTTTCATTCTTTTATTCTTTTTGGTTGAATCATAAAACTAAAGAAGCAAAAGCAAACTACTCTTTATTATATAGCTCTCACACTCAATTACATAGATAGATGGATCACAAAGCAAATACTCGAAACTAGATCATACTAAAAACTTTATTCCTCTAAACCACGAAATAACTAAATATCGAACTAAGATAGATAATGATGGTAAAAGTGATGGTGATACGATACCGGGGCACCTCCCCCAAGCTTGGCACAAGCCAAGGGGAGTGCCCATACCCGTGCACTCAAGTCTCCTTCTTCGGTGATGGTGGTGATGGATAGGTAGGCTTGTCCTTCAGCTTCAGTAAATATTTCAAATTGCTATTGATTCTCCGAAGGGCGTGATTTTGCTCTTCCAACAAGATAACTTCATGAGTGAGCGACGTATTCTGCGCACAAATTGCTTCCACAGCCTTTAATGCATCAATTTCAGATAAAGAGAGGTTATGCCGAAGAGTTTGGAAAATATCTCCCTTTTCTAATGCCACTCCCGTGTGCCTGGATTGATCTTCCCCTTCTTGAACATGGTTTCCTGTAACCTCTTCAGGTTCCTCCTCTACAATGGTGTCCTCCTCTCCAGAAGACCACTCATAATATGCTTCACTGAAGGGACGCTTGCCAGGCGAAGGTTGCACAATCCGGTGCTTGGTGCGGAGCTTTTGGGGAGCCATGGGGATCTAGATCTGTTAGAAAAACAGACCGAAACAAAAATAGAGGGGAAACTTGTGACACGGTGGTCAAAATGTATGGGAGTATATATGAAGAATTTTTATCTTGCAAAACAAGCATACGGGAGGAAAACGGAGTCGGGAAGGCACACGAGGGGCCCACAAGGCATCAGGGCGCGCCCCAGGGGGGTCGCGCCCTGTTGCCTTGTGAGCACCTCGTGGGTCCTCTCGGCTGTTTCTTATTTTTTTATTTTTTTTCTAATATTCCAAAACTAACAGAAATATTTTTTATGGAATTTTTAGAGTCGGTTTACTTACTGTATCACATAGCTACCCCTTTTCAGGGTTCTAGAGCATTCTGGAAGGACTATTTGATGTGTTCCTCCGGTGTCATTGTTTGAATAATATTAGTTTCAACATTAATGGGAGTACCTGAAATATAATGCTTAATTCTTTGCCCATTCACCACTCTCGGGTTGGTGCCTTTGAAGTTGTTGATTTTGATAGCTCCGGAACGGTAAACTTCTTCGATGATATATGGTCCCTCCCATTTAGAGAGGAGCTTTCCTGCAAAGAATCTTAAACGAGAATTGTATAATAGAACATGATCACCTACTTTGAATTCCCATTTCTGAATTCTTTTATCATGCCATCTCTTAACTTTCTCTTTAAATAACTTGGCATTTTCATAGGCTTGAGTTCTCCATTCATCTAAAGAGCTAATATCAAATAAACTCTTTTCACCGGCAAGTTTAAAATCATAATTGAGTTCTCTAATTTCCCAACAGGCTTTATGTTCTAGTTCAAGAGGTAAATGACATGCTTTTCCATAAACCATTTTATACGGAGACATACCCATAAGATTTTTATACGCAGTTCTATAAGCCCAAAGTGCACCATCAAGTTTCTTAGACCAATTATTTCTAGATCTATTAACAGTCTTTTGCAAAATCAATTTTATTTCTCTATTAGTTAATTCAACTTGACCACAAGACTGTGGATGATAAGGAGATGCAATTCTATGATTAACATCATACTTCGCAAGCAATTTACGGAAGGCACCATGAATAAAATGTGAACCACCATCAGTCATCAAATACCTAGGGACTCCAAACCTCGGAAATATAATTTCTTTAAGCATTTTAATAGATGTATTGTGATCAGCACTGCTAGTTGGAATAGCTTCTACCCACTTAGTAACGTAATCAACAGCAACTAAAATATGAGTGCACCCATTAGAGGAAGGAAAAGGTCCCATATAATCAAAACCCCAAACATCAAATGGTTCAATACCAAGTGAATAGTTCATAGGCATTTCCTGACGTCTACCAACATTACCAATTCTTTGACATTCATCACAAGAGAGGACAAACTTACGTGCATCTTTAAAAAGAGTAGGCCAACAAAAACCAGATTGTAATACCTTGTGTGCAGTTCTGTCTCCCGCATGGTGTCCTCCGTATGCTTCAGAGTGACACTTCCGTAGGATTTATTCCTGTTCATGCTCAGGTACACAACGTCTAATAACACCATCTACTCCTTCTTTATATAAATGTGGGTCATCCCAAAAGTAATGTCTTAAATCAAAGAAGAACTTTTTCTTTTGTTGGTATGTGAAACTAGGTGGTATGTATTTAGCAACAATGTAATTAGCATCGTCTACATACCAAGGGGTGTTACGAGAAGCATTTATGACAGCTAACTGTTCATCGGGAAAATCATCATTAATAGGTAGTGGGTCATCAAGGACATTTTCCATTCTAGACAAAGTATCTACTACGGGATTCTCAGCTCCCTTTCTATTAACAATATGCAAGTCAAATTCTTGTAGCAGAAGAACCCATCTAATAAGTCTAGTCTTAGCATCATTCTTTTCCATGAGGTATTTAATAGCAGCAAGATCCGTGTCAATAGTAACTTTGAAATCAACAATATAAGATCTGAATTTATCACATGCAAACACAACTGCTAAAAATTCTTTCTCAGTAGTAGCATAATTTCTTTGAGCATTGTCTAGAGTTTTACTAGCATAATGAATAACATTCAATTTCTTATCAACTCTTTGACCTAGAACAGCACCAACAGCATAGTCACTAGCATCACACATAATTTCAAAGGGTAGGTTCCAGTCAGGTGGTTGAACAATAGGTGCAGATATTAAGGCTTTCTTAAGAATTTCAAAGGCTTCTACGCAATCATCATCAAAAACAAATGGAATATATTTTTGCAAAAGATTAGTAAGAAGCCTAGAAATTTTAGAGAAGACTTTTATAAACCTTCTATCCAGCATGACCGAGGAAAATTCTTATACCTTTGATATCTTTAGGGCATGGCATTTTCTCAATGCATCAACTTTAGCTTTATCAACCTCAATACCTCTTTCAGATATTTTATGCCCAAGGACTATGCCTTCATTCACCATAAAGTGTCACTTCTCCCAATTCAAGACAAGATTAGTTTCTTCACATCTCTGCAAAAAACTCGATCAAGGTTGCTCAAGCAATCATCAAAAGAAGTTCCGTAAACGGAAAAATCATCCATGAAAACCTCAACAATCTTTTCACAAAAGTCAGAGAATATAGCAGTCATACATCTTTGAAAGGTAGCAGGTGCATTGCATAAACCAAAAGGCATACGACGATAAGCATAAGTTCCAAAAGGGCAAGTAAAGGTGGTTTTCTCTTGATCTTCTTTTGATACAGGTATTTGAGAGAAACCAGAATATCCATCTAGAAAGCAAAAATGTGTATGCTTAGATAGTCTTTCTAACATTTGATCGATGAAAGGCAAAGGATAATGATCTTTCCTAGTAGCTTTATTTAATTTCCTGAAGTCAATTACCATCCTATAGCCAGTTACAATTCTTTGTGGGATAAGTTCATTTTTATCATTAGGAACAACGGTAATACCTCCTTTCTTAGGAACACAATGAACAGGACTTACCCATCTACTATCAGCTATGGGATAAATTATACCTGCCTCCAGAAGCTTTAATATTTCAGTTCTTACCACATCCTTCATCCTAGGATTCAAACGACGTTGATGATCAATGACAGGTTTAGCATCTGGCGCCATATTAATCTTGTGGTGACATAAAGTGGGGCTAATGCCCTTGAGATCATCAAGAGTATATCCAATAGCAGCACGGTGCTTCTTCAGAGTTTTAAGTAATCTCTTTTCTTCATGCTCTGAAAGGTTAGCACTAATAATAACAGGATATATCTTCTTTTCATCAAGATAAGCATATTTAAGTGTATCAGGTAATTGCTTTAATTCAAACACGGGATCGCCCTTAGGTGGTGGAGGTTCTCCTAAAGTCTCCACAGACAAGTTATGTTTAAGTATCGGTGCTTGTTTAAAGAATAGTTCATCTAATTCATTTCTTTCATCCATATGCATATCATTCTCATGCTCAAGCAAATATTGTTCTAAAGGATCAGTAGGAGGCACAGCAATAGAAGCAAGACCAATAATTTCATCTTTATTGGGCAATTCTTTATCATGAGGTTGTCTACTAAACTTGGAGAAATTAAATTCATAAGACATATCACCAAAATTAACACTAACAATTTCTTTATTGCAATCTATCTTAGCATTTACTGTATTCAAGAAAGGTCTACCAAATATAATGGGACAAAAATCATCTTGTGGTGATCCAAGAACAAGAAAATCAGTAGGGTATTTGATCTTACCACACAAGACTTCAATATCTCTATCAATCCCAAGTGGAGTAATAGTGTCTCTATTTGCAAGCTTAATAGTGACATCAATATCTTCAATCTCAACAGGTGCAATGTCATTCATGACTTCTTGATAGAGAGTAAAAGGGATAGCACTCACACTAGCACCAATATCACATAAACCATGATAGAAATGATCTCCAATTATAACAGAAATAACAGGCATGCCAACTACGGTTTTATTTTTATCTTTAGTGTCTGGCTTAGCAATTCTAGTTGCTTCATTACAGAAATATATGACATGTCCTTCAATATTATCGACCAAAAGATCTTTAACCATTGCAATATTGGGTTCAACTTTAATTTGTTTAGAAGGTTTAGGTGTTCTAATGTTACTTTTATTAACCACAGTTGAAGCTTTAGCATGTTCCTTAATCCTAACAGGAAAAGGAGGTTTCTCGATATAAGCAGTAGGCACAACTAGATCAACATTGTAAACAATTATTTCTTCTTTAACACTAATAGGTTCTTCTTTTAATTCAATAGGTGGATGATATTTAAACCATTTCTCCTTAGGGAGATCAACATGAGTAGCAAAAGATTCACAAAAGGTAGCTACTATCTCAGAGTCAAGTCCATATTAAGTACTAAACTTATGAAAGGTATCAGTTTCCATAAAAGATTTAACACAATCAAACTTGAGATTTATACCTGACTCTTTACCTTTGTCGATTTCCCAATCTTCAGAGTTGCATTTAATTCTTTCCAACAGATTCCATTTGAATTCAATAGTTCTCTTCATAAAGGAACCAGTAGAAGAAGTATCGAGCATGGATTGATCATTATGAGAAAGCCGAGCATAAAAGTTTTGAATAATTATTTCTCTTGGGAGCTCATGATTGGGGCATGTATGCAACATATAGTTAAGCCTCCCCCAAGTTTGAGCGATACTTTCTCCTTCACGAGGCCAAAAATTAAATATATAATTCCGATCACGATGAACCAAATGCATAGGGTAAAATTTTTGGTGAAATTTCAGCTTCAACCGGTTCCAATCCCATGTTTCAGTATCATCACATAGCCTATACCATGTCAATGCCTTTCCCTCCAAAGATAAAGGGAACACCTTCTTCTTAACTCCATCTCCGGATAAACCTGCAAGCTTAAACAATCCACAAATTTCATCCACATATATCAGGTGCATATCAGGATGCACCGTTCCATCTCTTGCATAAGGATTAGCTAGCAGTTTCTCTACCATACCCGAAGGAATCTCATAATAAATATTTTCAGTAGGTTCAATGGGTTGAGGAGAAACTCTTATTGCTTCCACTCGAGGTGAAGATACCCCGAACAAGCCCCTCAAAGGATTACTTTCCATAATGACAAGTGACAATAAATTTCAGCATGTAATATAAATGTTTCCTTACCAAATTCCACTTACCAAAGGCGCTTCACTCCCCGGCAACGGCGCCAGAAAAGAGTCTTGATGACCCACAAGTATAGGGGATCAATCGTAGTCCTTTTGATAAGTAAGAGTGTCGAACCCAACGAGGAGCAGAAGGAAATGACAAGCGGTTTTCAGTAAGGTGTATTTTGCAAGCACTGAAAGTAGTTGTAACAAGTAGTTTGATAGCAAGATAATTTGTAACAAGTAACAAGTAGTAATGGTAACAAAGGTTCAGCAAGGTGGCCCAATCCTTTTTATAGCAAAGGACAAGCCAGAAAGAACTCGTATAATAAGCAACACGTTCTCGAGGACACATGGGAATTTCATCTAGTCACTTTCATCATATTTAGTTGATTCGCGTTTGCTACTTTGATAATTTGATATGTGGGTGGACCGGTGCTTGGGTGCCGTTCTTACTTGAACAAGCCTCCCACTTATGATTAACCCCTCTCGCAAGCATCCGCAACTACGAAAGAAGAATTAAGATAAATCTAACCATAGCATGAAATGTATGGATCCAAATCAGCCCCTTATGGAATAACGCATAAACTAGGGTTTAAGCTTCTGTCACTCTAGCAACCCATCATCTACTTATTACTCCCCAATGCATTCTTCTAGGCCCAAATATGGTGAAGTGTCATGTAGTCGATATTCACATGACACCACTAGAAGAAATACAACATACACATCATCAAAATATCGAACGAATGCCAACTTCACATGATTACTTATAACCGGACTTCTCCCATGTCCTCAAAAACAAAAGTAACTACTCAGAAAACATAGTCATGCTCAAGATTAGAGGAGTATTCAATATCATTAAGGATCTGAACATATTATCTTCCACCAAATAAACGAACTAGCATTAACTACAAGGAGTAATCAACACTACTAGCAACCCGCAGCTACCAATCTGAGGTTTTGAGACAAAGATTGAATACAAGAGATGAACTAGGGTTTGAGATGAGATGGTGCTGGTGAAGATGTTGATGAAGATTGGTCCTCCCACGATGAGAGGATCGTTGGTGATGACGATGGCTTCGATTTCCCCCTCCCGAAGGGAAGTATCCCCGGCGAAATCGCTCCGTCGGAGAGCAAAAGTGCTCCTGCCCAGGTTCCGCCTCGAGACGGCGGCGCTTCGTCCCGAAAGTCTTCTTTTCATTTTTTTTTTGGCAAATGTGCCTATATAGCAGAAGAAGGGAGCCAGACGCCAGCCAGGGGCCCCACAAGGCATCAGGGCGCGCCCAGGGGGCGCGCTCTGTTGCCTTGTGGGCAACTGCACTAGTAGAAAACAGGGCTTTGGTTCAAGCTCGATCTACACATTAGTCTCGGTCGCATTACGAACTGGGACTAATGTGAGCATTAGTCCCGGTTCGAGCGGCTACGGCGCCGGTCGGGGCTCGGCAGGTAGTAGTCCCTGGTCAAATGGGACCTTTAGTCCCGGTTGGAGACACCAACGGGGACTAAAGGGGTGCGATGCCCTTTAGTCCCGGTTGGTGTCTCCAACCGGGACTAAAGGTCTGTCTTCAGTCCCGGTTTTAGACACCAACTGGCACAAAGAAGACCGTAAGAAAGACGGGAAGTTGAGAGTACCCGCTGATGGGTCGCAGTGGAGAAAAATCGAGAGAAAGTGGCCGGACTTTGCAGGTGACGCAAGGAACTTATGGTTTGGTTTAAGTGCAGATGACATTAATCCTTTTGGGGAGAAGAGCAGCAATCATAGCACCTGGCCTGTGACTCTATGTATCTATAACCTTCCTCCTTGGTTGTGCATGAAGCGCAATTTCATTATGATGCCAGTGCTCATCCAAGGCCCTAAGCAACCCGGCAACGACATTGATGTGTACCTAAGGCCATTAGTTGAAGAACTTTTACAGTTGTGGGATATCAAAGGTGTACGTGTGTGGGATGAGCACAAACAGCAGGAATTTGACCTACGAGCGTTGCTGTTTGTAACCATCAATGATTGGCCTGCTCTTAGTAACCTTTCAGGACAGACAAACAAGGGATACAATGCATGCACGCACTGTTTAGATGAGACTGAAAGTATATATTTGGACAAATTTAAGAAGAATGTGTACCTGGGACATCGTCGATTTCTTTCGAGCAGGCATCCCTTAAGAAAGAAAGGCAAGCATTTCAAAGGTGAGGCAGATCACCGGAAGAAGCCTGCCCACCGTACTGGTGATGATATATTTGATATGGTCAAGGATTTAAAAGCAATCTTTGGAAAGGGTCCTGGCGGACAATCTGTTCCGAATGACGCTGACGGACACGCACCCATGTGGAAGACGAAATCTATATTTTGGGAGCTACCCTATTGGAAAGTCCTAGAGGTCCGCTCTGCAATCGACGTGATGCACGTGACGAAGAATCTTTGCGTGAACCTGCTAGGCTTTTTGGGCGTGTATGGGAAGACACAAGATACACCGGAGGCACGGGATGACCAGCAACGTATGCACGAAAAAGACGGCATGCATCCAAAGCAGTATCAAGGTCCTGCTAGCTACACTCTTACCAAAGCAGAGAAGGAAATCTTTTTTGAATGCCTGCTCAGTATCAAGGTCCCGTCTGGCTTCTCGTCGAATATAAAGGGAATAATAAATATTGTAGAGAAAAAATTCCAAAACCTAAAGTCTCATGACTGCCACGTGATTATGACGCAATTGCTTCCGGTTGCATTGAGGGGGCTTGTACCAGAAAATGTTCGATTAGCCACTGTGAAGCTATGTGCATTCCTCAATGCAATTTCTCAGAAGGTAATCGATCCAGAAATCCTACCAAGGTTACAGAGTGATTTGGTCCAATGTCTTGTCAGTTTCGAGTTGGTGTTCCCACCATCCTTCTTCTATTATGACGCACGTCCTAGTTCACCTAGTCGAAGAGATTGCCATTCTGGGTCCTGTATTTCTACACAATATGTTCCCCTTTGAGTGGTTCATGGGAGTCTTAAACAAATATGTTTGTAACCGTGCCAGGCCAGAAGGAAGCATTTTCAAGGGCCATGAAACAGAGGAGGTTATTGGGAGTCTTAAAGAAATATGTTCATAACCGTGCTAGGCCAGAAGGAAGTATCTCCAAGGGCCATGAAACAGAGGTGGTTATTGAGTTTTGTGTTGACTTTATTCCTGACCTTAATCCGATTGGTGTTCCTCAATCGCGGCATGAGGGGAGACTGAGTGGAAAAGGCACGCTAGGACCGAAAGCAATGATATGTAGGGACGGGCATTCTTTCACTCAAGCACACTACACAGTTCTACAAAGTTCTACCTTGGTGGCCCCGTATATCGTGGAACACATGGATATTGTACGCTCCAAGAACCCGGAGCAGTCTGATCCCTGGATTAAACATACACACATGGCGACTTTTGGCGGTTGGTTGCAAACACATCTCATGAATGACAACGCTGTTGGAGATGAGTTGTACTTGTTGGCCAGGACACCATCTTCGACTGTATTGACTTTCCAACGGTACGAGATAAATGGGAATACATTTTACACGACCGCCCAAGATAAAAAGAGCACCAACCAAAACAGTGGTGTCCGCTTTGATGAAGTAAACACCAATAGGGAAAAGGACACATATTATGGTTACATAGAGGAGATATGGGAACTTGACTATGGACGTGATTTTAAGGTCCCTTTGTTCCGGTGCAAATGGGTCAATCTGACAGGAGGCGGGGTAATGGTAGACCCGCAGTACGGAATGACAACAGTGGATCTCAACAATCTTGGGTACACAGACGAACCATTCGTCCTAGCCAATGATGTGGCGCAGGTTTTCTATGTGAAGGACATGTCTACCAACCCGAGAAAAAGAAAAGATAAGGAAGCGAATACATCATACGATGAGCCAAAGCGCCCCATAGTTCTTTCAGGGAAAAGAAACATCGTGGGAGTGGAGGACAAGACAGACAAGTCGGAAGATTATGAAAAGTTTGATGAAATTCCTCCCTTCACAGTGAAGACTGACCCAAGCATCCTGTTAAATGATGAAGATTATCCATGGTTACGGCGCAATAAGCAAGGGACACACGCGAAGAAAAAGTGAAGACTTTCTCTCTAGTGAGTTTCCGGACTTATAGCTGGAAAATCCCAAGTTTTGCAAGATTCCACCCCTACTGTGTGGTTTCTCTGATCGGAGGACCCCTTATGCCGAGCCAAGTCCAGATGAGAGGAGTTATGGTTGCTTTCTGGTGAAACTGAGGACATAGTTATGCTCCACAACTATTCTGATGATGGCTTTCATCTAGAATCACTACACTTACATGAAGGCGATGTATTAACTGGCAAGATTGGCATCTGTTTTAATTTTTGGTAAATGTATGTTTCTTTCCTTGTACAAATATGCAGGCATATCTCATGAACATCCAGGCACCTTTATATTATCTTGCATCACGAGTACAAACCCACATCATGAGTATTTTGGGTTATACCCAAAGGGCTTTAGATTCCGGAAGAAAGATTTTGACAGCATTGATCGCCTTGTGTCATATTTTCAAAAACATATTGACAAACCACCACCTGATGCTGGCCCGTCAATGCGAAATGTTGCGGCAATGGTACCTATGAAAAATAACTTGATAGAACTTTTTGTCACTATGTGATGAAAATCTATATAATCAAACATTGCATTCATATAAGCATTCACTCTAGCAAGCATTCTAGCAATCAAAATACAATCAATGAATACAGCAATAAAGAAAACAATAAGAAAAAGCAAATAGAAAACAAAACAAAATACTAAACTAATAAGTTAACAGAAAAGAAAATATAACATTATTAGGTTAACAAAAAGTATTTTATAATATTCTTCAATAGCAAAAAGAATCAACTAAAAAGCTTTTATAAAACTCTAGTTATGATCAAAATAATATTAACTTAGAATTAACATAATATAATTTGGCAAAAGATTAATAAGAAAACATAAACTAAAATAATTAAAACAAAGGAAAACGGTATAAAACTAAAAGAGCTAAACATAATCTGTTTTTGATTAAAACACCAGGTTTGTCCCGGTTGGTGGCACAAACCGGGACTAAAGGCCAACCTTTAGTCCCGGTCGTAGCCACCAACCGGGACTAAATGCCTACCCTTTCGCGCCCTTTTGGCTGCCGAAAATTAGCTTTAGTCCCGGTTGGTGGCTCCAACCGGGACTAAAGGACTACCTTTAGTCCCGGTTAGAGCCACCAACCGGGACTAAAGACCCTTTCGTCCCGGTTGGTAGCTCCAACCGGGACTAAAGCCCTCGCGGTTAAATTCTCCCTCCCCCAATCTTCCTCCATTTTCACCGCCGCCACCAGGAGAACTCCTCCGAGCGCCGCCCGAGCCCGCGCCGGCGCTCCTCCATGCACGCGCGCCCTCGATGTCCGCTCCCGCCGCCGGCCTGCACGCGCCGCCTGAGCCCGCCGCAGCCGTCGCCCACCGCTGCCGCCATCGCCCCCGCTCCTCCTCCACCAAGGTATATCTCTCTCCTCCCTCCTCTCTCCTCCCTCCTCCCTCCTTCCCTGTTGCATAGATGGATGGATTGATGTTGCTTAGATAGATAGATTTATGCCTGAATTTGTTAGATGTATGGATGGCGTGATTGTGGATGTTGTTAGATGGAAGTATGGATGAATTTGTAGATTTTTGCTGTTGTGCATTGGTGTTATTGGTGCTGTTTTTTTCAAGTTCTAGAAATTATTCAAGTTCTAGGTCTAGATGGAGATGATGTGCTAAATGGTCTTGTTATATGTAAGTTTTCATAGATGTTTTCATAAATGTTGTAGTAGTAGATGAGTAGCTGTGAAAATGTAAAGCTAGTATTTTTTTTGAGACTGTAGAAGTTGATATATTTTATATCTTTTGAATAAAACATTTAACGTGTATTTGAAAAATGTCTAACAAGCATTCAAAAAAAATTCAATGATATTTATTTGAAAAAAGTTAATCACTTAGATGTGTATAAAATGTTTTAGATGTATACAAAAATGTACAATGTGTATGAATAAAAATTGGTATTAAAACATATATTATCAAAAATGTGAATCGTGTATTTGATAGGTGTATAAAAAATATAGACATGTGGTGAGAGAAAAAAAGAAAAATTAAAGAAATCTGATGCAAACAATGAAATAAAGGCGAGCCGGAGCAACGTCTCACAATGAACGAGAAATAGACCTGATTTGTTTTCATAGGAATTTGTTCTCGGCGACGATGCCCGGCCCGCATCCTCGTCGTCGACTCGGCGGCGAAACCAGTTTGAGAGGCGCCATGTCCGGGACTGGGCTCCGCCGGGCTGGCACTGGGAGGTGCTACCTTCCGGGGCGCGCAGCTTGGTGAGGAATCGGGGTCTCGTCGTCGACCCGGAGCTTCTTTGGTGGCGGTCGCGTGGGCCACTATCGGTGCAGAGGGAGCCGGCCCCCGAGAGGGTGGTACGTCGCCGTGTCAGGGAGGAGGACGAGCACGTCCGTCGCTACATGGTTGCATTGGACGACAGCTTCTCCAATACCTGGCAGTTTCTTCAGGGATCTCACCCGAGCTATGATCCTGTGATGGTTCCTTCTCTTTGGGTGTTCACCGCCCGCGGCTCAGGAACCGGGAGTCGACGTCCAGTTTGATTGGGCGAGATGTTTAGTGATATTATGTGATATTATTGTTGCATTAACTGGATTATTCGAGATGTATTAGTGATATAATATGATAATATTATTGCATTAACTGGATTATTCGAGATGTTACGATCGCCGGTGAAGAGTCCTCACCGTTTCCTTCCCGATATTTTGGGTTGCCGAAGGAGTCCCCGACGATCGCCGGTGAAGAGTCCTCACCGTTTTGTTCCGGTAGAACCGTAACTCCGATCGAGACGTTCTTTATATGCATTTGTTTCGATTTCTCTTGTAGATTATGTTTTGCCATCATCATACATGTTAAAATAAATAAACTTGCTGTTCTGTCCAGAATACTAAAACTGTATAAAATGCATATGAAATAACTTGCAAGTGATTGCAGAAACTATGGATCCGGAACACGCCAGAGACGAAGAACAAGAAATACTGTTGGAGGAAATAATCCGCGATGGAGATGATGATATCACCTCACATTTTCTGAACGACTCCGCTGAGGGAATGGACGGCTCCGGTGAGAGAATGGAGCGAGAAGATGACGGCTCCGGTGTTGGAACCTTAATTATTACAAAGTCCGGCGAGGTATATTAATTAAGCCTCTGCTGACTAGATGCATTAATTGATTTGTATATACATATATTAACGCTTCTTTCTTATTTTAGCCCTCCGGATCGAGCCAATCTTCGATAAAGAAACGAGGCCCGAAAAAAAGGTTGGGCGATAATGAAAGGTTCAAGATCGAAGAAGTCGATGCACATGGCAAACCGATTGCTCCCAAGCGGAGCGCAGATGCATTTGTAAGTCAGTGCGGAGTTATTGTTAGGGACAGCATCCCGATCTCCATTCAAGAATGGAATAAGCCAAAGGCGGACGATGGACTTACTTATGTCGAGGATAGATGCAAAGAAATTCTTTGGAATACGCTCATGACAAATTTCACCCTACCGCCAGAGGTGGATCCAAATAACCCAGTTATAGAGCGAAAAGTCAAGTCGTGGGCTCTTAAGAAGATGGCCGCACAATTCTGCAACTACAAGAAAAGATTGAACCAAGACTATGTCCAGAAAGACAAGACTCCATCATTCACCGGAGCACATGATAAGGTAAAAGATCACTGGGACGTATTTGTGAAGTACAAGAAATTGGAAGAAGCTAAGAGAAGGTCAGAAAGAAATAAGATAAATGCTGCAAAGAAAGATTATCACCATGTTATGGGGTCAAGTGGCTACAAGGTTGCTAGGCCTAAGTGGGAGAAATTTGAGAACGACCTGATTGCTAAAGGGATCCATCCAGAGCCATTGCATTGGATCGAACGGGCAAGGACTTGGTTCTACGGGCATGGGGGAACGTTGAACCCAGAAATAGGGAAGTGTATTTATACAAAAGAGCAACTTGCAACACCCGTCAAAGCCCTTCGAGCTGCAATGCAGGACGTGCAGGACGGGAAGTTCAATCCCGAAAGAGAGAAGGACGAGCTGACACGCGCCCTCGGGAATCCTGAACACCCTGGACGAACACGAGGCACATCAGGCTCCATTCCATGGAAGGTTGGGTTTCCTGACAGTAGTGACACCTATAGAAGCTGAGCGAGAAAGAAGAGACAGGATGCAGACCGGCTGCAGAAGGTAGAAGTGTTGGGGAACGTTGCATGGGAAACAAAAAATTTCCTACGCTCACCAAGATCGATCTAGGAGATGAACATCTACGAGAGGAGAGATTGCATCTACATACCCTTGTAGATTGCTAAGCGGAAGCGTTAAGAAACGCGGTTGATGTAGTCGAACGTCTTCGCGATCCAATCACGATCCGTCCCGCGAACTCCCGATCAAGTCCCGAACGGACGGCACCTCCGAGTTTAGCACACGTGCGGCTTGGCGGCGTCCTCTCCTTCTTGATCCAGCAAGCGAGAGAGAGGGGGTAGATGAGATTGGGACCAACACGACGGTATGGTGGTGGTGGTGGCAGCGGAATTCCGGCAGGGCTTCGCCAAGCGCGTACCGGTGAAACGTGGGAGGAGTTGGGTGAGGTAACGGGCAAGGGTCCAAGGGGTGGCTGCCCCCAACGCCTCCCCACCTTTATATAGGCGTGGAGGGGGCTGGTGGCTTGCCCTCCAAGGCCCTAGGGTCGTTGGCCAAAGGGGGCGGAAGGAAATCCCTCCTTTCCTTCCCCACCGATCGCTATCCCCCCTTTTTAGGGATCCTGATCTTATCCCTTTGGGATATGATACTATTCCTTTTAAGGGAGGATCTTGGTGCGCCTACACTAGGGTTGTGGGGACTTTCCCCACTACCCACGTTCATGTGGGTCCCCCATGAAGCTGGGCCCCACTCCGGAACCTTCTAGAACCTTCCCGGTACAATACCGAAAAAACTCGAACTTTTTCCGGAACCCGATAACAACTTTCCATATATGAATATTTACCTCCGGATTATTCTGGAGCTCCTCGTTATGTCCCGGATCCCATCCGGGACTCCGAACAACCTTCAGACTTTCCACTATTAATATCTCAATACTACCCTAGCGCTACCGAACGTTAAGCGTGCGACCCTACGGGTTCGGGAATATGCAGACATGACCGAGACTCCTCTCCGGTCAATAACCAATAGCGGGACCTGGATGCCCATATTGGTTCCTACATATTCAACGAAGATCTTTATCGGTTGAACCACGATGTCAAGGATTCAGTCAATCCCGTAAGCAATTCCCTTTGTCCGGCGATATGTTACTTGCCCGAGATTCGATCGTCGGTATCTCCATACCTAGTTCAATCTCGTTACCGGCAAGTCTCTTTACTCGTACCGTAATACAAGATCCCGTGGCTAACTCTTTAGTCACATTGCTTGCAAGCTTATTGTGATGCTGTATTACCGAGTGGGCCCTGAGATACCTTTCCGTCATACGGAGTGACAAATTCCCAGTCTTGATCCATGCCAACTCAACAGACACCCTCGGAGATACCTGTAGAGCATCTTTATAGTCACCCAGTTACGTTGCGACGTTTGATACACACAAGGTACTCCTCCGGTGTCAGTGAGTTGCATGATCTCATGGTCATAGGAACAGATACTTGACATGCAAAAACGATAGCAATAAACTTGACACGATCATATGCTACGTTCATAGTTTGGGTCTTGTCCATCACATCATTCTCCTAATGATGTGATCCCGTTATCAAATGACAACTCATGTCAATGACCAGGAAATCATGGCCATCTTTGATCAACGAGCTAGTCCAGTAGAGGCTCACAAGGGACATGTTGTTATCTATGTATCCACACATGTATTTGTGTTTCCAACCAATACAATTATAGCATGGATAATAAACGATTATCATGAACAAGGAAATATAATAATAACCATTTTATTATTGCCTCTAGGGCATATTTCCAACAGTCTCCCACTTGCACTAGAGTCAATAATCTAGTATTACATGGTTATGAATCTAACACCCATAGAGTTCTGGTGTTGATCATGTTTTGCCCGTGGAAGAGGTTTAGTCAACGGATCTGCAACATTCAGATCCGTGTGCACTTTGCAAATGCTTATGTCCTCCTCCTTGATCGCATCGCGGATGGAATTGAAGCGTGACTTTATGTGTCTGGTCCTCTTGTGAAACCTTGGTTCCTTGGCTAGAGCAATGGCACCACTTTTGTCACAGAACAGAGTCATTGGGTCCAGTGCACTGGGCACAACTCCAAGATCTATCATGAACTGCTTCATCCATACACCTTCCTTCGCCGCCTCCGAGGCAGCTATGTACTCCGCTTCGCATGTAGAATCAGCTACCACGCTTTGCTTGGAACTGCACCAGCTTACCGCTCCACCATTTAGAATATATACATATCCGGTTTGAGACTTAGAGTCATCCGGATCAGTGTCAAAGCTTGCATCGACGTAACCCTTTACGACGAGCTCTTGATCACCTTCATAAACGAGAAATATTTCCTTAGTCCTTTTCAGGTACTTAAGGATATTCTTGACCATTGTCCAGTGTTCCACTCCTGGATCACTTTGAAACCTTCCGGCCATACTTATGGCAAGGCTGACATCTGGTCTTGTGCACAGCATCGCATACATGATAGAGCCTATGGCAGAAGTATAGGGGATGACACTCATCTTTTCTCTATCCTCTGTAGTCGCTGGGCATTGAGTCTTACTCAACTTCACACCTTGCAAAACAGGCAAGAACCCCTTCTTAGACTGATCCATTTTGAACTTCTTCAAAACTTTATCAAGGTATGTGCTTTGTGAAAGTCCTATTAAGCGTCTCGATCTATCTCTATAGATCTTGATGCCTAATATGAAAGCAGCTTCTCCTAGGTCCTTCATTGAAAAACTCTTGTTCAAATATTCCTTCACGCTTTCCAAAAGTTCTATATTATTTCCAATCAGTAATATGTCATCCACATATAATATTAGAAACGTTATAGAGCTCCCACTCACTTTCTTGTAAATACAAGCTTCTCCGTAAATTTGTATAAACCCAAACGCTTTGATCACCTCATCAAAGCGAAGATTCCAACTCCGAGACGCTTGCACCAGTCCATAAATGGATCGCTGGAGTTTGCAAACTTTGTCAGCATTCTCTGAATCGACAAAACCTTCTGGTTGCATCATATACAACTCTTCCTTAAGAAAACCATTAAGGAACGCTGTTTTGACATCCATCTGCCAAATTTCATAATCGAAAAATGCAGCTATTGCTAACATGATTCTGACGGACTTAAGCATCGCTACGGGTGAGAAAGTCTCATCGTAGTCAACTCCTTGAACTTGTGAAAAACCCTTTGCCACAAGTCGAGCTTTATAGACGGTGACATTACCGTCTGCGTCCGTCTTCTTCTTGAAGATCCATCTATTCTGAATGGCCTTTCGCCCTTCAGGTAATACTTCCATAGTCCATACTTTGTTTTCATACATGGATCCCATCTCGGATTTCATGGCCTCTAACCATTTGTCGGAATCTGGGCCCACCATTGCTTCTCCATAGCTCGTAGGTTCATCGTTGTCCAACAACATGACCTTTAAGACAGGGTTACCGTACCACTCAGGAGCAGTACGTATCCTTGTCGACCTACGACGTTCGATAGTAACTTGATCCGAAGCTTCATGATCACCATCATCAGCTTCCTCTTCAACTGACGTAGGTTCCACAGAAACATCTTTCTGCGTAGTGCTACTCTCTGGTTGAAGTAAAGGTTCAACAACCTCATCAAGTTCTATCTTCCTCCCACTCAATTCTTTCGAGAGAAACTCTTTCTCGAGAAAGGACCAAACACTTTGCCTTCGGATCTGAGATAGAAGGTATACCCAACCGTCTCTTTTGGGTATCCTATGAAGACGCATTTGTCCGCTTTGGGTTCAAGCTTTTCTGGCTGAAGCCTTTTGACATAAGCATCGCATCCCCAAACTTTAAGAAACGACAGCTTAGGTTTCTTGCCAAACCATAGTTCATACGGTGTCGTCTCTACGGACTTAGATGGTGCCCTATTTAAAGTGAATGCAGCTGTCTCTAACGCATAACCCCAAAATGATAGTGGCAGATCGGCAAGAGACATCATAGAACGCACCATATCCAATAAGGTTTGATTACGATGTTCGGACACACCATTACGCTGTGGTGTTCCAGGTGGCGTCAACTGTGAAACAATTCCACATTGTCTTAAGTGACTGCCAAACTAATAACTCAGATATTCTCCCCCTCGATCAGATTGTAGGAATTTGATTATCTTGTTACGATGATTCTCAACTTCACTCTGAAATTGCTTGAACTTTTCAAACGTTTCAGACTTGTGTTTCATTAAGTAAATATACACATATCTACTCAAATCGTCGGTGAAGGTGAGAAAATAATGATATCCACCGCGCGCCTCAATGCTCATCGGACCGCACACATCAGTATGTATGATTTCCAACAAGTCACTTGCCCGTTCCATTGTTCTGGAGAACGGGGTCTTAGTCATCTTGCCCATGAGGCATGGTTCGCATGTGTCAAGTGATTCAAAATCAAGTGACTCCAAAGTCCATCAGCATGGAGTTTCTTCATGCGTTCTACACCAATATGACCTAAGCGGCAGTGCCACAAGAAAGTGGTACTATCATTATCAACTCTACATCTTTTGGCATCAATGTTATGAACATGTGTATCATCACAATCGAGATTCAATAAGAATAAACCCCTCACAATGGGTGCATGACCATAAAAGATATTACCCATATAAATAGAACAACCATTATTCTCTGATTTAAATGCGTAACCGTCTCGCATTAAACAACATCCAGATATAATGTTCATGCTCAACGCAGGCACTAAATAACAATTATTCAGGTTCATCACTAATCCCGATGGTAATCGAAGAGCGAGCGTGCCGACGGCGATCACATCAACCTTGGAACCATTTCCCACACGCATCGTCACTTCGTCCTTCGCCAGCCTCCGTCTATTCCGCAGTTCCTGTTTTGAGTTGCAAATGTGAGCAACCGCACCGGTATCAAATACCCAAGCACTACAATGAGAGTTGGTAAGGTACACATCAATAACATGTATATCATATATACCTTGTCGGCCAGATACTTGGGGCAATTCCGCTTCCAGTGGCCAGTTCCCTTGCAATAGAAGCACTTAGTTTCCGGCTTGGGCCCAGCCTTGGGTTTCTTCACGGGAGGGGCAACTACTTTGCCACTCTTCTTGGAGTTTCCCTTCTTGCCCTTGCCATTCTTCTTGAAACTAGTGGTTTTATTGACCATCAACACTTGATGCTCCTTCTGGATGTCTGACTCAGTGACTTTCAGCATCGCAAACAGCTCGGCGACTGACTTGTTCATCCCTTGCATGTTATAGTTCAACACAAAGCTCTTGTAGCTAGGTGGTAGCGATTGAAGAACTCTGTCAGTGATCGCCTCTGGCGGGAGCACAACTCCCAACTCAGCCAGACGGTTGTAATACCCAGACATTTTGAGTATGTGTTCACTGACAGACCCGTTCTCCTCCATCTTGCAAGCATAGAACTTATCGGAGGTCTCATACCTCTCGATCCGGGCATTCTTCTCAAAAATAAACTTCAACTCCTGGAACATCTCATATGCTCCATGACGTTCAAAACGCCTTTGAAGTCCCGGTTCTAAGCCATACAACATGGCGCACTGAACTATAGAGTAGTCATCAACACGCGCCTGCCAGGCGTTTATAACGTCCACAGACGCTGGAGGGGGTTGCTCACCAAGCGGTGCATCAAGGACATAAGCCTTTTGGGCAGCCGTGAGGATAATCCTCAGATTACGGGCCCAGTCTACAAAGTTACTTCCATCATCTTTCAGCTTGGCTTTCTCTAGGAACGCATTGAAATTCAGGGAAGCTACTGCGCGAGCCATTGATCTACAACATAAATTTGCAAAGACAACTTAGACTATTGTTCAAGATAATGAGTTTAGTTTACTTAAAAACTCCCACTCAAATCAACATCCCTCCGGTCGTCCGAGTGTAACGTGAGATGAGGTGGTTTCAATGGTGAACATCTCCATGTTGATCATATCTACTATATGACTCATGTTCGACCTTTCGGTCTCTTGTGTTCCGAGGCCATGTCTGTACATGCTAGGCTCGTCAAGTTTAACCCAAGTGTTCCGCATGTGCAAAACTGGCTTGCACCCGTTGTATGTGAACGTAGAGTCTATCACACCCGATCATCACGTGGTGCTTCGAAACGACGAACTTTCGCAACGGTGCACACTTGGGGAGAACACAATTTTATCTTGAAATTTTAGAGAGGGATCACCTTATAATGCTACCGTCGTCCTAAGCAAAATAAGATGCATAAAAAGATTAACATCACATGCAAATCATAAGTGACATGATATGGCCATGAACTTGTGCTTTTGATCTCCATCTCCAAAGCACCGGCATGATTTCCATCGTCACCGGCATGACACCATGATCTCCATCATCGCGTCGCCATCGGGGTTGTCACGCCAACCATGCTTCTACTACTATTGCTACCGTTTACCGATAAAGTAAAGCATTACATAGCGCTTAATGATTGACACGCAGGTCATACAATAATTAAAGACAACCCTATGGCTCCTGCCGGTTGCCATATTCATCGACATGCAAGCCGAGATAAACTATTACAAAACATGATCATCTCATACATCAAATATATTTCATCATGTCTTTGGCCATATCATATCACAACATACCCTGCAAAAACAAGTTAGACGTCCTCTAATTTGTTGTTGCATGTTTTACGTGGCTTCTATGGGTATCTAGCAAGAACGATTCTTACCTACGCAAAACCACAACGGTGATATGCAAGTTGCTATTTAACCTTCTACAAGGACCGCCTTCATCGAATCCGATTCAACTAAGGTGGGAGAGACAGACACCCGCCAGCCATCTTATGCAACAAAGTCGCATGGCAGTCGATGGAACCGGTCTCATGTACGTGGACATGTAAAGTTGGTCCGGGCCGCTTCATCCCACAATACCACTGAATCAAGAAAAGACCAAGGAAGGAAGCAATCTGAATATCAACGCCCACAAACTCCTTTGGGTTCTACTCGTGATGTCATCTACGCAAAGACCTAGCTCATGATGCCACTGTTGGGGAACGTTGCATGGGAAACAAAAAATTTCCTACGCTCACCAAGATCGATCTAGGAGATGAACATTTACGACAGGATAGATTGCATCTACATACCCTTGTAGATCGCTAAGCGGAAGCGTTAAGAAACGTGGTTGATGTAGTCGAACGTCTTCGCGATCCAATCACGATCCGTCCCGCGAACTCCCGATCAAGTGCCGAACGGACGGCACCTCCGAGTTTAGCACACGTGCGGCTCGGCGGCGTCCTCTCCTTCTTGATCCAGCAAGCAAGAGAGAGGGGGTAGATGAGATCGGGACCAACACGACGGTATGGTGGTGGTGGTGGTGGCAGCGGAATTCCGGCAGGGCTTCGCCAAGCGCGTACCGATGAAACGTGGGAGGAGTTGGGAGAGGTAACGGGCAAGGGTCCAAGGGGTGGCTGCCCCCAACGCCTCCCCACCTTTATATAGGCGTGGAGGGGGCTGGTGGCTTGCCCTCCAAGGCCCTAGGGTCGTTGGCCAAAGGGGGAGGAAGGAAATCCCTCCTTTCCTTCCCCACCGATCGCTATCCACCCTTTTTAGGGATCCTGATCTTATCCCTTTGGGATATGATACTATTCCTTTTAAGGGAGGATCTTGGTGCGCCTACACCAGGGTTGTGGGGACTTTCCCCACTACCCACGTTCATGTGGGTCCCCCATGCAGGTGGGCCCCACTTCGGAACCTTCTAGAACCTTCCCGGTACAATACCGAAAAAACTCGAACTTTTTCCGGAACCCGATAACAACTTTCCATATATGAATCTTTACCTCCGGACTATTCCGGAGCTCTTCGTGATGTCCCGGATCCCATCCGGGACTCCGAACAACCTTCGGACTTTCCACTATTAATATCTCAATACTACCCTAGCGCTACCGAACGTTAAGCGTGCGACCCTACGGGTTCGGGAATATGCAGACATGACCGAGACTACTCTCCGGTCAATAACCAATAGCGGGACCTAGATGCCCATATTGGTTCCTACATATTCAACGAAGATCTTTATCGGTTGAACCACGATGTCAAGGATTCAGTCAATCCCGTATGCAATTCCCTTTGTCCGGCGATATGTTACTTGCCCGAGATTCGATCGTCGGTATCTCCATACCTAGTTCAATCTCGTTACCGGCAAGTCTCTTTACTCGTACCGTAATACAAGATCCCGTGGCTAACTCTTTAGTCACATTGCTTGCAAGCTTATTGTGATGCTGTATTACCGAGTGGGCCCTGAGATACCTTTCCGTCATACGGAGTGACAAATTCCCAGTCTTGATCCATGCCAACTCAACAGACACCCTCGGAGATACCTGTAGAGCATCTTTATAGTCACCCAGTTACGTTGCGACGTTTGATACACACAAGGTACTCCTCCGGTGTCAGTGAGTTGCATGATCTCATGGTCATAGGAATAGATACTTGACATGCAAAAACGATAGCAATAAACTTGACACGATCATATGCTACGTTCATAGTTTGGGTCTTGTCCATCACATCATTCTCCTAATGATGTGATCCCGTTATCAAATGACAACTCATGTCTATGACCAGGAAATCATGGCCATCTTTGATCAACGAGCTAGTCCGGTAGAGGCTCACTAGGGACATGTTGTTGTTTACGTATCCACACATGTATTTGTGTTTCCAACCAATACAATTATAGCATGGATAATAAACGATTATCATGAACAAGGAAATATAATAATAACCATTTTATTATTGCCTCTAGGGCATATTTCCAACAAGAAGAAATAGTAGCGTTGCAGCAGAAGCAAATAGAGGCACTTACCAGCCAGCAAGCTACCGGCCCATCTCAGCGGCACGAAGATTCTGCATTCGATACTGCTGCCGGCCCACCATCTAAGAGGAAAAGCAGTGTGGCTTCCACGGAGCTCATTCAGCCCACAGATTATATCACGGCTCCTCGCTACCCCGTGGATGATATCACGCAGAGGGAACATTGTGATCTACATGCGAAATGCATGAACATATCCTTGAAGGTGGCGATCGGCTTTGCCTTACCTTCTGGACCTGATGCAACTCACCATTGCTCTCTGATTCCAGATGGCTATGCTGTTGTCGGGGTGGATGAAGTTCTTAGCGGATTTGAGCAGTTGGAGCTTGACTTCCCTATAGGTGAAGGGGAGACTGCACTGGGAGATGCCATAAGGACTACGATTCTATGGAAAAAGGAACACATCGTGCTTCCACATTGGACGCCGCGTCAGCAGACTCCACCGGAGGAGGCCCCTCAGCAGACTCCTCACAGTAGCAATCCAGCTCTATCTCCGCCGCCTCAGCTGTCTCCGCCGCGTCAGCATACTCCGCCGGAGGAGGCCCCTCAGCAGACTCCACCTCGACGTCAGCAGACTCCGCCTCCTCCGCCGCCTCAGCACCGGCGGAAGAGAGCCGCCGCTCCGGCGGCTAGTAGTACAACTGCGAAGAAATCCAGAGCAGATACAAGCGTCAAGAAGGCTCCTGCCAAGTTACCATATGATATGACTGATGAGGAAACCAAAAAGGTCGTGGATGCCGATGTGAAACGCCAGCTTGCACCGAAACGGCCCGATCCAAAGGAGAAATTAGATCCGGCAATAGTGGAGCACTGTATAGAAAACCTTACGCGACCACCACCGCCTCTGCTGCTATCAAACTATGACCGGTCTATTGTAAAGTCATATAGAGAACATGTGAAGCGGCCGGGAAGTAGCAGTAGTGCAAGTGGGGAAACAATTCCCTAGCTCGGCGACCAGAAAAACCAATCGTGCCCCCCGCTCAAGGTGTTTACCGATATCGATTATGATCCGGGGGTAGCGGCCGATGATGTTGGTTTCACTCTTGGTCAATTGTTAGGCGAGGAGGTAGAGTTCCCCATGGCTGAGTTAGCATACAGATACCAGCACGGGAAGCCTCTCGTCAAACCTGAGGAGGTCCGGCTACTACCAACAAAAATGCGAAAATTGCATGAGTGGTACATGGAAGCCTCAAAGGAAGGGACCAACTATATCATTGCGGGAGTTAAAGATGAGCATTACTTCAATGGAGACGAGGAGATTTACGTTGAATTTGATGAATTATTTCAGTTTTACAATCAAGACGCCGTCGACAAATCTATCGTCAGTTGCTATTGTCTGTAAGTATCATTTCTATAATTAAGTCTCTAGCTCGGCTCGTTCATTGCATGTATAATTATCCTCACTATATTATGCAGAATGAAGATCCTCGAATGCAAAAGAGGACAAATCTATGACATTGGGTTCATTACCCCAAATACTATTCATGAAGTTACGGTACAAATGAACGCCAAGGATACAGAGAAGATCTTGCTAAGGGCATTAATTGAACAACAAAACAAAAGGGAAATACTATTTCCTTACAACTTCAAGTGAGTGTTATACTGTCTTGTACACATTCTGTTTCGCTTACTCGATGTTAAGTGTAATTGATGAGTTATGCTACGTGCGCAGGTTCCACTTTATTCTGCTAGTCATTCGGGTTGACTCAGGAAGCGTACTTGTCATGGACTCGCTACGTAAAGACCCTAAGATGTGGGCGGACCTGCGTGATATGCTCCAGAGGTAATTTCAATCATTATCGCACTATATCGGCAACTTTCATTCATTTCCTGATATCAAGTAATTAATAACTCCTTTAATTATTTTCTTTGCCGGGCAGGGTTTGGAAACGGTTCACCAAGAAGGCTAGGGGTGAATGGAAAGA
Source organism: Elymus sibiricus (assembly GCA_039707655.1). NCBI lineage: Eukaryota > Viridiplantae > Streptophyta > Magnoliopsida > Poales > Poaceae > Elymus > Elymus sibiricus. The sequence continues at coordinate 430,832,325 of CM077676.1, forward strand.
GGAGCTGCAATTTCGACAACTCACTGTAAGTAGTACTAGCTAGGTCCGCGCATCTCTTTGATTCTAGTTAATTTCAATACCATTATCATGCTTGATTATTATTTTGATTGAACTCTACTCTCATAAAGTGCTTGAGGCAGGAAAGGGGGACTAATTTATGTGGATACTACGTTTGATAGTTCATTCGCATGACGACCAGTGAGACTGGCAGAAATTTACAACAACTTGAAGTACGTAAACAATATTCACAATTTTATTTTATTACCATCAATTGTGTTGAGTTTCATTCATATATATTGACCCCCTTCTTTAAATTAGATCCAACGGATGCGGGACGATCTCCTACCAAAGGATCGCGTAAAGGCAATTCAAGAGGAATTGGCGGGATTCTTCCTTGAAGAGGTCATAGCTACAACCGGAGAATACCATCGGAAATTGGTAGTGAATGTTGGTAATTAGATATTAGGGATCATAAGAGATGTTATTTTGTATATATGCATGAACGTGTACTATATGTAGTAGCGTCGAACATATATACGAAAACTTGTTGTTCGACCAAGCAGGGAGAAAGAGGTCACTTCTCTATATTCATGACGATGTTGTGTAACGGTTCCTTCATTGCTACTAGTAGCTAGCGTCGAGTTGAATGAAAAACATAAAATAAAAATGAAACCCCTAAACCCTCCAAAACCCCTAAACCCCTAAACCCTCCAAAACCCTAAACCCCTCCTTTCAAAAAAAAACAGCGCTTGGCAGGGGCTGACGCGTGGCGGCCTTTTAGTCCCGGTTGGTGTTACCAACCGGGACTAAAGGTCCTCCTGCCTGAGCGCTGCACAGCGGCCACGTGGAGCCCCTTTAGTCCCGGTTCGTAACACAACCGGGACTAAAAGTGAGGGCCTTTAGTCCCGATTCGTTAGTCCCGGTTGCAGAACCGGGTCTAAAGGTCCTTACGAACCGGGACTAATGCCCTGTTTTCTACTAGTGCTGGTGGATCCCCTCTGGTATCTTTTTGCTCTAGTATTTTTTATATATTCAATAAAAAAATCACCGTGAAATTTTAGGTCAATTGGAGCTCTATAGAATAGGTATCTCTGATGTGGCCATTTTAGGTACAGAATTCCAGCTGCCGGCATTCTCCCTCTTCATGTAAACCTTGCAAATTAAGAGAGAAAAGGCATGAGAATTGCATCATAAAGTGAAATAATGATCAAAAACATAATAAATAACAATAGGAAATCATGATGCAAAATGGACGTATCAACGATCATTTGTGAATTTGCCTGGGTCTGGTATAAAGAGTTTCAATGATCCCTGTATCAAAAGTAATTCTTTTGCCTGACATAGGAAATAATTCTATGAGTCACCTCCTCTAAGGTGCCCCGTTATGGTGTCAAGGGCAACTTAACTCCTCGCTACTTTGAAACCCATGCACCATCTTACTTAAGTGTGGAATTGCTCCCTACCAAATTGGACCTTCGTCATTTACTTCTCTCCATCACCCCTGATGTGTGTTTTGTGCCTCAGCTCAAGAGATGTTCTTTGTCTCATTCCACGAGTTGATCCAGAGTTGCTCGATCTTCGTGGAGTTCGATTCTTGTAGAGTTCTTCTTTCTCTTGTCGTCGTGTTTGGATCAAGTTCTCAAAGGAATGTTTGGATGAAGTTCTCAAAAGCAAAGACGTCAAGATCAACATGATGCAATGAAGATTGTGTCTATTTTGTGTCCCCCTTTCCTCTTACCTCACGTCTTGAATCTCGGGACGAGATTCTTGTTTAGTGGGGGTGAGTTGTCACATCCCTAGCTTTGGTCTGCATTAGACTAGCACTTTCTTGCTGCATCATGTCTAAATTTATTTTAAATTTGAAATGGGGATTGATCAAAACCCTAGCACTAAATGAAATCAACTAGGTTCAAATCAAATCTTTTCAATGAACCCAAAATGCCCTTTAGAAAAGTTCATGATTTTTGATAATGGTGAAAACCTCTGCCAAAAATGATGAACATATTTCTAGGTCATTTCTGGATTTTTGAATTAAATCATAATGTATTTGAATTGGAGCATTTAATTGCTATAAATAATTTAAATGCTCCAATAATTCTGAAACCATTGAGGGCTGTTGGAAATAATTCAAAATGTGCACACAATTTATTTCAGGATTTACGGAAATGATTTAGTATTTTTACTAAATCAAAACAGAAAAACAAAATAGAAAACAGAAAAGAATTAGAAAGGAGAGAGAGACAGAAGGACCTACCGGGCCACTCACCTGGCCGGCCCAGCCCACCTGGCCATTGCCAGTCGTCTTCTCCACCGCGCCAGGAGGACGCGGGCGTGTGGCCGACGCGCGCGCACGCTCGGCGCGCCACGCCGCAGCTGCTTGCCTGCCTCCCCCGCCAGCGCGACGCCACGGATAGCCTCACCGCTTCCGTCCGGATCGAGCCGACCGCCACATTCGCCCCATCGCCCTCTCCCTCGCCTGCTCTTCGCCATGGCCGAAGCCGCCGCGTTCACGCGGACGTGAACCTCGCAGCCGCCGCCTCCCCCTCGCCTCTCCGACGTGTCCACGAGCTCCGTCTCCGTCGCCTACGTCGTCTCCACTGAGCCACGCGACCGGACGAGCCCCGAAGCGCCATCCCCGACCTCTTCTTCCTCCTTCGGACGCCGAGATCGCCACCGCCGTTCCGCCCGCTCTGGACCTCCCCCGAGCCCGCTGAGACCTTCACCGACTTCGCTGTGAGCTCCTCTTCTGTTCCCCTCTCTCCCCGTGCTCGATTGCGTCACGTAGCCGTCGTTCCCATCGAGCCCGAGAGCTCTCCGCCACCGGCCATGTCGCCACCGTGGCTACGGCCGTGCAAGCTCGCACCTGAGCACACCACTGTGATCAGCGCGTCCCCAGGAGTCGAGCGCGACCACCCGGAGCTCCTGTCGTGCTCTGTAACATCGACTGGGTCGACGCCCGAACTCCGGCCGCCACGGGAGTGGACGCCACCGTCGTTTTAGGTCATCTCCGATGGAACCCATTGCACCAATCGACGCGCACGAGCCTCCTCGTCACGTAGATGGCCTCGGCCGTCGTTTTGGTCGCCGGAGGACGGATCCCGAGCCCCTCCGCCGTCTCTGGCTTCGCCGGCGACGAGCCGCGGGTCAACTCCGGCGAGTTTGACCCCGGTTGACCAGGATTTGACTCCCTGGGTCTATAGCAGGTGGGGCCAGCCCCTGACTAACCCGAGATTAGGATTTTAATTAGAGCTAATTAACAGTGTTAATTAGCCTAGACACTGACATGCGGGTCCCACTGGTCAGTTTAACCTGGAGCGCCCAGTTGACCTGCTGACGTTGTAGTGACGTAATGCTGACGCACTAAAGCATTTTCTGGATTTAGTTTAATTTAAAATAACCAGGAAATTCCAAAAAATGTTATAAACTTCAAAAAATCATAATAAATAAACCATAGCTCGGATGGAAAAGATTTATATATGAAAAATTATTAGAAAAATCCAATCTATCCAATGGTACTGTTTTCATGCATGTTTGAACAACTTAAAGTTGCTGTATATGACAATTTGAACAAATGGCATTTGAAATGTCTTTTATGGAGTTTGAATTTGAACCTTGGGTTCAAACCAACTTCATTTAAATTGTTGCTAGTTGCATTAGCCCAAATCACAGCATGTTGCCATGTCATGATCATGCATCATATTGTTGCATTGCATTGATTGTGTTCCTTCTTTGTTTACCGGTGTTTGTTCCTTCTCGATAGAAGACGGTTCCGACGTCGTGATCGTTGACACCGATGAAGAGCTAATGGCTATACTACCTTCAGAAGTGCCAGGCAAGCAACCCCCCCCCCCCCTTGAGCATTCCGATACAATCCCATCCTCTCGCTCCTGCTCTCTTTTATTGCATTAGGACAACAACGATTCAACTGTTACTTGTTGCGGTAGTTGAACCCATTCCTCTGCATGACCTGTCTTTGCCACAGTAAATAGTAAAACCCACTAGTATGAGTAGGAATTGCTTGAGCCATGTTGTGCCTACTCATTCATACTTGCTTGTTATGCTTGCTATTGCTTAGAGTTGTGTCAGGTCTGATCCATCTGGGCGATGAATTGGAATGGTTGTGAACATGTCCTACTGATGAGAGCTAAGTGTGTGAACACGTTTTGGTAAAGGTAGCGATGAGAGGCCATGTAGGAGTACATGGTGGGTTGTCTCATTGGAACCGTCCTTAAGAACTGAGTTCCGTGTTTGTGATCCAAGACTAGCTACTACCATGCATTGGGCCCGAAACCAATGGACCCTCTCGACTTATTAATCACCTTGATCTCTGTTCAGGAGTCGCAACTAGTTTCTGGTGTTTGTAGGGTATGCTGGGGGTCGTGCTTAGCGCTGACCATCGGGGTAGGCTATGTTGTGGTAGGCACGAGGCACGGTGTACCAAGTGACACCCGGATGGTGCTCTTGGGAACCCTGTTCTCATCGTTTGGGGCCGTGATAGAAACTTCGGCCGGACTTCCGTTGCGGATACAACCTCAAATAGGCGATAAACCTGGACTAGAATCTTGTGTGGATTAGTCAAGTCGTGGCCGACACCCTCGCCAGGCTTCCGCTTGAAGGTTGCCGAGATACATGACATGTACATGGTGGTAAGTGGTGAGAGCGTGTGTGAAGAAGTACACCCCTGCAGGGTTATAAATGATCTATTCGAATAGCCGCGTCCTCGGATATGGACTACTTGGAAAGCTTACATTGTTCATAGACAAGTTGAAATGGATACTCTAAAATGCGCAAGATAAGTGTGAGTGCTATGGATGGCCTTCTCGTAGGGAGACGGGACAGAATCCATAGTGGTGTATTGTTATGGTGAATTTGTGGACTCGTGTGCGCTCTCTCACCCCAAAGAAAATACTCGTAGTCGTAGTACAGGTTAGCCAAGAGTCAAAGCTGGATTGCTGCAGTTAAACTCCACAACCCCATTGTTGATACTGATGCATAAGTAGATAGTTCTGATGTAAGTATTGCTGAGTACCTTTGTACTCATGGTTGCTTAATTTATGTTTTGCAGAGGAGAAGTTAGTCTCACTAGTGGTTTCAACGATGAGTTCGATGTTGACCGAGTAGCTTGGGAATCTCAGACAGAGGTCTGGTTCCTATGGAGGATCTTGTAGATAGACAGGCTTTCTAGCCTTCTTTCTTTTCAGCTATCTGTACTCGGACGGGTTTATGCTTCCGTTGCTTGTATTCTTTGTATGATGGGTCATGTGACCCCTGTTTGTAACATCATGTTATGTATGGCTCTTCAGAGCCTCTTGAATAAATACTTTGAGTCGTAGAGTTATGTTGTGATGCCATGTTGTATCTACACATATCGTGCATATTGTGTGTATGTTTTGAAATGCATTGGTATGTGTGGGATTCGACACCTAGTTATCTGCTTTGATAGCCTTCCATACAGGGAAATGCCTCCTAGTGCTTCCACTGAGCCTTGGTAGTTCGCTACTACTCCGGAACACATGGATTGACCGACACGTATCCTTCTTTGCTCCTGTGTCTGTCCCTACGGGGAAATGTCACACGGTATTACTGGAGTCCTGATAGCTTGCTACAGCCCAGGTACACACGCTGATGACCGACACGTGCATTTTTGGGTTACCTATGTCTGTCCCTGTACGTTTGTGCCACCTTGGTTTATGACTAGTCATGTCGACCCGGGTTCTCTGTCATATGGATGCTAGCATCACAATCATATGCGTGAGCCAAAAGACGCAAACGGTCCCGGCCAAGTTAAAGGCGGCAGCCGTGGGTTACCGTGCGTGAGGCCACAAAGTGATATGATGTGTCTTATGCTAGATCAGTGTGACTTAGGATCGGGGTCCCGACAGACAAGGACCCTCTCCACCCGGAGAGGGACTGGATCAGCTCTAAAGCCCGGTCAGATGGGGAGAACTACACCAAAAATTAAAGGAGACGTACGGGCAAGAGGCTGATCCTCACGTGGTGCCGTTTGACCCTCTTGTGGCCATTGCCGCGGCAGGCGGTAGACGGATGGCGGTTCACGTCGATTCCGTCATAACCTCCTCCCTTCCGAGAGTCAGCACGCTCTGTGCTACGAGTACTAATTGTACTCCTACCATAGAGCGTCACGTACCACATACCGTGGCCATTATTGAGGAAATTCAGGTCAGTGCTTCTTAATTGATCCTTCATGGTCCTGCATGTTTGCATTTCAACACGAATGACATTTGCATTGCCATATTGTAGACCCGACTGAATGACACCGAGAAAGAACGAGATGAAGACCGGGCTAAGCTGAAGGCACAAGATGATCTAGTGAAGTCTTTACAACATATGGTGGCCAATCTTTATTCCATGCAGGGCAAACCAGTGCCAGACATGCCAACGACGCAAGAGTGAAACATTGTGAGTTCCGTTCGAACTATTTCTATCACCATTTTCGGCATTACCATATGCATTCATCTTATTGTCTTAAAATTCTTATAACTCAATCCATCACAAGGGTCGAACAATGTTCCGGTAGTTCCACCTCAAGTTTGTGGAGTTGCGGAAGCAAACCAAGTGACGCCTTCCGATGTTGATGTTCCCATTCCGATCTCCAAAACCGCGTGAACTTCATGTTAATTATGTCGATGTTTGAAACTCTTCCTTGTGTGTGCTTGAGACTTTTGAACTTGTGGTAGTCGAATGTGCTTGACAACTATTGCACCTTTTATGCACTATTGCTTCTATGTGGGATGTGCTTGAGAATTATTGTTTTTTTGTGCGATGCTGCCCATATGTGAGATGTTCTATGTGGGATGCACTACATACTGCTGATGTATATGTTTTGCTGCAGGGATGAAATAAAAAAACAAAAAAAATAGACTGCTGGACATAACTTTTCCGAGAGTGACGTTCGGAAATATAACTTTTACCGAGCGTGCTCTCGGTAAAGACTCTTGACCTAGAGCAGGAAACAGTCTTTACTGAGCGTACTCTCGGAAAAATGTGCCGACCTATAGAGCCTGAAATCTTTACCGAGAGTGGCAGCGTCTCGGCAAATGATATAAGGTTTGCCGAGAGTAGCTCTCGGCAAACCACAGACTCGGCCTGTCAAGTGGCAGCCACGTGGTTGTTTCCTATTGACTGTCTTTGCCCAGATGAACTCTCAGCAAAGTTGGCCCTGGGCGTATGCTGTGGGACCCGTGTGTTAGGCGTAGACACGTGGTTGTTTCCTATTGGCTCTCTATGCCGAGCGTTGCACTCGCCAAAGATGGCGCTCGGTGTATGTTGTGGGACCAGGCTGTAAGGTGGTCGACACGCGGCTATTTCCTATTGGCTGTCTTTGCCGAGAGTCACTCTCGGCAAAGTTGGCGCTCGGCGTATGCTGTGGGACCCGTGTGTCAGGCGTAGACACATGGTTGTTTCCTATTGGCTCTCTATGCCGAGCGTTGCTCTCGGCAAAGCTGGCGCTCGGTGTATGTTGTGGGACCAGGCTGTCAGGTGGTCGACACGCGGCTGTTTCCTACTGGCTGTCTTTGCCGAGAGTCGCCCTCGGCAAAGTTGGTGCTCGGCGTATGTTGTGGGACCGGTGTGTCAGGCGTAGACACGTGGTTGTTTCCTATTGGCTCTCTATGCCGAGCGTTGCTCTCGGCAAAGCTGGCGCTCGGCGTACGGTGCGGGACCTGCTAGTCAGGCGGTCGACACGTGGCTGTTTCCTACTGGCTGGATTTGCCGAGAGTTGCCCTCGACAAAGGGACGCCACGTGGCAACCTCCGTTTCCGTCTGCCGTCCGTGAGTTCCTTTATTTTGCCGATGCGTACTGTACGACACTCGGCAAATCCCGTGTTTTGGCTCTCGGCAAATTTCTGTTTGCCTGAGAGGTGTACGCCGGGTGGTATTTGCCGGATGCAACTCTCGGCAAAGACTTTGCCGAGAGTTTTTGGCCCTTTGCCGAGTGTTTCTGGCACTCGGCGTAGCCGGCGATTCCAGTAGTACAAGGAGGAAGACCATGGCGCTGAGGGAGGTGATACCAGGAGGCCGGGACGCTGCGGTCGACGAGGCCACCCTGCTCCGTGAGGCCATGGACTACGCCGTGTACCTGTGTGCCCAGGTCGACGTGCTCCGCCGGCTCTCGGAAGCCGTGAAAAAATCCGACTCCGTCTCTCGGACGGTATGTGATGTGACAATTTAGTTGCTTATATAGTTCCATGTATTGCTGGTAATTTTCTGTGTATAAGCTATTCCCCTTCTTCTTTTTTTCTATATATGCAAAACAAATTCTAGTCTTGCAACAAGTACTAATGCTCCGTTCCAACTTGCTTGCCATGCAGTAATTCTTGGTCTCGGTGTACTTAAAAAAAAGGAGGCGTAACTAAGTACCAGGTGGTGGCCACATTGTCTGCATGATGATTGATCAGAGAGGTGCATTAGGCACAGCCGCCTCGTGCAAAGTGGTGAAGAATATATACCAGGATTTTCTCTTGTTCTTCTGGGAGGTCCAACCAGTGTAGAGTGCTTGCGAGCTAGCTGTAGCTGAGTGAAGATGTGCAGTGCAGAAAAACGTGTGGTGTCCATTGCAGAGGTGTGAGTATGTTGTTGTATTAGTCAGAAAATCTGTAGGATCTGTCACTACTTACAGCGTTCACTTATTTGGAGGAAAAGCAGCCAATGAAATGCATGGCAATCCCTGTCACTGTCTTTTTTCTCGATGGGAACAAATAGACAACTAATAAACCAACAAATAAATTTCTAACATCTGGCATGTATATGTGTCTCCTAAGTCCTAATACTGCAGCACTCCCTCCATCCTCAAAAGGGTATACTTCCAACTTTGTTGGAGAGTCAAACTATCTCAAAGTTTGACCAAGTTTGTGCAAAAATATATCAATGTTTATGAAACCAAATATGTATATGATGAAAATATATTTTATCATGAATCTAGTGCTACTAATTTGATGGCATAAATGTTGGTGTATTATTGTATAAATACGGTCAAACATAAAAAAAAGTTTGACTTTTTAACAAAGTTGGAAGTACACTCTTTTAAGGACGGAGGGAGTAACTGGTAAGAGCTGTGTGGAAAACAGATGGGAAATTACGTCTAGAAAATTTCCCAGGCAAGAATATACTAGGTACAGCAGATTGTGCCAAAGCCTACTGTAAGAATATTGTACACCCATAACCAATTCACATGCATACAGTTTTAGCACGCACATGCGAGGTTCTTCATTGTCTCTGTTACCTTTTTCATCAACATCAACGCCAACGCCAGGTAACTTAACTAGTGTACTACTGTAAAATGAAGTATCATCAAAAAGTGAAATTAAAAAAAGAGGCAGGTTTCGTCCTTGGACCAACACAAAATACATTTTCTTCAAATTGATAGTGCTAACGAAAACGTCCACAGTTGTTACATAATCTATCATCATCATGTCAATGCAATGTATGACTAGTTTTAGTACAAAAAAAAAACATTTGAAGAAATGGCAACATGCTTGGATCAAAACTTAAATAATTGATAACTGCCGGGATCTGGTATACATGCTGTCTTATAAAAGCAGTAACTGTCAACGGCTGCGTGAAGAACAGCCGTAAAATTATCTCTAGTCAATTCATAGTCTAGACTCCAGAATGTAGATACAAGAGTTTTACCAAAGCCACATCTAGCATACAGTCAATTCAGAGTACGTACCTGTGTGGGATTATTTTTCTACATCAACATACATACCAGCTAAGTTAGCTACTACTAATACAGTTTCAAAACTACCCCTCCGTCCCATAATATAACAGTGTTTTTAACACTACACTAGTGTCAAAAACGCTCTTCTATTATGGGACGGATGGAGTACAGGTTAAAAAATCGCATTTCATCCTGGGACCAACACATTGTATTTCAATTGATAGTGCTAGTTTAGGAGCAAATTCACATTCTACAACTAATGGGGGCCAGAATTCTTCAGCAAAAAATAGTACTTCACCCATAAACATGCAAAAAATTAACAGCCTATAATGTGGGCCACATGTATGTAAAGAAATCTTTGGCAGAGAGCTCACCTTAGGTTGACTGCCATTTTAGTAGACCAAGACGTACTAGAAACTTGAGCCATTGAAAACTTTGAGGTGCATATGACACATGGTTGATAGGTCAAAAAAGGAGCAAGATAAAAAAATTTGAGGTACAGCCCAGCTGTGCAGGCCAATGGCCCAAGGCACACATTCATAAGCCATTTTTGATGCAGTGGGACAAAATTACCTTAATTACATGCAGATCGGCCAGTAAAATGAGTGCAGCTTCTCTGTTTGTATATTCTGAAGGATCCAGTAAAGTTGACTATGGTCTCTCTGTTCCTAGTTGCAAGAATCCACGGAGCAACAATGCATTTGCAGACAGAGGCAATAGACTGACTCTAAGCACAGGTATTTGCTATGCAAAGGGCAGAAAAGATCACAGACAAATTCTGAACATATCTCATATCATGATAACAGGAACCTCCATATATGATATATTTGAGGTCGGCATAGCAAATATAGCAAGCATGCACCAGTACCAACTATCGACAGTTCAAACATCATCGGTGCTATAGCATAGACGATAGTGTTGCTTGACACACGACAATGTGCCAACCATTAACACTGAACACCGGCCTAACTACTTAAGCATCTCACTCACTTCCAGGCTGGGTACGAGTTGGCCTGCCTGTTGTTCCTGAAAGCGCAGCACCCAACAGAGTAGACGACAACACTGAACACCGGCCTAACTACTTAAGCCTCACCAGGCATCTCACTCACTTCCAGGCTGGGTACGAGTTGGCCTGCCTGTTGTTCCTGAAAGCGCAGCACCCAACAGAGTAGACGACGATGAGGAAAATGAGGAATACGATGTTGACTGTGGCGATCTTCTTCCAGTCGTTCTTCAGGTTCGCAAGCACACCAGCCTTGCATGACTGGCAGTCGTAGCAGAGGGCCCTCTGATCATTCGACCACGTGTTGCAGTCGGGGTCATTGGTAGAGTTGAAGCCAGGAGGTTTGTCCCAGAAGGTCTCGCTCCGGTAGGTGAAGTTGCACCCGGTTGGGGGCTTGCAGCATCCAGACTGAACACAAGATACGGGTGTGTTAGTTGCAGAAAACACAACTTAGTAATTCAGCAACAGCTTTAGCATCGACAACACAATTCAAAGACAAATGTCAAGGCGGAAATGCACAAGACAAATACAAAATATATGATGGTCTGCATATGAGTACCATTGACAACAGTACAGAAGCATCATTCAGGGTCAGACCAAAGATTAAATATCAGTATATAGTTCCTCTAAATGGCACAAGCTCCACAAGAGGGGTGACGTGAGGATGTATATCATGAAAGTGCAGGTACAGTGCTTATGAAGCCACAAAAAGTAATAACAGTGGATTACACATAAAGAAAGAATACTGTATTAAGGTAAGCTACACCCTATATTTGCATTTGGCAAAAGCTAAGGTGGCACTCCAAAGAAACCACCTCCAGGAAAAGCAACTCACAGATGCAGTAGGTCTTTGGTACAATAATGTCAAGGGTTTCAATTTCGCAAGTGGACACTATAATTGACATGAACACGATATTCCCACAATTGAGTACAGTTTATGCAACGTGAGAAATTTCAAGGGCACACTAAGTCCACAATTGAGTAAAAATTTATGCAAATCCTACTGCAAGGTCATTCCTTCATCAGAATGGTGTACAAATAAACAACAATCTCATGAACATCCTCAAAAAGTACTGAGATCTAGTGGCATCGATTTGTACCCAACCATGCCATGAACCAAACTCAATGAACCAAGTTGAATTGCTGGCACTAGTAGTGACCACTGCTGAAATCTTCCATTAGCTTTTTACCAGACCACTATCCCAATATAATGCATTGCCATGCAGCCAGAAAAGGTAGGCTAGCTGTATCCATTAGCACATTAGACAAATGGACAGCCAAGCAATATAGCAAGAGGGGAAACAACAGCAGTACAGAACAGTGGAAGACTGGTACAGAAATTAAGTCACTAATCGACAATGTAGCATAGCATAGAAATTGCAGAGCAATTATTCATGCGAACTGAAGTGTCACGTGTGGTGGTCTTTGTGGAGATGAAATTTCGCATCCCCGGAGACCAATCGATTGGTATCCCCAAATTTCAACTAGCAGTAGCAGGGAATTTATTTTTCAACCAAATGTGCTCATAACAACTACACATTAACCACCAAAACTGCAAGGAACAAATCTAAGAACGAAGAACAGAAGAAGAAATCTGCCTGAATCGGGGAGAGGTTGTTGGTGACGAACTGCTGCAGCGACTCCCTCCTGGCCCCGAACCTCTGGCAGACGCCGCCGTCGCGGAGGCAGCTGCGGATCTTGGCCCAGTTGTCGGCGTTCTCGACCCGGCGCTGCAGCCAGGTGGAGTACTCCCCGAGGCGGTACTCCTTGTACCCGCGGCCGGAGACGACGGAGCCGGCGCCGGGGTTGGTGACGACGAAGGCGAAGACGGTGAAGACGAAGAGGAGCGCGATGAGGATGAAGAGCGCGACGAGGTAGAGCCAGAGGAGGCAGGAGGCGCGGCAGAGGGACCCGGCCAGGCCCGCGAGGGAGAGCGCCAGGAGCAGCGCCCCCAGCGCGATGACCGGCCGCTCCAGGAACCGCTCGCAGTCGGTGGTGGACGCGCGGTGGCTCAGCCAGATGCCGCCGCCGAGGACCACCAGGGAGAGGACCAGGACGCCCGCGTTCAGCAGGCCCAGGAGCCCGTTGCTGCACCGCGCCATGGCCGCCGCCGCTCGGTGTTCCTCCTCGTGGGGGCGTGCGTGGCGTGCGCGTGACGGGGTGGGGTGGGGTGGGGGTTTCGAGTAGGTGGGAGGGGAGGCGTGCGGCTTTGCGGCGGTGTGGGGTTTTTCTAGCGTGGTGTCCGGCGGATTTCGAATTTGGGATTCGAAAAGGGTGTCCGGGAAAACAAAAAGGAGATTTGGAAAGGAGGCACCCTTTTTCTACTTTTAGACCGGCCATAATTCAGATTTCTTTTTTTTTCAGAGATACTAATTTTGCTAGGGCAGGGTGTTGTAACGTTAAAATTTGGACGCGCATAACTGGCGAACGTTCGCCAGGGAGGGTGGCATTTGCGATGGCAGTTTTAGTTGAGAGGAAAAGGGGAGAGGTGGCAGTTTCTTCAGGCGACATGGCAGTTTCTCTCTGAGAAGGCAATTTTCGTTTAAAAACTACGGTCGTTTGATCTCGTTTGACAACTAAAACTGCCAGCAATGATGGTTCGTTTGCCATCCCCCTAAAGTGAACGTTCGCCAGCTATCATTACCGTAAAATTTTGAAGTGGTATTTTTTTGGCAATTAATCCAAAATTTGCTGAGATAGGTGCAAAATGCCGGGTCTGGTAGACTAGTTCAAGATGTTTCACCAAAGATTGTGTATGCTCTCATTTTCCACAACGCAAAGTTCAAGTAAATGCGGAAATGAGAGTTTGCGCACGTGAATGGTAATGCTAACCTGGTATATGTCTTCTTGTGCCACTCCATCGTTATAATGAACTTTTCGTATGGCGCATACAAATTTTGAAAAGTTTGTGGTGTTTTAGCCGGCATGAAACGCATATGTAAATAGGCTGATTGATGAATTTGACAAGCTATCTCTCCTCATGCTCATGAGCCATCTCTTGGTATGTTTTGTCGTCGTGTGCATTGTAGCGCTCCATGCCACCAAACAAGTGACAAAAACAGCTGCACGTATAAAGTGGGCGGGCAGATGTGACGTGCCAGAAAAGGCTTTGGCCTTTCTGTTCGTATTTGATCACGAAATGCTTTCGTCTTTCCTGGCATTTTGTAATGAGGTAAAATCACCGGAGGTCCTAAAACTTGTCCAACATGTGATGATTTAGTTCTAAAACTTGCAAAAGTGAATTGATCAGTCCTACAACTTGTTTAAGATGTGCAAGTTTAGTCCACAACCACTCAGACGCGGCCAAGTGGCGCCAGCCGGCCCGGTCCGGTCAGCGCTGGACTTTTTGCAGATACCCCTGTCGTTTCTTGAATTCAACCCGCAGGACAGTCACCGGAATTAATTTTGTCTAACTTTTCTGTTGGAATCCGGTCGGCTTCTCTGATGTGTCGCTGGAGGAGCACCACCTACGCATCGAGAACTCGCGCCTCAAGGACGAGCTGGACCGCGTCTGCGCGCTCGCCGGCAAGTTCCTCGGCCGCCCCGTCTCTGCCATCTCCTCGCCGCTGAGCCTCCCGTCGTCCCTCTGCTCCGGCCTCGACCTCGCTATCGGCAGCAACAACGGCTTCATGGGAATGGGAATGCAGTCCATCCCGGACCTGATGGGCGGCGGCTCGGCGGCCATGCGCCTACCCGCTGGCATCATGGGCGGCGGCCTCGACGACGGCCTCGGCGGCGAAGTCGTCGCCATCGACCGCGGCGCCCTACTGGAGCTCGGGCTGGCCGCAATGGAGGAGCTGGTGAAGGTGACGCAGGTGGACGACCCGCTGTGGCAGCCCAGCCTGGATATTGGGCTGGTGACGCTCAACTACGACGAGTACCGGCGCGCGTTCGCCCGCGTGCTTGGCCCCAGCCCCGCCGGCTACGTCTCCGAGGCCACCCGCGAGGTCAGCATCGCCATCATCAACAGCGTCGACCTGTCAACAGCCTCATGAACGAGGTGCGCATTGTCATCAACATGCATACTAGCGGTGCTTCATGCAGAAACAAAAGAGCTAATCGGTGCAATGCTGCAGGTTCGGTGGTCGGAGATGTTCCTGTGCGTGGTGGCGAGGGGAGCACGTTGGAGATCATCTCGAGCGGCATGGGCGGCACCCGCAGCGGCTCAATCCAACTGGTGACCATGCACTCCCATTGCATCCTAGCTCCACATTGCGATCAGCCTAACTTGAGCTCGCTCGCTCGCTCCTGCGACGTACTGACGCCCTGGTATGTGTGCAGATGCGCGCAGAGCTGCAGGTGCTGTCGCCGCTGGTGCCGATCAGGGAGGTGACGTACTGACGTTCATGCGCTTCTGCAAGCAGCACGCCGACGGGCTGTGGGCGCGCCATCGTGGACGTCTCGGTGGACGGCGTCCTCCGCCCCGACTCCGGCGCCGGCGGCGCCGGCCCGGCAGGGTACATGGGCTGCCGCCTCCTCCCCTCAGGCTGCATCGTCGAGGACATGCAGAACGGCTACGCCATGGTATGTAACCAAACACGTCCGTCTCGCCCACCCACCGGTCGAACGAACGCGCCATCCGTACCGCCGTCCTGCTTCGGCCGGCGTATCCCCACGGCCGCCACCGCCACCGCCAGGCCATGATCAGTCCTTCTGCCTTGATTAGCGCACGGCTCGTCGGCATGTGGCGGCAGTCAGTTAGTCGGCCGCCCACATTAACGCCGCGCGCACGCACGTACACGCAGCGCGGCCACAGAAGGACGTGGACGAAGGTGAATCCAAGGCCTCCTCGCTCAAGTCAATGCTCTCGTCTCGTGTGACGACGGGCCGGGACGTGCATGCACAGATACGATCAGTGCCCGTGGTAAGTGTAACTGCTGAAGCTGTTGTATACTACTGTGCAGGTCACGTGGGTGGTTCACGCCGAGTACGACGTCGACGAGGCGGCGGTGCACGAGCTGTACCGCCCTCTGCTCCGCTCCGGCCAGGGCGCGTGCCGCTGGCTCGCCTCGCTGCAGCGCCAGTGCGAGTACCACGCCATCCTCTGGTCCAACCCGCACCCCAACCACGGCGACAGCCACGAGGCCATCTCGCCGGCGGGGCGCCGATGCATGCTCAGGCTGGCGCAGCGGATGGCAGACAACTTTTGCGCCGGGGTCTGCGCCACGGCCGCCTAGAAGTGGCGCCGCCTCGACGAGTGGCGCGTCGAGGGCGCCGGCGGACGGGACCCGGCCGGCGGGGAGGACAAGGTGCGCATGATGGCCAGGCAGAGCGTGGGCGCGCCCGGGGAGCCCCCCGGCGTCGTGCTCAGCGCCACCATTTCCGTGCGGCTCCCCGGCACGCCGCCGCAGCGCGTATTTGACTACCTCCGCGACGAGCAGCGCCGCGGAGAGTGGGACATCCTCGCCAACGGCGAGGCCATGCAGGAGATGGACCACATCGCCAAGGGCCAGCACTACGGCAACGCTGTCTCCCTCCTCCGTCCAAACGTAAGTGCATCATACTACCTTCCATCGTTTCTCATATTCTTCTCCACACATCTCAGTTCCTTCTAATTTTCTTTTGCTCCTCATAATTAATCTCCGTGTCTTCTGACACTCGATTTTTCCCGTAAAATTAAAGCATCTGTGCATCTAACATTAACTAGTAGTAGTAAATAGCAATTAAACTGACAAAACTCTCCTGCAACCAGATTAATGGTGAGAGATAGGTAGTTAATGATGAATAGTTTGTCAAGAAGGCAAGCACTCCTCTACCTCTCGTACTACTCGATGGAGTAGTAGTACTGTACTAGCATGAACTAGCATGATGCAGGTTTCATGGCCATATTGGCAAATGCATGGGTTGGGGGCACAGTGACAGGGAAGAAGACGAAGCAGAAAACTTCCAAAAAATTATCGTTCTTGGCTACAGAACTGGGATCCGGGGGTAGTAGTAGGGTTGACTTTTCCCTCCTTTTGGGGGCATGGTTGCATGTAGGCATGCAGCCTATCTGCCCTTGTCCTTGCTTGCATGCATGCTCACGGCAGGGGGGTATCTGTAAAAAGTTCAGCGCTGACTGTGTCGGTCCAGTTGGCACCACTTGGCTGCGTGTGAGTGGCTCAGGACTAAACTTGCACATCTTGCACAAGTTCTAGGACTGATCAGTCCACTTTTACAAGTTGTAGGACTAAACCATCACATCCTAGACAAGTTTTAGGACCTCAAGTGCTTTTACCTCTTTTGTAGTCTACACGCTTCAGTGTGCGTGCCAGAAATCCCGGCTCCTGCGTCCACAGGCACGACTTCATCAAGACGCGAACTCCTTTTTGCAGCAAACAAAACACCAGTGGCTACTCGCTGATGAAGTTAGCAGCAACACGTGTAGCCAGCAGTGTTTTTCTACGCCCACCAACTCCATTGATTTTCATTTCTTTTTTTTTTTGCGGAAAAAGACCTCAGATTATATTGCAACCAGGCAGTGGTACAAAGCACCCCAACAAACAAGGAAATAACAAGAAGGTCCCTGGGGAACCAGCCTAGCTCTCCATCCGCCGCGGGCTGCCGGCGCGCCGCCGCTACCGCTGCCGCCGTACTCCTCCAGAGACAGCGTGACCTTGTAATCAGCAGCCGGATCAATCACGGACGGGAAGTCTTCAGCCTCGGTCACAGAGGACCAGCACGGAGGAGAGAGAGGAAGGCCAGCCACCGCTTGACCACGCCGGCGGCAATACAACCCAGAAGTCCAGCTTCTGTAGAGGCGATGGATACAGCCAGCGCGAGGCACCAGCACACCACCGCAGCACCCCCAGCACTCCGACGGCGAGACCAGAAGCAATCTCGCCGGGACGAAGACGGAGACGAGGGACAAAATTTCCAGCAGCCGACCGTCGCCTTCGCCGCGAAGACCAAGCCTGGAACACCAAGCCTCACCAGATCCACCGATCCAGAAGGACGCCACGCCGGAAGCTCGTCGACATCGCCACGAGGAACGACGCCGGGATGGGGATCGAGCTCCAACACCTTTATTCCACAGCGCCGCCGCCGCCACCACCTCGCCAGCGGCACCAGGAGACCCTATCCTACTATCTACACGCCTTCGACACGAATCCGAGGCCCCCCCCACTCTCCAGCCACCTCCACGGCGGCCGGAGAGGAAGGGGACCGCCAGATCGGCCGTCGGCGGAGCGAGGAACAGAGCAGCGCTCCCTTTTCTCCTCTCTCTACAGTAGCACGAGGGAGGGGAAAGTGATATAATCTAATTAAAGCTAACTCATTGATTTTCATTTCTGTGAGAGGCACCGACATGTTACGTTTCCTGTTCACTTTGGTTCTCCTTTTTTAAAAGCAACTATACAAACGTCCTTTTTGAGATATGTAAACATCTATTTTAAATACTCCCTCCGTCCGAAATTACTTGTCGCAGAAATGGTTGTATCTAGACATATTTTAAGTTATAGATACATTTATTTCTATCCATTTCCGCGACAAGTAATTTGGAACGGATGCAGTGCATGGATGTTTATTCCACACTATAAATGTATCTTTTTTTTATATGCAACTATTTCTTTTTTTGCGAAAAAAGCATTGAGATCTACTACCTCCGTCATGTTCTAAATACATCCATTTCTATACATTTTTGCGACAAATAATTCAGGACAGAGGGAGTATTATTCCACAATATAAATGTATCTTTTCTGATATGTAACTATTTCCCTTTTTGCGAAAAAAAGCATTGAGATCTACTACCTCCGTCCTGGTTTATTAGCCCCCCCCCCCCCCTTGTATTTTGGGTCAAACTTTGACATTTGATTTAACTACCAAAAAATATATTATATATCACAGAAATAATATCATTGAAAACATCTTTCGAATATGAATGCAACAATATATTTATCGCTATATTTCCCTATAAATTTGATATAACTTAAAGAGGTTTGACTTTTTAAAAAACTAATCACCGTAAATTTTGAAACAGAAGGAGTAAAAAGATTATGGAAACCCAACAAAACCAACAGCGCAGCAATGTGCGCCCATCCCTTCTAGTACATGTGAATCTTGCTAAAAATTGTGCTTTATTAAGTTAAGGAGTTGGATGTGCTGGTTCCACCATTCCTCCATGGAGATGAAAACCGGTACTTGTTTTGTAGTAATCGAAAACCAGCCCGCAACTATACTCCAAACGCCCTGAACAAATGGCACCCCATCTCAAGGTGCTCATTAGTTTCAAACTCTGTGAGGCACCCCATCACAAGGTGCTCGTTAGTTTCAAACTCTGTGAGGCACATGCTACACACCTCCTCATAAGGCCAACCCCGAAAATTGAGACGATCCACGGTAAGGGCTTTCCAATGATGAATGGGCCAGGTAAAGAGCTTGCATTTCGGTTCGATGCTTGCGTCCCATGACTTGCCACAAACAGGGAAACACAATCCTTCGAGTTGGAACCTATAACCTGAAATGGACGCATCTTGAGGTTACATTGAATGAATCAACCTATAATCCCGGACCTCCTGTAATAGTGAACCCGTAGAAATTGAACCATGGTGGTCATGAATGACAATGCAAAAAAAAACCATAAATTTAACATTTGTGTGTGACGCTTGTGTCACACGTCACGTATCCGTCGTCTTTAGTACTACACCAATACACCATGTCGCTTGTTGAGAGGAGTGGATGTACAACAGCCTCACCTTGTTGAGAGGAGTGGATGTACAATCTCAACAAGACTCCTATAGTTGATTTAATCAAATGTATCGCAAGTTAAGTCAATAACTCATCTTACCAATACACCATGTCGCTAAGTTGTTGCATTTACTTCTTCTTACCTCCCATCTAGCGTGTGTGCATATATATTGCTCCCACCCGACATGGTTACAAGCATTCCAAAGAAGCTAACCACCATGGATAGTGCTAGTAATGATCCCCCCCCCCCCCTTCTCCCTCCTCTCTTTTTTGTTGGTCGTGCTCAGAGGGATTACAAAACACACGTTGTACCACATTAGATTTGGGAAGCATTAGGAAAAGATCTGCTTGTAGATAGCCGACTCCTGGCGATGCATCTAGTCTGCACCATGGGTCTTCCAGGGGGATATGCACATCGATAAGAGTATTAAAAAGACACCGAAATCATTATCGGAGAGGAACCAGTACCTCCTGTTCCGGAGACTACAAGTATGATATCTAGGCAAGTCAACAATCGTGTCTATATTGGAGGTGACGCAAGAGGTGTTTGATCCTAAGTACCTTGGTTTGCCGGTTCCTGAAGGAAGAATGCATAAGGGGAAATTTGAAACATTGCAAGACCGGCTTAGGAAGAGACTTGTTGACTGGAGTGAACAGTATATGGCCACTTCAAGCAAGGAATTGTTAATTAAGTCGGTTGCGCAAGCCATACCCACCTATGTTATGAGTGTGTTCCGGTTACCGGTGTCTGTTCTGGATGATCTCACACGGTTAATGCGGCAATATTGGTGGGGAGTGGAGAAAGGAAAAAGAAAGATGGCCTGGTTGAGCTGGGATAAAATGAGACTTCCAAAGTCCAGGGGCGGTATGGGCTTCCGTGACATGCGTGCATTTAATCAGGCACTGCTTGCGAAGCAGGCATGGCGGCTTCTTGAGGCTCCGGACAGTTTGTGTGCTCGCTTGCTACGTGCGAAGTACTACCCCAATGGGAACCTATTGGATACAGTTTTTACAGGAAATTCTTCAGTGGTATGGAAGGGAATTGAACATGGTCTGGAGCTGGTTAAAAAAGGGATCATTTGGCGGGTTGGAGATGGTTCATTGATACGGACATGGAGGGACCCTTGGATCCCACGTGGCCATAATTTCCGACCGGTTACACCTAAAAGAAACTGTCGCTTCAATCGGGTGTCTGATTTTGTTGATGATAATGGTGCATGGAGGGTGCAACGGTTGAACGACCACTTTTGGCCGATGGACGTACGCGAAATTCTCAAAATCCGTACCTCACCGAGACAACGTCAAGATTTCTTCGCCTGGCATCCAGAGAAGAATGGCCGGTTCTCTGTGAAAAGTGCGTACCACTTGGCAACGGCCGAGCATGATGAGCAGTTCGCCGGCGGGGCATCCAGCGCTAACCCTGACGGGAACCGCTCCATTTGGAACCTGATTTGGCAATCTACTGTACCCCTGCGGATGAAGCACACGGCATGGCGAGCGGCTACAGGGGCACTGCCTACTGTAGCGTGCATGCAGTATAGACATCTAGCGACGCGTAGTACATGCCCCATCTGCTGTACTGTAGACGAGGATAGCTTCCATGCTTTGATTGCATGCAGCCATGCACGTACAATCTGGGAGGCTATGAGGAATGTCTGGTCGCTTCCCCAGGATCAGCTTCTCATTAACAGTGGCAAAGAATGGTTGCTGAACATGCTGCTTAATTGCACTGCTGCTGAGCGGGGCCGAACTCTTATGCTTATTTGGCGTATTTGGCAATTAAGAAATGATCTTACTCATGATAAAGAAGTTCCTCCGGTCGCCACTACGGTTGATTTTCTGGACAGCTATATGAAGTCTATTGGAGATACTAGAAAGTATAGCACAGAGGAAATACTTAAAGGTAAAATGCTGGTTGCGGATTGCGCTTTGCCTGAAGCAAGAATTACCCATGTTCCTAAACCTAGGCCGGCCCCGGCTACTGAGTACGTTGCTTTGTCAGTTGATGGTTCATTCTCGGTGGAATCCGGCGCGGCGGCGGCAGGAATGATTCTTCGACGACATGATGGTTCACTTATTTTTGCAGCATATCGATTTATTTTCAATTGTAACGATGCACTGGAAACTGAGATACATGCAATCATGCAAGGGTTGGCGCTAGCTATACAACATTCCACCCTTCCAGTCATTGTCCAATCTGATTCAAGTGAGGCCTTATCTTGTCTATCAGGGAATAGACTTGATCGTTCTGCCTATGGTCATCTGTTGGAAATATGCCCTAGAGGCAATAATAAAATGGTTATTATCATATTTCCTTGTTCATGATAAAGGTTCATTATTCATGCTAGAATTGTATTGACCAGAAACTTAAATACATGTGTGGATACATAAACAAATACCGTGTCCCTAGTGAGCATCTACTAGACTAGCTCGTTGATCAAAGATGGTTAAGGTTTCCTAACCATAGACATGAGTTGTCATTTGATAACGGGATCACATCATTACGAGAATGATGTGATGGACAAGACCCAACCGTAAGCTTAGCACCAGATCGTTTAGTTTATTTGATACAGCTTTCTTCGTGTCAAGTATCTGTTCCTTAGACCATGAGATCGTGCAACTCCCTGACACCGGAGGAATACTTAGTGTGTATCCAAACGTCACTTCGTAACTGGGTGATCATAAAGGTGCTCTACAGGTATCTCCAAAGGTGTTTGTTGGGTTGACACGAATCGAGACTGGGATTTGTCACTCCGCATGACGGAGAGATATCTCTGGGCCCTCTCGGTAATACAACATCGTAAAGAGCTTGCAAGCAATGTGGCTAATGGGTTAGTCATGGGATCTTGTATTACGGAACGAGTAAAGAGACTTGCCGGTAACGAGATTGAACTAGGTATGGAGATACCGACGATCGAATCTCGGGCAAGTAACATATCGCCGGACAAAGGGAATTGCATACGGGATTAACCGAATCCTTGACATCGTGGTTCAACCAATAAAAGATCTTCGTGGAATATGTAGGAATCAATATGGGCATCCAGGTCCCGCTATTGGTTATTGACCGGAGAGATGTCTCGGTCATGACTACATGATTCCCGAACCCGCAGGGTCGCACGCTTAACGTTCGTTGACACTAGAGTAGTATTGGGATATTTGATGATTGGTAACCGAATGTTGTTCGGAGTCGCGGATGAGATCCCGGACGTCACGAGTAGTCTCGGAATGGTCGAGAGGTAAAGATTTATATATGGGAAGTCATATTTTGGGTTCCGGAAAAAGGTGCAGTTTTTTCGGTATTGTACCGGGAAGCTTCCAGAAGGTTCCGGAGGATTCCGGAGGGGTCCGGAATTCCACAAGTGGGTCCACCACGTCCCAAGGGCTGGCATGGGATGAGGAGAGGCGTCCTGGCCTTATTGGGCTAGGCGCACCAAGTCCTCAAAAGCCCATGTGGCTAGGGAAGGGGAAAAATGGGAGTCCTAGTAGGAATAGGATTGGACTTGGAGTCCAAGTCCTCCCCCCTTGGCTGCGCCCTAGGGCTTGGAGGGGCTGTTCCCCACGCCCCTCCACCTATATATATAGAGGAGGGGGCGCCCCAAGAGGACACACCAAGCCCTTGGCGCCCCTCTCTCTCCCGTTACTCCGTAGCTCCTCCATCCTCGTTCTTGTAGCGCTTGGTGAAGCCCTGCTGAACTAGCTCCACCACCACCATCACCACCACGCCGTCGTGCTGGTTGTGATCCCATCTACTTCTCCGCCTTCTCTTGCTGTATCAAGGAGGAGGAGACGTCATCGAGCCGCACGTGTGCTAAACTCGGAGGTGTCGTCCGTTCGGCACTAGATCAGTTGGATCGTGATCGGATCGCGAAGAGTACGACTACATCAACCGCGTTATATACGCTTCCGCTTTCGGTCTACGAGGGTACGTAGACACAGTCTCCCCTCTCATTGCTATGTTTCTCCTAGATAGATCTTGGGTGTTCGTAGGAAAAAATTTGATTTTCATGCTTCGTTCCCCATCAGTGGCATCATGAGCCAGGTTTATGCGTAGATGTATATGCACGAGTAGAACACAAAAGTTGTGGGCGTTGATGCTCAAATTGCTTACCTCTCTTGTCTTATTTGGATTCGGCGGTATTGTGGGATGAAGCGGCTCGGACCAACCTTACATGCCCTCGCACATGAGACCGGTTCCACCGACTAACATGCAACTTGTTTTGCATAAGGTGGCTAGCGGGTGTATGTCTCTCCTACTTTAGTTGAATCTAATTTGATGAAGGCGGTCCTTATAGAAGGTTAAAAGGCAACTTGATTATCACCGTTGTGGCTTTGCATAAGTAAGAACGGTTCTTACTAGTTGCCCATAGCAGCCACGTAAAATTTGCAACAACAAAGTAGAGGACGTCTAACTTGTTTTTGCAGGGCATGTTGTGATGTGGTATAGCCAAAACGTGATGTGATATATGTTGATGTATGAGATGATCATATTTTGTAATAGGTTCACGACTTGCATGTCGATGAGTACGGCAACCGGCAGGAGCCATAGGGTTGTCTTTAATTTATTGTATGACCTGCGTGTCAATCATTAAACGCCATGTAATTGCTTTACTTTATCGCTATGCGTTAGCAATAGTTATATATGCAATAGTTGGCGAGACAACCACGTGACGACACGATGATGGAGATCATGATGATGGAGATCATGGTGTCATGCCGGTGACGATGGAGATCATGCCGGTGCTTTGGAGATGGAGATCAAAAGCACAAGATGATGATGGCCATATCATGTCACATATTGATTGCATGTGATGTTTATCTTTTTATGCATCTTATTTTGCTTAGGACGACGGTAGCATTATAAGATGATCCCTTCACTTAATTTCAAGATAAAAGTGTTCTCCCTAAGTATGCACCGTTGCGAAAGTTCGTCGTTTCGAAGCACCTCGTGATGATCGGGTGTGATAGACTCTACGTTCGCATACAACGGGTGTAAGCCAGTTTTACACATGCAGAATACTTGGGTTAAACTTGACGAGCCTAGCATGTACAGACATGGCCTCGGAACACAGGAGACCGAAAGGTCGAACATGAGTCATATAGTAGATATGATCAACATGGAGATGTTCACCATTGATGCCTACTCCATCTCACGTGATGATCGGACATGGGTTAGTTGATTTGGATCATGTGTCATTTAGACAACTTGAGGGATGTTGATTTAAGTGGGAGTTCATTAGTAATTTGATTAACTGAACTAAATTATCATGAACTTAGTCTTAATTGTCTTTGCAAAATTTGTGTTGTAGATCAATGGCCCGCGTTGTAGTTCCCCTGAATTTTAATGCATTCCCTAGAGAAAGCTAAGTTGAAAGATGATGGAAGCAACTATGCGGACTAGGTCCGTAACTTGAGGATTATCCTCATTGCTGCACAGAAGGCTTATGTCCTTGATGCACCGCTAGGTGACGCACCCCCTCCAGCATCGTCTGTGGATGTTGTGAACATCTGGCAGGCACGTTCTGATGACTACTCGATAGTTCAGTGCGCCATGCTTTACGGCTTAGAACCGGGGCTCCAAAGACGTTTTGAGCACCACGGAGCATATGAGATGTTCCAGGAGCTGAAATTGGTATTTCAAGCTCATGCCTGGGTCGAGAGGTATGACATCTCCGACAAGTTCTTTAGCTGTAAAATGGAGGAGAACAGTTATGTTAATGAGCATATACTCAGAATGTCTGGGTTGCACAACCGCTTGACTCAGTTGGGAGTTAATCTTCCAGATGACTCGGTTATTGACAGAATTCTCCAATCACTGCCACCAAGATATAAGGGCTTTGTGATGAACTATAATATGCAAGGGATGGAGAAAACACTTCCCGAGCTCTTCACGATGCTTAAGGCCGCGGAGGTAGAAATCAAGAAGGAGCATCAAGTGTTGATGGTTAAAAAGACCACTAGTTTCAAGAAAGGCAAGGGAAAGAAAGGGAACTTCAAGAAGAACGGTAAAGCAGTTGCCGCTCCCGTGAAGAAACCCAAGGCTGGACCCAAACCTGAGAGTGAGTGCTTCTACTACAAGGGGAATGGTCACTGGAAGCGGAACTGCCCCAAGTACTTGGCAGATAAGAAGGCTGGCAACGTCAACAAAGGTATATTTGATATACATGTTATTGATGTGTACCTTACTAGTGCTCGTAGTAGCGCCTGGGTATTTGATACTGGTTCGGTTGCTAATATTTGTAACTCGAAACAGGAGCTGCGGAATGAATGAAGACTGGCTAAGGAGGAGGTGACGATGCGCGTCGGAAATGGTTCCAAGGTTGATGTGATCGCCGTTGGCACGCTACCTCTACATCTACCTTCGGGATTAGTTTTAAACCTAAATAATTCTTATTTGGTGCCTGTGTTGAGCATGAACATTATATCTGGATCTTGTTTATTGCGAGACGGTTATTCATTTAAGTCAGAGAATAATGGTTGTTCTATTTATATGAGTAATATCTTTTATGGTCATGCACCCCTTGTGAATGGTTTATTCTTGTTGAATCTCAATCATAGTGATACACATATTCATAATATTGATGCCAAAAGATGCAAAGTTAATAATGATGGTACCACATATTTGTGGCACTGCCGCTTAGGTCATATTGGTGTAAAACGCATGAAGAAACTCTATGCCGATGGACTTTTGGAATCTCTTGATTATGAATCATTTGAGACATGTGAACCATGCCTCATGGGCAAGATGACTAAAACTCCGTTCACCGGAACAATGGAGCGAGCTAGTGACTTATTGGAAATAATACATACTGATGTATGCGGTCCAATGAGTGTTGAAGCACGCGGTGGATATCGTTATTTTCTTACCTTCACAGATGATTTGAGTAGATATGGGTATATTTACTTAATGAAACACAAGTCTGAAACATTTGAAAAGTTCAAGGAATTTCAGAGTGAAGTGGAAAATCATCGTAACAAGAAAATAAAGTTTCTACGATCTGATCGTGGAGGTGAATATTTGAGTTACGAGTTTGGTATGCATTTAAGACAATGTAGAATTGTTTCACAGCTCACGCCACCTGGAACACCACAGCGTAATGGTGTGTCCGAACGTCGTAATCGTACTCTATTGGATATGGTGCGTTCTATGATGTCTCTTACCGATTTGCCATTATCGTTTTGGGGTTATGCATTAGAGACAGCCGCATTCACTTTAAATAGGGCACCGTCTAAATCCGTTGAGACGACACTGTATGAGTTGTGGTTTGGCAAGAAACCTAAGTTGACGTTTCTTAAAGTTTGGGGATGCGACGCTTATGTCAAGAGGCTTCAGCCTGATAAGCTCGAACCCAAAGCGGAGAAGTGTGTCTTCATAGGATACCCTAAAGAGACCATTGGGTATACCTTCTACCACAGATTCGAGGGCAAGATCTTTGTTGCCAAGAATGGGTCCTTTCTAGAGAAGGAGTTTCTCTCGAAAGAAGTGAGTGGGAGGAAAGTAGAACTTGATGAGGTAATCGTACCTTCTCTCGAATTGGAAGGTAGCACATCACAGAAAACAGTTCTCGTGATGTCTACACCAACCGAAGAGGAAGCTAATGATGATGATCATGAAACTTCGGATCAAGTTACTACTGAACTTCGTAGGTCGACCAGGGTACGTTCCGCACCAGAATGGTACGGTAATCCTGTCCAGGAAGTCATGTTGTTAGACAACGGCGAACCTACGAACTATGAAGAAGCTATGATGAGCCCAGATTCTGACAAATGACTTCAGGCCATGAAATCTGAGATAGGATCCATGTATGAGAATAAAGTATGGACTTTGGTGGACTTGCCCGATGATCGGCAAGCCATTGAGAATAAATGGATCTTTAAGAAGAAGACAGACGCTGATGGTAATGTCACCGTCTATAAAGCTCGACTTGTCGCAAAGGGTTTCCGACAAGTTCAAGGGGTTGACTACGATGAGACTTTCTCACCCGTAGCGATGCTTAAGTCTGTTAGAATTATGTTAGCTATTGCCGCATTTTATGATTATGAGATCTGGCAAATGGACGTCAAAACGGCATTCCTTAACGGGTTTCTTAAAGAAGAATTGTATATGATGCAACCAGAAGGTTTTGTCGATCATAAGGATGCTAACAAAGTATGCAAGCTCCAGCGATCCATCTATGGACTGGTGCAAGCATCTCGGAGTTGGAATATACGCTTTGATGAGGTGATCAAAACTTTTGGTTTTATACAAACTTACGGAGAAGCTTGTATTTACAAAAACGTGAGTGGGAGCTCTGTAGCATTTCTAATATTATATGTGGATGACATATTGTTGATTGGAAATGATATAGAATTTCTGGAAAGCATAAAATGATATTTGAATAAGAGTTTTTCAATGAAAGACCTCGGTGAAGCTGCTTATATATTGGGCATCAAAATCTATAGAGATAGATCAAGACGCCTAATAGGACTTTCACAAAGCACATACCTTGACAAAGTTTTGAAGAAGTTCAAAATGGATCAGTCAAAGAAAGGGTTCTTGCCTGTATTGCAAGGTGTGAAGTTGAGTAAGACTCAAAGCCCGACCACGGCAGAAGAAAGAGAAAGGATGAAAGTCATTCCCTATGCTTCAGTCATAGGCTCTATAATGTGTGCCATGTTGTGTACCAGACCTGATGTGTGCCTTGCCATTAGTCTGGCAGGGAGGTACCAAAGTGATCCAGGAGTAGATCACTGGACAGCGGTCAAGAATATCCTGAAGTACCTGAAAAGGACTAAGGACATGTTTCTCGTTTATGGAGGTGACGAAGAGCTCGTCGTAAAGGATTACGTCGATGCTAGCTTCGACACAGATCCGGATGACTCTAAGTCTCAAACCGGATACGTATTTATATTAAATGGTGGAGCGGTCAATTGGTGCAGTTCCAAGCAGAGTGTCGTGGCGGGATCTACATGTGAAGCGGAGTATATAGCTGCTTCGGAAGCAGCGCAAGAAGGAGTCTGGATGAAGGAGTTCATATCCGATCTAGGTGTAATACCTAGTGCATCGGATCCAATAACTATCTTTTGTGACAACACTGGAGCTATTGCCATTGCCAAGAAGCCCAGGTTTCACAAGAGAACCAAGCACATCAAGCGTCGTTTCAACTCTGTTCGTAATTATGTTAAGGATGGAGACATAGAACTTTGCAAAGTACATACGGATCTAAATGTAGCAGACCCGTTGACTAAACCTCTTCCACGGGCAAAACATGATCAACACCAGGACTCCATGGGTGTTAGATTCATTACAATGTAAACTAGATTATTGACTCTAGTGCAAGTGGGAGACTGTTGGAAATATGCCCTAGAGGCAATAATAAAATGGTTATTATCATATTTCCTTGTTCATGATAAAGGTTTATTATTCATGCTAGAATTGTATTGACCGGAAACTTAAATACATGTGTGGATACATAAACAAATACCGTGTCCCTAGTGAGCCTCTACTAGACTAGCTCGTTGATCAAAGATGGTTAAGCACTAGTAGAAAAAGGGCCTTATGTGAGACACATTAGTCCCGGTTTGTAACTGAACCGGCACTAACGTGACCATTAGTGCCGGTTCCAACAGCTAGGCGGGCGGCGCTCATTAGTACCGGTTCGTGGCGAACCTATAGTACCGGTTCGTGCCACGAACCGGTACTAAATAGGTGGTGG
Organism: Elymus sibiricus; assembly: GCA_039707655.1. Lineage (NCBI taxonomy): Eukaryota > Viridiplantae > Streptophyta > Magnoliopsida > Poales > Poaceae > Elymus > Elymus sibiricus. The sequence continues at coordinate 430,861,363 of CM077676.1, forward strand.
CAGGCTGTTGTCAGGCTGGGGCCTAACAGGACCTTTAGTCCCGGTTCGTATAACCAACCGGTACAAAAGATCATCCTATATAAACCCTTCGTCCAGCCCAAGCCGAAGCGCTCTGTTTTTCCCCCTCTCTGTTTTCTTCCCCTCTTGCTCGAGCTCACCTCCATTTTTGCCAAAATTTGTCCAAGATTTGAAGGCACCCCATCCATCCAAGTGATCACAAAGGTTAGCAACTTTGTCCTTTCATCTCTCATTGCTAGATTAGCTCTTGCAATGCTCTATAAGTATAGTGATTTGTGGGTTTTATTTTGGGAGGAATTATATGTGGTAGTATTTGATTTATATGCAATTTGAGGTCAATATAACTCTTAGTTTGCATATGTAGGTGTGGTTTACTTAGTGCCTTCCCGTCTCCGTCGTAAGCACCGTCGATCGCCCGCACCGTCCCGTCGCCGGCACCACCTTGTGGTGAGCCTCTTGTTCTTATCTTTTTTATATAAAAAAAATCATGTTTGTGTGATTTAGATATATAGTTACTTGTATAATTATCTTACCCGTACGTTGTTTGTTATACATAGTGCCATGGCTTTGATATCCGTCCCCGTCGGCCCTCGTCCGGGTTATGATTCGGATGTGGTATATTCTCTTTTATAATTATTTGTTGCATTTCGTGTTTATGACAAATTATGCCCATCAAGTTGACATAGATATTTTTATCTAGGAGGTATGTGAACCGGAAATTCCAACCGACCCTATTGTCGAGAGGTTAAATTTAGTTGAAAAAGAAAACGAGTATTTGAAAGAAAAATTGAAAAGAATTGAGGGGGAGAAGATGGAATTGGAGTTGCATGTTGCCGAAGTTGTCGATGATCACAAGATCAAGATGGAGAAAATGCGCTTGAAGATTAGAAAGATTAGAAAATATGCCATCGATAGTGAGGCTTGGTATCATTATGCTGTTGGATCAATTGTTACCTTAGTTGCGATCTTGATCGCATTTGTTGTTGCATTTAAATGCTTTAGCTAGAGAGTTATTTGTATGTTGTTTTATGATAATAAGTGTTGTATGAACTTTATGTATGAACTTGTATTAATTTGGTCTTTTCGGTGCTGTGTAATGAAGATGAGCCGGCAATGGATGTACGATGACCGATGCTCTGCCCAGTTCATTAATGGCGTGCAGACTTTTCTGCTTGCGGCTGAGGCGAACAAGCGGGCGGATGGTTTTATGCCTTGTCCATGTGCTGGATGTAAGAATGATCGGAATTACTCTAAGTCAAGAACCATTCACGTCCACCTGTTTGAGTCCGGTTTCATGCTCCACTATAATGTTTGGACCAAGCACGGAGAAAGAGGGGTTATGATGGAAGACAATGAAGAAGAAGAGGACGACGACAGCTATCCTGGCCATGGGTTCCATGAATACGATGGTACAACAATGGGGGAAGAAGCTGAGCCGGCAATGCGGGAAGAAGCTGAAGAACAGGCATCAGATGAGCCCGCTGATGATCTTGGTCGGGCCATTGCGGATGCAAAGAGAAAGTGTGCAAGTGAAAAGGAGAAGCTGAAGTTGCAGAGCATGTTAGAGGATCACAAGAAACCGTTGTACCCAAATTGCGAAGATGACAAGAAAAAGCTGGGTACCACACTGGAATTGCTGCAATGGAAGGCAGAGAATGGTGTACCTGACAAGGCATTTGAAAAGCTGCTGAAAATAATGAAGAAGAAGCTTCCAAAAGATAACGAATTGCCTGACAGTACGTACGAAGCAAAGAAGGTTGTCTGCCCTCTAGGATTAGAGGTGCAGAAGATACATGCATGCCCTAATGACTGCATCCTCTACCGCGGTGAGTACGAGGATTTGAATGCATGCCCAGTATGTTGTGCATTGCGCTATAAGATCTGCCACGATGACCCTGGTGATGTTGAGGGCGAGCGCCCCAGGAAGAAGATTCCTGCCAAGGTGATGTGGTATGCTCCTATAATACCACGGTTGAAACGTTTGTTCCAAAACAAAGAGCATGCCAAGTTGATGCGATGGCACAAAGAAGACCGTAAGAAAGACGGGAAGTTGAGAGTACCCGCTGACGGATCGCAGTGGAGAAAAATCGAGAGAAGGTGGAAGAACTTTGCAGCTGACGCAAGGAACGTATGGTTTGGTTTAAGTGCAGATGGCATTAATCCTTTTGGGGAGCAGAACAGCAATCATAGCACATGGCCTGTGACTCTATGTATCTATAACCTTCCTCCTTGGTTGTGCATGAAGCGAAAGTTCATTATGATGCCAGTGCTCATCCAAGGCCCCAAGCAACCCGGCAACGACATTGATGTGTACCTAAGGCCATTAGTTGAAGAACTTTTAGAGCTGTGGAGCATAGAAGGTGTACGTGTGTGGGATGAGCACAAACAGCAGGAATTTGACCTGCGAGCATTGCTGTTTGTAACCATCAATGATTGGCCTGCTCTCAGTAACCTTTCAGGACAGACAAACAAGGGATACCACGCATGCACGCACTGTTTAGATGATACCGACAGTATATATTTGGATAAATGTAAGAAGAATGTGTACCTGGGGCATCGTCGATTTCTTCAGAGCAGGCATCCCGTAAGAAAGAAAGGCAAGCATTTCAAAGGTGATCCAGATCACCGGCAGAAGCCTCCCCACCGTACTGGTGATGATATACTTGATATGGTCAAGGATTTAAAAGTAATCTTTGGAAAGGGTCCTGGCGGACAATCTGTTCCGAATGACGCTGACGGACGCGCACCAATGTGGAAGAAGAAATCTATATTTTGGGACCTACCCTATTGGAAAGACCTAGAGGTCCGCTCTGCAATCGACGTGATGCACGTGACTAAGAATCTTTGCGTGAACCTGCTAGGCTTCTTGGGCGTGTATGGCAAGACAAAAGATACACCGGAGGCACGGGAGGACCAGCAACGTATGCACGGAAAAGACGGCATGGATCCAAAGCAGTTCCAGGGTCATGCCAGCTATGCTCTTACCAAAGAAGAGAAGGAAATCTTCTTCGAATGCCTGCTCGGTATGAAGGTCCCGTCTGGCTTCTCGTCGAATATAAAGGGAATAATAAATATGGCAGAGAAAAAGTTTCAGAACCTAAAGTCTCATGACTGCCACGTGATTATGACACAACTGCTTCCGGTTGCATTGAGGGGCCTTCTACCGGAAAACGTTCGATTAGCCATTGTGAAGCTATGTGCATTCCTCAATGCAATCTCTCAGAAGGTAATCGATCCAGAAATCCTACCAAGGTTAGAGAGTGATTTGGTGCAATGCCTTGTCAGTTTCGAGTTGGTGTTCCCACCATCCTTCTTCAATATCATGACGCACGTTCTAGTTCACCTAGTCGAAGAGATTGCCATTCTGGGTCCTGTATTTCTACACAATATGTTCCCCTTTGAGAGGTTCATGGGAGTCTTAAAGAAATATGTTCATAATCGTGCTAGGCCAGAAGGAAGCATCTCCAAGGGCCATGAAAATGAGGAGGTCATTGAGTTTTGTATTGACTTTATTCCTGACCTTAAGCCGATTGGTGTTCCTGAATCGCGGCATAAGGGCAGACTGGGTGGAAATGGCACGCTAGGACCGGAACAAATAATATGTATGGACGGGCATTCTCTCACTCAAGCACACTACACAGTTCTACAAAATTCCGCCTTGGTGGCTCCGTATATGGAGGAACACAAGAATTTTCTATGCTCCAAACACCCGGAGCAGTCTGACGACTGGATTACACGTGAACAAACGGGGACTTTCGCCGGTTGGTTGCAGACACGTGCCATGCATGACGCCGCTGTTGAAGATGACCTGTACTTGCTGTCCCAGTTACCATCTTCGAATATAATGACTTTCAAAGGGTACGAGATAAATGGGAATACATTTTACACGATCTCCCAAGATAAGAAGAGCACCAACCAAAGAAGTGGTGTCCGCTTTGATGCAGCAACCAAGAGTGGAAAGGACACATATTATGGTTACATAGAGGACATATGGGAACTTGACTATGGACGTGGTTTGAAGGTCCCTTTGTTTCGGTGCAAATGGGTCAATATGACACGAGGCGGGGTAACGAAAGACCCGCAGTACGGAATGACAACAGTGGATCTCAACAATCTTGCGTACGCAGACGAACCATTCGTCCTAGCCAATGATGTGGCGCAGGTTTTCTATGTGAAGGACATGTCTACCAAGCCGAGAAAAAGAAAAGATAAGGAAGCGAATACATCATACGATGAGCCAAAGCGCCACATAGTTCTTTCAGGGAAAAGAAACATCGTGGGAGTGGATGACAAGACAGACATGTCAGAAGATTATGAAAAGTTTGATGAAATTGCTCCCTTCACAGTGAATATTGACCCGAGCATCCAGTTAAATGATGAAGATTGTCCATGGTTACGGTGCAAAGGGACACACGCGAAGAAAAAGTTTCACACCCAAAGATCCCACTCTGGGATGTGACCGACTTCACTGTCATCACTTTCTTCTCTAGTGAGTTTCCGGACTAATATATCTGGAAAGTCCCACTTTGGACAAACCGGAGGGAATCTTTGTAATAGTTAATTAGGGTACTTATGTGTTTTGGCATTTGAAACGCGAAGAAATATTACGGCAAAAACTGGATGCACTTCGTGTACAAAATGGACAATCTCTTTCGAAGTATCAGGGTTTCGGACGAAAACTCGTCTGTTACAAAGGCATTTCATTTTTTTAAACTTATTACAACTCCAGACTTTTTGTGCGTTCAGTATGCACCATTCAAAGCCACGTCATCAACTTTCAACCCTTTCTGACTTCATTTGCTATTTTTCATGCATTTACTGATTTTTTTTGAGCTAAATGACCCTGAAATTGAAAAGCACTACAAATGAACTCTGAAAAGGTTGAAAGTTGGCATGGTATCATTATTTCACCCACATAGCATGTGCAAAAAAGTAGAAAGGGTTACGGCAAAAACTGGATGCACTTCGTGTACAAAATGGACAATCTCTTTCGAAGTATCAGGGTTTCGGACGAAAACTCGTCTGTTACAAAGGCATTTCATTTTTTAAATAACCTAAGTATTACCAAATTGAATATAATGATAAAACACACTAATATTAAACATAAGAAAAAAGAATCACTGAAAAATCTATTTTTAAAGTAAAGTTATTCACAAACTAGTGATTCACACAAATTTCAAATAATTCAAATTTAAACTATTAAAATTTGAAAACTACTGGCACTAACAGAAAGTTTGTAATTTTTTGTACCTAAAGCAAAAATATTCAGAAAGAAACTCTAAATACAGCAAAAAACAACTCAGAAATAAATACAAGAAAATAAATAAAGCAGAAAAGAAAAAAGAGAAAAAATATAAATAAAAAAAAGCCCGCCTACTGGGCCACGGCGGCCTGCATACGACTAGACACCCAACCCGCAGGCCCAGTAGGCCCAACAAGGCATAGCAGCAGAGGTAGGCACAGAAGGCCTGCAATACAGAGGAGCTCGAGACAGCAGCCGCGGCGGGGCTTATAACCTGGTGCGGGCGCCCTTCGGCAAGCGAGGTGGGACTAAACTTGCCCGCACCGCACCTGCGGCAGCGCACCACCTTTAGTACCGGTTGGTAGATCCAACCGGTACCAAAGGGATGTCTTTAGTACCGGTTGGAGCCACGACCCGGTACTAAAGGGGGTCGCTTCCCGCCGCTTGGCCTGGCCAAATTTGACCTTTAGTACCGGTTGGTGGCTCCAACCGGTACTAAAGGTCCATCCTATATAAACAACCCTTATGAAAATTTTCACTTCTTCTCTGTTCGCTCGTCTCCTCTGCTTCTTCGATCGACAGCGCCGCCGCCCCCCGTCGCCGCCCCCGTCGCGCGCCGTCCCCGTCGCCGCCCCCGTCGCGCGCCGTCGCCGTCGCCGTCGCCGTCCCTGTCGCCGTCGCCGTCCCCGTCCACGTCGCCGCCCCGGCCCGTCCCTGTCGCCGTCCCCGTCGCGCGTCGCCGTCTCGCCGCCGCCCCGTCGCCGCGCCCGTCGCCGCGCCCGTCGCCGCCCCCCGTCGCCGCCCCGGTCGCCCCGCTGTGAGCCCCCTGCGCCATGGCCGCGCCCTCGATCATCCGATCGAGCCCGCCCGCACACACACACACACACACAGAGTACACACACACACGTACACACACACACACACACATTTTTCTTAATTATTTTCTGTTTTCTCTGTTTTGTAGTTATATAAATGTTAGATTAATGTTAAAGTTTTAGCTAGATGAATTAGATTAATGTCAATTTGTTAGATGATCGAATTAGATATATTAATGTCAAATGTTAGATGAATTACATAGAAATGTTAGATTAATGTCAAATGTTAGATGAATTAGATATATTAATGTCAAATGTTAGATGAATTAGATATATTAATGTCAAATGTTAGATGAATTAGATTAATGTCCGTTATGTTAAATTTGCATATAGAATTTGCATATAGAATTTGTATATAAGAAAAAATGTTACATTTGCATATAGAATTTGTTATCGACGTCAACGATGCCCGGCCCGCATCCTCGCCGTCGACCCGTTCGCGACGACGTCCTGCTTCAGAGGAGCCATGTCCGGGACTGGGCTCCGCCGGGCTGGCACTGGGAGGTGCTACCTTCAGGGGGGCGCCGCTTGGTGAGGAACCCGGCCCCGGGTCCCGTCGACGACCCGGAGCTCCTTTGGTGGCTCCGGGCGCCACTTTCGATAATATTCGAGACGATGTATTCGAGATTATATTCGATGATGCATATTATCTACTATGATTCAGTTTTATCTTTCGAGATGCATATATATTATCTACTATTATTCGAGATGCATATCAATTATCTACTATTATTTGAGATGCGTACTAAATTGTTTTATATTTCTTCTGGATTAGTTAAATAAAAGCTATGGCGGACAATACCGGCAGAGAAGGAGAAGAGGCCGTGTTCGAGATCATACGCTCCCCTCGCGGGCCACATGATCAGAATGAAGAAGATGACGGCTCCCAATATCTGAACAATACCGGGGAGGGTGATATGATATTCGATCAAGACGACCGAATTGATGAAGTCCAGAACTATGATGATCTTGAAATAGCAAATACCGGCGAGGTACATTATAGAAGCAGGCATCTGGTGATCATCACGTGTTTTAAATGATTTTGTATATATATATATATATTAACGAATCGATCTTTCTTCTTTCAGCCCTCCGGATCGAGTAAATCGTCTGCAGGCAGCAGAAAGCGAGGCCCGGCCAAAAAGTTGAAGGATGGCGTAAAGTACAACATCGATGCCATCAAACCTAATGGCGAACCAAGCGAGCCTAAGAAGAATGCGGACAAGTGGATTCGTCAGTGCGGAGTTCTTGTGAAGGACCAAATCCCGATCTCCATTCAAGAATGGAAAAAGCCAGCAACGGAACGTCCAGATCTTACTTATGTTGACCAAAGAGCAAAAGATCGGCTTTGGGAATCTCTCATGTCACATTTCACCCTACCAGATCATTTCACACATGCAGATGTGCAGAAAGTCAAGGACGCTGCTCTTAGGAAGATGGCGCGTGCATTCAACAACCACAAGAAAAATATATGGGCCAAGTACGGAGGAAAGAAGACTCCAGAATTCACGGGAACACTGGAGAAGCAAAGAGATCACTGGCCCGCTTTCGTGAAATTCAAGGAATCGGAATTAGCTAAGGAACGGTCGAGAATAAACAAGCTCAATGCCGCGAAAAAGGAGCATTACCATAGGCTGGGGCCAGGTGGCTACGCGGTGGCCCGGCCTAAGTGGGATAAGGCTGAGCAAGAGATGATAGATGCAGAGGTCATTCCAGTTACATTGAGCTGGCCCCCCAGGTGCAGGACTTGGTTCTATGCGCATGGGGGGGCGTTGGACCCAAAGACAGGCCAGGTTTTGAAGAAGGCAAGTCTTAAAGGAGCCGACGACAAACTACTTGTTGCAATAGAAGAGGCTCGAACGGGGGTGTTCACGCCCAACAGAGAGAACGACGAGCTTACACGCGCCCTGGGAAATCCTGAACACCCGGGAAGAACACGAGGCAAAGGCATTGTTCCGTGGTATCAGGGGTTTGCGGACTGGAACGCCGACTACAGAAGCCGTGCGAGAAAGAAGATGGAGGAGGAGAAGAAGAGGAAGCTGGAGGAGGAGCAGAGGAAGCAGGAAGCAGAACGCGTTAGAGGCCTAGAATCAGCGCACGCGGAGTTGGCACTCCAATTAGAGCGGCAGCAGCAGCAGATCAACTCACTTAGCCAGGAAAGGGGGTCTCAGCAGCGGCAGCAGCTAGCGGATCCATCATTGGATAGCACCGAGCCATCCATGCCGAGAAGCAGCGTGGGTTCCGCCCTGGGCGATGAGTCACTACTGCTGGATAGATACCCTGTGGATGACATCATGGATAACACTAATTGTGAGCTACACTTTAAAATGAAGAACATATCCATGAAGGTGGCGGACGGCATTGCTTATACAAATCCCCCTGAAGCAACCTTCCATTGCAATCCGATTCCAGCTGACTATGCTCGTGTCACGGTTGATGAAGTTGTGGCACAATATTCGGGGCTACAGCTTGACATTCCTGGAGGTGACGACGAGCGCACACTGGGAGAGGCCATACATCGTATCATTCTATGGAGAAAGGATTGCATTGTCTTTCCAAGGCCACCGACACCGCGTCAGCCGACTCCTTCTCCAAGTCCGCCACCGCGTCAGGACACTCCTACTCCTCCAAGTCCGGCAACGCGTCAGGCCAGTCCTCCTCCTCCAAGTTCGGCACCGCGTCAGGCCACTCCTCCTCCTCCAAGTCCGGCACCGCGTCAGCCCAGTGCTCCTGCACCGCGTCAGTCGTCTCCGCCGCCTAGGCAACAGCGGAAGAGAGCCGCCGCAGCTATGGCGTCTAGCGGTACAAGTACAGGAGGCAAGAGACGAGGATACCAATTTGGTCCAAGCCTCGCGCCTCTTCCGAAGAGGCCTTACGACATGACGGATGAGGAAATCAAAGCCAAATGCAGGGCGGACTTGGACGCCCATTTTGCACCGAAACCGCCACCGCCGCCAAAGGAGAAAGTGCCTGAGGTTGTCGTTGAGCACTTTATTCGTATGGCTAAAGAACCAGCTCCCAAGCCTGTTGACTCAGACTATGAGCGCCAACTCAGGAAGGCACATCTAGCAAAAAAAAAGAAGGAGTCGAGCTCGAGCTCGAGCCAAGGCGCAGCTGCCAAAAAAAGCGGGAAAACTGTTCCCCAGCTGGGAGAACAGGCGGTGCAATCGATCCCCCCGCTCATTGTACCAACACATGTGAGTACCGACGCGGCCGATGAGCTGGTAATAACCGACGATCATAGAAGGATGGCTGCCGAGGCCGGTGTCACTGTTTATCAACTCCTAGGCATTGAGCCCATGGATAAGATTAGAGAGGAGGACGTAAAACGGAAATATGCCCGCGGCGAACCTCTGGTAAAGCCTGAGGAGGTCAAGAAGCTCCCAACGAGAATGTATGAATTGCATGAATGGTACATGAAAATTGCCAAGACTACCAATCGAGAGTCCCTCATGGTGAAAGTCAAGGCAGAGCATTACTACCATGAGAATGCTCTGTATGTTGAGTTTACAGAACTGTTTCAGTTATTCAATCAAGACGCACTCGACAAATCTATCGTCAGTTGCTATTGTCTGTAAGTGATTTCTTTCTGTAATTTAAGTCTCAAGCTAGCTGTAGTGCTCGTTGATCATTACCTGTAATTATCCTCACTATATTCTTTTCTGTGGTATTATGCAGGATGAAGATCTATGAAATGAATAAAAAGGGACGCTATGGCATTGGGTTCATTGACCCAAATACCATTAATCAAGAGATATGGACGGATGAATGTTATCGAGAAGACACAGAGAAAAGCATGCTAGAGTTCTTCAAGCGCCTAAACACCAATCGAGATATACTACTTCCTTACAACTTCAAGTGAGTCACACTGTCTTGTACTACAAATTCTGTTTTTGCTTACTAGCTAGATGTTAATAAGTGTATAGGGTTTAGGGTAGTTGATGAGTGTTATGCACATGCCCGCTTAATTTATACATGCAAACGTGTGCGCATGCAGATTCCACTGGATCTTGTTAGACATTCAAGTTGAAGAAGGAAAAGTTGAAGTACTGGACTCACTAATTAAACCAGTTGAGGAGTACGAAACCGTCAAGGGGATAGTCAACAGGTAATTTCAATCATTATTGAACTATATGTCGGCCTATTTAGTTCGTCATTTCCTGATATCAACTAATTAATAACTCCTTTATTCATTTTCTTTGCCGGCGGGCAGGGCTTGGGCAAAGTTCATCAAAACGGTTCCAGGCCAATGGAAACAAAAGCTGTATTGGTATCGACCCAGGGTAATTAATTAATTAGTACTAGCTAGCTACCATCTCTTTAATTCTAGTTTCAATACCATTAATTATCATGCTTGATTAATTATTATCTGATTGAATTCTATTCTCGTAAAGTGCATGAGGCAGAAGCCGGGGAATGATTTATGTGCATACTACGTTTGCGAGAACATTCGCATGATGACGATCGAAAGTAGCACATCTGCTAGACAGCAATGGGTACGTTTGCCAGAACACTATTCACAATTTTTACATCATTATCGATATCTAATCACACAACTAATACATGCATATTGATCTCCTTCTTAAAAGTTCGATATGGTGCGGGATCAGCTCCTACCAACGGATCGCGTACGAGCAATTCAAGAGGAAATAGCGGGATTTTTGCTCGACCAGGTCATAGATCCCAAAGGAGTATACCATTACCCGCTACCGCAGTAATGCCTCCATGTAGGAGAAATTGTATATACCAAATTGTATATATACATGTGTATGTGTGAATGGTGGTGCGAGACATTCGATGATATATATATATATGATCGGTTCTACGAGAAATTCTATTTATATATATGCATAACGTGTACAATATGTAGTATCGTAAAATACCAGCAAATGAAAAAGAATTAAATGGAAAACACAAAATTAAAGGAAAAAGAAATCATAAACCCAAAACCCCCTAAACCTTTTAGTACCGGTTGGTGTTACCAACCGGTACTAAAGGTCTTCCACCCCCCGGCGCTGGCTCGTGCCACGTGGTGGCCTTTAGTGGCGGTTCGTGTTGAACCGGTACTAAAGGGGGGGGGCCTTTAGTCCCCACCCTTTAGTGCCGGTTACAGAACCGGCACTAAAGGGCCTTACGAACCGGTGCTATAGCCCGAATCTGCACTAGTGAAGGTTTCCTAACCATAGACATGAGTTGTCATTTGATAACGGGATCACATCATTACGAGAATGATGTGATGGACAAGACCCAACCGTAAGCTTAGCACCAGATCGTTTAGTTTATTTGCTACAGCTTTCTTCGTGTCAAGTATCTGTTCCTTAGACCATGAGATCGTGCAACTCCCTGACACCGGAGGAATACTTAGTGTGTATCCAAACATCACTTTGTAACTGGGTGATCATAAAGGTGCTCTACAGGTATCTCCAAAGGTGTTTGTTGGGTTGGCACGAATCGAGACTGGGATTTGTCACTCCGTATGACGGAGAGATATCTCTGGGCCCTCTCGGTAATACAACATCGTAAAGAGCTTGCAAGCAATATGGCTAATGGGTTAGTCACGGGATCTTGTATTACGGAACGAGTAAAGAGACTTGCCGGTAACGAGATTGAACTAGGTATGGAGATACCGACGATCGAATCTCGGGCAAGTAACATATCGCCGGACAAAGGGAATTGCATACGGGATTAACCGAATCCTTGACATCGTGGTTCAACCGATAAAAGATCTTCGTGGAATATGTAGGAATCAATATGGGCATCCAGGTCCCGCTATTGGTTATTGACCGGAGAGGTGTCTCGGTCATGACTACATGATTCCCGAACCCGCAGGGTCGCACGCTTAACGTTCGTTGACACTAGAGTAGTATTGGGATATTTGATGATTGGTAACCGAATGTTGTTCGGAGTCCCGGATGAGATCCCGAACATCACGAGTAGTCTCGGAATGGTCGAGAGGTAAAGATTTATATATGGGAAGTCATATTTTGGGTTCCGGAAAAAGGTGCAGTTTTTTCGGTATTGTACCGGGAAGCTTCCAGAAGGTTCCGGAGTATTCCGGAGGGGTCCGGAAGTCCACAAGTGGGTCCACCACGTCCCAAGGGCTGGCATGGGCTGAGGGGGGGCGCCCTGGCCTTATTGGGCTAGGCGCACCAAGTCCTCAAAAGCCCATGTGGTTAGGGAAGGGGGAAAAAGGGGAGTCCTAGTAGGAATAGGATTGGACTTGGAGTCCAAGTCCTCCCCCCCCCCCCCCTTGGCTGCGCCCTAGGGCTTGGAGGGGCTGTTCCCCACGCCCCTCCACCTATATATATAGAGGAGGGGGCGCCCCAAGAGGACACACCAAGCCCTTGGCGCCCCTCTCTCTCCCGTTACTCCGTAGCTCCTCCATCCTCGTTCTTGTAGCGCTTGGCGAAGCCCTGCTGAACTAGCTCCACCACCACCATCACCACCACGCCGTCGTGCTGGTTGTGATCCCATCTACTTCTTCGCCTTCTCTTGCTGGATCAAGGAGGAGGAGACGTCATCAAGACGCACGTGTGCTAAACTCGGAGGTGCCGTCCGTTCGGCACTAGATCGGTTGGATCGTGATCGGATCACGAAGAGTACGACTACATCAACCGTGTTATATACGCTTCCGCTTTCGGTCTACGAGGGTACGTAGACACACTCTCCCCTCTCGTTGCTATGCTTCTCCTAGATATATATCTTGGGTGTTCGTAGGAAAAAATTTGATTTTTATGCTTCGTTCCCCATCATCATCTTGTGGCTGAAATCAAGGAGTTGATGAAAGACAGGGAGTTTATTCCTCAGAAGTTGACTAGGGATCAAAATAGAGTTGCTGACCGTTTGGCAAACTATAGTCGTATAGAGTGTACCACGGCTGTGTGGATGCACGTAGGACCACCATGTATTGAGGATCTTTTGCCTCTCGACTGTAATTCTCTCAATATGGAATAAAACTCCTTTTCCCTCGCAAAAAAAAAACAATCGTGTCATTCTATGCTAAATAAATGATCTTTTGGAGACTTGTAAACATTTACTTTTAGAAACTCATAAATATCAACATTTTGTAAACAAGACCATGCCTAGCATAGCAAACGACAACATACACATCACCGTCATCGTATCATGGAAGCGAGCATGTCATTGTTGATCGTGAGCGGACAAGAAGTCATCAACGCCACGACCTTCTAGACCAGCGCCCTCAAGAAGAAATTGTCTCCGGTGGAAGACCTGCATATCCAAGCACCAAACCTCAGTATTTTTCACATGCCTCACCCTAGTATTGGAGGTCATAACGATGTGACGGAGATGAGGCCAGAGGACCAAACTGCAAAGAGAAGCAATCATCGCCACCTTCCTTTAGACATTCTTTTATCATAATAAAACTATTTTTTTAATATATATTATAATCAAGAAATAGTGTTATTATGATAAAAAAATATGTAATGAAAGGAACGATTTTCAAGAATAGCTTGGACATTTCATTTTAGTCAATGAAATTAATTTCTTTGGACTCTATTTTGTCAAGATAGCATAAAACCCCATAAATTTGATTTGGTGTGCTCTCTCTTTTTTACACAAGGAAGGGGCTCGAAGGCCCAAGATGCTTGCATTACTTAAGAAGCGGTGGTACAGTGCATCTTACAGAAGGGCTAGGACTAAAATAGAAATTAAAACAAAGTCCCTTAGTTTTACATAGAGGACCCTAGGAAGCAAATATAGATTGGAATCAGGTCCAAAACTATCCTCAAACTGAACACATTTTGTCGGCTCACTTGGTTTGATGAAACCTCCACTCGTGCAAGCCATGGACTCATCTTGAAGATTGCACCGCCTCCCCTTTGGCATTGTGGCCGGGAGGAAGAAAGAGACCATCGACCACCAGGGTGATCACATGTGATTGCTCCACGTCGTCGCCTGAGATGAAGACGGTGGACTCTTATTATAACATATGGTACTCTTTAAATGTTTATATTGTATCACAACATCATTCAAACATTGGTTTTCTTGGTCAAATTGATTCTATAGATAACAAGAGGTGGTATATTGGCTTCAGAAAGATCTTAACACAACCTATTGTAGCTAGATAAATTAATTTCTTGTATATTCTACCTTTGATCTTAATATCTAGACAAGCACAACAACCTCACTTTGTTAGAGGAGTGGATGTACATGGAACAAATATTTATTTTTTAGTCATGAGCTTGTAAAAAAATGGTGCACTCTAAAACTACAATAGATGCTCCTTTTTTTATGGAATGTGCTAGAGTTACTCTTGTACCGTTCAGCTGCTGGTCAATCGCTACATGATCTTCGTTTGAAAATTGAGTTTCGGTTTTAGAAATAATTTTGCTGCTCAATTTACAGACTATAAAATGCAAGATATATAATCCACTTTTGATTTTTCCGGCTCAGCTTGGCCTGTGAAACTGCAAGCGTTCATTGTTCGTCAGTTCACAGGCGTTTCAGTGCTACAGCGTACAGCAAGATGGATTCTGAACTTGGAACTGGATTCAGACTAAAACAATAAGCCACGGTTTGAGGGAGAGAAGGAGTGGTAGCATCTCGTGCTCACGCGGATTTGCATTAATTGACAAATCACAGGAAGTAACAACAAGAACCAGATTGGAAGATGCATTCCATTCCAGCCAAATCCACCCTCGTCGTCGGTGATACACAAACCAAAACATTACAAGGACACTAAACATCTTCAGACCATCAGTACGGTGGACTCTAATTTCTTTTTAGGGAAGTACGTGGGCTCTAATTATAACAGATGATACTCTTTACATGTTCCTTTTGTATCACAACATCATTCATCTATTGATTTTCTTGATTAGATGTATTTCAATAGATAACAAGATGTGGTATATTGGCTTCAGAAAGATTTTGACAGCCAATTGTACCTAAATGAAATTAGTTCCTTATATATTCTACATTTGATCTTAATATCTAGTGGAGTACAACAACCTCACTTTGTTGGATGAGTGGATGTACAATTTGCCCAAGGCTCTTATAGTTCATTTAACAAAACATATAGCAAGTTAAGTCAATAATTCATCTTCAGTGCTGCACCTACACACCATCCACCTTGTCGCTGAGTTGTTATCACATTTACTTCTTCCTACCTCTCATCTAGTGTGTGTACATATATATTGCTCCCGTCCAACTTGGTTTCTACAACCAGTCTAAAGAAGCTAACTGACATGAGTAGCTAGAGATGAACCCCCACCCCCCTCCTTCATTTTTTTTGTTAAAGTTGTGTTTTGAGGAAATATGAAACACATGTTGTACTACACACACACATTAGATTTGGGGGGCATTAGGAAAAGATCGGCTTGCAGATAACACACTCCCCGTAGTGCATCTAATCTGCACCATTTGTCTTCTATGGAGAGATGCACATCGATAAGAGTGGTAGAATGGCACCCAAAATATTCAGGGAGTTGAAACCAAACTTGATGCTCTAGAAGAGCCAATTTGTGGTTGGATGGTTAGGAGAATGGTTATACTCTTAGCCCACCAGGGATCATACCCTAGGTTTGTCACTTGTATATCTCCCACCAGGAGTAGAATATTCTCTCATTGTGTGACAACGTTTCTGTCGATAGCGACGTGTATGTGGTATCCTCTTGAATCTCAATATCAGATTTGCTGGCTTGGTTTCTCGGGGTTGCCCATAGGGGTGGGGTGTGCATACGTGCGCTCATAGAAGTGAGTGTGAGCATTTGCATATGTATGTTTTTCCTCAAAAAAAAAAAAAAAAAACTCCCGATCTAGAGACTACAACTGTGATATCTATGCAAGTCAATAATTATGCCATTCAATCCTTAATAAATAACATTTTAGAGATATGCAAATATTTTCTGTTAGAAACTAATAAATACTTATTTAAAATTTAGTATCGTTATTTTTATAATGCATGTATCAGATTAGTAAATATCTCTTGACTTTAACGAATAATATCTATTTTATAATACACTGATATCTGTACTATACATCATAATCAAAATATATTTTTATGTATAATACAAGTGAGTTCATATTTTTTTAAAGAATAGCCTGGACATTTTCGTTTAATAAACATGACTAAATCTTTTCAAAATGTGGTACAGATTTGAAGTACTAACGGACACAATTTGCTCCTGACTTATAAAGCAATATCTAGAAATTTCTGGAAGTAGTCTTTATAATCTTCCATTTAAAACTATTGTATATGTATTCGCAAAAAAAACATTACGTATGTGTAGTTTGAAATGTAAATAAGTGTATTAATGGCCGCATCACTAGCCGGCCAATGTGGTGGATCGTGCTTCTAACGAGGCTTTGTTCTTCTCCCGCAAAAAAAAAAAAAAAAAAAAAAAAAAACTATGCTTTTTTTTGAGAAAAAAACGATGCTTTGTTCTTCTCTCGAGCTTGAGGCGATGACGGGAGCTCCCCGTCTCCAGCAGCCCAATACTGTAGCAACGAACCAAACTGGGTCGTGAAAGCCATAGAAGAAACTGGGCCGTGCTAGTCGTGAATGAGAATGCAAAAAAAAAAAATCACGGCATGCACACGCTCGAACCACTGTCACTATTACATGACATGTATTGCCTCAAAAAAAAAACATGACATGTATCCGTCATCATCATGCACAAAGCCGAGCATCCATATGTCACATTCGCGCCATCCACGGCTGCCGCACACCTCATGTTTGCCATCACCGTGATACGATCATCGCCGCTGCAGGGTCAAGAGTCGCCGTTCTAGATGTAGGGCGATTGTCGATATCCAATGGGCCAGATCACAACCATGGCGTCTCATGTCACGTACATTTCATTTTTGAAAGCCATAAATATTTATTTGAAAAAAATGTGCAAGCTTTTTGAAATGTGTGAATATATGTTCTTTATAGCCATGAGTATTCAAAAATGTGTTGTGCTCATACTAAATCAACGACAACTAAAATGGAACGGAGGGGGTATCGTTTCTTTACTGGTCAACACAACTTCACCAACTGGTTCTCATGCTTATGTCTATTGTTGTGTCAGAATGTTTTTCAATTAAATTGTTATGTTGACACGTTAAACCTTGTAAAATTTGGCTGCTGACACATTTTCGTGTCATAGGAATGCATAGATAAAATTATAAAATTTGCACCTAAAATCTTGGGGCACTTCTAGGAAGCCTTGCTGCCTGTCAGCTGCTCAGTCAATCGCAACATGATCTTCGAGTTTCAGTTGTAGCAATAATTTGCTGCGCAATTAGAGAGTAAAATGCAAGATACATAATCCACGCTTGACTTTCCGGCTCAGCTTGGCCTTGCGGTCGGTGCACGGGCGTTTCAGTGCTACAACCTACAGCGAGATGGATTCTGAACTTGGAACTGTATTCAGACTAAAACAACACGCGAGGAAGGGAGTGGTAGCATCAACGAACGCATCCAGAGACTACGGCTTCAGCAAATACCTCCAATTGTTTTAGTCCGTGAGGCATCAGGCTACGGTTTCACGCAGATTAGCATTGACAAATCACAGAAAGTAACAACAAGAACCAGATTGCAAGCTGCAATCCATTCCAACCAGATCCACCAACATCGATGATACACCAAACCCAAACATTCACAAGGACACTTAATCTAATCTAGAACTCCTGGGAAGCAGAGCCGATGTCGCCCTTGGCCTTGCCGGCCTTCTTGGGGAGCAGCGTGGTGTGGATGCTGGGCAGCACCCCGCCGGCGGCGATGGTGACGGAACCCAGCAGCCGGCTCAGCTCCTCGTCGTTGCGCACCGCCAGCTGGATGTGGCGCGGCACGATCCGGTTCTTCTTGTTGTCCCGCGCCGCGTTCCCGGCGAGCTCCAGGGTCTGAATCAGAGAGAAACAAGAAACGGTGAGATCGATCCAATAAGCGCGCGCGTGGCGTGGGGGGCAGAGTTACAAGAAACGGGGAAAGGAGGAGCCGGGGGTGACGCGTACCTCGGCGGCGAGGTACTCGAGGACGGCGGCGAGGTAGACGGGGGCGCCGGCGCCGACGCGCTGCGCGTACTTGCCGACCTTGAGGTACCTGGCGACGCGGCCGACGGGGAACTGCAGGCCGGCCTTGGACGACCGGGACACGGACTTCGCGCTGGCGGCGGGCTTCGCCTTGCCCCTCCCGCTGCCGGCAATGGCCATCTTCTGGTGGCGGTGGAGGGCGGGCGCGCTGGTGCTGTGGTGGCCGGAGCGGAGAGATTGCCGGAGGTTGGTGAGATTGGGGAGAGCGCGGAGTGTTTGATGAGATGGTGGAGAGGCTGGGGGCGGTGGCGTCTTATAAAGGGCAGGGGAGGCCGCGCGTGATTGGCTAGGAGCGCGAGGCCGCGGATCCGTGACGTGGAGGGCGGAGGCTAGTTTTTTTTGCTTTTCCCGCGGATCGGTGACGTGGAGGGCGGAGGCGAAAACTTTCGTTTGGGTTTGGCGCGGGCTGGCGATTTGGGACGACGGCAGTTTTCGGATGAGTGGTCAAAGGAGGGAAATCGTCCGTCCGATCCTAGCCGTTCGTCGGACAGGCCTCCTGCCGTCCGTTTCACTTTCAGAGCCGATGCATCCAGATCCGGCGACATGGGGTTGGGCATGCTTTTATGCAACCATCTACTTCACCTGATTTTTCCCTCAAAAAAAAAATCGACTTCACCTGATCTGGTTCCAAATTGTTTATTTATTCTCAAACATTGGTTATCTCAAAGCTCTAGATCAGTCGAGTTGCATTGAGCGAGGGGCAGTTCTCTTGCTACGACAAGCTTGAGATTTTCTTCGTGTGTATGGAGTTTTCCTTCGTTTTCTCACACTAGGGCCTCTGGAGCCGAGACCGGCCGTGTAGCCAAGGCGACTCTTGTTACTTCTGATTCTGCATTCTCTTGTTGTTTGCATCAACGCATTGCGTCACAACAGTGTAGAGTAATGATGTGGAGTAGATGCACCGCTGGAGCGACGGCTCCTACAAGCTAATCGTTTCCTAATGCCTCCCAAACCTAATTAACATATTTGTTGTAGCCTGCGCATGTGACCCAATATATATTTCTTATTTTCCTAAAACGTGACTTTAGCAAAACAAAACCAGAGGAATTGAGTACTATCCGCCATGACCAGCTAACTCGGAGATAAATATGTTGGCACGTCGGGTGGATATCTATCTTTCTTTATTTGCTTTTGGGTGTGTGATCACTATGAACCATGGTTGACGGGAACCATATATATATATATATATATATATATATATATATATATATATATATATATATATATATATATATATATATATGCACGAATGCTTGATGAGGAGGTCGGAAAAAATAAATGTGATAGCAACTCATCGATGAGGTGGATGGCGACGAGTAATTGGGTTGTTGTACTTTTTCTTTAGGTGTGCTTGAGTTTGTACATCCACTTGTCCAACAAAGTGAGCTCCTTGTACTTGGTTAGATACTAGCCCTAGTGCAGTAAAGTCATAGCACATGGTTAGAAAAACTATCGCACATGCAACTGTGAATTGTGGCCTCGCGATGGTGTGTGGTACGGGGTGCATCGCACACGCTACAGATAACCGTGTGCGGTAGGGTGCTAGGATGCTTGCCGGTCGATGTCGTCCTTGGCCTTGCCGGCCTTCTTGGGGAGGAGCGCGGTGTGGATGCTGGGCAGCACCCTGCCGGCGACGATGGTGACCACGCCCAGCAGCCGGCTTAGCTCCTCGTCATTGCGCACCGCTGGCTGGATGTGCTGCGGCACGATGTAGTTCTTCTTGTTGTTCCACGCCGCATTGCCGGCGAGTTCTAGAGTTTGAATCAGAGAGAGAAACAGAGAGATCGAGGACGGCGAGGAAGCGCGCCCGGGGGAGTGGAACGAGACAGGGGGGTGCATTTCTCGTCAGCTAGGTACTGGAGGACGACGGCGAGGTAGATGGAGGCGTCGGTGTCGGCGCGCTGCACATACTTGCCGACCTTGAGGTACCTGGTGACGCAGCCGATGTGGAACTAGAGGTCAGCCTTGGATGACCGGGACACGGCCTTCGCGCTGGCAACGGGCTTCACCTTGCCCCTCCCGTTGCCGCACTGCCGATCTTCTGGTTCGTGGTGGAGGGTGGACGCACTGGGGTTGTGGTCGCTGGAGAGATCGCCTAGATGTATGAGAAGGTGGAGGGCGAAGGGTGTTTGAGATGGTGTAGCGGCGGAGGCGGCATGTTATAAAAAGACAGGGAGGCGGCGCATGATTGATTGGGAGGGCGAGGCCGCGGATCAGTGACGTGGACGGCGGAGGTGAATTTTTTGTTTGGGTTTGGCGATTTGGGGCGGTGAAAGTTTTCAGAAAAGCGGTTAAAGGAGGGAAATCATCCATCTGATTGTCGCCGTTCGTCGGAGTAGGATCCTATAGTCTGTTTCAAAGACGAAACATCCAGCGACATGGGTTTGTGTTGTTCTATTACAATCTGCAAAGAAGATATTTGGATCAACATCCCTGACCTTTTATGCCACCATCTAGTTCGCTTGATTTGGTTCCAAGTTTTTAGTCTCACACATGGTTCTCTCCAAACTCTTCAGTTCGAGTTTCATTAAGTGAGAAGCGGTTTGTGGTCAGCTACGACGGATCCGAGGTTTTCTTCGTGTGTAGGGAGTCCCTCTTTGTATTCTTGCACTAGGGCCTCTGATGTTGAGACCGTCCATGTAGCCAAGGGGTCTTTGATTACTCATGATTCTACATTCTCTTATTGATATCATTGACAAAGTGCGGCATAACAGTGCCGTGTAATGATGTGGGGTGATACGTCTCCAACGTATCTATAATTTATGAAGTATTCATGCCATGTTTATTCTAATTTTGTATGATTTTGGTGCACTTTTATATGGATTTTATATGATTTTTATGGACTAACATATTGACCTAGTGCCCAGTGCCAGTTGCTGTTTTCTGCTTGTTTTTGGTTTTCCAGAAAATCCATATCAAACGAAGTCCAAATGCAGCGAAACTTTTTGACGGTTTTTTCTAGAAGGAAATAGACTCAGGAAGCTTCGGAGGAGCAGCAAAAGAGCCACCTGGGCGTG
Organism: Elymus sibiricus; assembly: GCA_039707655.1. Taxonomy (NCBI): domain Eukaryota; kingdom Viridiplantae; phylum Streptophyta; class Magnoliopsida; order Poales; family Poaceae; genus Elymus; species Elymus sibiricus. Next base: position 430,882,551 of record CM077676.1, read on the forward strand.
CCTGCCCCCCCAGGCGCGCCCTGGTGCCTCGTGGGCCCCATGTGGCACCTCTTTGCGTGATTCCAATGCCAAAAAATCATATATATTCAGAAACTCCCGAAAATTAACCTAGATGAGTTTTTACGCCGCCGCAAGCCTCTGTACCTCTACGATCTCATCTACAGCCCTTTTCCGGCACCCTGCCGGACGGGGGGAATCATCACCGGAGGCCATCTTCATCATCCCGGCGGTCTCCATGACGAGGAGGGAGTAGTTCACCCTCGGGGCTGAGGGTATGTACTAGTAGTTATGTGTTTGATCTCTCTCTCTCTCTCGTGTTCTTGATTTGGCACGATCTTGATGTACCGCGAGCTTTGTTAATATAGTTGGATCATATGGTGTTTCTCCCTCTCTATCTTGTTGTGATGAATTGAGTTTTTACCTTTGATGTTTCACTATTATCGGATTGAATACTTTTATGGATTTGAGAACACTTGATGTATGTCTTGCATATGAATACCCGTGGTGACAATGGGGTATTATATTGATTCACTTGATGTATGTTTTGGCACTCAACTCGCGGATTCCCGAGATGACATTGGGGTAATCTATGCATAGAGGTTGATGCACGTTTTCGTCCTACTTTCTCCGGTAGAAATCTTGGGGCACTCTTTGAAGTTCTTTGTGTGGATTGAATATTATGAATCTGAAGTTGTTTGATACATATCGAATAATCAACTCACGGATACTTGTGATGACATTGGAGTATCTAGGTGACATTAGAGTTGGTTGATGCGTATCATATGGTGTTATTTTAGTACGAACTCTAGGCCTGTTTGTGACACTTATAGGAATAGCTCAATAGATTGATCGGAAACAATAACTTTGAGGTGGTTTCGTACCCTACAACAATTTCTATCTTATGTTCTCCGCTAATAGGAACTTTGGAGTGATTCTTTATCGCACGTTGAGGGATTGTTATATGATCCAATTATGTTAGCATTGTTGAGAGATTGCAGTAGTGAAAGTATGACTCCTAGGCCTTGTTTTCAAGCATTGCAATACCGTTTGTGCTCTGTTTATTACTTGTTACCTTGCTGTTTTTATATTTTCAGATTACAAAAACCTATATCTATTATCCATACTACACTTGTATCACCATCTCTTCGCCGATCTAGTGCACCTATATAATTTATCATTGTATTTGGTGTGTTGGGGACACAAGAGATTTCTTGTATTTAATTGCAGGGTTGTTTGAGAGAGACCATCTTCATCCTACGCCTCCCACGGATTGATAAACCTTAAATCATCCACTTGAGGGAAAATTGCTATTGTCCTATAAAACTCTGCGCTTGGAGGCCCAACACGAGTCTACAAGAATAAGTTGTGTAGTAGACATCATGGGGTAGATGCACTACTGGAGCAAGGGCTCCTACAAGCTAATTGTTTCCTAATACCAGCCATTTTGGGGAGGAGCATGGTGTGGATGCTGGGCAGCACCCCGCCGGCGGCGATGGTGACCACGCCCAGCAGCTGGCTCAGCTCCTCAGCGTTGCGCACCACCAGCTGGATGTGGCGCGGCACGATCCGGTTCTTCTTCTTGTCCCGCGCCATGTTGCCGGCGAGTTATAGGGTCTGAATCAGAGAGAAAGAAATGAAACGGTGAGATCGAGGACCGCGAGGAACCGTGCGCGGGGGGAACAGAGAGGTGAGGGGGTGGCGCACTCTATATAAGCCACCCCCCACCACTAGACTAGGGGCAGGCTCATTCGTCTCCCCTGGCTCTCTCACCATTAGTCTCAAGACTTAGCTCAGGCATGGAGATCCGTTCTCCCCTCTCTCACACATTGTAATCTCCGGATTCATACACAGATAAAACAAAGCCTCTCTGGAGCACGAGACGTAGGACTGTTATCTTCACCGTGAGAGGCCCGAACTCGCTAAAACCACTGTGCCACCCGTTTGCATCTCGATAGATCATGCTCCTTCATCCTACCCCTCTCTATTGTCGGAATCGTTCCCACGACAGTTGGCGCCCACCGTGGGGAGTGGCGTCTATCGAGCCATGATGCAGATGGTTTTTTCTTCAATCAGCGGCTATGTTCTCCTCCTCTTCCTGGCGGTGGTTTCCGCAAGGTAAGGAACCTGGCGCGGCAAGAACGCACGGCGGCACCTCACTCCGACGTCAACGGCTCTGCAACGGCCTCCGTGTGGGAAGCTCAAGCCCGGCGCAGGGAGCGTGCACGGCGTCACCTCCCTCCGGCGTCAGCCGCTCAGCCATGGCCACCTCGGTGAAGATGCAGGCCCGACGCGGCCAGAAGCCGGAGGTTGACCGCACCACGCGCGCACGGCGGCTTCATCCTCCGGCATCCGCACCCGGCCGTAATCTCTCTCTCCTCCTCTAATTAATACTGATCCATACGCATCCATGCATGCATAGGTTTTTCCTCGATTCTCTCGGCTGCAAGTTCACTGGATCGGTTAGGCACCCGTGCCATTAACGGTCAAACTTAGATCTCGGGATGCGCGGGCGCACTACATTGTGGAATGGAGGGAGTACTTGCTTGAGCTTGAGCGGCAGGAAAAGCGCGCGAGCGCACCAGCCTCACGCCACAGTGGTGACGGCCGTTCAAGTACAGGCTCGTCCAGGTGCTCATCGACGAGCGCGACGGCTCCATCTACGGTGCTGTCCTCGAGAGGGACCACCAGGCCGCGCAGTCCGACTACATCCCGTTTCGCCCCACCCGCGCACCGGCAACCGTTGTGGTGCTGCGCGACACGCTGCTCCGTGCGCCCACGTTCCGCCGCGACGTGCCAGTGACCTGGGGGTCGGGGTTGGGGCTGCCGGCGTCCTGGCCATCGCGTCCGGCGGTGGGAGTCCATCGGCGGCGGGGGCGCAAGGAGGAGGGGATGCGGCAGTGGCGGGCATCGAGTGGCGACGGTGGGAGTCCATCGGCGTTGGGGATGCGTCAGTGGCGGGCATCGAGCGGCGACGTTAGGAGTCCATCGGCGTTGGGGCTGCTGGCGACCTGGCCATCGCGTCCGGCCGGTGTAGAAGCTGCGAGGCAGGGAGGTCGGGAACGGCTGACTGCGAGGCGGAGGAGGAGGGGATGCGGCGGCGGCGGTGGGAGTCCATCAGCGTCGGCTGCGCTGCGACGCCTCCTCTGTTCGGTCCTCTCTGCCCCCTGGTGGATTAAGTGGGATTCCAATGGGCTAATAGGGCTAGCCCACTTAATTTTCTTCTTGTCCAATGAGAGCCCAGTAGAACAGTTTAAATGAGATGGGATGCCTAATCCCACTCCCACGTGCAGCCTGAACTGTAACAGCGTGGAACAATGATGCAGAGTAGATGCACCGCAGGGGCAGCAAGTTCTACAAGATAATCGTTTCCTAATGCCTCCCAGATCTAATTAAAAAAATTGTGCTAGTCTGCACATGTGGCCCAATATATATTTCGTAATTTTTTTAAACATAACCTTAAGAAAAAAAAAAGAGAGGAATTGTCTTGAGTATTATGCCCCGTGACTAGCAATACCCGGAGATAAAGTATGTGGGCACAACGGATGAGTATCATATCTTTCTCTTCTTTTGGTTATGTGATCACCGTCAACCACAGTTGATGGAATGTCCAGAAAATTACCAATTTTCAACAACTTACGTGGAGAAGCACCAAAAAGAAGTTACCAAGAAGACAGGAGGCGTCTCCTCTCCTCCAAAAAAAAAAGCTAGGGTTTTTGCCTCTCGCCGGCGCCGCCGCCGGTCCGCCTCGTCTCCGGTGGCCCTAGGGCCATGGGGACGTGGTGGATCCTGGTAAGGGCCGGCGAGAGGGCTCCGTTTTTAGTCGTTCCTTTGAGTTTTGTTAGGGTTTGTGTCCTGCTCAGGAAGGCGAGACGGCGGCGGCTCCCTGAAGATGGAATAAAGGTCTCCCCGCCTAGCCCCCGTTCCGGTGGTGCGTCTAGCATCGTTGGTGGGCGTGTGGAGGTGTGTCTCCGGCGGATCTATCTTTGGTGGATTTGCTCGGATCTAGTCGTTGTTCGTCTACATTCGTGTGTTTTCGGGTTGGATCCTTTCGATGTACGTTATTCTTCATCGGCGGCGGTTGCTGTTCTGGTGCGCTGGCCCTATGGGGCCTTAGCACGACGACTTCCCGACTGTCTACTACAACAAGTTGTGCCCGACTCCGGCGGTGGAGGGGCGATGATGGCGGCGCGCCTTCGGCTCGCTTCAGTGCTTGTAGTCGTCGCTAGGTGGTCTACGGATCTGGATGTAATTTTTATTATTTCTGGTGTTCGTTGTACTGCCATGATTGAAGATGAATAGATTGGAAGTTTTTCGCAAAAAAAAAAAAAAAACACAGTTGATGGAAACTATATATACGCACGAACACTTCAAGGGGAGGTCGGAACAAATAAATGTCGTAAGAACTCATCGACGAGGTGGATGGCAACGAGTAATTGGTTTGTCGTACTTTTTCTTTAGGTTTGCGTGAGTTTGTACAATCACTTTTTCAACCAACTGAGCTTCTCGTACTTGGTTGATACTAACACCAGTGCAGTTAAGGTCATCACATACTGTTAAAAAATTAGTCGCACACTTCTGGCCCGGAAACAAGGAGCCTTAGTTTTTGGTGAAGAAAGTAGAGCCATGCGAGCTCGGGAGCGAATCATTGTCTTGCGATTGCGTGCGATAGGGGGCGCATCGCATATGCTACAGATAACCATGTGCGATAGGGTGTTGGGATGCAGACAATTCTGTAAAAGCAATCGTATGTGATGCGCGGACCTATTGGACACGAGAAGCGATGAGAAATCGTTTGTGATGCGTCCAACGCTCCAGACATTTCGTCCATCAAGAACGTGTGGGTTGAGGGGCCTATCACACACGATATGTTATGGTCCAAAATCACCCCCAACAGGGGCGTCTCTGCAAAATGCCCATGCTGTGGTCTGTCCTGCGGGTTAATTTGACAGAACGGCAGGGGGGGTCTGCAAAAATGCGTGACAACGACCGGGTCGGCCAGCTGGCGCCACTTGGCCGCCTTTGATTGGTTGTGGACTAATTTTGCACATTGTTTGCAAGTTCTAGGACTGAAGAGTTCACTTTTGCAAGTTCTAAGACTAAACCATCACATGTTGGACAAGTTTTAGGACCTCTGATGCTTTTACTTGTAGATAAAATATGTTAGCACACCGGATGGGTATATATATGCATGAACGCTTGATTGGGAGGTCAGAAAAATAAATGTCACAACAACTCATTGACGAGGTGGATGGCGACAAGTAATTGGTTTGTTGTACTTTGTCTTTAGGTTTGCTTGTGATTGTACATCCACTTTTCAACCAAGCGAGCCTTTTGTATTTGTTTTTTTTCTTTTTTTTTTTGCGAAAAGATTAGATCTATTATAAAGATTCATCGAAAGTACAAAACACCTCAAACATAATAAAAATCATCGAGGTCCATGGACCACCGAACGACCATTGCCGCCGCCAGAACGAGCCGCCGACGCGATAGCCCTGAAGTCTTCGTGCACGTGCCCCTAAGGACCAGCGTCCCGGAGCCGCAGTCGTCGCCATTGAATCCTTGAATCGATCTGAAGAATTTGACACCAAATATCGCCGTTGCGTACGCACGGCGAGAAACCCTAACCTCGCCGCCCCGAGGAGCTGGCAGAAATCTACGCCGGAGCTCCGTCTAATCCGTCCCAGCGGACGAACTTGAGGAGGATCGGAGCCCGGAAGACTAACTCGAAGAAGAAGCGCCGCCATCCGTCCAAACGCCGCCCCTGCGAGAACTAAAACCCTACCTATCTACTAGCCGGAGACAAGGCACCAGAAATCTCCTCCCCGCCACCGGCCGCCGGAGCGGCAGGGGGAGGGGAGGCGAATCCACGGGCTCGCCGGTGGAGATCGAGGGGAGGAAGGCTTTCCCTAGTCGCCTAGCGAGAGGGGAAAGAAAAGCATACGTAAGCCTGTTGTTACGTGAAGATGGGAGCGGTGTTGCCCACACCACACGTAAGACAACTGGACGATATTCTTGCCTTTTGTACTTGGTTGGATACTAATATTAGTGCAGTCAAGGTCATCACACACGGTTAAAAAGAACACACGCATATGTGAATCGTCATCTTGCTATGGTGTGCGATAGGGGGTGCATCGTACATGATATGGATAACCGTGTGCGATGGGGGTGATAGGATGCAGTCAATTTTGTAAAAGCAATCATATGCGATGGGCAGACTTATCGCACAGAAATGCAACGCTGGCGTACTCCGGTGACGTTTTCTTTATAAAGCTGGCCTCCCATGACGGTGTATGCTTTTGATCGACGGACGATCCGTCTTGCTTCGACTTCATTGTCTGGGAGTTCTTGCCATAACAGATAGACAAGGTAGGGCAAAGTCCACTCGGGAGTAACAATTCGCACTTCTTGTACCAAATCAATTATTATTTTTTTGAACAGGAAATCAATTATTGCTGGGATCTCAACTTCTGTAGGAACTGGTGTTTCGACCGGTTGTGGGGGCTCTTCTTTGAATGGATTCTCTTTGATAGTTGGGGAGTGGAGGCCGGTGATCAAGAAAAATATCTTTAGAAACAATCTTTTGAGTGGAACCGATCTTTGCTAGTTCATCAGCTGCTTGGTTTCCTAATGCCTCCCAAATCTAATTAACATGTTTGTGGTAGTGTGTGCGCGTGTCCTGATGTATGTTTTGTATTGCCCAAAAAGCACGACCTTGACAAAAAAAATGAGGGGAATTGTCTTGGGTACTATTCACCACAACTGGCTCACTAGATAAAATATGTTGGCACATCGGATGGGTATCTTTCTTTATCTGATTCTGGCTATGTGATCACTATGAACCACGGTTGATGAGAGCTATATATGCACGAACGCTTGATGGGGAGGCCGGAAAATAATAATAAATGTCATAACAACTCAACGACGAGGTGGACGACGCCAAGTAATTGGGTTGTTGTATGTACAGGTTGCCGGATTTGATGTATCCGGCTGCAGATGCTCTGACCAATTGGACTTCCCTGGTTGTTATAGGAAAGACAGTTTCACCCTGAACCTGAATCTCATTCATCTTTTCGGTGGTGTCAAGGTTTCAGGATGTCCAGTTATCTCCATTTTTGAGTTTGCTTCCTGCTAGTTTTTGGGTAAGAGCAAATGCCTGCAAAAAAGCCAAGCCTTGGCAAGGTATTAATTAGTTGCTCGATGAGCTAATTGCTGCTTTGTGATGGTAACTTTTGTTGAACCTTTAGATGTTTATATGGCTGAGAGACACTGATGGTTGATGACTCCAGACTTTGAGCAGTTGTAGGGGGTCAGCTTCTAGTGCCGATCAATTGGGAGGCATATTGCTCGAATTTCTCCCTAATTGGGATTCGATCATGCGTCGCCATGGGAAATTCAGATGGGTTATGGATCAAAGAGAGCTACAGAGAGCAAATGTAGCTGCTGCTCGGTTCAGGGATGTTGCCACCCATGTCTGAATTCAAGCAAAGCTGCGATTCAGCTCTATCGTTCGTGCTGTTTTTTGTGTGGTGCACACGAACAGAGATGCCAGACAAACAGATATTTTCTAGCATTTGCACCATCACCATTCCGTCGTAGTCTAGGTGGTTAGGATACTCGGCTCTCACCCGAGAGACCCGGGTTCAAGTCCCGGCGACGGAAAATCAATCTTTTTGTTTTCTAATTTTTTTACCTGAAGTTTAATGATCATTTTTCCTGATCTCAGTGAAGGATAAATGCATCTGGTAATGTGTTATTCATATCGAAGCTCCTTCTGTTACATCCTCACTGTTGACATAGGAAAGACAGTTTGTCACCCTGAACTGGAATCTCGTTCGTTTCTTCATTACTGTGTTCCTTTCATTTTTTTGAAAGCGAAGATCGCCCTCCATTGTTTTCGCTAAAAAAAGAAGAGTTCTCGGCATGCACTTGGCCTTTACCCCATGGTTACTTGTTTTCCTCGACCGACGCAGTTCTACCCGGGTTTGAATCGATCCAAGTGCTGCGGCAACGGGATCTGCACAGGTGATCGATCTGAGTTACTGTACTACCTCCTCTTGATTTCTGTCCAATGTTTGCTCAAATTTGTTCTGAAATTCAGAATGTCGTTATTTCATATGTTCAGCTATGTGACCTCAGAAATAACTATATAATGCCACTGTACTAACGAAGAATGCTCCGTTCCTTAAAAACAACGCTACATCTCACACAAGTTTTTTCACTGTCGTGATTCTGACAAAGTTCTCAATTAGTACCATCCTATCCTGCAGAGTGCTTTCTGCAGCTGATGCTGTCGAAGACTTCCAGAGCCATCAAGTAGCCTATTTTTGCTACCTAGCTAGTGTGCATTACTCTGCATATTGTATCCCTTCGAATATCTCTACTAAATTCGTTCACTACTGTAGAATATCTTACCTTCATTGTTGTATCTGAATTCAGTGTGGGGGTCCATAAACTAGCAATGCAGCTGTCTTTTCTGCAAAACCACAGCCTACGCTGTCGAAACTTAAGTGAGAAGAACTGTTGATTTTTCTAACTATTCGAGAGAGATTTCAAGGCTTCAAGAGAGTTCCTGAAATGTTTCAGATATCATTTCTCTGCATTATTTTTGGACAACGGAAAGAACTGGTTTAGATACAAGATGTATCCAGAACAGAGCAAATGGTACCGCATACTGAAACAAAAAAATATTCTGCCAGTGGGCACTAGTAGAGTAGAGTGAGGATTTGGTGTAGAGGTGTAGAATGATTCTGTAGCCGGCTCCGAAGACAAAGATAAAGTGTTCATGCCTAAACTATATTTGTGGTGGCCAAAAACTCCACGTTAGCGTCCGGACATCATGGTGCCTGCTGTGGAAGCCCAGCCTGTAGTTCTTTTACTTTTAACATTTCTAGCTTTTTAAGCTTTTTAGGAGGTGTGCACCCAGTCTTAACTACTGTCTAAGTTTAGAATGTGACAGCATCAGCACCAAATGTACTCTTCAGCTCAGCTGAAAACCTTTTGCTCGTTTCCGGATTCTTCAGATGAGTTGCAAACCAGATTCACTTCACTTTGTTACATGTTATGATAGATATCTGATTATTCGATTTCAATTTCTTGCGATCATACGTTGCAATCAGTTGTGCCATGAACTTTCTACTGTACTGTTAGAAGCTGAATGCTGTTTAATCACTATCTTGCATTTACAGTATGCTTACTGAATCAGATTGCAGAACATTCAGTGAATTGTCTGAATAAGAATGCACTTTACCTGAACTGTTCCACGAAGGGCAACCATTTCCATTGTTCCAGCTATGCATTTTTCTCATACCAAAGCCAGCGGGAACCCAGTCGAGAAACTTCCATCCAGAACTCTCGAGAAGTACTACTAGTGTAGTGAACGCAGTGAGTAATTAGGATAGTGTAGTGAACTGTCGTGACGGCTTTGGCCACGGCAGCTAGGATCTGCGTCCCTCCAGTCCTGGCTTGCCGGCGTTGCCATTTGTCGTCGCCCACCCCCCCTCGTGGTTTGCTTCATCGCCTGCCCTACCTTGTACGCCTCAATGCCTCCCCTTTTGCCAGAGCCAATGTTCGTGGGTTCGGAGGCGGTGCCACCCTCCGACGGCAGATGCAGCCCCGCCAACCCCCCTTTTGACATGGTGGCTCCGACCGACGTTTGCTCCCTCATCCTCGTTTTCCAGAAACGGCGGCTATGGGATTGCTCAGCCTTGGGCCAGGAGAAATTCATGCTCGGCTTGTCGATGCTGGCAGCGGCGGCGTCTGCGGATGTCGTTTCCTTCTTGGAGGCGCTGTCAAGGCCCTCAGCTGCGCCCCTCTTCGAGCTCAGGGGAAACCCTAGGTCTGGTTCCTCCGGACCGGATGGCGACGACGTCTCAGCGTCGTTTTCCTTCTTGAAGGCGCTATCTTGCTCGCTCGCGGTGTCCCCGGTTTTGGTTCTCGAGATGCTGGTGCTCTTGTTGGTTCGGCATTGCCGCTCTTGGTTCGGGCTTGGTAGGTTAGCTGTGATGTATCCTCTGTTCGGGCCGAGCATCCCTTTCTTTCTGCTCCGGGCACCATGTTCACGCCTGTCCGCGTTCGTGTCATGTGTTGTACCCATATCTGTACTCATTCTTCTCCTTCTATCAATGCAATGATACGCAAGCTTTGCGTATTCGCGAAAAAAAAGTAATTAGGATACGAGCCGATCCTAATTGTCTGTAATTTTTACTGTAAGTTCCCGTAGTCATTACGGATCAATAGTTTGGCCTGTCATCGTAGGACATGGCTAAAGCTCAACGTCGGAATGATCTGAACACGGTGTTATTGGGAATTTTTTCTTAATGTGAGAAAATATGCGTCACAATACTGCAGAATAATGATGTGGAGTGGATGCGCCGCTAGGGCAAAGGCAAGAACAAGCTAATCGTTTCCTAATGCCTCCCAAATCTAATTAACACAGTTTGTGGTAGTGTGCGCGGGCCTGGTATATGTTTTCTGTTGCCTAAAAACCCGACTTTAACAAAGTGAAATGAGGGGAATTGTCTTGAGTACTATCCACCATGACTACCTCACCTGGAGATAAAATATGTTGCACACATCGGATGAGTATCTTTCTTTATCCGTTTCTGGCTATGTAACATCCCCATGTATTACGCTACAGTGATCACCCTTTTGATAATGCCAAGTCACCATGACTAACAGTGCTTGATCATCATTTGATTCATATCTCATTTCAAATTCCACATTGAAATAGAATTCAAATTTAAAGTAAATTTAAAAGTTGTTCAAATCCAGGAACTAAATAGTTCATAATATTGCAAATATTCCCAAAGAAATTATAAAAATAAAGCCAAATTATTTGGATTCTTAAATTGCCCCTAACCTAATTAAAACAGTACTAAATCAGCAAAATTTAATCCATTTCATTTAATCCAAAAATCAAATGAAATCAATTTGACTCCAAACCTTTTTCTGGCAGTGATAAATATTGCCTAGTATTTAATTGGGCAAGTCCCATATTTTACAAAATTGAAATGGTGGTCAAACATTTCTCAAAGAGGAAAGAAATAAAATCAGAGAAAGAAAGAAAAAGAAAAAAGGGAGGACCCCACTGTGCTACTGGGCTTAAGCAGCACAGTGTGCGGCCCAGCCCACCACCTGTCCCCTCCTTCCTCCTACTGCTCACCCACGCTTGCTGTCGAGCACAGCGCGCGCGTGCGCAGCCAGGCCCCCCCTCCGCTCTAGTCGACAGCGCGAAGCGCCCGCCCCCTGGACGGATAAGGCCCCCTGCACCCCTGGCTCCCCTCTGGCCTCGCTCCTCTCCACTCTCCCCCTCTCCCCACTCCTTCCCGAGCGCGGCCATGGCGTCGCCGCCGTAAAGCACACGGCCACCGTGCTCCCCGCGCCCTCTCTCGGTGTCCAGGCGCTCCGCCTCCGTCGGCCACGCCTCCTCGTCGAGCCACGCAACTCCGGGCGCCCTCGAACGCCGTCCCCGGCCTCTTCTTCCACCTTCGGCCACCGCGACCTCGCCGTCGATTCCGGCCACCTCGCGCCTCCCCCGAGCCCGCTTTGCACCTCTGCAGAACCGCGGTGAGCAGCCGCGCCGTCCCCCCTCTCCCCTGTCCGTCTCCGTGGCCGTAGACGCCGTACCTGTCGTGGCCGAGCCCGCCACCGCGCAAGCTCGTCGCCGGCAACCATCCGGTGACCAAATGGTCCCGCACCAGTGCCCGTTGAGCTCGCCCGCGCGCGTAGATGCCCCCTGGCCCATCCATTCGACTTGAACGCGCCCGCGTCGTCGTTTCCGCCGAGCTCCCGATCCAGCCGCCGCCCGACGTCGTTGCCGGCGCCAACTCCGGCCACGGCAGCCCCCGCAACCACCGCAATTGGATGCGCGACACCGCCCGCAGCCGAACGAGCCCAACCGCGGCCTCGGAGGCCCTCTGTGGCCGTTTTCCGGCCAAGTCCGGCGAGCCCCGCCGCGAAACGGCCCGCCGGCGAAGTTCCGGCGCCACCCGCCGACGTGGTGCTGACGTGGCGCCACATGGCCCTCCCTGTGCCACTGATGTGTGGGCCCAGTTAACCCAGTTGATCGGGTCAACTGCTGACTGGGCTCGCACAGTCACTGACATGCGGGCCCCGCTTAATCTAAACGATTTTATAAATAAATAAAATGCTAATTAAATCTGTTAACTAAACAGTCGTTGACTAATGGGGCCCACCCTCTAATTAATCTTTAATTAGTTTAATTAATCCCTAATTAGCTCACTATGTATGACATGTGGGACCCACTGGTCAGGTTTGACCCTGGCCAGCTGGGTTTGACCGATGATGTCATCCTGACATCATGCTGACGTCACAATTCACTGTTTTGGATAATTCGGATTTAGTAATTAAAATACTTCCAAAAATTCAATAAAACTTTGAAAAATCATATAAAACAAACCATAACTCGGATGAAAATAATTTATATATGAAAAACGATCAGAAAAATATGACGAATACGAATACGCTACCCACATACCTATCAGCCCTCTCTAACATGATGAACATGGAACCTTCCCCTCCGATTCATCTGACCGATAATTGCCTGGAGCTGGTAAAACACCTCCAGATGTTTTCCCGCTCCGACTAACTTGCGTAGTGCTGCATTAGAACACCCCTAGCACAGCATGTTGACATGTCATGCATCCCTGTTGCATTGTTTGCCGTGTATTTATTGTTTCTTCCCCCTCCTTCTCTCCCGATAGCCCCCGAGACTGCCGACGACCCTGCTGAGTACGACTACGTCGACGACGACCAGACCCCTTCAGCTGAGCTTCTAGGCAAGCAAAACCCCTTGATCATCCAGATATCGCCTACTCTTTCTCTCTATTGCTTGCATTAGAAGGGCTTCTGTTGTTGCTCCGATAGCTCCTATTCTGATGCATAGCCTGACTTCGTCGCCTGCTATTGATACTTTACCTGCTATCCTATGATGCTTAGTTAGGTAAGCTATGTTTCATCACCTGGCCCTTCACCCTTGTCCGTTTGCCAGGCTTGTTATCGGGCCGTGATCATTCGGGAGTGATCACGGAAATGTTACATACTGCAATACCTTTAAACTGTTAAAGTCGGGCCGGCTGCAAGAGTGCCCGCGAGAGAATAATATTAAATACGGGTCGGCTCCAAGAGCACCCGCGAGTGATATTGTGGCGGAACGATAGGGCAGGCGGAGACCACCTAGGAGAGAGGTGGGCCTGGTCCCTGGTCGTGATCCGCGTGTTACCAAGTCGGAGCGACAGGGATCCTGTTCGTCTTCGCGAGTTACTAAACACGCCTAATGGATTTGGGTATTTGATCTGAGTTGGCCACTGGCCTATACGCACTACCACCACGCGGGATAATGGTTTAATGGGGCCCTCGGCGCCGTATGTATCAGCCAAAAGTTCTGCCAGACGTCCAGTTCAACATTGTGGCCGGGTCGGGCCGGCGCCATCCAGGACAGAGGTGGTGCCTGGGTCCACCCTGCACACAACGACCCGGAGTGCAAAGGGCAATGGGCCCAAGACCCCTGAGCACTTAGGATGTAGACCGGCGGGGACCTCTCTGCGGAGCCTAGGTAAGACTACGTCGTGTCGATCAGCCGAGGCCGGGCATGACCGAGATAAGTGTGTTCGGCCAGAGTTAATCGAGCATGTTGGGTAACAGTAGTGCACCCCTGCAGGGAAGTGATCTATTCGAATAGACGTGTCCACGGTAACAGGACGCTCGGAGTTGTATCCTGATCTACTACAACTATGAATGGATACTGTTAGAATTGCTCTCGGGATCACTTTCTCGCAGGGTAGTCGAGGAAGGATCTCAGGGCATCGCTAATATATATATTTTTTATATGCTGCTGTGTTCTACTCTCTTCTGATGCTGCAAGATTGCTTCAAGATGCTAGTCTTCGATAGGCTAGGCCTTCCGCCCTCTGTTCCGGCATTTCTGCAGTTTAGTCCAAAGATATAGCCCCATTCCTTTGATACCGATGCATACTTAGTATAGTTCTGATGTAAGTCTTGCGAGTACTTTGGATGAGTACTCATGGTTGATTTGCTACCTCTTTTCCCCATACCCGATTGCTGCGATTAGGTGATGGATCCCCCGGAGCCAGCTGATCCCGCCGTCGAGGCGTCGACTACTACTACCCCATCGGTGGAGCTTACTTCTACGTGGAGATCAAAGACCAGGAGTAGTTTAGGAGGCTCCCAGGCAGGAGGCCTGCGCCTTTCCGATCTAGATGTCGTTGATTTGCTCAGCCTTCTTAAGGCAACCTTGTCTAATTATGTCTGTACTCAGATGCTAATGCTTCCGCTGATGCTTGTGTAACTCGAGCTTATGTATTCGAGCCCTCAAGGCCCCTGGCTTGTAATATAAAGCTTGTATTATTTTATTTTGTGTCTAGAGTTGTGTTGTGATATCCTCCCGTGAGTCCTCAGGCTTGATCGTGTGCATTTGCGTGTATGATTAGTGCACGATTGAGTCAGGGGCGTCACAAGTTGGTATCAGAGCCGACTGCCTGTAGGTAGCCCCCTTTCCAACTCCTTGGCCGAAGTTGAGTCTAGTCTTTGCAAAACTGTTTTACTAACATGGCGGTGTGGCTTACGGGGCCACGTCACCAATGGGCGGTATTATGATCTTTTATTCCTCTTCCTTACTCAGGGACTCTGATCTCTCTTCCTTTCGGGTTAAAATTTTACTAACACTAACATTAGGTTCTCGTGATCACATCCAACCGGAGATTTGAATCAACCTTTCTTTGAATTGTGGGCCAGGTTCTGCTTCACAGTATTCACGGACCGCAGGATCCTTTTATCGAGGGCACCTTGCGTTGTCACTTGCAGATTCCTCGCTCCAGTAGTTTTCTCCGGCGTTGATCTAGCCTTTGCTATGTCGCGTTGTTGTATCTCTCCACCGCGTGCCTGCGCGCCGCCTAGTTTGTCTAGCTGCGTGTGTTTACGAACTCACGTTGTCCGTTGGTATCCAACTCCGTGCATGGATACGCATGTCTTTAAAGACTAATGATATGTATCTAATGCACTTCTTGTTCATTGCTCATGTTGCATCATGAATAGTCTCAATCATTGGAGTTGTTCTTGCTAAGCTGCCCCTGTTGTTTTAGTAGGATGGCTGACGATCCTCCGCCTCCACCCTATATTGCTGTAATGATGCATCAGTTTGAACTGAACCGTCAGCTCAATGAGAGTCTGGTAAATCGATTAGAACGCAACAATGCTAGTCAAGAGCCTGGCCCGATCTCACTGCAAGATTTCGTGCGCCTCAACCCGTCCACCTTCCGTAACTCGACTGATCCAATGGATGCTGATGATTGGCTCCGTGACATCGCCTTTCAGATGGAGTCGGCTAATGTTGCCCCTGCCAGTTACGTCACCTATGCGACGTATCACTTGAGGGGTTCAACTGCTCAATGGTGGGAAAGTCACAGGCGTATGCTGCCTGCTGGAGCTGTAACTACTTGGCAGGAATTTCAGTTAGCCTTCCGTGCATGGCACATTCCTCAAGGTCTGATGGACCAGAAGAAGAAGGAGTTCCGCAAACTCACACAGGGCAAAATGACTGTGGATGAATATCAGCGGAAATTCCTTGAATTATCCTGCTATGCTGAGGATGACGTCTGCACTAACGCTCGCAAGCAGGAGAAATTTCGTGAAGGACTGCGTCCTGATATAAAGCTCGCACTTGTTGCCCATGATTGCGTAGACTTTGCGACGCTTGTCAGCCAAGCTTTCCGAACTGAAACTGGTCTGACTGAGTACCAGGAGTCGCTCAAGCGTACTCGAGATGTTGGCCCATCCTCGGGTCAGCCTGCTCAGAAATGTCAAGTCTGGATTCCGCACAATGTCTATCACCGACCTGCTCCAACACCAAGGCCGTCTTATGTTGCACCTCGTCTGTCTCCGCCGCCGACACAACTAATGATTCAGGGTGGACAACCCATTGTGATTGCTCCTCCCCATAATGATGGTTTATGTCGCAAGTGTGGACAGCCAGGGCACCGTGCTCTCAACTGTCGCCAGGGTCAGCCGCAGAATGCATCACGTCCTCCTGTTGGCCGTAAGAAGGGCCGTCGAAACCATCCTTCCAGAAATTGTAATGCCAGGCCGCCTGCCATGGGTTGTGGTCAAGTCACCCACGTCAAAATGGAAGAAGCTCGTGAGTCCCCTAAAATCGTGATGGGAACTCTTCCAGTTAATTCAGTTGCAGCTTCTGTTCTCTTTGATTCTGGGGCATCACATTCCTTTGTGTCTCAACAATTTGCTCAGCGGCATGAACTACCTCTACAGTTGTTGCCCACCCCATTAGAGATTAGCACTCCCCGTTCCAGGTGGCAAACCAAGATGGTAAGTCACAACAATCAGATCAGAATTGAAGGGTTGTTGTTCTCTGCTTCCCTCATTTCTCTCGGACCTTCTGACATAGACATCATTCTCGGTATGGACTGGTTGACCGCCCATAATGCTTTGATCGACTGTGCTGCTAAGAAAGTCCAACTTGCACATCCCTCTGGCGAGACAGTCAGCTACTCAGCCCAGATAGTCCAGAATGCCGAAAGCTAGAGATATGCTTTGAATGCATTGAATGCCTCACCTCTTGAAGGATTCGAGAACGTACGAGTCATTCATGAATTTCAAGATGTCTTCTCAGAGGAACTTCCAGGAGTACCCCCTGCTAAAGCTGTCAAATTTGTCATCGACTTGAAACCAGGCACTACTCCTATTGCCAAGCGCCCATACAAAATGCCACCTCATGAACTCCTTGAGCTTAAGGAGGAAATTGACAAGTCACTTCGTAAGGGTTTCATTCACCCCGGTTCTTCCGCTTGGGGAGCCCCTTCTCTCTTCGTCAAGAAGAAGGATGGAACGAATCGGTTGGTTCAAGATTATCGAACTATCAACCAAGCAACAATTCAGAACAAGTATCCGCTTCCCAGAATCAACGATCTGTATGATCAACTTGCTGGTTCCTCAGTATTCTCTAAACTTGATTTGAGATTGGGATACCACCAGATCCGAGTTCGTAAAGCGGACATTCCGAAGACAGCCTTTGTTACTCGCTATGGTTCTTACGAGTACACCATCATGTCCTTCGGCTTAACCAACACTCCAGCAACTTTCTCTCGGTTAATGAACTACATCTTCATGGATTACCTCGACAAGTTCATCGTTGTTTATCTGGATGATATCCTTATATATTCGAAGAATGAAGAAGAACATGCCGAACATCTTCGGCTTGTACTGGAGAAGTTGCGCGAACATCAACTGTATGCCAAGTATTCCAAGTGTGAATTCTGGTTATCTGAAGTGACATATCTCGGCCACGTGATTTCCAAAGATGGCATTGCTGTTAATCCAGAACGAGTTCAGGCTATTCTTGACTGGACTCCTCCGAAGAATGTCAAGCAAGTCAGAAGTTTTCTCGGACTCGTCAGCTATTGCCGCCGATTTGTCGAGAACTTTTCCAAGATTGTCAAGCCTCTGACTGATCTGCTTCACAAAGGCGTTAAGTTTGAATGGACAGAAAAATGTCAGGAAAGTTTCCAAACACTCAAGGACAAGCTGACATATGCACCAGTGCTTGCTCCTCCAGATTCCCGCAAGGACTTCGTGATTTATTGCGATGCATCCCGTCAAGGATTAGGCTGTTGAGGGTGTCCTGGACTAGGGGGTACCCGGGCCGCCGGCCTATCTCTCGTGGGCCGGACTGGTGGGCCGCTCTCTACTCGTCGATGGAAGGCCGGATTGTGGGCGACCCCGTGTATCAGAAGGAAACCTCCGAAGACTTGGCGTCTCCTCCAAGGAATAACTGGCGTGATCGGCATGTTTATCCCCTGATGGTAACCGACCATGTGTAACCCTAGGACCTCCTGGTGTCTATATAAACCAGAAGGCCTAGTCCGTAGAGGAGGATCATCATATCATAACTGCCTAGGGTTTAGCCCGTTCGATCTCGAGGTAGATCAACTCTGTAACCTTCATACAATCACATCAATACAATCAAGCAGGACGTAGGGTATTACCTCCTTGAGAGGGCCCGAACCTGGGTAAACCATCGCCCCCACGATCTCTATTACTCATTGATTCCTAGACCCATAGTTCGGATCCCCTACCCGAGATCTGCCGGTTTTGGTACCGACATTGGTGCTTTCATTGAGAGTTCTGTCGTGGGTTGCCAAGGATCAATGGCTCGCCGTCCCCGGACAGCTCTTCGGCGATGGAATTTGCAGCGGGGACATCTTCGTCCTCGGACAGCTCTTCTCTTCAGCAATGGAATCCACAGCGGGGACATCTTCGTCCCCGGATAGCTCTTCATGTTCGGCAGCATTGTGCTGCACGCCGATCCGATCGGTCACCTCGACTAGGTCGGTAGCTTCGCCCCCGAGTAGGAGATCAGGTTCGGCGGCCTTGAGTACGTCGCCGATGCTCGAGGCGATCTGGTCTTCACTGGGTTCTCGGCTTTACCCGAGGAACCTACCAATTCCGAGGCCTCGACCTCGGATTCCTTCCCCGCCCCTGTCTTCGGGCCGGGCCTCAGTTCAGATCTGGCCTCGAGTTCAGATCCAACCCCGGCGCCGGAAAACCAAGGGTCACCCTTGGCCGAACACACTCCCGTTATCGGCGCGTCGGAGTTCAACTCCGATGGCTGCCCGAACATAGATCCGGTGGACCCCTCGGTTTTAAGCGAGATGTTAGACCGGATCCAGAAGATAAATATCGCGGATGGCCCGTCCTCGGACCAGGAGCAGGTCGGACAGGAGGCCAGCCGCGAGGAATTTTGCGTCCCACCCACCACCCACCTGGTAGCCATTGTCGAGGATTTAACCGACATGATGGACTACGCCTCCGAGGAGGCCGACGACATGGACGAGGATATCGACGTCCCGCCCTATACGGCTCCTTCCCTTGCCACTTCCAACACCGGAAAGTGGACCGCCACCTCCACTTATGATGTTTACATGGTCGACACCCCCATGAAGGACGGTGACACGACCAAATAGGATGGCGACGATCCCGCCGAAGAACCGCCCAGACGCCGACGACGGCGAGCCAGAGGGCGAGGAAAGGGCAAGGAACATCACACGGACACGAACGGCACCGGAGATAACGAGACTCCGGACAACTTGGGGGAGCTCGGCGACCACACCCCCGAGCAACGCCCCGACGCCCCCGAAGGGCACGAGGACCAGGGTGACCCCGAGGACCTCGAAGATTCCGAGGACAGCAATTACCTCCCTCCGTCCGAGGAGGAGGATAGCCTCGGACCCGAAGACTTTATCGTCCCAGAGGATCCCCTGGAGCAAGAGAAATTCAAGTGGCAACTCAACGCCACTGCTCGAAGCTTGAAGAGGAAACAACAACAGCTAAAAGCCGAGCAGGATACGCTCAACGATAGATGGACGATGGTCTTAGCTGCCGAAGAAGGCCTTGACGATCAACGTCAGGGTCAATACAAGAGTTACCCACGACGGCGCCTACTCCCAGAATTTGAGGATGAGGCCCTTGAGCCCATGCCTCCCAGACGAACTTACGCAAACCAGCCCGATCGCCCCCCTCGAGGACGGGATAGACTGGCTGTGGAAACCGAACTCCCACCCGCACCCCCTCGAGGACGGGATAGGCCGGCCGTGGAAGCCGAACTCCCACCCGTCGCCCCTCGAGGACGGGATAGGGCGGCCAATGAAGCCGAATACCCACCCGCGCCTCCTCGCCGAGCAGGCAAAGACCCGGTTCAACCGGATGACCGATACGATCTGCGCTACGACCTGAACGCCCAAGGGATCCAGTCCAGATCCATCTACGGATCCACAGGATACGCGCCCGCTGGACGGGACGGATACCAAGCCTGGTGCGATAGGAACGACAGAGCTCGGGAGCAGCACCGTGCTCGGATGACAACCGATCTCCGGCGCGATGTGGCCCGGGCTACGGGCGCCACACACCCAATGTGTTTCACCGATGAGGTGATGCAGCATCAGTTCCCCGAAGGGTTTAAACCCGTCAATATAGAATCCTACGATGGGACAACCGACCCAGCCGTGTGGATTGAAGATTTTCTTCTCCACATTCATATGGACCGAGGAGATGACCTCCACGCCATTAAGTACTTACCATTGAAACTCAAGGGACCAGCAAGGCATTGGCTGAACAGCCTACCCGAAAACTCCATCAGGAGCTGGGAAGAGCTCGAGGATGCATTCCGAGCTAACTTTCAGGGCACATATGTTCGGCCACCAGACGCCGACGACCTGAGCCATGTCATTCAGCAGCCCGGAGAGTCAGCCCAGCAATTCTGGAATCGGTTCTTGACCAAGAAGAACCAGATCGTCGACTGTCCGGACGCCGAAGCAATTGCGGCATTCAAACACAGTATTCGGGACGAGTGGCTCGCTCGCCAGCTCGGCCAGGACAAGCCGAGAACGATGTCGGCTCTTACCTCCCTAATGACCCGCTTTTGCGAGGGTGAGGATAGCTGGTTAGCTCGTCGAAGCAACCACCCCGAAGACCCCGGCACTTCAGAGGCCCGGGACGGGAACGGGAAACCCCGGCGCAATAGGAACAATAAGCGCCGGCACTCAAACAACGGCGGTGAAGCCGATGATGCAGCAGTAAACGCCGGATTCAGCGGCTCAAAATCGGGACCGCGGAAGAAACCCTCTAAAGGGAACCGGGACGGCCCGTCTGCGCTGGACAGAATATTGGATAGGCCCTGCCAGATTCACGGCACCCCCGACAAGCCCGCTAACCATACCAACCGTAACTGTTGGGTAATCAAACAGGCCGGCAATGTCACTGCCGAGGAACAGGGCAAGGGCCCCCGCAGCGAGGATGACGACGAACCTCGCGGGCCGAACAACGGAGGCCAAAAGCAGTTCCCTCCAGAGGTCAAAACCGTGAACATGATCTACGTCACGCATATATCGAAGAAGGAGCGGAAACGCGCACTTCGGGATGTCTACACCTTAGAGCCGGTAGCCCCGAAATTCAACCCGTGGTCGGCTTGCCCGATCACTTTCGACCGTCGAGACCATCCGACCAGTATACGCCATGGAGGGACAGCAGCTCTGGTGCTCGACCCCATTGTGGACGGATTTCACCTCACCAGAGTCCTTATGGACGGAGGTAGCAGTCTCAACCTCCTTTACTCAGATACAGTGAGGAAAATGGGGATCGACCCGTCAAGGATCAAACCCAGCAACACCACCTTTAAAGGTGTAATCCCAGGCGTCGAGGCACGCTGCTCGGGATCCGTGACTTTGGAAGTAGTCTTCGGCTCGCCCGATAACTTCCGCAGCGAGGACTTGATCTTTGATATTGTCCCTTTCCGCAGTGGTTATCACGCACTCCTCGGACGGACTGCGTTCGCCCGCTTTAACGCCGTCCCGCACTATGCGTACCTGAAGCTCAAGATGCCAGGACCAAAGGGTGTTATTACCATCAACGGTAATACCGAGCGCTCACTCCGAACAGAGGAACACACTGCGGCTCTAGCCGCCGAAGTCCAAGCCGCCGAAGAGGCGTCGCAAGCCCAGTCCACTGCCAAGACACTGGACGCACGCAAGCGCTCCCGAACTGCAGCCTCGGTCCCGGAGCACTCCCATGCTCATCCCAAATAGGGATACGCACCCCACAACATGGCCCACCTAGTCGCGAAATACGTACCCCGAGTGCACAATTTCGCGCTCAAAATTCCATGGGCAGTTGTGGGGACACATAAAACAAAGGCCAAGAGCTCGGTTCGACCAACAAATGGCCAACAGATGTCTTCGAATCAACATCGACGACGGGCACCATCTAGGGCCTGATCAGCGTCAAGCTGATATACCACGGCGACTTCTCAAAACCCTTTCCCAAGGGCTCGTCCGCCGAACATTACTACTTTCGCCGAACACACGGTCGACAGCTTCGCTCACACGGAAGCTTCTTAAAAGAGCAAAGGCGCAGACGTGCAGCAGGGTGTAGTAGGGACATCAAACCACTCATGAAGGCCTTGCGTAAACCTCTACTCTAATGTATTTATTTCTTCAAAAGTATCTATCAAAGTTACTTCGGCAATCCGGATTGTACGGTTGGACGTCACATATTCAAAGGAAATAAAGACCAAGTTTTCTCTGGTAATTGTGCATTCATTCACGTTGCATATTCCTTTCCGTTCTTTAGGCCGAAGTAAACTATTACGATACATCCCTTTTTAGTAACCGTCTAATAGACCGGGGGCTCGAACATGAGTCTTGCCTCAAACTTTATCCCAGCACCTACTTTTATTTTATGTGCTCGGCGTCACGGATATTGCACTATATGAATCAGTTCCGAATTCGGTCTTTGGTCAATAGTTGGGTTGCCCGGCTCCTGTGTTTACCCTCTTACGTTCCGCACTGTTCGGCTAAGAGGGTAAAGGGAGAACCACTGCGATTGTACTTCTAGCTAGCCTGGTTAAGTACCTCAGTGGAGAAAGCCGAAAACTGACTGTCCCAATAAGCGAGAACTGGTCGGCGATCCGATGGCTTGTGTCAAACCATAAATCGTTGGAGGTTAGTCCGTGTTAAACGAAGGGTTCTCTGTTACAGAAACCATGTGATGATGGTGTCAACCACGGCTCGTCCGAATATCACAAACACTGGGGGCTAGTCACCAGCCCCCGCAGTCAAGCTCCTATGGCTAAGTGAAAGCACTAAAACCGTATAGTCTGATTGCCTGGTTTTTCCGTACATACAACCGCCTCCGGGCACCGAGACGTCGGCTAAGGGTTCAAGTATTACGCGAAAACACCCCACACAGTATCTGCAAGGGGGCTGAAGCGGACGACTGGTAACTTTCAGTTTATAAAGGGCCGCACAGGAGTCAAAATTAACATCAGTAGGCACTTTATTCACAGCCAAAACAACTTGCATCTCAACAAGACAAAAGTTTCAACTCCTTGGCTACGAGGAAACTGAATCTACTCATAAATTACATCTTTTGAGCATTGGGCCTCTATCACCCGAGCACCATCCATAACGATGGGAAAGTATTGCTCGGGGCGCCTATGCTCCTTCCCTGGCGGCGGAGGTCCAGTGGCCATCTCGGCCGGCTTTATCTTCGGCCAATGTACCATTGTTTTGCCGAAGGCCATCTGAGCCCCCTCGATGCATGCGGAGCGCTTCCAGGCGTCGATCCGAGAAGGGGCGTCGTACAGCCTCTGCACCAGACCGAAGTAGCTGCTTGGCAGCGGCTCCGACGGCCATAGCTTGACGTAGAGGTCCTTCATCACCGGCTCCGCCATCCGATGCAGCTCCATCAGCTGCTTCATTTGGTTGTTGAGAAGGGGAGGGTGTTCGGGCGCTTGAAATTGCGCCCAGAACAACCTCTGCTCGGCCCGGCCCTCCTGGGCGGCGAAGAACCTCGCCGCAACAGCTGCACTCTTCGGGAGGTCCACAAAGGCGCCTGTGGAACGCCACACCCGCTTGAGCAACGCGAACCTGTTACCTCCAAAGACGCTTTGTAGCAAATATGGCTTACCATCCGCAATAAGCCTGACTTGGCGGAGCTCTTCTTGGTAGCCGCGCGCCTCTGTCCGCGCTTCCTTAGCCACCGCCGCCAACGAGGTCAGCTCGGCGGCCTGCTCCTTATTCTTCTGCTCGAGGGCCTCACACCTTGTGACAGCATCCCCGAGCTCTTGCTGCACTTCCACCACCCTGGCCTCGTGCTTCTCACTAGAGGTTCTCACCGCAGCCAGCTCGGCAGCCGCCTGTTCGGCTGCCGACTTTTGCGCCGCCACTTCCAGCTGAGCCGTCCTCAGCGCGGGCTTGAGGTTTTCCACCTCCGCGGCGGCAGCTGCAGTAGAATCGGTTAACTCCGTTAGGATACTTCAAAACCTGCTTACAAAACAACGACTGTATTCAATATTACAGCTCGGACTTACCTTGCGCCTCGTCGAACCTCTTGTTTACCAGGCTCAGGTCATCTTCGGAGCTCTTCAGCTTCCGATTCAGCTCGGCCAACTCTTCGGCGTTGGCGGCTGCGGCCGAAGATGATGCATGTGCATTATTCTACACACGTTAGTATCCGGGATATGTTAGTATCCAGGATATTGATTTTCGATCCTCTGACAGGCTTTGCCCAAGCCAGTCAGTGTCTCGGGGGCTACTATGTATGAGGCTATACATTTACACAACAGAATTTTTCTAAGGGAAAAGCATTACTTCGCCCACCTTGAAGCCGGTAAGAAGGCCACTAAAGGCCTCCTTCAGTCCGTTATCCACGGACCGGATACTTTGCAACACCGCGCCCATAAGGGCACGGTGCTCTTCGGTGATAGAGGAGCTGGTTAGAGCATCCTCCATCTCATCCGGCCACCCGGTCGACGCCTGCTCTGGGGCGGGTGGGGGTGGCGGGGGCGCTTCGGCTCCTTCCTTCTCGAAGTCCGGGGCGCCGGACTCTGGACGCCTTGACGTTTCCGGAGTCGTCCTTGGAGAAAGCTCGGCTTGTCCGGGCTCCTCCTCTTCGTTCACCAGAGGGGCCCTCCCCTCCTGGTCTTCGGCGACCGAGGTGTTCACCTCGGCCATGATAGTGTCGCCCCCTCCCCCCGTGTGCGGCACGGGAGGGGTCCTCCTCGATAGGGCCTCCTCGGCCTCCTCGACTATTGGGGGAGGCGAGGAGCGGGATTCGGTCCCGCTCTCCGCTAGCGCCGCTGGTGGAGAATCCCCCTCCGAGACTCGGTCGGTGGGGAGATCGCGCAGCGGGCTACGAAATTACAAACGGAAACATGATCAATATCAAACCCAGTTCGGCTAAGGACGGTCAAGCGGTTACTAGAACGCGTACCTTTGAGCCTGTGGCTTGGCCCTGGGGATCCTTCGGGGAACCTCTTCAGAGGCCTCAGAGTCCTCGGCAGAAGCCGAGCTATCGCCGGACAAGGCTACCTTGGCCTTGCGCGGTCTTTTGGGAGCGGGTTGAGGCGGCTCATCCTCGGCGTCCTCGGACGCCGCCCTTTTCCCTATTCGGGAGGAATCGTCTTCCTCCCCGTCCTCTCCCTGCTCCTTTTCCTCCACTTGCACGGAGGGAGCATTGGTGTCCCCGGATCTAGCACCCGGGGGTCCTCGGGAGCGGAGGCCCTCTCTGGCCTCCCTCAGCTGGTCCTTCTTCTTCTCCTTCCTCTCCGACGCCTCGTATGGCTCCACGGCCAGCATGGCCGTCAGTAGGGGCGTCCTAGGTCCCTCTGGCAGTGGCACCGGACTGTCGATCTGCTGAGCCTTCTTCAGCCAGTTCTGCGGATGAGAAGTAAAAAAGCTAAGTGCCTTATTAAAAGGGAACAGTTCGGATACAAGAACATGACTAGTCATACCTCCCGTGAGGGGTTTGCGGCATCAAGGCCGATGTCCTCCTCCACGGCCGGCCATTCCTCCTGCGGCTTGAACAGCACCTTCCATAGTTGAGCGTGGGAGGTGCGGAAGAAGCTATGCACGGTGGCCGGGTCTTCGGGCTTGTAAGCCCACATGGGGGAAGCCCTGTCCTGGAATGGAAGGATTCGGCGGCCGAGCATGATCTGGATCACGTTGACCAGCTCGACGCCCTTCTTTATCATCTTGGAGATCCGGCTCTGCAGCAGCACCACCTCCTTATTCGACCCCCAGTCGAGGCCCTTCTTGGTCCATGAGACCAGCCTCGTGGGGGGTCCGGATCGAAAGGCCGGAATCGCCTCCCAATCTGCGCACCTCGGCTCTGTGATGTAGAACCATTCCTTTTGCCAGATCTTGACGGTCTCGATGAAGGTACCGTCTGGCCACTCCACTCGCGGAAGCTTGCTGACCATCGCCCCCCCGCAGTCCGCCTGCTGGCCATCTACTATCTTCGGCTTGATGTTGAAGATCTTCAGCCACAGACCGAAGTGTGGCCGGACCCGGAGAAAGGCCTCGCAGACGATGATAAAGGCCGAGATGTGGAGGAAGGAGTTCGGCGCGAGGTCGTGGAAGTCGAGTCCGTAGAAGAACACGAGGCCCCCGACGAAGGGGTGAAGGGGGAAACCCAAACCCCGGATGAAGTGGGGCACGAACACCACTCTCTCGCCCAGCCGCGGCGTGGGGATGGCCTGGCCCGCCTCCGGAGCACGGTGGGCGACGTTGGCCGGGAGGTAGCCCGCGCTCTTCAACTCCAAGATGGCGTTGTTGGTGACGTTAGAGGTTTCCCACTTGCCCTTGGACCCGGAACCCGCCATTGCTGAATTGGGCGGGTGGATGGAAAAGTTCTTGGGAGGGAGAGCGGCTCTGGGCGTTGGAGCTCAAGAGATGGGGAAGGCAATGGCGAAGGGGGGAAATGAGAGCGTACGAAAGGAACGAAGGCTGTGCCCCTTTTATGGGCTGTAAAACCCACGACCCCTTTACTGCGCCGCAGTCCTCGCCATTTCCCCATGTAACCGTGCCATTATGCGCGCGTGGGGTGGGGCGGATTATTGAACATATCCCTTGGAAACAGGACACGATCTCCATATCGATGGGACGTGCCAATGAAAAACTGCCTCGAACCGCGAATCGAGTTTTTCATAAACCAACTCACGGTCGTGGCAAGGTGTGACCCTTCGGTAAAAGTTGTCAGATGAGGACACTGCTCACACCGAAGCGACTAGCCTTCGGGACTAAGTTATAGGTACACTTCGTTGCCGAGGTATAGTTCGGTGCATATACGACCGGGCAACGCCTGAGAATGCAATTCGGAGTGATACATGCCTGTTACCAGCGTCACAGAAGAAGGGGAACTGGTCTACAAAGCCGATGATGTTCGGCACCTACCTCGGCTTCGAAGACTAGTTCGGGGGCTACTGAGGGTGTCCTGGACTAGGGGGTACCCGGGCCGCCGGCCTATCTCTCGTGGGCCGGACTGGTGGGCCGCTCTCTACTCGTCGATGGAAGGCCGGATTGTGGGCGACCCCGTGTATCAGAAGGAAACCTCTGAAGACTTGGCGTCTCCTCCAAGGAATAACTGGCGTGACTGGCATGTTTATCCCCTGATGGTAACCGACCATGTGTAACCCTAGGACCTCCTGGTGTCTATATAAACCAGAAGGCCTAGTCCGTAGAGGAGGATCATCATATCATAACTGCCTAGGGTTTAGCCCGTTCGATCTCGAGGTAGATCAACTCTGTAACCTTCATACAATCACATCAATACAATCAAGCAGGACGTATGGTATTACCTCCTTGAGAGGGCCCGAACCTGGGTAAACCATCGCCCCCACGATCTCTATTACTCATTGATTCCTAGACCCATAGTTCGGATCCCCTACCTGAGATCTACCGGTTTTGGTACCGACAGCTGTGTCCTAATGCAAGAGCGGAAAGTGATTGCTTATGGCTCTCTACAGTTGCGTCCACATGAAGAGAACTATCCAACGCATGATCTCAAACTTGCAGCAGTTATTTATGCATTGAAGTTATGGCGACATTACCTACTTGGTAATCGTTGTGAGATCTACACGGATCATCAAAGTCTGAAGTACTTGTTCACTCAGCCATCTCTGGACCTCCGTTAGCAAAGATGGATGGAGGCCATTACGGACTATGACTTAGGTATTTCTTATACCCCTGGCAAGGTTAATGTAATGGCTGATGCTTTGAGCCGTAAATCCTACTGTTGTGAACTTGAGGTTCAGCTACAGCAGCCACTCCTGTATGAAGAGCTTCGAAAGCTGAACATCAAGATAGTTCCTCAAGGATATCTAAATACCTTGGTTGTTGAACCAGATCTCGAACGCAACATCAAGACAAGGCAGAAGTATGACTCTGAAGTCGAGAAGATTAAGAGCTATCTCTCCAAAGGAAATTCATCGTTCTTCACTGTTAATGATGATGGTGCCTTGTTCTTCAAAGGCCGCCTAGTGGTCCCCAGAAAGCACAACCTGGACTCGCGTTCGGATGTCATGAAAGAAGCACATGACACACCTTTGGCTATTCATCCGGGTAGTACTAAGATGTACCAAGACATTCGTCAGCGGTACTGGTGGCCTGATATGAAGCAAGACATTGCTCGTTATGTTGCTGAGTGTGATGTTTGCCGTCGCATCAAAGCAGAACACCAAAGACCTGCTGGAACTCTGCAACCACTTGCTATTCCCGAATGGAAATGGGACAAAATTGAAATGGATTTCATAACTGGATTTCCCAGATCATAGAAGGGTCATGATGCTATTCTTGTTGTCATTGACCGATTCTCCAAGGTTGCTCATTTCCTGCCAGTCAAGGAGACAATCACTGCTAGTCAGTTAGCAGACTTGTACATTTCCAGAATTGTGTCACTCCGTGGTGTTCCGTTGGAGATCAGTTCAGACCGTAGCAGCCTCTTTACCTCAAGGTTCTGGGAAAGTTTCCAAGAAGCTATGGGAACTCATCTGACCTTTAGCACTGCTTTTCACCCCCAGTCCCAGGGTCAAGTTGAACGAGTTAACCAAGTGCTTGAAGATATGCTTCGCGCATGTGTCATCTCTTTTGGCAAGAAATGGGAGGAATCTCTCCCGTATGCTGAATTCTCTTACAACAATAGCTATCAAGCTAGTCTGAAGATGGCACCATTTGAAGTTCTTTATGGACGTAAGTGTCGAACTCCTCTGAATTGGTCAGAAACTGGGCAACGACCACTCTTCGGTCTGGACATTATCCAACACGCTGAAGAGCAAGTCCGTATCGTACGGGAACATCTGAAGACTGCTCAGTCTCGTTAGAAGAGCAACTATGACCGTAAACACAAGGTAATGGTCTATCAACCTGGCGAACAGGCTTACCTTCGTGTTACTCCGATGAAGGGCACTCACCGTTTCGGAATCAAGGGCAAGTTAGCTCCTCGCTACATTGTCCCATTCTGTATTCTCGCTAGACGTGGAGAAGTGGCATATCAATTGGAATTGCCGCCGAACCTTTCTCAAGTTTACGACGTCTTCCATGTGTCGCAACTCCGTCGCTGCTTCAAGGATCCTATCCGAGCAGTGGATCATGAAATGCTTGAGCTGCGAGAGGATCTATCTTATCAAGAATATCCGATCTGTATTCTTGATCAAGCTGAACGTCGAACCCATCATAAGTCAATCAAGTTCCTTAAAGTTCAGTGGTCGAATCATTCTGAAGATGAAGCCACTTGGGAACGCGAAGATCGTCTTCGTGAAGAATACCCCGCTCTCTTTCAGTCTACCTCCTGAATTCTCGGGACGAGAATTTCTTTTAGAGGAGGAGAATTGTAACATCCCCATGTATTAAGCTACAGTGATCACCCTTTTGATAATGCCAAGTCACCATGATTAACAGTGCTTGATCATCATTTGAGTCATATCTCATTTCAAATTCCACTTTGAAATGGAATTGAAATTTAAAGTAAATTTAAAAGTTGTTCAAATCCAGGAACTAAATAGTTCATAATATTGCAAATATTCCCAAAGCAATTATAAAAATAAAGCCAAATTATTTGGATTCCTAAATTGCCCCTAACCTAATTAAAACAGCACTAAATAAGCAAAATTTAATCCATTTCATTTAATCCAAAAATCAAATGAAATCAATTTGACTCCAAACCTTTTTCTGGCAGTGATAAATATTGCCTAGTATTTAATTGGGCAAGTCCCATATTTTACAAAAGTGAAATGGTGGCCAAACATTTATCAAAGGGGAAAGAAATAAAATCAGAGAAAGAAAGAAAAAGAAAAAGGGGAGGACCCCACTGTGCTACTGGGCTTAAGCAGCACAGTGTGCGGCCCAGCCCACCACATGTCCCCTACTTCCTCCTAGTACTCACCCACGCACACTGTCGAGCACAGCGCGCGCGCGCGCGCAGCCAGGCCCCCATCCGCTCTGGTCGACAGCGCGCCGCGCCCGCCCCCTGGACGGATAAGGCCCCTTGCACCCCTGGCTTCCCTCTGGCCTCGCTCCTCTCCACTCTCCCCCGCTCCCCACTCCTTCCCTAGGGCGGCCATGGCGTCGCCGCCGTAAAGCACGCGGCCACCGTGCTCCCCACGCCCTCTCTCGGTGTCCAGGCGCTCCGCCTCCGTTGGCCACGCCTCCAAGTCGAGCCACGCAACTCCGGGCGCCCTCGAACGCCGTCCCCGGCCTCTTCTTCCACCTTCGGCCACCGCGACCTCGCCGTCGATTCCGGCCACCTCGCGCCTCCCCCGAGCCCGCTTTGCACCTCTGCAGAACCGCGGTGAGCAGCCGCGCCATCCCCCCCCTCTCCTCTGTCCGTCTCCGTGGCCGTAGACGCCGTACCAGTCGTGGTCGAGCCCGCCAACGCGTGAGCTCGTTGCCGGCGACCATCCGGTGACCAAATGGTCCTGCGCCAGTGCCCGTTGAGCTCGCCCGCTCGCGTAGATGCCCGCTGGCCCATCCATTCGACTTGAACGCGCCCGTGTCGTCGTTTCCGCCGAGCTCCCGATCCAGCCGCCGCCCGACGTCGTCGCCAGCGCCAACTCCGGCCATGCAACCACCGCCATTGGATGCGCGACACCGCCCGCAGCCGAACGAGCCCAACCGCGGCCTCGGAGGCCCTCTGTGGCCGTTTTCTGGCCAAGTCCGGCGAGCCCCGCCGCGAAACGGCCCGCCGGCGAAGTTCCGGCGCCGCCAGCCAACATGGCGCTGACGTGGCACCACATGGCCCTCCCCGTGCCACTGACGTGTGGGCCCAGTTGACCTAGTTGACCGGGTCAACTGCTGACTGGGCTCGCACAGTCACTGACATACGGGCCCCGCTTAATCTAAACGATTTTATAAATAAATAAAATGCTAATAAAACTGTTAATTAAATCTGTTAACTAAACTGTCGCTGACTAATGGGGCCCACCCTCTAATTAATCTTTAATTAGTTTATAATTAATCCCTAATTAGCTCACTGTGTATGACATGTGGGACCCACTGGTTAGGTTTGACCCTGGCCAGCTGGGTTTGACCGATGACGTCACCCTGACGTCATGCTGACGTCACAGTTCACTGTTTTGGATAATTCGGATTTAGTAATTAAAATAATTCCAGAAATTCAATAAAACTTTGAAAAATCATATAAAATAAACCGTAACTCGGATGAAAATAATTTATAAATGAAAAACGATCAGAAAAATATGACGAATACGAATACGCTACCCACATACCTGTTAGCCCTCTCTAACATGATGAACATGGAACCTTCCCCTCCGATTCATCTGACCGATAATTGCCCGGAGCTGGTAAAACACCTCCAGATGTTTTCCCGCTCCGACTAACTTGCGTAGGGCTGCATTAGAACACCCCTAGCACAGCATGTTGACATGTCATGCATCCTTGTTGCATTGTTTGCCATGTATTTATTGTTTCTTCCCCCTCCTTCTCTCCCGATAGCCCCCGAGACTGCCGACGACACTGCTGAGTACGACTACGTCGACGACGACCAGACCCCTTCAGCTGAGCTTCCAGGCAAGCAAAACCCCTTGATCATCCAGATATCGCCCCTTGCTTGCATTAGAATGGCTTCTGTTGTTGCTCGGATAGCTCCTAGTCTGATGCATAGCCTGACTTCGTCGCCTACTATTGATACTTTACCTGCTATCCTATGATGCTTAGTTAGGTAAGCTATGTTTCATCAGCTGGCCCTTTACCCTTGTCCGTTTGCCAGGCTTGTTATCGGGCCATGATCATTCGGGAGTGATCACGGAAATGTTACATACTGCAATACCTTTAAACTGTTAAAGTCGGGCCGGCTCCAAGAGTGCCCGCGAGAGAATAATATTAAAGACGGGTCGGCTCCAAGAGCACCCGCGAGTGATATTGTGGCGGAACGATAGGGCAGGCGAAGACCACCTAGGAGAGAGGTGGGCCTGGTCCCTAGTCGTGATCCGCGTGTTACCAAGTCAGAGCGACATGGATCCTGTTCGTCTTCGCGAGTTACTAAACACGCCTAATGGATTTCGGTATTTGATCTAAGTTGGCCACTGGCCTATACGCACTACCACCATGCGGGATAATGGTTTAATGGGGCCCTCGGCGCCGTATGTATCAGCCGAAAGTTCTGCCAGACGTCCAGTTCAACATAGTGGCCGGGTCGGGCCGGCGCCATCCAGGACAGAGGTGGTGCCTGGGTCCACCCTGCACACAACGACCCGGAGTGCAAAGGGCGATGGGCCCAAGACCCCTGAGCACTTAGGATGTAGTCCGGCGGGGACCTCTCTGCGGAGCCTAGGTAGGACTACGTCGTGTCGATCAGCCGAGGCCGGGCATGACCGAGATAAGTGTGTCTGGCCAGAGTTAATCGAGCGTGTTGGGTAACAGTAGTGCACCCCTGCAGGGAAGTGATCTATTCGAATAGCCATGTCCACGGTAATAGGACGCTCGGAGTTGTATCCTGATCTACTACAACTATGAATGGATACTGTTACAATGTTAAACTGTTACATTTGCTCTCGGGATCACTTTCTCGCAGGGTAGTCGAGGAAGGATCTCAGGGCATCGCTAATATATATATTTTTTATATGCTGCTGTGTTCTACTCCCTTCTGATGCTACAAGATTGCTTCAAGATGCTAGTCTTTGATAGGCTAGGCCTTCCCCCCTATGTTCCGGCATTTCTGCAGTTTAGTCCAAAGATATAGCCCCATTCCTTTGATACCGATGCATACTTAGTATAGTTCTGATGTAAATCTTGCGAGTACTTTGGATGAGTACTCACGGTTGCTTTGCTACCTCTTTCCCCCATACCCGATTGCTGTGATCAGGTGATGGAGCCCCCGGAGCCAGCTGATCCCGCCGTCGACTACTACTACCCCATCAGTGGAGCTTACTTCTACGTGGAGATCAAAGACCAGGAGTAGTTTAGGAGGCTCCTAGGCAGGAGGCCTGCGCCTTTCCGATCTAGATGTCGCTAATTTGCTCAGCCTTCTTAAGGCAACCTTGTCTAATTATGTCTGTACTCAGATGCTAATGCTTCCGCTGATGCTTGTGTAACTCGAGCTTATGTATTCGAGCCCTCGAGGCCCCTGGCTTGTAATATAAAGCTTGTATTATTTTATTTTGTGTCTAGACTTGTGTTGTGATATCCTCCCATGAGTCCTTAGGCTTGATCGTGTGCATTTGCGTGTATGATTAGTGCACGATTGAGTCGGGGGCGTCACAGGCTATGTGTTCACCGTGGACAACGGTTGATGGGAAATATATAATGCAGGAACACTTGATGGAGAGGCCGGAGAAATAAATGTTATAACAACTCATCGACGAGGTGGATGGTGACGAGTCATTGACTTGTTGTGTCTTTTCTTTTAAAAGCTATAGAGTGTTGCTTGAGTTTGTATAACCACCTTGCAGCCAAGTAAGTTGCTTGTACTTGGTTGGATACTAAGATAAAGTTAAGGAATTTGGTTTCAAAAAAAAAAACAGTTGCTTCGCCAACCGCCCGACCTCGAGCGCATAGCCATTGTATAGAAGGCAAACGATGTCCTCTTTGTCTCCCACGAATGTAGCAAACAATCCCTCGTAGCAGGCCGACGCACCCGACAGCACTATCGGGAGACCAGCTAGTTTGGTGTAGGGAACACAGCAGAAAACAAAAAATTTCTGACCTACGCACCAGCCCAGGACCACTATGGAGACTGCATGCAAGGTTTGATCTTTTCGTTACCGACTCGTAGCGCAGCGGAAGTAGAGTCGATGACGATCATTGGTGCAGATCCCCGCAGCTAGGATTTACAACCTCCCAACCGCGAGGATGTTCTCCCTTGTCTGCTCGTCGGACAGCCCTCCGGGAGGCGGTCGGACAGTCCCTCGGACGGTGTCACGGACAGCCCTTCGGAAGGACCCTCAAACTCGGACAGTCACTCGGACAGCCCTTCGGGAGGCACTCTCGAACAGCCCCTCGGGCAAAAAGATCGAACCTACGACCTTTCTACGGGGTTGCACACATACGGTGTCATCTATCCGGCAGGGCTTTGCCGTCCAGAACTAGTTCCCACCGGAACCCAGACAGCCTTTCGGCTCTACAAAACTATTTTGCGGGGAGGGAGAGAAGAAGCCAGATCATGCATGGCACTTGTATGTGAGAAAGGAGTGACTGTGGAGAGCACCTCTCCACCTCTATTTATAGGAAAACCAAGGGGTAGGATGGGCACACAAAAAACCCAAAATGCCCATGCAAATGTCACACATGAAGGGCATAATGGGGAGGCAAAGGAGCTCCATGGAGGAGCATCCTTGGCCGGCCACCCCCTTGTGGGACCCTCCCAAAAGGGGTTCCTTAGTCCCTAAGTCTTTCCTTCTAGAAGCTTGACAAAAGCCCTAAAAGGTGGCTTTCCAAAAAGTAACCCAAAAAGCACTTTCACTACTCACGGAAACATTTTTCCGCGACTGTTAAATCCAAAAATATTTCTGTGGGTCTTAGAACAATTCCACTACCCACTAAAATGATTTTGGACGCGTTCCGAAACAATTCCGGATTAGTAATTTTCATCTGCGAAAAGCAAACAAAGCGGTTCCGGCAGCTCCTGAACATTTCTGGGTTTTTTCTCCGAAAAATCCTAGAAGTTCCCAGAACAATTCTGGCACCCTCCAAGAATTTCCACACGTGTGCTGAAACCAATTTGACTTAATGGTATACCCTGAAACAACTTTTCAGTTTTACCAGAACTATTCCGGTGTCCTCTCCGTAACGTTTCCGCTGTCTCCGAAACTTTTCCGGTGACTTTCTCTCAGACTCCCTGTCTAGTATTCAGCAGATAGATGACCCTTAAGCATGTGACCCTATAGGTTCGGTGAAGTATAGACATGACCGGAACTCTTTCCGATCAATGATCAACATCGGAGCCGTGGACACCCATATTGATCCCTATACCCACACGAATAAATATTCGAGTGAACCTCCAGTTGCCGTGTGCTATTCCTGTTGCTTCGCGATATGTTACAAATACCTGAGGTGAGAATCATCGGCATCCCCGTGGATCAACACTTGTCCACAATGCCAGTTACCTCGTTACCGGTTTTGTTCTCTTTTCTCGTTCCCGTGTTCCGGCATCCCTGTGATCAAATCACAATGTGTCTGGCTAGACGATGATGGATACCGTAACACCGAGAGGGCCCAGAGATATCTCTCCATCGTCGGAGCAGCAAATCCCAATCTTGAGCTATCAAGTTACTTGACATACTTTTCCATGAACCCGTAAGCCGCCGTAATAGCCACCCATTTACGGATGATGTTTAACAAACCCCAAAGTTCATGAAGCAAGCATGAAGAAACTCGACACTCTCATGGTCTAAGGAATTATGCAAACGTTAACTTTCTCTATGTTATTAACCATTAACTTGTGACGAATGTATCTCATGGCATAACATCAATTCGGGTCGATTCAACACAAGTGTTCTCCTAACATTGTGCCCTCAAAGTTGCCGGCATAGTCATGCCTATGATCAGGAAAATAGAACCATCATGCAACACTTGAGCTAGTCTTAGAGGCCAGACTAGGAATACATTTTACCATTTATTATTCCACACGTGCATATGAGTCTTCCTCCGAGCCTCATGGTTATTATAGACTCGAGAACCATAGCAGTTATAGCATAGAACATAAACATAATTATGAACATGGAGATAAACAATAACATTTATTATTGCTCTAGGCCATATCTCCTACAGACTCCCACTTGCACTAGAGTCAATAATCTAGTCAATGTTGATGCACTTTACACCTATGGCATACCGGTGTAAAACATACTTCGCTTGTGGTATAGTCTGATGTCTAACGGATGTGACAACTTCAGTTCCGTGTGTATCTCTGCATATCCTCGCGTTTTCATGCTTTCACAAAATTCATATTTTGTGTGGACCTGGCTTCGTATATATGTGAATCACAGGTCAAACCTTGATTCCTCAGACTGAGCTATGGAGCAACTATCTTCAATAGTGTTCCATTGACCAAAGCCATCTTGGAACCATACTAAGTTCATGAACGAACTGTACGATTCAACATCTTCTATGTCGCTTTGAAAGCGGCAACATACTTAGCCTTTGTTATAGAATTTGCCACAGTAACCTGTTTGGAACAATTTCCAAACACCGTGCCACCATATCATGTATTACACAAAACCCTTTACTTAAATTGAAAATCGCATGGAGCATTGATGAAGACTGTATCGATGTAATTACTTACAACGAGCACTTCATAATCTCTGCTTGCGAGAAAACATGTCATCAGTGCTACTTTAGTACTCAATGACATTTTTCACTGTTGTCCCATGATCAGTACTTTGATCACTTTGGTATCTATACTCGCAACAGCTTGGGAGTATCGGACATATCTGGTTGTTTTACATACCATGGAATACATGATTAATCCAAACACAAAGGTGTGTGGAAAATCCATCATGTATTTTGCTCATCAGTGTTTTGGGACACCGAGTTTTGCAAAACTCTTTCCATGTGACTTCGGCAAGAATCACTACTTGACGCTCTTATGCTAAATTGTTTTAGTATCTTGTCAATATGTATTTTTGGCTTAGCCTATTAGGCAATTCTATCTCGTAGATAAATATGCCTAATATCAAGGCTATTTAGCCCAAGCACTTCATCGAAAAACTATTTTCAATGAAGTCCTATTTCGTGTCAAGAAATTTATATTATTTCCAATCAACAATGTGTCAAGCACACAAAGTTTTTAGAAATATTATTATGCTCCCACTTACTTTCTTGTAACCACAAGCATCTTCGTTATCCATTGATGAAATCAAACTCTTTTGACTATTTCATCAAAACGAAGATTCCAACTCCATTTTGCTCTCTTCTGTCCATTGCTGGAACTCTGAAGTTTGCATACTTACTAGCATCCTCTGGATTGACAAAATACTTCGGACTGTATCACATGCAAGTCCTAGGTTGCATTTCCATCACATGGAAATCCTTTTGGCATCCTACTACTTGTAGCTTGCGTTGGTATTTCCCCGAAGAGGAAGGGATGATGCAGCACAGTAGAGATAAGTATTTCCCTCAGTTATGAAACCAAGGTTATCGAACCAGTAGGAGAATGACACAACACCTCATCAGCAGTACCTGCACACAAACAACAGACCCTTGCACCCAACGCAAACGAGAGGTTGTCAATCTCTCGGCGGTAAATTGCAAGATTAAATTGTATGTGATAGATTGATAGATTGAAACAAAAATACAAAATAAAATAAATAAAAAGAGATGGCAGCAATATTTTTAGGGTTTTAGTAATATGATTTTGATAGACCCGGGGGCCATAGATTTCACTAGAGGCTTCTCTCGAGAAAATAGCATACGGTGGGTAGACAAATTACTGTTGGGCAATTGATAGAAAAGCAAATAATCATTACGATATCCAAGGTAATGATCATGTATATAGGCATCATGTCCAAGATTAGAAGACCGACTCCTGTCTGCATCTACTACTATTACTCCACACATCGACCGCTATCCAGCATGCATCTAGTGTATTAAATCCGATAAAGAACGAAGTAATGCCTTAAGAACGATGACATGATGTAGACAAGACAAACTCACGAATTAATAAACCCAATGAATAGATCCCATCTTGTTATCCTTAGTAGCAACGATACATACATGTCATGTCCCTTTCTGTCACTGGGATTGAGCACCGCAAGATCGAACCCACTACAAAGCACCTCTTCCCATGGCAAGATAAATCAACTCAGTTGGCCAAACCAAATCAATAGATCGGAGAAGAAATACGAGGCTATAATAATCATGCATAAAAGAGTCCAGCAAATA
This sequence comes from Elymus sibiricus, assembly GCA_039707655.1. NCBI lineage: Eukaryota > Viridiplantae > Streptophyta > Magnoliopsida > Poales > Poaceae > Elymus > Elymus sibiricus. The sequence goes on from CM077676.1 coordinate 430,920,265, forward strand.
CTCAAATAATTTCATGGATAATCTGATCATAAACTCACAATTCATCGGATCCCAACAAACACACCGCAAAAAGAGATTACATCGGATAGATCTCCAAGAACATCAAGGAGAACATTGTATTGAAGATCAAAAAGAGAGAAGAAGCCATCTAGCTACTAACTATGGACCCAAAGGTCTGTGGTAAACTACTCACGCATCATTGGAGAGGCAGCAAGGTTGATGTAGAGCCCCTCCGTGATCGATTCCCCCTCCGGCAGATCACCGGAGAAGGACCCCAGATGGGATCTCTCTGGAACAGAAGCTTGCGGCGGCGTAAAAAGTATTTCGTGGACTCTCCCGAGGGTTTCTGATTTTTTTGGAATTTATAGTGCTGGAATTAGGTCAAACGGAGCTTGGTGGGCCCCATGAGGCACCAGGGCGCGCCTGCCCCCCCAGGCGCGCCCTGGTGGCTCGTGGGCCCCACCAGGGTCTTCTGGCCTCCTCCCGAAGGTTCTAGTGTTCTTCTGGTCCAATAAAAAATCTCCAAAAAGTTTCGTTGCATTTGGACTTCGTTTGGTATTGATTTTCTGTAAAACAAAAACAGGGCAGAAAACAACAACTAGCACTGGGCACTAAGTTAATAGGTTAGTCTCCAAAAATGATATAAAATTGCTGTAAATGATTATAAAAACATCCAAGATTGATATTATAACAACATGGAACAATAAAAAATTATAGATACGTTGGAGACGTATCAGCATCCCCAAGCTTAATTCCTGCTCGTCCTCGAGTAGGTAAATGATAAAAACAGAATTTTTGATGTGGAATGCTGCCTAACATATTCATCACATATTCTTTTCTTTTGTAGCATGGACATTGGACTTATATGATTCAAAGCAATAGTCTATAATTTGACATGAAAACATAGATACTCAAGCATACTAACAAGCAACCATGTCTTTCAAAATATCAACGCTAAAGAAAGTTATCCCTAGCCCATTATGCTCAATCATTGATCCATTCATGAAACACACTCGAATATTAGCTACATCCAATGCACAAGTATGACAATAGTGCTCCCTAGTTGGTGCTTTTGTAAGAGAAGATGGAGACTCAAATAAAATAAAAATTGCATAAAGTAAATAGATAGGCCCTTCGCAGAGGGAAGCAGAGATTTTTCAAATGTGCCAGAGCTCAAAGCTGAAATTAAAGAGATAAAAATATTTTGAGAGGCATGCTTTTCCTGTCAACGAAAACGACCGAGAATTCCCAATATTTTCCATGCTAGACACATCATAGGCGGTTCCCAAACAAAAAGTAAAGTTTATTTCCTTTCCACCATTTCTTTCACATTCCATGGCTAGCCGTATCCACGGGTGCCCTCCAAACCATCACTTTCCAAGGAATTTTGTTGTTATTAATTTCATTTCATGCGGGACTGGGAATCCCTATTACCAACCATACTCTCATGCAATGACAAGTGAATAAACACTCATTGTGAGAATAACACACCTAACATGGAAAATATTGGCCACCCCCTGCCGCTTCATGAGCGGTACGGGCACACAAAACAGAAAAATTATTTTGAAAATTAGAGTTGGCACACGCAAATTTACTTGGAACGGCATTGAGATACCGCATGTAGGTAGATATAGTGGACTCATATGGCAAAACTGGGTTTAAGGATTTTGGATGCACAAGCAGTATTTCCGCTTAGTACAAATGAAGGCTAGCAAAAGATTGAGAAGCAACCAACCAAAAAACGAAAACGGTCATAAACATGCATTGAACATAACTAACACCGAATAATGCACCATAAGTAGGATATAATTTCATTGCATAACTATTGACTTAACGTGCTTGCATAGGGAATCACAAACCTTAACACCAATATTTTTACTAAAGCACAATTACTCACTAACATGACTCACAAATCATCATCTCCATATCGCAAAACTATTGCAAGGAATCACACTTATCATATCCAATGATCTATATGAAAGTTTTTATCTATATCCCTCTTGAATATTCATCACTTTGGGACCAAATTCATATCTTGTGCAAATTACCGTTACTAAGGATCAGCTCTCAAAAAGATTTAAGTGAAGCATGAGAGTGCAAATATTTCTTCAAAATTTCAATCTTAACAATTCTCAAAATAATATAAGTGAAGCATGAGAATTCATTTCTTCAAAATTTTAATCTTGTCAATTCTCAAAATAATATAAGTGAAGCAAGAGAATTCATTTCTTCAAAATTTTAATCAACTCTCAAAATAATATAAGTGAAGCATGAGAGTTTGTTTCTTCAAAATTTTAATCAACTCTAAAAATAATATAAGTGAAGCATGAGAGTTTGTTTCTTCAAAATATAGCCACCACCGTGCTCAAAAAGATTTAAGTGAAGCACTAGAGCAACTGCCTAGCTCAAAAAATTTAAGTGAAGCACATGGAGTATTCTAACAAATCATGATGATAAACGTGTGGCTCTCTCAAGATAGGTGTGTTCAGAAAAGATGATTGTGACAAACTAAAAAGCAAACAAAGCAAAGACTCATATAATACAAGATGCTCCAAGCAAAACACATATCATGTGACGAATAAAAATATAGCTCCAAGTAAAATTACCGATGGTTGGTAGAAGAAAGAGGGGATGCCTTCCGGGGCATCCCCAAGCTTAGACGCTTGAGTCTTCCTAGAATATTACCTTGGGTGCCTCGGGCATCCCCAAGCTTAGGCTTTTGCTACTCCTTATTCCTTCATCCATCGTGATCTCACCCAAAACTTGAAAACTTCAATCACACAAAACTTAACAAAACCTTCGTGAGATCCGTTAGTATAACAAAACAAATCACTACTATAAGTACTGTTGCAAACCCATTCATATTTTATTTTTGCATTATACCTACTGTACTCTAACTTCACCATGGCTTATACCCCCCGATACAATCCATAGATTCATCAAAACAAGCAAGTAGTGCAACAAAAACAGAATCTGTCAAAAACAGAACAGTCTGTAGAGATCTGAATTATGGTCATACTTCTGTAACTCCAAAAATTCTGAAAAATTAGGTCAACGTGGACAATTCATATACCAATACTGTGTAAAAAATTCAGAAGGTTCTAACGTTCCAGAGAAAAAACAAAATTCCAGCACTGGACGCAAAACTTTCTGTTTTCAAACAATATCAATTGTACTATCTTCCAAATCATCCTAAAGGCTTTACTTGGCACAAACACTAATTAAAAACACAAAAACACCATCATACCAGTAGCATGACAGTAAAAACACACCATAATAGAAACTTATAGCAAAAATTTATTTTATTCATTGGGTTGCCTCCCAACAAGCGCTATTGTTTTATGCCCCTAGCTAGGCATAATGCATAATTTCAAGTATTGTCATCTTTCTTCTTCTTATCTAAAGATACGTTCTTATCAGGAGGCTTTTCAAAGACAATTTGAAACACATCATCCATGGAAATTTTAGCATTACTAAGTTGGCCATCCTCGAATCCCTCTTGATTCCCTTTTACAATCCAAGAATACTGTTTATTAATACCATTGAAAACTTGTTGAATTATATTTAAAGGAGGGACCTCCTTTTTGGTATTCTCATCAAAGGTGCAATCGTCACGAAATAAATATCTTAACAAGTAATCATCATTGTATAAGATCTCATCTATCACCGGTTTTTCATGATTCATACCATAAAAATCAAAGATTTCTCTAGCTTCTCGAATTATGTTATCAAATTCATTCATGAGGATAAGAGTTGCTATCTTTTTAGCCTTAGGATTTTTTATAACTGGCAACTCATAAAATAATCTTTGCAAAGTAGGATGGGTACGAATAAATCTTTTTTCTAGTTTAAGAACAAGAGCAGAAATAGCTTCGGCATAATTCTTGGTTCTGCTAAGAATAGGGGTATCATCACAAGCCAAAGTTCCGACGCAATTAAAGAATTCTTGGATGACATTTTCCCTATAATATTCCCATGTCCCATCACAAAAGTTTTAGTATCTAGATTGGTAGGAATTTCGATTTTAGGAATTTTACCATCCTCACCTTTTTCCATACCAAAATCAGCCATGATAGCAATTTCAAGCAAGCGAGCAAACAAGAAAAAGGCAAACAAAAAAATATTTTTGTATTTTTGTAAAAACGTTTTAGAAGTGGGGGAGATGAAAACGAGAGGCAAATGGCAAATAAAGTAAATGCAAGGAGATGAGAGTTTGTGCAAAGGTACTTGATAGATGTTGATGATGTCTCCCCGGCAACGGCGCCAGAAATTCTTCCTGCTACTTGTAGCTTGCGTTGGTATTTCCCCGAAGAGGAAGGGATGATGCAGCACAGTAGAGATAAGTATTTCCCTTAGTTATGAAACCAAGGTTATCGAACCAGTAGGAGAATCACACAACACCTCATTAGCAGTACCTACACACAAACAACAAACCCTTGCACCCAACGCAAACGAGAGGTTGTCAATTTCTCGGCGGTAAATTGCAAGATTAAATTGTATGTGATAGATTGATAGATTGAAACAAAAATACAAAATAAAATAAATAAAAAAGAGATGGCAGCAATATTTTTAGGGTTTTTGTAATATGATTTTGATAGACCCGGGGGGCATAGATTTCACTAGAGGCTTCTCTCAAGAAAATAACATACGGTGGGTAGACAAATTACTGTTGGGCAATTGATAGAAAAGCAAATAATCATGACGATATCCAAGGCAATGATCATGTATATAGGCATCACGTCCAAGATTAGTAGACCGACTCCTGCCTGCATCTACTACTATTACTCCACACATCGACCGCTATCCAGCATGCATCTAGTGTATTAAGTCCGATAAAGAACAGAGTAATGCCTTAAGAACGATGACATGATGTAGACAAGACAAACTCACGAATTAATAAACCCAATGAATAGATCCCATCTTGTTATCCTTAGTAGCAACGATACATACGTGTCATGTCCCTTTCTGTCACTGGGATTGAGCACCGCAAGATCGAACCCACTACAAAGCACCTCTTCCCATGGCAAGATAAATCAACTCAGTTGGCCAAACCAAATCAATAGATCAGAGAAGAAATACGAGGCTATAATAATCATGCATAAAAGAGTGCAGCAAAGACTCAAATAATTTCATGGATAATCTGATCATAAACTCACGATTCATCGGATCCCAACAAACCTTCTTGCAAGATACTTTATGCAATGGGCTAGAGTGTATAAAAACTCTAAAATGAATTATGAAAATAAATACATAGGTAATACACCGATGGAATGTATAGTAACATTTACTATGTTCCCAGCGCGTATCTGAACCTCACTTCGGCCAGTCTTTTAGGCCGTAGTAGTTCTTGCATCGAATTGCAACGGAAAGCAATGGAGCGGGTATCTCTGTGATCAACTCACAATACCCAGGAATCAGTGATTAACATGTTTAATCATAATTCCCAAGAACTATTTCCTTGACCAGCCTGCTATACACCAATAGCTTGTATGACTTTCATACATGAGCTGGATATTCCAGTCTTCTCTCTTTTTGCCTTTATACTTCTAACAGTTTTACTCCAATAATTCTCCTACTCTCAGAAGAAGCACCAACTTGAAGAGTGGCGTTAGCCCCGGACTTCCTAGGTGTGTAAGTCACACTAACACCTTTTGGACATTTCCTTTCTCTTAAGTTGTTGTTTTATTCACCATCATCATATGACAGGCGTTCTACTCGATCCCTCTGTTATTAGTCAAATGCATAGTAAACACTTTTAATAATAGTTTGCAAAACAAACATTTCTTTGGATATCCCATATCTTTTAGCCTTTGTTTGTGTCTGAAAATGATTTTCAGTTCCATGAATATCACATAGCTATCCCTAAACTTTTGAAGTTCAGGTCTCATGGAAGCAAATATATTGCACTTGACCGTAACGTAATTCTAGCTTTTGGATCGAAGGACGAGAGTCACATTATGCATAGCATTAGCGGGAGAATACCAAAAGCATGCGATAGGACAAAGTCCTTCTCGGCACTTTTGAGGACAATCCTCACATTACGTTACCAACCGTAAAGTTTTAACCAGATATTTAACAGCTATTCAAATTTAATAGGGAAGGTGGAAACACGAGCCATTATTCTACAACTATTATGCAAATTTCACTTAGACAAAGTTCATAATTAATTGCACAGAGAATTAAACAAGTTAATTCTACAGTGCGCTCCCACTCAAATCAATATCTCTCATAATTGATTGTGAGTGATACAAGACCCGCATTTCAATTCAACGCCATTGATGCGGACATCACTGATGACGAGAATTTTAATCGGTAGGCCAACTTGCCAATCACATCTCTATGTGATTCTTGTTCATCTTTCGTTGGGCGTGTTCCGAGCTCAGGACGATCAAGCCAGAACGTCAAGACAACCAAGTGATCTCGCTGCGAGGTCTGACCTCACCCGCCTCACACTTCTCTAATCGTTTGTACTCATGGAGACATGACGCACTCCGAGAAGATAGGTGCCGTGACGGTGCTACACTTGGGAGAACACTAACTACTTAATATTTTTGTGAGAGATCACTCTAATAAAAAGTGACTACCGCGCAATCAAAAAGGGTGCATCATATTGGATAAACATCTCAGGCAATTCATAATAGCATGATATGGTATAGCCTTTTCTGACGGAGAAGTCTTGTATTTCTTCGTCTTCGGCATTTGCGTCGGTGTTCACCTTTGCGAAGTTTGCCACCACCTTGTCGATGCACCAGATAATATTGCTATCTCTATAGCTAATAAAATAAGTGCATTACTTAAGGTTGACACGCAGGTCATTAAAGTGACAATCATATGGCTCCAACCATCATGCCGAATCATGACACGCAGGTCATGTTAATTTTACATCATATAGTCATCTCATACATAATCAAATTAATATGAGCACTGCTATACCACATCATATGCACATATCATGTCATCCCGCAAAACCAAGTTAGACGCCTCTAATCGGTCCATACAAAATTTCATTTTACGTGGCTTCTAAGGTTTCGAAACAAACCGAAGCTACCAACGTCCATCATCAAGTATGATTATTCAAGTCGCTAGATTAACTTTGCGGGGTGTATGAAACATGAGATAATAAAATCTCGAGCCCTATACTGAACTTCGTCATACGCATGACCCCCGTGCAGATCATATCTGCATTGCCCTTTCGTCTGCAAAATTTCATCTTTCTCTCTAACTATGGTGGAATTCAATGAACTGTTAGCACTCGTTGATCAATCAGGATCGCGGATTGCCAGAACTTTGAAATTCCACCATGCTGTTATCAAGATCAGAAATATGCAAATTCCAGGGAAGCAACAAGAACATCGGGTAACTGATTTCATCTGCTACCCGCACAAATAATTATCAGCAGTAGAACTCATCTACTACAAATTATATTGTGCAACACCCATACATCTGTATGTATTCTAGATCGTAACTTGCATCTACGCATAGCACGGCTCATGATGCCATTGTAGGGAACGTAGCAGAAAACAAAAAATTTCCGACCTACGCACCAGCCCAGGACCACTATGGAGACTGCATACAAGGTTTGATCTTTTCGTTATCAACTCGTAGCGCAGCGGAAGTAGAGTCGATGACGATCGTTGGTGCAGATCCCCGCAGTTAGGATTTACAATCTCCCAACCGCGAGGATGTTCTCCCTTGTCTGCTCATCGGACAGCCCTCCGAGAGGCTGTCGGACAGTCCTTCGGACTGTGTCACGGACAGCCCTTCGGGAGGACCCTCAAAACTCGGACGGTCACTCGGACAGCCCTTCGGGAGGCACTCTCGAACAGCCCCTCGGGCAAAAGATCGAACCTACGACCTCTCTACGGTGTCATCTATTCGGCAGGGCTTCGCCGTCCAGAACTAGTTCCCACCGGAACCCAGACAGCCTTTCGGCTCTACAAAACTATTTTGCGGGGAGGGAGAGAAGAAGCCAGATCATGCATGGCACTTGTATGTGAGAAAGGAGTGAGTGTGGAGAGCACCTCTCCACCTCTATTTATAGGAAAACCAAGGGGTAGGATGGGCACACAAAAAACCCAAAATGCCCATGCAAATGTCACACATGAAGGGCATAATGGGGAGGCAAAGGAGCTCCATGGAGGAGCATCCTTGGCCGGCCACCCCCTTGTGGGACCCTCCCAAAAGGGGTTCCTTAGTCCCTAAGTCTTTCCTTCTAGAAGCTTGACAAAAGCCCTAAAAGGTGGCTTTCCAAAAAGTAACCCAAAAAGCACTTTCACTATTCACGGAAACATTTTTCCGCGACCGTTAAATCCGAAAATATTTCTGTGGGTCTTAGAACAATTCCAGTACCCACTAAAATGATTTTGGACGCGTTTCGAAACAATTCCAGATTAGTGATTTTCATCTGCGAAAAGCAAACAAAGCGGTTCCGGCAGCTCCGGAACATTTCCGGGTTTTTTCTCCAAAAAATCCCAGAAGTTCCTAGAACAATTCTGGCACCCTCCAAGAATTTCCAGACGTGTGCCGAAACCAATTTGACTTAATGGTATACCCTGAAACAACTTTTCAGTTTTACCGGAACTATTCCGGTGTCCTCTCCGGAACGTTTCCGCTGTCTCCGAAACTTTTCTGGTGACTTTCTCTCAGACTCTCTGTCTAGTATTCAGCAGATAGATGACCCTTAAGCGTGTGACCCTATAGGTTCGGTGAAGTATAGACATGACCGGAACTCTTTCCGATCAATGATCAACATCGGAGCCGTGGACACCCATATTGATCCCTATACCCACACGAATAAATATTTGAGTGAACCTCCAGTTGCCGTGTGCTATTCCTATTGCTTCGCGATATGTTACAAATACCCGAGGTGAGAATCATCGGCATCCCCATGGATCAACACTTGTCCACAATGCCAGTTACCTCGTTACGGGTTTTGTTCTCTTTTCTCGTTCCCGTGTTCCGGCATCCCTGTGATCAAATCACAATGTGTCTGGCCAGACGATGGTGAATACCGTAACACCGAGAGGGCCCAGAGATATCTCTTCATCGTCGGAGGAGCAAATCCCAATCTTGAGCTATCAAGTTACTTGACATACTTTTCCATGAACCCGTAAGCCGCCGTAATAGCCACCCATTTACGGATGACGTTTAACAAACCCCAAAGTTCATGAAGCAAGCATGAAGAAACTCGACACTCTCATGGTCTAAGGAATTATGCAAACGTTAACTTTTTCTGTGTTATTAACCATTAACTTGTGACGAATGTATCTCATGGCATAACATCAATTCGGGTCGATTCAACACAAGTGTTCTCCTAACATTGTACCCTCAAAGTTGTCGGCATAGTCATGCCTATGATCAGGAAAACAGAACCATCATGCAACACTTGAGCTAGTCTTAGAGGCCAGACTAGGAATACATTTTACCATTTATTATTCCACACGTGCATATGAGTCTTCCTCCGAGCCTCGTGGTTATTGTAGACTCGAGAACCATAGCAGTTATAGCATGGAACATAAACATAATTATGAACAGGGAGATAAACAATAACATTTATTATTGCCTCTAGGGCATATCTCCTACAGGTGCAGTGCCACTGCACTTTGCAGCATCGCCGCCGAGCCTCGCAACAACCCGTCTCTGACCATAGTGTCGAGAGGCGTTACTTTTGGAGAACCTTTCTCGAGCTCCTGACTTGTTCTGTCAATAGATGGTTGGTGCCGATGGTTGTTGTTGTATTCGACGATTGTTGTGTTGATTGCTCCAATTTGGTTTTTATTTTTCTTTGCCTACGCGTAGCTTCGATCTTGTATGACTTTGCTCTTTTCTGGTGTAATCCTTCGCGTGTGATTTTTGGTGTTGTTTGTTGATTGACCCCTGGGACAAGTATTTTTCATATTTTCAGAATAAATACAAAATACTCAAGAGGCATCCTTTTCTATTTCCTCGTATCTCTCAAAATACTCAAGAGGCGTCTGGAGAAATATGGATCGCTCAAGATCCGTTGGGTCCTCAAACCCAACTGACTCAATTTATCATGCTCACGTACGTGGCCGATGACGTCTACGAACTCACAACATTGAAAGTCACATCATCACATGAGATTGAATTCGGCCACAAGTACATCACATTCTCTAAATTGAACCAAACAAATCAAAAGGAACAACCGAACAAATTTCTTACTTACTTGGCATTCCACCAAACACATACTGGTGGCTCGGGTTGACCACCATCACAAAGGCCATCGAGCCTTCTTCCTTTTTCGGGTCGTCATGTTATTCAAGTGTGTCACGTGACCAGAGTCTCCCATGCCTGGCGGCGCCAATGGATTATAGGCAACTCAATGCGCAAACGTAAAAAAACAAATACCCGATACCAGTCATTAATGGTCTTCTAGATGAGCTACACGGTTATACTGTGTACTCAACAATCGTTTTATCTATTTCAGCATCGATTCACCAATCCTGGAACTTGTTATGGATAAAAGGTCCGTACAAGTCAAAGTAGGACGAATGGAGAAAAGGGTAAGGAGTACCGGGGAAAAAAGTTTTAGGACTTTCTGCCCACGAACAAGTAGTAGCATTTGAAACTAGAAAGATTTACTTTGGATATTAAATCTGCAAGGAAGAGCTAGAATCCAAACAAATGATGAGCTACTGGATAGTTCGAATTCCCACGATTAGGGAGGGGAATGAAACACTTGTCTTGCACAATCAATTTTTTCTTTTTTACGGAGCCGACATCGATTATGACATTGGTCGTCACGAGTGATGGGGCGACCACTCAGCACTATTTGGTTAATTGACATGTGTTAATTAAGTATTAACACGATGCATACACCAATATGCAATCATCTTGTTCACCTGACTTGGTTTCAAGTTGTTCTCACACATGGTTTTCTCAAAACTTTATATCAGTTCGGGTTTCATCAAGTCAGGAGCGGTTCACTGATTTGAGGCCTGCCATGAGGAGCTTGGGATTTTCTTCATGCGTACGGAGTCCCTCTTTGCTATCTTGCACTAGGGCGCCTGATGAAAAGACCGTCCATGTAGCCAAGGCGACTCTTGTTACTCTTGATTCTACATTTTGGTGTTGATGGGATTGGCGGCGTGCATCATAGCAATGTGGAGTGATGATGCAAAGTACATCATAACAATGTGGAGTAATGACGCATAGTACATGCACCGCTGGGCCAACAGGAGCTTCAAGCTAATCATTTCCTAATGTCTCCCAAATCTAATTAACATGTTTGTGGTAGTGTGTGCACGTGGCCTACTGTGTGTTTTGTATGGCCTAAAAACAAGACTTTAACAAAGTAAAATAAGGGAATTTTCTTGGGTCCTATCCACCAGGACTAGCTCATTCAGAGATGAAATATGTTGGCACACCGGATGGGTATCTTTCTTTATCTGCTTATGGCGATGTGATCACTATGAACCACGATTGATGGGAACTATATATATATGCATGAACACTTGATGGGAGGTTGGAAAATAAATAAATGTCATAACAACTCATTGATGAGGTGGATGGAGACAAGTAATTGGATTGTTGTACTGTTTCTCTAACAGCTATAGAGGTTTGCTTGAGTTTGTACCTCCACCTTTTCAACCAAGGGAAAGTAGTGGCTGAACCCCACCTCGGTGCACCCACGCAAGAAAACATACCAAAACATTTTGAAAAAATCTGAAACTTTGTGGAAATGAACATCAACAAATGTTAGAGAGGTTTGCCAAGTTTGGTGATCAAATGACATCCGAGGAGACCTGTACAAAAAAGACAAAATTACAAATTTTGGTCAAACAGTGCATGTACATTTTGAGTAATTTTGTCTTTTTTGTATAAAGCTCCTCGGATGTCATTTGACCACCAAAATTTGCAAGTCTCTCTAACATTTGTTGATAATCATTCCCACAAAGTTTCAGATTTTTCAAAATATTTTGGTATGTTTTCTTGCGTGGGTGCACCGAGGTGGGGTTCAGCCACTAGTTTCCCTTGGTTGAAAAGGTGCGTGGGTGCACCATTCTCAAGCAGGTGGACGTGAAGGGTTTTCAAGTTAGAGTAATCCTTCGTATTCTCACAGACAAGGCATGGACAATACATAAAACCATTCTGCTTGTTTGCCTCAGCCACTTCGAGAAATTTATGCAGGCCCTCAAGATACTCGGAGGTGCGTCGGTCACCGTACATCCATTGCCGGTTCATCTGCGTGCATTATATAATTAAGTGTATCAAAAACCATTACAGAACATCATGAATAGAGAAGTGACTAAATTAATACAAGTTCATCATCACATTAAAACCAAAGTACAGTAGTGATCAAATGTTATTACTGAAAAAATAAATACATAAAGTTCATACATATATAGTTCTCATAGAACAACATATAGCTCTCTAGAGCATCTAATTAAAACATACATTGAAACTATGAAAAACAACAACAAATGCGATCATAATTGCAACTAAGGTAACAATTGATCCAACGGCATAATGATACCAAGCCTCATTATGAATGGCATATTTTCTAATCTTTCTAATCTTCAAGCGCATTGCATCCATCTTGATCTTGTGATCATCGACGACATCGGCAACATGCAACTCCAATTCCATCTTCTCCTCCTCAATTCTTTTCAATTTTTTCTTCAAGTAATTGTTTTCTTTTTCAACTAAATTTAACCTCTCGACAAGAGGGTCGGTTGGAATTTCCGGTTCACATACCTCCTAGATAAAAACATCTATGTCACGTTGGTCGGCATAATTGTCATAAACACTAAATGAAACAAATCATAATAAAAGATAATATACCACATCCGAATCATAGACAGGACGAGGGCCGACGGGGGCGGATACCAAAGTCATGGCACTATATAATAACAAACAATAATAAAAGTAAGAAAATTATACAAGTATCTATCTAAATCATACAAGTAAGAATTTTTTTCTTTTAAAAAGAAGATAAGAACAAGAGGCTCACCACGGTGGTGCCGGCGACGAGATCGGCGCGGGCGATCGACGGCGGTGAGGACGGGGACGGCACCCTACACATGTGCAGACTCTAAGAAGTTAATTTCAGCTCAAATTGTGCATCTAAATCAAAAGAACTCCCACATACACTCCTCCACTAAAACCCACAAACCACTCTACTTCTACAACATTTGAAATGAGCTAAACTAGCAGTGAGAGATGAAACGATGAAGTTGCTAACCTTTTAGAACACTTGTGTAGTTGGTGCACCGCCAAACCTAGACAAATCTTGGGGAAAATGGAGCTTGGAGGTCGAGCTTGGAGAGGAGAAAGCTTAAGTGTGACTCGGGCATTTCATCGAACACCTCATGTGCATAGGAGGTGAGAGCAGAGCAGCACACACCTCCCACACCGGCCGGCCAAAAAACAGAGGAGTGAGCGGGCAGGGGAGAGCATATATATAGGCATCTCTTTAGTCCCGGTTCGTGGCTAGAACCGGGACAGAAGACTGACCTTTAGTCCCGGTTCCAGTCACCAACCGGGACTAAAGGGGTTGCGCCAGGAGCGAGGCCCTTTAGTCCCGGTTGGTGGCTGGAACCGGGACTAAAGGTCCCAGCCGAACCGGGACTGGTTCCTGCCGAGGCCCGGCCGGCGTCCTGGCCGCTCGAACCGGGACTGATGCATGCATTAGTCCCGGTTCGTAACAGAACCGGGACTGTTGCTCTGATCTGGCCTGGACCAATGCCCTGTTCTGTACTAGTGATACCATGTGGGCTCACAGCCGCATCGCTGCAAAGCTTGCAGTAGTGTTGTCTCCAGCATAATAAAAAGTTTGGAGATTTATGTTTTCCCATGCTAAGTCTTTATTAATTAGAGAGTTATAATGTGTCATCTAAAATAATAATGGGCATTCAAAATGAATCATAATGTGTTATATTAGCATGGTATCTCCCTTTGAATGTTCCGGTTGACTGATTTGGCACATGTTTACACTAGTTATGAAAAGTTTAAATCGGCCTTGATGGTATTATAACTTTGGAGTAGTATCATATTCACATTACCAAGTAATGATTACATGTTCAAAATGCATGATTATGATGTTCATGCTTTCTAGTTGGTCGCTTCCTAGTCTTTTGCTAGTCTTCATGTATACTAGCCAGGAATTCTGCTTGTGCCAAATCCTTGAGCCAGGTTTTGCCATAAGAGTCCACCATACCTACTTATTTGTATCATTGATAAAGATATTAAAACTAAATTGCCATTGGTGCAGCAACAAAAATTAAATATACTATTAAATGTTTCCTATTGCTTAGATGATCGTGAGCATGTTTTGTTTTCCACGATCTTGTAATGGTGTTTCTGGACAGATAAAAGATGCAGGAAAAGGCCTACTAAATAAAAGGTTTTCAATCTTTCTAAAACTATCTAAAACTAAAGATATATAAAATAGAGTGCGTGGTCAGTGGCGTAGCCACAGGGTGGACAGGGTGGTCCATGGACCACCCTGTAATTCAGCCCATTACTTCACTATGTATATGTAATTTAACAAAAAAAAAACTTTGGTTGCATCAGCCAAGGCCCAAGCCCAAAATACAGCAGCCGATCCGATCGCTATGCTTTCTCGTTTGCTTCGTACTCTGTACGCTCACAGCCTCCCAGAGAAACTCTCCTCGTTTCCTTCGTATCCTGTACAGTGGCGGAGCTAGACAACATCTGCTGGGGGGGGGGGCGAAATGTAAAATACAAGTGTTGGGGGGGGGGGGGGGGGGGGGAGGCAAAAGCTAAACAAATTCTCATCTAAGCCCTGACAATTTTTTTTTCTTCACAAATTGGTTGCATTTTGGGGGGGCCACAGCCCCGCAGGAGCCTACATAGCTCCGCCGTTGATCCTGTACAACGACTCGAACCGACGCACGGCCAGCGAACCCTACTGAGGCACGGAGACGAAGGCAGCACAAGCCGGTGACGCATGGCCGGCGATCGGTAGGTAGAGGCGGATTGCCGAAGGAGTGCGCTAGAGGCCCCGGCGCCCGGCGACCCGGTGGCTACCAACACACGCACTGTCGACCCTAGACCGAGGCAGGACCTCACTCATCTCCTGGCATTGAGAAGATGATATAATTGATACTTTCATGACATTGAGAAGGCGTTATCCCGACAAATAAGGTGTGCTATTTTCTTATGCAAATTTAGAAATTCAACTGTGAATTTCTATATGCTCTGTAAGACCTTATTGATGTATGTTTTGTTAAATTTTGTACGATATGTTGGTATGCTTTGTTTGTGGTGTTTTTTTCTATCAATTGGACCACCCTGACATAAAATCCTAGCTACGCCACTGTTCGTGGTACCTAGTACCATTACGAGGGGCAATGGAAAATGTATGTATTTCTTATGGTAAAATCTTGAGCATTAACCCAAAACATTGGCAATAAGAGTTGAACCACCTTTTCCCTACTACAAATAAGCGCATAACAATTTCTTCTTCCCTCTGTGAAGGGCCTATCCTTCTAATTTTTCTGTTGAGTCATTCGATCCTTCTTTTAAAGCACCAACTATTAAGAGCGTGATTATCATTCTTAGCTTATATGCATTATGTTGATATGTAACATTAAGTAATGTACAACTGTGATGCTTTCAACTCCGGATTTGTATACTTAGTCGTATCTTGGACTTCATTGATGTCTCATGGATAATACTAACATCGTTGACATTTATAAAAGACTTGCGAGATACCTTTTTACCATATTATATTATGTTCACTTTGAACATGTTGGTACGTGGAGCTTTCACATTATGGCTTTCTAATTGATTCAGATCTCATCATAGGATGAGCCTAGTCATTAAACTTTTGTTATTCATTTGCTTACTCCACCGGCTTCCGAAGAACCACCCTGCCGCCAATCTCCTAATGCTCCGGCAGCCGGACCCAACTATGGCGCGGATGTGCTCCTCCCTTGCCGCCTCCGGCTGCTGAAAATATACAATTTCAAGAATTTGTAGAGTGCGTTCTCAGTTTCTAAGCCGATTGTTACTCCGGTATGGAGTTTCCCTCCTAACTCAACTCCTTTTTTAACGACATCATGCTACAAAGGATCACCATTTAGAGATATCATTTTTTGAAATGAGAGTAATTATTATGGTCTCAGTGCTGCATAGGAATTTCATGTGAGAATCGAGACATACAGGATTGTAATATTCAAATTTTTATTGAGATACTTTATCATGTTAACTTTGTTCCTTTTCAATTTCTAATATGAATTTTCAATGATCTTTCACTTTAATTTGAGATGGAAGATAACTTATTTTAGTATATAATTTGTAAGGTTTTCAATCCTTACATCATTCAGTCAACATTGTTATGAAGAAAAGTAAGAAATAAAATTCTTCAAGTTTACATAATGTGCACTCAACATTCAAGTTGATTTGTTTTGAGATAAATCAAAAGATGCTTGATTAATTTCTCCGGGGAGTATAGGTCTGGACTGACGACCTAATTAGTTTTCTGGTCATTCGTTTGGATATATAAAAGTTGTCACATAATTTCTGCGTTGTGTGAGTGTTCGTACTATAAAAGTTGTGTGGGTTATATTTCTGATATCTTTCTGTAGTTAGCAACCAAGCGCTCGTCACATAATTAGTTTTCTGGTCATTTGTTCGGATATCTTTCTGGAAGTCCACACAACAAATCACATACATTTCTTCAGTAGTTTTAAGGCCGCAGGATGTTGTGTTAGCAACAGGCAGTTTGAGATATCTTTCTGCAGTGCTCAATGAAAGCAAAAGCCCGTAAAGCTAAACTTGACGAATGATGAGCTGATGACTAGTTTGTTGTGGTATTTGATTATTGGATCAGTTGCGTACCTGCATATGCAGTATGGTTGCTCAACGCAGGGAGGCAGGCAGATTGCTGGATTTTGCCCAAGACCAACACATCATATGTTGGCTTGGATTCTCAGGATCCGCTTTGTCTGAAATTGGAACAATCCATGTGTTCGCATGCTTGGCGGAATTCAAAAATGTAATGGGTCAAATAGAGCAAATGTAGAGCCATGTCTGAAAAAGCAAAGCTGCGATTCAGATCTATTGTTCGTGCTGTTTTGTGTGTAGTGTACACGAATACATATGTTTCAGTATAACCGGTATCACCATTCCGTCGTAGTCTAGGTGGTTAGGATACTCGGCTCTCACCCGAGAGACCCGGGTTCAAGTCCCGGCGACGGAAATCCCATTTTTTGAGAAATCCTTTTTCGTTTTTCTACAAACTTTCCCTAAAGTTGAATGATCATTTTTCCTGATCTCAGTGAAGGATAACTGCACCTGCCAAATGTGCTGTTCATATCGAAAATTATCTTCATTTTGAGATTGCTTTGTAGTTTTTGGTGAAACCAAATGCTTGCAAGGTAAATCTGAGCAAGCTGATGGCCAGTTTGTGTTGGTAGCCTTGAACCTGACGGCTGATGATTCCAAGATTTTGAACTGGGGGCCGTGGGTCAGCTTGTGCTACCGATCCACTGGGAGGCATTTGATCATTTGATCAGCGTACGTATGTGTTGCCTGGTCCGGCAGCTCTCGGACCTGGACTCCGACCGGCTCCGGCGACCTCGCGCCGTGCTTCGACGCCGCCGAGGAAAACGAACGCGCCGTGGAGTGCCCTATCTGCTTCCACGCACGTACGCTTTATCATTCCACGCACTGCTTGTCTGCTTCGGAGAGTTGGTCTTCTCCGTTGCATTGTTCTCGTGATTTTCTGTCCTCCGTCGATCGATCGATGCAGTTCTACCCGAGTTTGGATCGATCCAAGTGCTGCGGCAAAGTGATCTGGACAGGTGGCCCGTTACAATTCCCCTTGATTTCTGTCCAAGTTTTTGCTCGAATTTGTACTGAAATTCAGAAATTTTCAATACGCACATGCACGATGACGGAGTAGTATTTTCCTACGTTAGGCCAAGTGAACTGGGAACTGCAAAATTACACTGTGTTCATAAAACATGGTCCATGCCTTACTTTTTCTTTTTGCTACAGTACATCCAAGAGAAGTTTTTTACTGTAATGATTCTGAGAAGTTCTCAGTTATACTGCCCTGTTTCATTGTCCTGCAGAGTGCTTCCTGCAGCTGATGCCGTCGAAGGCTTCCAGAGCTGTCCAGTATCCTGTTTTGCTACCTAGCTACTGTGCAATACTCTGCATATGTGTCCTATAAACATCTCTAATAATTCGATCTCAAAGATGCTCTGTGCGTGATGCTTCTATTTCATACTGTAGAATATCTCACCTTCATTGTTGTATCTGAATTCAGTGTGGGGGCCCTTAACTAGAAATGCAGTGGTCCTTTCTGCAAAACCACTGACTACGCTGTTGAATATCGAGTGAGAAGAAACTTCAACAAAAAGTAAGCTTTCTGCCCAGATATTCTGATCAACGGCACCAATACTACTTTGTAATTTCCAGCAAGCATTCTATTTTGAACTTCTTGCAGGAAGAACAGAACGTTAATGAGGCTATCTCGATGAGAATACATTCCAAGAACACCGGTGGACATACTACTACCATAGGAGTTGCAAGCTAAAAACTCCCTAACCAACTGTTGGTTTTTCTAACCCTCCGAGAGAGATTTCAAGGCTTCCATGATCGTACATGAAATGTTTCAGATATGATTTGTCTGTATGATTTTTAGACAATGGAAAGAACTGTTTTAGATATAGATGTAGTATGCAGGACAGAGTAAATGCTAGTACTGCATACTGAGACAAAAAGTTATTGCGGTGATATGTTGGAGTTCAGTTGTATTATGAAAGCTGTTTAATCACTATGCGCATTTACAATATGCTTACTGATGAATTAGATTGCAGAACATTCAGTATACTATGCTTACATGGTAGCATGCATCATTACATGTTTCTGAAGGATATTTATCTCGAAAACATGCATCATTACATGTTTCCCAAATTGTCCAAATTCACACCGAAATACCGCATTCCCAGTGGGGATCTGGTCCTTAAGCAGCATGTGCCGGGCAATGGCAAGTGTGTGTGGTGTGGTCATGATGAAACATGTGATCTGGTTCTTTTTGTGAGGGTATATATATACTCTCTCTACTCCTAATCGAGCACTCCAGTACTCCACTGAATTTGTGTATCTTTTTCGCAGGAAAAAAAAAGGATTTCTGTATCTATAGCCTCTCGCTCATACGCACCGCAATCAGTTCCCAGCAGCTTTTTTTTTTTTTTTTGAGAAATTTTCCCAGCAGTTTTTTTTCTTTCTTTGAGACATATTTCCCCAGCAGCTAGAGTGAACCGTCCATCCAGTCCCGGGCCGCGTGCTTTTGTTTTTTTAAGACAAAGTATCGTTCCACTGGCCTACCGGCCCATAGGCACAATATAGAAGGACAAGGCCCATCCTGGATCTGACTGGGCATGATCGATCGGACGGCCAAGATCCCCTCACCCTCGGTTATAAACGCTGCCTCAACCCTAACCTATTCCAGTTTATCTACCCCCTCGCAGCCGCCGCCTCCTCGGATCGTCCCTGCCGGAGAGACGCCAGAGAGAGCGAGCAAACCCTAGCCTCCCACGATGGTGAGCCGACCGACAGATCTCCCTTGGCTTTCCTTGCTTGGTTCTTCTTTGGATTGGATTTACGGTTGGTTATGAGACCCGGTGTGTGATTCTTGTGTGGTGGTGGTGCAGGTGCTGCAGAACGACATCGACCTGCTGAACCCGCCGGCGGAGCTCGAGAAGCTCAAGCACAAGAAGAAGCGCCTCGTCCAGTCCCCCAACTCTTTCTTCATGGTAAAGAATTCCCCTTCCCCTCAGCATCTTCTCTCCGTGCGTGCATCTTCTCCTTTTTGGCTGGTTACCATTCTCGGCGGCGGGTGTTCGTGCAGCGTTTAGGGCCGCTTCTTTGGTTATAGGGGAGCAAATAGTCGAGTGGGAAAAAAAATCCACCCAGGGATACTTCTGTCACCCAATTACCCACAGCCACAGGGATCAATCCCTTCCAACCACCTTAATCCCTGCCACCCCAAATTTTGTTTGTATAGTAGTGTAAGAGGAACAAACAGGTTCAGTTATTCAATTCTCGTTAATTTGCTTTAGACTAATGACACTTGTGTAGGCAAACGACATATTTGGCATAGAAACATGATGCACCTCAGCAAACCAAGAATATCTGGACAATAAAACTAAACTGCAGGAAAACAAATTAATTTACACTTAGCAAATAGTCAAGCTTATTCTTTTGGCAACTTCCAGGCTACATGTCTACAAGCTTCTGGAAACTAAACTGAAGAATCAAGTAACACTACCGCTAAATCTAATTTGTGAAGATGGATTCTTGTTGCCATCGCCTCCAAAGCTAGGAGATGAATATTGTTGAGATGTGATCAGTATACATACAGTATGCATGATGTGTTGATTTGATAAAAAAATCCACAATAGTGTGCCTAAATTAAAAAGAAGTCATAAGTGCTGAACCTAGGCCTAGTTGTAAACTAGACTGATCTGTCGATTCACTTCGAATGAACCTGTGTAGAAACTTGAAACTAGGTTGGACATCCCTTTACCGTCCTTCATGAATACCACTTATCTGTTCATCTTGCCATACCGCTTATCCCTGTAAAATGCAGCACGATGAGACATGTAGAAAACATGTCACCTTTCGGTTGCCTGAATTTTTCATCTTATTTGGAATTTTGCTTCGGGAGGCTGTTAGTGTAGCTGTGCATGCTACCACAGGATTGTGGTAGATTCATGGCTGATCATGATTGTCCGTGATTAATCTTGGAGCATGCATTAGTTCTGTCACATATTTATACCCTTGCATATGTGTCAACCCGTTTTGCCTTGTGTTCTAGCTGAAAAAATCTCTATGCTAGTACAAATGTGTGACTGAACACTATAGTGCTTTTCTTAACTGAGTTGTTTGTGTGGATCCATCGAATCATATCTCCTACTGGACATTCCCGTGTTACTTAGTGCTGCCCATTCCTTTCATCATGTAAGCTGCTGATTGCCTTGTCTATATCATAGCACTAATGGTTGAAATGTGGCTGCAATAGGTTAGGTGCATTTGTTATGCTTAAGTTTGCCATTTTTTGTTTTTCTGTTTGGATTATAGTTGTTCTAATGGTCATGTGTTAACTGCTGCAGGACGTCAAGTGCCAGGGCTGCTTCAACATGTAATTTTTCTTCCACCTTTTGTATTCTTTGCAACTAAATACTTAACTAGGTTTATTTACTACTGATTTGCCTGAGATGTTCGTTTGGTAACAAGACAATGTCATGCTTTAAAAACGTTGTTGCTATTTTTGTAAGTAAACTGGTAATGTGAGTGGGCTGCCAAGTACATGTGCATAGTTTATTCTACTGCTTTGTGTTTTCTACTTGTACTGCTTTCTGTGACTGCATATTTATAGGTTATAATAAAAGGATGGAAGCTGCATTCTATTTCAAACATTTATAATTTTGTGTGTTTTGGTTCTGCATTGCACTTCACTTGGATACTGCTGTACACCGCAGTTGCATTTCCTGCCTTGTAACACGCTAGTTCAAACATAATCCTTGTAAATCACTGCTTTCCTAGTGCTGTAACTGTTCCACAATTGTATCTTGAATCATCATTCTCCTGTGCCATTTTAAGTTATTTTTAAGTACTTCCTGTGCAATACATTTACACATCACATATCAGTCATTTATCATCTCATTTGGACCATTGAGTCTATTTAACATGCCCTTGGATACACATGTGATTTTAACTTTTTTTGTGATTTATTGCTGAACCACTCTTTTCTGTGATTGCAGCACTACTGTGTTCAGCCACTCCCAGACTGTGGTGGTGTGCCCAGGCTGCCAAACAGTGCTCTGCCAGCCAACGGGTGGGAAGGCCAGGCTAACCGAGGGTTGCTCCTTCCGCCGCAAGGGCGACTAAACTGAAGGCTATCTAAAAAGCAAGCCATTGTTCAACTTTCAGTTTTTCCAGGGTGTTAGTCTGAAGATTTTGCAATGTCCGCAAATTGAATCCATCTTCGGTAATTTGATATCTAGCCCGAGTAATGTTATGACGTTGTACTATGCTCCCTTGGGTTGTGAGATCGGACTAGTAGTACCTGCCTGGTAGTATTCCTTCTGATGCTGCTTGCCCTCTCTGATATATTACTCTTGAATCGTTTATTGCTTGCATTTGCTGTTCTGTGTGTGTATTTTTTGTTGCCCACTTCTCTCCCCTCTATGATGGTAATCCACCTGCCCCTGAATCGTGCCCTGCATCTGACGCCTCCCCAGGCAGACCAGCTGCTGCTCGTGGGCTTTGTGTTCTCCAACGCCGTGTCATAAATTGGACTAATTATTGGTCAGCGGAGTCCGCTATCCAACAGTATGCACAAAGCTTTTGCTTGCATTTTGAATGAAATTGAACAAACTGGATGAATTTCATGCAAAGCGAATGAATTTCATGCAAACCGGACGTGAAAAGTTCAACTAAAATATTAAGAAACCTAGAAAAAACTATGTGAGGTAATAGGACGGTAACCTCATACGCATGCCCGCCTTGGCTGTCGGAGTCGGAGTCGTCGTGCTCCTTCCAGTGTCGGAAGGTCATGACACTGTGGCTTGCCACTCGCGGCAAAGTCGACGGGCTTCCAGTGCATATTAGCATATACTTTGAATTTTTGATGCCCTAGCACTTGTCAATCTGTTGAAATACCAGTGAGAGTGAAATACTTTGATTGTGGAAATATCAGTGTAGTTAGGTGAAATACTTTGTTTGTCAGTTTGTCACACACAGACACACCCACCAGGTTAGTCATATTGAAGTACCTAGCTACTGATTAATTGTTGCAAAGGTGTAGCATTACTTCCTTGCTTCATTCTTAAAATATGAATATATGATGAAATGCTTTTGTCCTATTTACAACTCTACCCAGTACTCACGAGCTTAATGAGTATTTGACGAACCAAGCCGATCATGAGTTTGAGCTCGTTACAGGTAACGAGCTTAACGAGCACGTGCTTAACGATCACGAGTTTAACAAGCCGAGTAGCTCGTTAGTCTAGCCCTACCCTGGTGCGCCCACCCCTTGCCTTGTCTCTGCCAGCGACGAAGGGGTGAAGGCAGGCCTTATCAGGAAGGCAGCAAGAATTCACTTTTAGGGGAGTTTTGAAGAACCAGCAAGTAGAAGATGACAGTTCGAGATGGACATCGACCATGAAACACCCAAGCACGAACATCAGTTCAGCTCTCTCACCTCTCTGATTATCGACCCAAGTAGGTCAGCCCGAGGCCCCCTAGGCTGGTTTTAGCCCTTGGCCATCATGCCGGCTCATGGGCTCTGTAGAAGGAAGATTTGGGAAGCCTTGCCGTTCAAGACAAGGAAGCCATATCTACAGAGGACTCCTCTCCTTCGACGTAGCCGACTAGGATCATGTAACCCTAGTCGATAGACAACATACAATCCCTCGATTATACCTTGTATTTTGTACACCCATATGGCAAATACAACACGAGCAAGAGTAGGGTTTTACCTCGTAAGGAGGGCCCGAACCTGGATAAATCAGGGCTCCTATTTCTCATTCGATTTGCTTACCTCCTCGGAATAACCTATCGAGGGATATGCCGGAATCTACTCCGACACCAACTGTTGTTCAAGACGGTGTGTATGCGGTTGGATCCGATAGACAGAGAGGTTTTTACCCAACATGGGTGACAAAATAATCTCCGGATCGGTGCACATCCTCCTTTGACAAAGGAATAATGTCACATAGGACTTTGTTGCTACCAATATGACGTTCTATTTATTTACTTGTTTTGTCAAACATGTTGTCGTTGGCTGCGTGTATTTTAACTATGCAGAGGCCGGTTGTTGCCCAATGTGTTTGTATCTACTGGATGCACATTTCGAGTTAATAAAAACATCATTTTTGAAAATGGAAACATATGCCAATCTAGCCACGTTAATACACGGATCACACCGCGTCGTATACCCCTGTCGCCATCAGCATTTATGCGTACGCGTATAAAAAAAATCGTAGCATACACACAAATCCAGTGCAGAGGAGTCACGCCCGTGCATACACACAAATGAACATGCATGCATGTGAGGGTGAGACGAGACCGGCCGGCCGTGGAATCGGGTCTGGCCGACCGGACGAATGAACGCCGGAAACGCACGCACGTGGGGCCTGTACCACACGTGGTATAGATCCCGTCTTCTTCAGTCCATTCCTCGCTCGATCGATCCATCGTACTCCTAGCACCTTGCTAGATCAAGCTAAAGCACGCAAGCTTTTAATTTCCTACCGTCTGTGATGCAAGGTCTACAAATGCATGGGTATCGTTCAATGATTGGTGATCAGTCAGCTAGCATATGGTAGGATCGGCGACGCACTACGTGTTGGCGTCTGGGTCATCGATCGTGCAGTCGACGGGCCGGCCATTGATGAGGCCGGCCGGCGGGAGCATAAAAAGTTGTTTCAGTTGGGAGATTGGCAGGTGGGACGCGGGCCATCATTCATTCATTCACTCACGGGCGACGACTCGACTCCGCTAGATGGAACTGAATTCGCACGCGGACGGGGGTTCCTCCTGCTGCCGCCGGTCGACGGACGGCGACCTGCTTCCCCTCGATCGTCGATTCGTCGTCCAACGCGGCCGGACACCCATTTCTGGACCGGTCTCGTCGGCCCGTCGGTCTTGGTGCTCCCTCCAGTGCATATGCAATTCGCAGACAACTTGCTCTGCTCCTCCTTGGCAAACGGACAGGGATTGCGAGACACGTACACTACGTAATTAATGGCGAAAAGAAAGACGCTGGTTTGGTTTGTTCACTCATGGAGGTCGTCACGTTCCTGTAGCTAGCGTGTAGCAACACCGAATCCAATGAACGAAAGAGAAAACACCAGTTTTTTTTTTTTTTTTTTTTGAGACAAGAGAAAACACCAGATGCTAAAGGAGAAATATTCAACCCCCAACTGCATCACGAGCATGTGTGCGAAATTCCAAGGACGCGTTTGGTTACCTGCATTACCCTCAACCAGGCCCGTGGGGGAAGAAAATTGTCCGTTTGGTTGGCTAGCCCGCATACAAATCTTGGCCCGCACGAACCTTAAAGCAGTGCTCAGCCAGGCCCGCTAGGAACGGCCGAATCGGCAGTTTCTAGCGAGCCAGGCTGGGGCGATGCAGGGGAGGGGAACGCCGCGCTCCGCAGCTGCGGGCAGGGAGATGGCGGGAGCGATGGCGCGTCGCCGAAAAAACGGCGGGACGAATTCGCGTCACCGCCCGTCGATTCGCGGTCGCCCTATATAGCCAGGGTTACCGGCGAGCCAAAACTCCCGCCACCATCGCCCCCCCCCCCCTCGTGCTCTCACTCCGACCCGGGTCCACTTCGACGACGAGGTAAGCGGCGCAACTACTCCGGCGACCGGTAGGCTACGGCGGCGGATCCACTCCTCCTCTTCTCCTTCGTGCCGTACCTCCTCTGTGGCTCCTCCGATGGCGTCTGTAAGTTCAACGACCCCCCCCCCCCCCCCCCTCTACTAGTTCTAGCTAGATCTGGATGATCTGTTCGACTGTGATATTGCAGTAGCTAGTTGGGATGGATTTGAAGCATGCTAGGGGTTGTTTCCGGATTGGTAGTATGCTTTGGATGTTCATGGATGGATTGGTAGTATGCTTAGATGTGGATTGGTAGTATGCTTAGATGTATTGTATGGTATTGTGCAAGTGTTGAACAAGATCATCCATATGTGTCCATGATTAGTACTGTCTTGAACTAGATCATCCATGTGTGCATGTTTTACTGTTTGTTCATACCATCGATCTGTAGTGTGTTGTCCATGTTTACAGTTAGTACATATTGTCGATGTGTAGTTTGTTGTGCTTTTGATGACGCTTACGTTTGTAGGACATGAGCACGCAAGAGTTTAGTATGGCCATCGTGCCGTCCGAGAGCCAGTTCCCGGCCTCCTACGTCGAGGACTCCCAGCCTAACATCGACCTGATGCCTCTTGATTCAGAGGTTTTCGAGGTGCCGCCTACGGTTCCTCCATTTGTGCTGGCTCGCGCTCAGCCCAATGTTGTATCTCATGTGGCTGCTCGAAAGGCAGCCGCAAAGGAGAAGAAGGATGACAAGGGATGCAGCATGAAATGGCAGCCGTTCCTCTCCACTTTTGTGTTTAACAAGATGTGTGAGATCATATCTAGTGGAGTGAGGACTGACAAGAGGTTCAAGGAGGTGCACTTGAACTCTGTGGCAAAGCAAGTCTTCGAGTTTTGTGGACAGGAGGTCACCTCGACCCCGGTGTACAACCACCCGAGGAAGTGGAGAACGAGGTGGATCACCTGCTCCAAGCTGAGAGACCTGAGCGGTGCTTCATCGGATGAGGAGACCTCCACAATCCTGTTGGAGGCAGAGCACTACCAAGGTCACATCGCGGTTAGCTCACAAACCATGCCATTCTACTGATCAGCTGTTTAAGCCTATGAGCCATTGCAGGATTAACTAACCACCACTCTTTCTTTCTTAGGCTCACCCCAAGGACGCAGAGTTCCTTAACACACCTATCCAGAACTACCACCAGATGCAGCAGATCTTCTCCTTCCGGCTCGCAACCGGCAAGCATGCCATGGGCTCTGGTCAGCCGCTCGGCTCGCCGATGCCCCCGATGCCTGACTATCCAGACACCCAGGAGTCAGACACCATCAACATTGATGCTCCTGAGAAGGATGGTGAGCATGTTCCTGCGATTGATAGGAAGAGGAAGCGGGCAGGCTTCATGGAAGAGGAGCTGACCGTCTTCACCAGCATGACTCAGGCAGTGAAGGAGGTGGCCACCGCCATCAGGGAGAGCAAGACGGTCGACGTCCACCCTGACCTCTATGGCGCCGTCATGGAGCAAGTTGGCTTCAGCCCAGAGGCTCTCATGGTGGCTCTCAGCCACCTGCTGGACAACAAAGCCCAGGGTGTTGGGTTTGTTGCCATGGGAGAGGCCCACAGGGTGCTCTGGCTGAGGACCTGGCTGGGCAAGCACTACTGCTAGTGCTGCTTCTGCTGGTGACGACGGCGTGCATGATCCTCGACGGCGATGGCGATGGTGACAAGGACGAGGATGATGATAACGACGTATATTTTGTGTAGTTAGGGCTTGAAAACAATCTTATGGTTTGTATATTTTGGTGAGGTGGTATATACTAACCCCTCACGGTGATCCTCACGGTGATCACGAACTTGCGGTGGTAGGATTACACCCTCTTTTGTATGTGGTGGTAGGATGACACCATAGTAGTGGTAGGTTGAACTTGCTATGCCGTATGATCATGCATGCTTACTAATGCTCTTCTGCTCCATTGCTTGTGTGCTTCATTGCTTGCTCCTGGAGTGCTCCATAGCTTGTGTGTTCCAATGCTCGTTGCTTCAACTTATTTCTCTTTTGCACTGCTACTGCTAGGGCAAGTGGTATGCGGTGTTCGTCGGAAGGACTCCAGGGGTTTACAGTTCATGGGAAGCTTGCAACCAACAAGTTTCAGGGTTTTCCGACGGCAGCCAGAGAGGGTTTAAGACTAGGCAGGCGGCAGAAACTGCTTACGTCAAGTTCGTGCGAGAGCACGCATGCAGCAAGGTTGACGTTGGCAAGGTGGATCGTCAGTTTGGGCTGAAGAACTTCATCATCTTCGTCCAGTTGATCGCCATTGCATTGTTGTGGTGTTGGTGTGCTCAGTGTGATCGTGTGTAAGGCGTTGTAGTAGTGGGTAAGCTCACCAAAGAAGGTACAAGGTGAGCACAACTCTATGCTCGTATGCAACCAAACAACGTGCACTCATCTGACCACATACAATGCGAGCAACCAAACGCGGTGCGTAGAGGCGTCGTTACGATGCAGGAAGAGCATATGCAGGCAACCAATCAACATGCAGATGTTGGTTTTTTGCCTGCATATGCTCAGTCAGGCCCAACTGGGTCAAGCATGCAAATGGGAAAAAACGGTGCAGGTAACCAAACGGGCCGCAAGATATTGCGATCCGGATGGGACGAGAATGAGCAGGTCCATGGTGGAGACGCTGGCTTCGCTATGGGCGGGCAGGCTTTCCTTGGCATTCATTGGATTTTTTTTTGGAAATACTACTTTTTTTTAACAAATTCGGAAAATAAGATAAAAAAATCAGAAATTTCAAAAATAGCACACCGTCGTCCTACTGTTGGACGAAACATGACGTGTCGTCCTAGCACTGGACGAAACCAGACGTTTCGTCCAACCGTTGAACAAAACGTGACGTGTCGTTCATCCGTTGGCCGAAACATGACTTGTCGTTCAGCAGTTGGACGAAACCTCTGTTTCGTTTTACCACTAGCCGAATCATCCATGCATTCGGCTACGAAGCTAGTTTCGTTTTTCTGGACAACGAAAACTCTATTTTTTTTCCTCGCCTTTTTTTTCCGCCAATATTCTTCCCGCCATTTTCGTTGCCGCCAATATTGTTCCCGCCATTTTATTTTCCACCTTTTTCTTTGCCGCTAATATTATTTCGCGCCTTTTTCTTTGCCGCCAATATTATTTCGCGCCTTTTTTTTGCCTCCAATATTATTTCGCGCCTTTTATTTTTTTGCCGCCAATATTCTTCCCGCCTTTTTCTTTGCTGCCAATATTATTTCGCGCCTTTTTCTTTGCTGCCAATATTATTTCGCGTCTTTTTTTTTGCCTCCAATATTATTTCACGCCTTTTATTTTTTTGCCGCCAATATTCTTCTCGCCTTTTTCTTTCCCGCAATTTTATTTACCGCCAATATTCATCCCGCGTTTTTTTCCCGCCAATATTCTTCCCGCCATTTTCCTTGCCGCCAATATTGTTCCCGCCATTTTATTTTTCGCCTTTTTCTTTGCCGCCAATATTCTTTCCGCCTTTTTCTTTCCCGCCATTTTCGTTGCCGCCAATATTCTTCCGCCTTTTTCTTTTCCGCCAATATTCATCCGGCCTTTTTCTTTCCCGCCCTTTTCTTTGCCGCCAATATTCTTCCCGCCTTTTTCTTTCTCCCCATTTTCGTTGCCGCCAATATTTTTCCCGCCTTTTTCTTTCCCGCCAATATTCATCCGGCCTTTTTCCTTCCTGCCATTTTCGTTGCCGCCAATATTCTTCCCGCCTTTTTCACTCCCGCATTTTATTTCCCGCCAATATTCTTCCCGCATTTTTCTTTCCCGCCATTCTCTCCCGCCATCTTCTCTTCTGAACCTATAAAACCCCATCCACACTAAGGAGGGTAAGCATACCAGTGTAGTCTCGTCAAGATGTCCGGTTATCCTTTCGATCGTAGTTTCCACCCGAGTATGTCAAAACGTCTTCTGAGGTTAGCCAGCAATTTGGAGATAGACAATAGGATAGTTTCATGGGACGAACTCCTCAGTAGTGACACCTTACTGAATGAATTGGCTCACGCATTAAGTAGGTGTGGGTGGCCTGCAAGGACCTTTAAGGAGATACGAAAAGAACTTCTCAGGTTGCATGGAAGGTGGAAGAAGCAACAACATAAGGGTGAAGCATTCCTAAAGGCTGCAGCAGAACATACTTATTTATGGACCGAAGACAGCGAGGACGAAGACGATATCTTCATGCCGAGCACCAAGGCCAAGACACCCGCATCGTCGAAGGGCAAGAGTGCCGCATCGTCGAAGGGCAAGAGTGCTGCATCGGCGGAGGATGACGATGATGCCTTCATGTAGTTTGTAAGCTGTATTTTTTAATTCAGCCCTACCGTTTAATTCAGATGTACTTGTATCTTAATTGTAGGAGCATTATGTTGTACCTTAATTTCCCATTGTAGTTGTTGCACGACTTTGTAGAATTAGTTTGTAGTGTCTTTTTGTAGAAGCATTATGTTGTATCTTAATTTCCTGTTGTAGTTGTTGCACGACGTTGCAGAAATAGTTTGTACTATCAGAATTATCATATGCATTATGTGTCTCATACATAGATAATGGCTCATACATAGATAAAAGTCGGAAAAAAACATAGATAGAAATATGTCTCATACATAGATAAAAGTCGAAAATAAACATAGATACAAATATGTCTGATGCATAGATAAAAGTCTGAAACAAACATAGATAGAAATATGTCTCATGCATAGATAATAGTATCACTAGGCTCTATGAGGACGCGTACGCGGTCTTCGCCGAGGACCGGAAAGCGTGAGTGGGATCCTCGGACGCACGTGACGTAGACCTGGGCCGTACAACGGCTCGTCAACCTCTGGTTGTGTCTCCTGTGTGGGAAGTGGTGGCGGAGTCTGATATGCTTGCTGAGACCAGCCGGTGTAGGCTTGCGGGTCTCCCAAGACATCTGAATGGACATCTGATGAGCGGTCAGAAAACGCGGCAGTGTGTCCCCCAGGCGAAGCCATGTACTGTCCCTCAGTAGTATCTGTGGTATGAACGACGTCATAGTGAGTTGCATATTTATAATCAATTACTAACAAGAATGATGAATTATTACCTTGCCACATATGTTGTTGCGGCTGCCACACCTGTTGTTGAAGCCAATCCTCTTCCTGTTGCGACCCCTGTTGCTGCTGCCATGATGAACTTCCGGGCTGGAAAGGAGGTGGTGGCCTGGGAGGAATCTCAGGCAAAACATGTGGTCGCGGACCCTGACGGTGCAAAGAGTGGCGAGGGGCCGATACCTGTGGGCGCGATTCCTGACGGCGCAAAGAGTGACGAGGGGGCGAAACATGTGGCCGCGGATCGTGAAGGTCCAATGAGTGACGCGGGGGGCGCTGTGCTGCTTGACGAGGCACAACATCAGACGAGCGCGTACACGAAATAGCCTGCTTGATACCTCGTAGCTTCTCTTCAAGACGCCTCAACCAGGAGACGTGCTCCTCCTGGGGGAGAAGAGGCCCAGTCTCAACCCGGTGAATAAAAGCAGCAACATCCTCCTGAGCCTGTTCAGTCAACTCACCCTGAAAAGAATAAACAAAAAGTTATATACGTATTCAAGATTTGATACGTGCACGCAATTGAGGGACATGATACTTACAGCATGGTGTCTGATCCCCGCCATTGACTCAATTGGGTACATCTCCGACGTGCCAGGGGGCTGCATCTGGCCAGGAATTGCCGTCGGTACCAAGTATAGACGAGTCGAGCTTCTGTACATCTGAAGATACGCGGCGAAATCCCTTGGCTGAAATGGGACATTCTCAACCCAGACTTGTGCCTCCGCCGAGTGCCACGAGTCAACGTACGGTCGAAGGGTTCGCATCCAAGCACTAAGAGCTTTTTCTTCTCCTTTGCGGCTTAAACTAAGATTGAGATATGTGTTGGACAATCAACAAACAAAGAAATATAGACACATGCGTTAGATAAGTTAGGAATGAACTTACTCGTGGACATGCGACGGGAGGGGACGATCCGGGCGAACTGGGTTAGCCAATTGGCGCCTACCAAACTGTCTCATAACCCTCTGTTGGGACATCTCCTCCACGAAGATGTCAAAAATAATCTTTACCTTGGTCATCCAATATATGTGATCTCTGGTGCACAAGTTAGAAATCCCGCGGGGGTATCTGTGAGCCAACTCCTCCGCCGTGTACGGCTGCCAAATGACCTTATCCTCGTGCAAGGTATCAAACTGCGCCGTGAAGGATGGGTAACAACGACTCACTTGTTGATGTGCATACTGTCTCTGCAGATTAAAAAAATTAGTTGTGTGCAACATGTTTGCCAACATATATAGAATAAAAAGTACCGGGCATAATGAAAAAACATACCGCTCTACGTGTCCACACGGTACCAAAAGTAGGCAACTCGATGAGATTTGCATCCATCTGTCTAACATCATATGGATCCTCAACATAGATGTT
The DNA here is from genome assembly GCA_039707655.1 of Elymus sibiricus. Classification (NCBI taxonomy): domain Eukaryota; kingdom Viridiplantae; phylum Streptophyta; class Magnoliopsida; order Poales; family Poaceae; genus Elymus; species Elymus sibiricus. The sequence continues at coordinate 430,952,075 of CM077676.1, forward strand.
AGGTCGTCCGATAGGGAACCTCTCGTAGGACCATAATTGCAACAACAGTGGGCATCCTAGCAATGCTGATTTTGGAGCGCGTCGTAACAAACCTTGCACATACCTCTATATGTAGCTGCTAAGACGGCAGAACCAAAACTCCTCGGCACGATGTCATGAGCATAACGTGCGTCCGCGATCTCTCTTGCAATACTGATGTACCGGGCATCAACAGTGTTGACGTGGTTATCCGTGAACATCACTTTGCCAAACAGCCACAAGATATATGCCTCTAGGCATCGATCAACCTGTGGCCTCGACAAGTCTATGCCTGGATATCCTAGAAGGCCAATCTGCATGAAACAAAGAACATGTGAAGCTAAATAATGAGAAGATGTATGTCCAAACATATAAGAATATAAAACTATTGATTTACCTGAAACTGACTCAACCATAAAAACCGAGGTCCGTGTAGATCAGGCTCTAAGTTCACCATCCCATCGGCTGGCCCAAGACCCACGAAACGTGCCTGCATGTCCTCCCGCCAATTATCTGGTACCTCCAACGGGCCTATGGCCTGGCCCGCCAAAGGTAGTCCCAACAAGTAGGACACATCCTGGAGAGTAGGCGCCATCTCTCCCCAGGGAAAGCGAAACGTGTGAGTCTCAGGCCTCCATCGGTCCACTAAGCATGTGAGCAGTGACCTGTCGTAACCGAAACGTCTGTGCTTCTCTCTGTACTCATCGATGTCCTCACCGCTCACCTCAGATGCTGGGACGCGAACCCACTCCTCTCTAGTGGCCTCAACCATACGTGCCAAAGGTAAAAGTCCAGCCCAAGCCAACCTGCAAAATAAGAATGCAAAATTCAATTAGTGTGTGCATATTTTCAGGTACTACTGGAATAAGAACGACACATACCTATCAGCCCAATCAGGGTGTATCATCCAGTCAGACTTTGGAGTGCGAGTGACCAACACATGGAGCTCATGACCAGCCTCCATATGTTTAACCCGATGCTTTACATCAATCGTAGGATTGAGCAAAGGATACAGAGCCATTTCTGCACATATTACAAAGTAAAACATAGTCCGCACATATTACAAAGTAAAACATACTTCTTTTGTTGGTTTTGTGCGCACAGCTTTTTGAACATATTCATGAGGCGCTTATTCTTGAACTGGGAGTAAAAATTAGCCCCAAGATGGCGCATGCACCATCGGCTCTGCATGTCCTGCCATGGTGCTGGTTCGTTCGAACCTGGCGTCTGCAGTGCCCGAATGGCCGCTAGTATACCCGGATGCCTGTCATGAAGGATGCACACATTTGGCCGGTCCTTCACAATTGCAATTTTTAGCTGCCTGAAGAACCATAGCCAACTCTCCAAATTCTCACCCTCCACGAAGGCCATAGCAACTGGGAGGATCTGATTGTTGCCGTCCACACCTATAGCGGTGAGGATCTGACCCCTGTACTTACCAGTGAGAAACGTACCATCCACACACAACACAGGCAGGCAATGATTAAAAGCTTTGATGCATATAGCGAAAGAGAAGAACACTCGATGCAACACCTTATAATCTGGGAATTCGGGCAGCGTAAAGTGCTGGATGTCGACATGTGTGCCAGGATTCCTCGCCTGCAATGTGTGCAGGAGACGGACAACATTATCATACGAGTCGATGAACGTCCCAAACCTCTTCTCCATCGCTCTCTGCTTGGCCCTCCAAGCCTTCCCATACGGAATTTCATAACTATATCTGCTCTTAATTGCATTCTGAATGTGTTTCGCTTCCATGTCTTTCTTGTTCACTATCTCACTGAACATGACTTTCGCAATGAGAGTTGAAGTAAGGTTTGGATGATCCACCAGCGGATATTTCATCACACAATTGTGGGGCACAACCTTCGTCACTACCCAAGTCACGTCCCACTTTGGAACGTGGGCGTGCACCTTCGCGGGACAACTATTCATAATACATGACATAGTCAAGTATTTTTTTGTTGATACGTCCGTTTGAAAAATCCTTTGCGTGGACATTGCCCACTCTGTCACGGCTGCCTTCAGATTTTTCTTTGTGGCATACATACCCCCTATTTCGACTTTGCTCCAATGATACTCCCAGGAAGATTCATGACCATCGTTCACGGTCATGCCGGTCGAGAGGTTCTGATTCCATGAAGCAGGAATCGGTACCTCCTCGTCGTTCTCTTCACCATCTTCTTCATTTGAGTTCTCGGAATCAAGATCCTCCGCCAATCCATCCTCGTCTTCCTCTTCCATCAGGTTCTGCATTTCCGATCCTTCCTCATCCCCATCAGCCTCGCCACTATCAGGATCTCCTATGTTCTGACTACTCTCCCCTGCATCGTAGTCCCCTCCAACGTGTGACACATAATCCGACTGACCCTCGAGTTCAGTACCACCCATATGTTCTGACCCAACTACATCCATCTCATCAATCGGCTGACTGACCCGGCTAGGCTCGTAACCACCGCCGCCTTGTACCAGAGGATCCTCCATGGGGATGGGTAGCACTAAGGCAACGGGGTGAGTCCTCCGGCGTTTGCAGGATTCTAACCAGGTCACCCACTTATGTGTCCTATCTATCGGAACCAACTCCCAGAAATTTTTTGTACTAGATTTCGTCCACATTGACTGAATACTGACGGTGCACACATTGGGATCAAGCGAGAAATTTGTTGTCAACCAGTGTTTCAACTGACTAATGTTCACTTTTTCTGGATCGGTCAGTTGCAACTCCACATAGCAAACTCAGTCAGATCAACCCCAGTCTCGTTTGATCGGACATTACCAGGACCATAGTAAACAACAAATTTGACTGATTCAGACATGTCTCCTGCCATAAAAATTCATACCCATCAACCACTAAGTACCACATAATTTTGTATACAATAACCGGAATGTCTGCCACATATACATGACTACCACAAAGCAAACAATCAATCAAACGAACTAAAATTTCAGACATGTCTCCTGCAAATAAATTTCATATTCCCGTCAACCACTACGTACCCATAAATTTTTTTTACACTAACAGAAATGTCTACCACATATACATGACTACCACAAAGTAAATAACCGACCTAACGAACTAAAATTTCAGACATGTCTCCGGCAATTAAATTTCATATTCCCGTCAACCACTACGTACCCATAATTTTTTTTACACTAACAGAATTGTCTACCACATATACATGACTACCACAAAGTAAATAACCGATCTAACGAACTAAACAATCGTCATTTATATTATGAACTAAACAATGTTTTTTACACTAACAAAAAAGTGAAGCTCATTAAACCTAAAATAAAAATGCACTAAACAAAAATGTGAGGTTATACCTTTGACGCGTGCTTCTCCGGCGAGCTCCTGTCCTCCGCGCTAATCCGACCACCGAGCTGCCCACGGCCAACCCGCACGAGCAAGGCCACCACAGACGGCTGCCCCTGCCAAGAGCTCCTCCAATGGCCGCCCCTGCCTCACCCCCGCCCCTGCCAAGCTCCACCACGGCCGGGACCAAGCTCCAATGGCTGCCTCCACGGCCGGCCTCCCTCCTCTACCCTCTTCCCCACACGCGGCTCCCGGCTTCCCTCCTCTACCCCATTGCCGGATCGGGTTACTAGCAGCCGGTTTCTAGCTCCATCTACTAAATTTAATGGCTAAATGGCCTGGAATCTGAAGAAATATGCGAAGGAAAGGAAGAACAGAGAGAGAGAGAGAGAGCCGAGAGAAAGGGAGGCAGGAGGAAGAAGCTGGCCTGCGGCCTTATCCCGTAGCGTTTCGTCCGGTGATAGGACGATTCGTCCAACGGGCGGACGAAACCAACCAGGCCGTCGGTGCGGTGGGCCGTTTCGCAGCCCAATTAAACGAAACCCAGTTTTCGTCCAACGATAGGACGAAACATCTGTGTTTCGTCCAACGGCAGAACGAAACTAATGTTTCGTCCAACGGTAGGACGAAACATCTGTGTTTCGTCCAACGGCAGAACGAAACGTATGTTTCGTCCAACGGTAGGACGACCATGTGCTATTTTTGCAATATCTGGTTTTTGGATCTTATTTTCCAAATTTGTTCAAAAAAATGTACTATTTCCAAAAAAAATTCCATTCATTGGCCGGCTGCTCCCCTATCGGCAATGGGCATATGCATGCACGGCACGGCCCATCTGCAACCTGCATGCATGCAGTGTATCCCCATCCTGAGTTCCTGACCGCGCGCAACAGCATGCAGGAACAGTGACCAGCTGCGATGGATCCATGAGCTGCTTGCGTGCCCACTCCGTGCTGCCATTATACTCCACAGGGCGGAGCCACACACACACAGTGAAAGTCGAAACGAGCTCCCACATTTCTTTCCGGTGTCACGGAGGAACAAACAAGCCGCCTCCTGTCGCTCTTGCATGCGGTATTCGTACTACGTACAACATTACATAACACGTGACCATCCAAGGCTGCATCAACTTATCAAGTATATCAACACACGCACGCACGCACGCACGCACGCACACCCATCGTTCCAACGGCCAGCCGGCGCGTTATTCCGGCCGCGCACGTACAGAGGCTCGTCGCCGGCCGAGCGGGCGTCACGGCGGAGAGAGGCCGTGCCTGAGCGCCGCCTTCCAGACGACGTCGATCCGGTCCACGTCGATGGCGCCGACCTCGTGGTGCTCCCACCCCTCCAGGCAGTGCACCACCCCGCCGGCGTGGCACGCGTGCACCACCCCCCGCTCCATCGTGTACTCGCAGGAGCCGAGGCCCTGGACGTCCTTGGGCAGCCGCATGGCGGCCAGCTTGCCGTAGGTGCAGTCGCGCCGGAACTCGATGACCGGCGGCACCACGAACTGGTGGAAGTGCGTGCCCGCCGGCGCCCACCGCTGCTCCCTCGGCGACAGCCACTTCCCCACCAGCCACGTCTGAAATTCAGAGAGAACCATTTCCTGTCAGGTTTCTGCAAACATATCGATCTGAATTCTGAAGCAAAGCGAACACTCCGTACGCACCTTGACGGTCTTGGCGGCGTGGTACTTGGTGACCTGCACCAGGTACTGCTGGAACTCCGCCGGCGCCTCCCTCTGGATCTTCAGGAACCGCTCCGACGACAGCGTCAGCATCTGCAACAACGGCGCAATTTATGCCATGAATCCACTGCAATCTGGTTGTACCGATCACTATTGATCAATCTGAATTCTGGGGACACGTACCAGGACTCTGATCCTCTTCCTGCAGAGGTAGAGGGCGATGGCCCTGCCGAGCTTGGACGTGGCGCCGGTGAGGAACACCTCCTTGACACTGCTCTGGATCTCGTTAAGTATCACGGCCGCCGTGAGCGTGTTGCCGTGCACCACCCTGACCCTGAGGTCGGGGTGCTTGTCGACGAACAGCGTGCCGCCGCCGTTGAGCGCCTCGTTCTTGTTGAGCGCGGCGAGGCTGAGCACCTTGACGCCCATCTTGTCGGCGCGGAGGATGGCGAGCTCGATCTGGCGGTTGATGCCGTCCTTCATGGGCGGGATGAAGTACTGGAAGCTGTAGCGCGGGATGGTCCAGGTCTGGTGGAGGGCGCCGCGGAGGCAGTAGAAGCTGACGGTGAAGGTCTTGGAGCAGAGCACCTGGAGCACCATGAGGCAGAAGGCGACGGGCCAGAGCGGGAGCAGCACGAGGCGCGTCGTCCATGGCTGCGAGCTGCACGCCCGGAACGCGAACGGCACGTGCATCGACGACACCACGTCCACCACGTGCGCCAGGAACACGAAGTCCGGCACCCGGTCGTTCTTCCCTGCGAACAGTTATCATTTTCATCATCGACCGATCGGTTCAGTTATCTGTTTCACTGCTGAATTTTGACTGAAGCTTGTAATATGGTTTTGTGACATGATCGACATGTCTGTACCTTGGTCGACCTCCTTCTGGAGCTCCCAGGATCTGGGGTGCACGGTGCCGCCGAGCAAGTCGAAGAGCGGCATGAAGAGGCAGAAGTTGCTGTCCTTGTCCTGGTGGTGGAGGCTCAGGTACCTGCGGACGGATGAAGCAACACATGCATGGCACAGATGATTAATCACCAGTCTCATCAAGTCTGAAGCAACACATGCATGTAAATGTAAATTACTATTAGCCTTGCACCAGGTACATCAGTAAAAAAGGCATCCAAATTTGATCTCAAACCCTGGTTGGTTGGTCAGCCGTCAAAACTCAACAAGGCATAGGCATAGTGTCGGTCTATATGACTCTACCGTCGTCGATTTGTCGTTTATTTCCTTTCTTTTTGTCAGACTTTACGTGTTTGGCTGTATGCATCCTAATTATGCAGAGGCCGGGTGTTACTCATAATGCTTTGTATCCGTTTGATGCTACATTTTGAGATAATAAAAGCGCCCTTTCTTTATCGAGAACTCAACAAGGGATGTGACCAGGACGCACAGTAACCCCACTCTGTCTGCTAATTAACCTGACAAGACGGCTGCAGCCAACTAATGATAGACCATCAAGGGACACCATCACACCAACATGCAGCTCGGCCCATCAATTAGTACTCCTCCTAATCAATTCGCCCACGGAGACAGAGACCAGTGCCTGCACTGGCCAAGAACGGGAGATGTGCTAATGAATTTCTGTATCTGCATTTAGCAAGCGGCACGAGCGAGAGCGACCGTTCGCATGCCGTGGCGCCTCGGGGATCATCTGACCGCTAGCACTTCAATTGGGGTCGCCGTCGCCGCTCCGGGCAGCGCGGGGCGGCACCTTTCGGGTTGGTTGGGCGTGGGCTTCCATTTACCATTTACGCCCCTGCCCACGCCATCGAGTACGTATCAACTACACATGGTCCTGTCTCCCTCACCAAGTCACCAGTGACTGCTACTGCTAGCCGCAAGCACTTGGGGACATTGACGCTCCACCATCACCTTCCTCAGATATTACAAGAATTACACTTGCTATCTCGCGAGTATCATCGTGAATTCGTGATGCCGATGTTCATGTTAGTTAATACTGTTTTGTCCGTATCTAAACATGTTTGATTGATACTGGTAAATTCTTGAAAAGGACATATCTTATGACAATGAGATGTTATTACTGTACAAGTTTTATTTACTGATAAAAATAGGTTAGAGGCACCCTGACCCGACCCAATGAAGGAAGAAAAATGAGCACTCACGTTGGGGTGTAGATGAGGTATTGGAGGAGTGGGAAGGCCTGGAAGGTCCTGTGGGAGATGACCTCCACGTTGCTGTACCCCATGCACCGGAGGTAGTCGAAGGCGAAGATGTGGCCGTAGACGAGGCTCACGGAGCCGGCGCCGGCCAGGAAGGCCCCGGCGAGCGGCGCCGCCATGGCCAGCGTCAGGACCAGGCTCTCCAGCGGCGTGCCGTACGCAGCTGCACGCAGGGACAAAGTCAAGTGGTTAGCCATGCAGTTAGCAGTGCTAGAACTCTCATAAACGCAGCATTTTTTTTTTTTGCGACTCATAAACGCAGCATTATTGCAAGAGAATTGCTCGAGTCAGGGTGTTGTTGCCGTGCTACTGCTGGGCGTACGTACATGTGAGGGGCTGGGTGACCGGGGACGAGTGGTGCTTGGAGTGGTACTGGCTGAAGAGCGGGCCCCGGTGGAGCGCTCTGTGGGCCCACCGGAAGCCCGGCTCCGAGACGGCGACGTGCAGCAGCAGCGCCACCGCCCAGCCCCGCGTGTCCCAGGCACGCAGGTCGCCGATGGCCGGGAACAGCGGGCTGTTGATCACCATGGCCCCCAGCAGGGTCTGCATGATCACCATGTTATCCCTGCACAACCACAGCAAAAACGTCAGCCAAAATTACTTTCCAGTGTCCCAGTGTCTCGTCTCGTGCTGCCCAGCTCCAAAATAATTGGAGAGGAGGAAGAAGAGGCCCATGTCCGTGGCTGGCTGCAGGATGGGGGCCATGAGAGAGAACGCGATGTCTCTGGCCCCGGCCATCACGCACTTTGAATGCGTCTGAGCAGTTGCTTGCCTTGCCGCGGCTCATGTCGAGAGGGGGTGCTGGCTGCTGCCCCTACTTCGGCCATCGACCAACAGACACCCAAATCCGGATTCAATAACTGCGGCATTTACTGCCAAGTGCGTGCCCTCGAAGAGCGCCGTGGGCGTGCTAGCTCGTGGTCACCACCGGCCCAGAGCTGACCGGAACTCGTCAAGCCCGACAGGAACGGCGCAGGCAAGATCCCTCTTCTCCATGGTTACGGTACGGAGATTAAATCACATATATACGAGACGAAACCAACTTGGCCAAATCAAACCAATCCGAAGCGAATGTCGAGCCTATCCACAAGCTGTGCAGGTGATTAATGGTGGGTGCAGCTCGCAGCTGCTCCGTACAGTGCGTGGCATGAACACGAACAGTGAAGTCAAACTGCGTAGGTAGGTAGGTAGGTAGGATAAAAACGGCGGCCGGCCATGGCCATTGGTGGAGCGAGCGAGCGTGCGTGCGTGCGTGCGTGCGTGGGCGAGCAGTAGTAGAAGTGGTAGTACGCACCAGTCCCACTCGGCGTCGATCTGTTGGAAGTCGACGCCGTCCCGGACGACGCGGCGGCGGCGGGTGAAGAAGAGCATGTTGGCGTAGGAGAACCAGAGCTGGTGGGTGAGCGATCGGAGCGCCAGCAGCAGGATGAGGTGGAGGCACCACGAGTCCGTCGGCGCGCCGCCCTGCTCCCGCCACGCCTGCGCCACCTTCGCCACCAGCGGCCCGTACAGCAGGTACTGCAAGATCAGACACAGAGCAAGATCGATCAGAAGGATGGATCATCGAGCCAAGGACAGCATGTGTGTCTATGGAAGACACAGAACAAGACACTGACGAAGACGGAAAGAAAAGTTCAGTGTGCTTGCCTTGTATGCGCCTAGGCCTGCCCACGGCCAGGAGGACAGGGGAGAGCCCATGGCCGCCGCGGCCGGCCGGAGACGGAGAGGGAGAGACTTTTTTCAGTGGCGGGATCGATGTCTCTCGCCTGCTCGCTCCTCTTTACGCAACTGTGTTCTGCTCTGGCGTCTGGATACCGGCCAGCGTCCCACTACTTATAAAACCCACGAGATGGCCAGAGGTGGAGGAGGAGGAGGAGAAGAATTCAACGACAGACTTCCCGTTTCGTGTTGGTAATACTACTCGACACGTTGGTGGTTACGGGTTAGCGAGCCAGCAATGCCGGGGGTGGTGCTTTCGCGCCTTAAAAACGGCAGTGCCCACAGTAAAGTGACTCTGGCCGTGCCATGCCCATGAGCACAGGCTAGCCGGCCGGTGGATCCCAGGTAGAAATAGACCAACGTACGTACGCGCCGGGTCCTGTGAACGCCCATGCTTTTCGGCGAATGGCTCGTCCCAAAGTCACGATGTACAGTAAAGTACAATGTGGTTACATGAATCGGGTCTGGATCCGGTGTATGGTTACTCCAGTGCTTGTAGTCGTCGCTAGGTGGTCCACGGACATAGTTGTAATTTTTATTACCTCTATTGTTTTTGTACTGTCATGATTGAAAATGAATAGATTGGAAGTTTCTCGCAAAAAAAAAAAAAAAAAAAGTCTTGCAAATTGCTGGACACTTCGAGCTACCACACCGTATGCACTTCACGTATCATGGGCAACTTAATCGAGCAATTGGCACGCACGTACACCGGCCGTGTGCATGCACTTTGCGTGCCTGGTGGCAGAAGAAATATGTCACGGGCAACTTAATCAATTGGCACGTACAAGCTACGAGAGGGAGGGGATATGTCAGACGTACACCCACGCGGCCTACAGCGCTAGTAGCTTTTTTTTTTTGAGTGGTACAGCGCTAGTAGCTGTTGCGACGGACGAATCGGTTTTTCCGGGCCTGCATGTGCGCGCGCAAGCGTACGTATGCATGCGTCGTCCGTCGTGGTCCATCTGTGTACCCACGGACGAGCCGATCAGCGATCACCACCATGCCCTGCCCGCGGTGCTAAATGGCAAGGAGCTGCTGCAGGAGTTGCATCAGCTCTCAGCGAGAATTTCTTCCCAAGTGCATGCATGGTGTGCTCTGGCGGTACATTTTATGTTGTTCAAGGAATAATCCTGCATCAATTTTGTGGTCCAATTAACGATCTCGTCTTAACTTGAGATAGTTATTCAGATTCCATTTTCTTCCTTTTCTTTCGAGCGATGCTATTCTTACTTACTGTTTTTACCAAAATCTTAGTGTAAATGGCTGGCGGTTATTCCCTTATTTTCTCTCGACGGTTACTGTCTCTCTCACGTATGTAAGTAAGTTTTACGTACAAGTTTCAAGAGAAAAATGACATACATATGTGTGCAGTTATGCGTGCAGAGTCATCCGGCATATGTGTCGTTGCTTCCCAAACGGATGAATGTGTTCACGGAAACCACATGCACGCGCCTCTTTCTTAAGCGTACAAGAAAGCGTTGGCTTATACAGAGAAAAAACGTTTAATGTATGTACACTTTCGGAAGCAACACGCCGTAGAGTGGCACCGTTCGTTGCGAATGAACTGAAAGGGCAGTGTAACTCCCTCTGTAAAACGTAATGTAAGACAATTTTGCAGGTTCTCTTGTATTAATTACCGGTGAATAGTTGCTACTCCTGCCGGGCGTACAAATTGACCAGGGACAACCGGACAATAATATGCCCGTAGTTCTTCGGACGGAGGGACGGATGGGCAGAGGCGCAGAGCACGGAAACGACCGACCTGCTTCGTCGTCGTGCCGGCAACCGCACGTTATTGCCAGTGCCATTGACTGGATCGCCGGCCTCCCGCTCCGGCCATTAACGTGCTATGTGCCTCGCCAGAGGCGCCAATGGCCGGACGGACTGGCGCCGGAGGCGTCTAGCTGTTTCACACTTACTTGGCCGGTCTGAAGCTTCCACGTGCCTACGTACGCCCAATGTATTGATACGCTCGACAGTCTTCAACATTGCCTCGGCCAGTAGTACACGTACGTATGATTCCTCCGTGCCTAAGCGATCGTGTAGCTGGAGTAAAAAGGACGGAAGAGATCGTGCCTAGTACAGCTTACTACCAGTAAGTCGGCAAGAATAAATTGCTGAAGCTGAGTAACAAGGACGGAAAAGATCGGACGAGAAGGACGGTACACTAGGTAGTATCTTTCTGCTAGTCGGCACCCACTACGCTCGGCTACGTACGTACTACCAGTGGTACGTTCAATCGTAGTACAACGTTTGGTTGTCTCTACACCACGTAGGTTGGCAGGCTAGGCCGGCAGCACGAGGGGCATGCAGGAGGATCTCCCTCCAATATCTCGGGGTGAAAGTGAATCCGTGACGCGGTTATTCACTCGCCACGGCCGGTACGTAGAACAGTCCAAGGGTTATGTGGTGCCACTGCCATTGTAGCAGTAGCTCCGACTGTGCCTGCGCAGCACGGGGTGTGCACGCACTCAGGCCGGTCATGCATGCATGCATGGATCCGTCGCAGCCGGTCGGCCACTGTTCCTCCATGCTGCTGCGGGGACGGGCCGGCAGCTGCATGCAGCAGGTTGCAGAGGGGCTGCTGCCGTCCTTGCATATGCCCATTGCCGATAGGGAGGCGCCTGCGGCCAGCCGGCCAATGAATGCCAAGGAAAGCCTGCCCACAGCAATGCCAGCCCTCGGCACCTGCTAGTCTCCTCCGGATCTGAAATGCACGTCTTGATATTTCACACATGCTCGTGGTGCAGTTGGGTGTTGAATATTTCTCCTTTAACCTCTGGTCTTTTGTCTTTACGTTCATTGGATTCGGTGCCGTTGCGCGCTAGCTACAGGAACGTGACGGCCCCCACGAGTGAACAAACCAAACCAGCGTCTTTCTTCTTTTCGCCATTAATTACGTACGTGTGTGCATTGCATCTCTCGCACTCGCAGTGCATTGGCAGGTGGCCTGTGCTTTGATGTTGGCCATGCAAAGAAGCAGAGGAAGTTGCCTGCGAATTTCCATCGAAACGTCTCGATCGAGGAGAGGCAGCATGCAGGAGCAGAGCAGAGCACGCAGGAGGAATCCCGCGTGCGAATTCAATTCCATCTACTAGTGAGAAATCTAATTCCATCTAGTACTACTGTATAGCCGAGTCGTCGGCCGTCAGATGAATGATCGGCCGCGCCCCACCCGCCAATCTCCCAACTGAAACAACTTATAATCATCGCTATAGATTATTGGACTTGACCTGCCTAGCCTTGCCACTTGCCAGCCGCCACGCTTGCACTCCCCGGTCACGGTCAACCCACTTGCACGTTGCATGCACGGCCGCCGGCCGGCCACGCGCCACCGCCCCATCAATGGCCGGCCCGGCCGACTGTACGATCCATGAACACGTCGCTGATCCTACCACCATGCTAGCAGGCTAGAAGCTGGTGCTTGGCATCTGAACGTTGCCGATCCTGCCATGCTAGTTGATGATGATGATGATACTTACTCCCTCCGTCTGGTGAAGAGTGTACGTTTGGCTTTAAAATTTGTTCACAAAAGAGTGTATTTTTATCTTTTCAATGCACTTTAAAGTAGAAAAAATGCTTCTCTCTCATCACACGGTAATCAAGATCAATAACATTTTACACATGGTCTTCTTAATTTCTACATGCACTTAGCTCATTGGGGGTTGAGTAATTAAAGAGGAGAGAGATAATGGCTTGCATCTTTCCAATGCATTTTTTACTTCACTCCATAATTTGTCCTAAAATTTCTATATGTACACTTTTCACCGGACGAAGGCCATAATTACTTATGGCGACCTCAACGTCGCTGATCCTACCGTATGCTAGCTTGCTGATACTACCGTGACATCTGAGTTAATGCATGGCTGACTATACTGATCACCAATCATTGATCGATGGGAGATTTTTCCATGGTACCAGAAAAAGCTTGCGTGCTTAGCTTGATCTAGCTAGCTAGCTGCTCGAGCAATCGACGACGGGTCGAGCGAGGAATGGACAGAACAGGACGGGATCTATACGTGGCGCAGGCCCCGCGTGCGTGCGTTTCCGTCGACCTTCATTCGTCCGGTCGGCCATACCCGATTCCACGGCCAGCCGATCTCACTCTCACATGCATGTTCATGTGTGTATATGCATGCATGAGCGCGACTCCTCTGCAATGGATTTGTACGTAGGTATATACAGGCCACAAAATCCACCTTGCGGTGGTACGATACGCGTAGTACGTATAAATGCTGACGGCGACGTACAGCCACAGGGGTTAACGATGCGGGTATACTACTTTGCTGGCTGCTGCACGCACGCGGCCGGGGACTGGACGGCCGCCCGGTTCACTGGTGTGGGAACTGATTGCGACCGGTCGGCCGGCCGGAGCGTATGGGCGAGGGGCCGCGGCCAATGTCTTTGTGCTACGGATACAGAAATTTACTACTAGTACAAAGAGTAGGAGGCACTGAGGGCATCCACAGCGTTTAGAGGCTGTATGGCCTCTAAGCTGGGGTCCACATGCCTGCCTCTAAACTTTGCCCAAAACTGTGTAGTGTATGAAGTTCAGTTTGGCCTCTAAGATGGACCCAATGGCAGGCACCATGCACATAAAAAATAGGTTTTTTTAATCAACCAATCTAGCATAGAGCATGCATCAGTGAGCATGACAAGCAGGGACACAATATTATTTTAGTCTGAAGAGAAAGTTGGAGGCGCCTCTTAGCTTGGAGTCGATGCTAACCATTTTAGCTTGGAGGCAGTCATATGCATCGTATGGCGCCGGCCTCCAACTCATTAGAGCACATTGTGGATGCTCTGAGCAAGTACAATACTTCCTCCTTTCCGGTTTATTGGGCTCATCTCATTTTCTTAGTTTTTCCATATTATAAGTCTTATTTTCACTTATTTTCACTACATGTTCACATTCCAAGGTGCATTAAATTGATGCATGCAAGGATTAAAAGAAACCAAGCAATGCATGTAACCACTCCTACTCATTTAGTGATCATCCATGCATACACTGTAATTAATGTAGATTAAAGTTTGAGTAATTTTGTAAACTATGAGATAAATTCCTCTACTCATCATCTACCTTGGTTGATGAGATTTCAGATTTAAGCCCTATAAACCGGAAAGGAGGGAGTAGCAAGCTTATAACCCGCTTACATGGCAATTTTGTCAATGTGGAGGAGAGAGACATGAAAAAGTGAGGGGAGTGGACTCTCATGTAAGAACCTAACTATATGCGGATTTCTAGGCTAATACAATAAATATGAAGAAAGAGATAGAGAGAGGATGAGAAAAAATGGTACTCCCTCCGGTCCGGTGTGTAGAGCTCATTAGCAAAAACTATTTGTTCTGTTTTAGTGATGAAATAAGGCCCGTTTAGCTAATTAATACCCCCTAATTAATTGCTCTGTGGCCTTCTCTCTCCTCCAGAATTACTCCTCACCGCACTTCTTCTCCTCTCTCCCCTATGCATGCAAAGGTTAGACCAATGAATGCACTGTTAGCACTAATCTTGATATTTTGTATCAGCATGATCAACATCACTAGATGGTCTAGAGAAGTGTACGTAGGTCAATGGTGCTTCAGTTGTGCGCGCGAAGGAGGCGAGATGTTGGGCTGCTGTGCGATGCGGCGAGCACGGCGGGATGCCGAAGATGCCGTGTGATACGGCGACGCTGTGAGAAGCGGCAAGACGCGACGGAAGCTGGAGCGTGACTTACTGGGGTACAAGTTAAGCCGGGTGATCTGGCAAGGTCTGGTGTGTTGATATCCTTGCATGTGTTTGGTTAGAGTCAAGCCACAAGCTGAGAGAATCAGTTAGTGGTTAGCTAGTTACATGCACGCATGAGTTGTTAGCCGGTGGTGCATGCACGTCCTAGAGAGATTCCAGGAGAGATGACTTGTGTGGGCGTTGGCTTAGCAAGTGTTGGACGTGGCCGTGCTTGTTGCTAGGGAGTGGTTAGTGGCCGAGAGTGCCGGCTAGTCAGGGTGTGCGAGAGGCAAACCTCCTGTGTATATAAGTATGGTATTGAGTTAATGAGAAGAGAGGCCGTGAGGGCTGTAGCCAAAATGTAGCGCTTGTGTTTGCGAAGGAAGTGCCTCATGGCAAAGCCGTTCCTCTTCCTTGGTACATGTGTGCGTGTGTGTGTGTTTTTCTGAGTTTTTACATGGTGTGTTCTTGAGAGAAATTCTGAGAGAGTTGTGCGAGGCAGCTTGAGGAAGAAGAAGAGCGGCGCAGCAAGAGGCGGCGCCAACATGCACGTTTCCTCTCTCTCCTCTAATTAATTCAACGACCTGATTGGAGAGAATAACGGCGACCAAAACCTCTCACTGCCCAATTTGCTTCTGCCTTGGTCACGATGATTTTTCTACTGAGCCATACACACCGGACCGGAGGGAGTACTTTTATAGGCAACCTTATAGCTAACCTTATTGTATGAATGGCTATAAGTGATGGCTATATATGACATGGCAACACCATATAGTCAGCAGTTGGCTATACTATTAACCATGCTTTAAGAGTCTTTATATCTCTATGGGCGAGTGGATTAGAAGGGGTACTAATTACACAGAGGGGAGAATATCTGGTGCTCCCGGAGCACCTAAGCTTAGGTGCTCCGATGCGACCTCGGCCGTTGGATCGTGATCCAATGGACAGCATCATGGGGATGTGGACCAAAGCGTTATTTTGGGAATGTTCGGGGCATTTTCTGCAAAACATTCATGCTGGATTTGTCTTTTTTGTTTCTCAATGTGTATTTGGAATTTTGATTTGAAATTTTTAGGGATTGTACACTGATGTGATGTCAACATCCACAATTTGTTTCGGAATTTTTTGAAACATTTTGATGTGCATTTTGAAAATTTGGAGCATGGGAGCACCAAAATGGATGGGAGCACTGGATATTCTCCCATTCCCCACGAGAGGAACATAGACTGACTTCCATTAGTACTCACTCCACCTCGAAAAATCATGCAGGACGCTCTATAACACTTCCCAAGGCTGCGGATACAACACACCTGTTAGTGTTGCTCTTAGTCATCGTCAGAACTAGATGGGATGCGACACACATTATCCCCCAACATGCCTGCTAATTGAACCTGACAAGACGGCCGCAGCGGCCGGGCAGGACCAAGGACCGCAGGACACGGTCCGGTGCAGCCAACTACAGTATTGATAGACCATCAAAGGGTGGATACCTACATGCAGTTCAGTTTGGTTAATCACGACAGGCACGTAGACTGACTTGTACTCCAGTACCCTACCTCGACAAACATCTCGGAAACGGACCGCGAATGATCATCAGCCTACTCTGTGTAAGGGAATGTATCCGGTGCATCCGCACTTGTGGTGCTACCGGTGCACCGGATGCCATAGAACATCTCAAGAAATCTAGCACATTAACATAACATCAATGTACGTTGTTACAAAATTTCGTATCAAAATTTGAAATATTTTTGGAGATACAAAAATGACAAATTTGACATTAGTGTGATAATGGGCCAAATCTAAAACCCAAGTTATGTTATGTACTATTCAGTGTTGAATTTGTCATTTTTGTTTTTCGATTTATGTTTCGAGTTTTGACTTGAAATTTTGTGACAATCTACATTGATGTTGTGCGAATGTGCTAATTTTTTTTCAGAATTTTTTGAACATTTTAAAAGCACGACGTGAGTTCGGTGCACCGGTAGCACCACAAGCTCCGGTGCACCAGATATTTCCCCTCCTCTCGTGCGATTAACAAAACCGAAGTGTATGTCGGAATCCCTTGATGATATGGCATGCTATTAGTTGGCTGCACAACGTCTGACAGCCCGACTGTTGCAGCCGTCTTGTCAGGTTCAATTAGCAGGCAAGTTAATTAACAGACAGAGGAGGGTCTGATGTGGGTCGCATCCCATCTTGAGTTCTGACCATGACTAACCAACCAGGGTTGTGAGATCAAAATCTGGATGCCTCACACGGTTACTGATGGCTACAAGGCCAATGAATTCCATGCATGTGCTCCTTCATACATTGGTTAGCCACTGTGACTGTGACCCATGCATTTGAGCGACTAGATTGTTATTCATATATTTTTGTATTTCTTATTGCTATATCGGTCTTCTACAATTTCACTTTTTGGGCCGTACACACTCAGTGGATGCCGAGCAAGAAGGACAAACATACTTCTCAAAAGAATATTCAAAATGGGTGTGGTTAGCTCTCGTTCGATTGAAACTTAACCAAGTCTCAGTCAAGTGATATAACATATATGAAAGAAAAAAAATTAAAAAGAAAATTTTGCATGAATCTCCACGCAAGATCACAAATATAGCAAGATATAACCAAGTCTCAGTCATCTTAGATTTAGCAAACACTGATTCAAAATTATCAACACGAAAACTCATTGGACATTTTTTTTATCATGGACATTATTTCATTATGAAAACCAGTTTCGTACTTTTAGCGCTGGAAACGTCATCAATAATATCGCAAAAGATGCAGCAATTATTTTGTCACAGGTAAATATCCGTCCACACTTTTGATGATAGAGCTAGAAATGTGATTTTCTGTTGGTATTTCGGTTTTGAATTTGGACAATTTGGAGAACTCATAACGATGCATGTTTTAAATATAAATATCCTTCGAATCCCACTAGTATAATTGTTGTTATAGCTCGTTACATTTCATTCTAGGCCAATTTGTAGAAACCAAGCATTCAGAGATTACGTCACAACGGAGCAAGACTTCAAAGGGTGGCAACTGAGGTGTTCTACCCAAAGATGGGGTGAGGACCTCTGGTGTTCGGGGCAGAAGAAAAGTGAAAGTAAAAGGCGGGGATGTCGTTTCTCGTGACATTTGAAAGTCAAGTTCTTTCGTAGTTTGGTTCTGTGTGTTTCTTGAATCTGTTTCGTTCATCTAGCTATACATGTTTTATTTGCTTGTTGTCCGTTTCCTCCCGCGTGAGGTGAGTGTGATCACAGTTTCTCTCTAGTGTTTTCAAGTTTTTTTTTTTTTGAATTTCGGTAGAAAAGCTGCCAATCCATTGATTATAAAGGAGTATTACAAGAACACTCGCATTAGTGTTTCGGAGTTTGGCGTCTTGAGCTGGGTGCCGGGTTCAAAACCTGGCGTAGAAGTCGCAGGGTATACTTCGATTCCAGTTGTGACTTGTGACTCTGTGTTATCAGTTTCAGCAATGAAACTAAAAGCCGTGCTCCTTTCTTCTAGAAAAAAATGGTTGCATCATTTCGAACATGAAAGGGGGGAGGGTAGAATCCGACAACATTTATTCTATCAACATTTTTTTCTTCTATTCTCTCTCAATAACATTGTTATCATGGTATTATTATGTACTAGTGATTATTTTTTTCATAAATTAATAACCTACATGGAGTCTGATTCCGCCTATACTCGATTGAATCCAAGGAAATTAGCAAGAGCAAGACCATCGCTTCTGTGGTGATCACGTCTGCTGCAAATGGAATGAATTTACACCGAGCCGCCAGAAAATTACCTCTATCATCCCTGACTATGGCCGCCGTAGCTCCAACCCCTTCGTCTGGGAAAAATGCTGCATCAACATTTAGTTTAGTGAATCTCGGGGCTGGCTTACACCATGGCTGCATGTATACTTGGTGAACGGGACGATGAATTTTGATGATTGCTTGCAGTTGACAAGATCGACAGTGACCGTAGGAGATATGCTCTAGAGGCAATAATAAATGTTATTATTTATCCCCATGTTCCAAATTAAGTTTATATTCCGTGCTATAACTGCTATGGTTCTCGAGTCTGCAATAACCACGAGGCTCAGAGGGAAACTCATATGCACGTGTGGAATAATAAACGGTAAAATGTATTCCTAATCTGGCCTCTAAGACTAGCTCAAATGTTGCATGATGGTTCTGTTTTCCTGATCATGGGCATGACTATGCCGGCAACTTTGAGGGCACAATGTTAGAAGAATATTTGTGTTGAATCGACCCGATTGATGTTATGCTATGAGATACATTCGTCACAAGTTAATAGTTAATAACACAGAGAAAGTTTACATCTGCATAATTTCTTAGACCATGAGAGTATCGAGTTTCTTCATGCTTGATTCATGAATTTTGGGGTTTGTTAAACGCCATCCGTAACTGGGTGGCTATTACGACGGCTTACGGGTTCATGGGAAAGTATGTCAAGTAACTTGATAGCCCAAGATTGGGATTTGCTCCTCCGACGATGGAGAGATATCTCTGGGCCCTCTCGGTGTTACGGTATCCACCATCGTCTGGCCAGACACAATGTGATTTGATCACAGGGATGCCGGAACACGGAAACGAGAAAAGAGAATGTAACATCCCCATTCATTAAGCTACAGTGATCACCTCTTAATCATGCCAAGTCACCATGCATAACAATGCTTGATCACATTAGAATCATATTCCATTTCAAATTCCAACTCAAATTGAAATTCAAATATAAATTAAAAATAAAAGTTGTTTAAATTTGGAAACTAAAATGTTCATAATGTTGCAAATATTCTCAAAGCAATTATAAAAATATAATCAACATTAATTGAATTAGTTAAATGACCCTAACATCCTAAAACAGAACCATAACAACAATATTTAATCCCTTTTTAATTATTAAAAATGCAAATGGAATCCTTTTATCTCCAAACCTTTTTCTGGCTGTAGGTAATATTTCACTGTGTTTAATGTGCTAAGTCACCTATTTTACAAAACTAAATTTGTGGCTAAACTATTTACAAAGCAGAAAGAAAAGGGAAAAACAGAAAAGAAAAGAAGAAAAAGAAAAAGGCCGCAGCGGCCGGGCTCTAGTCAACCAGCCGGCCTAGCCCACCTCCTATCACCTCGTACCTCGCACTACTCACGCGCGCGCCCGACACCGGCAAGCCGTCCCAGCCGCGCCCGCTCATCCTCGCGTCGCTACAGGAGGATGGGGAGGATAAGATTTACGCTGTGGATCTCGGGGACAACCCCAGATCTTTCCCCCCCTCTCTCCCTTGCTTCCCCCACCTCTCCCGACGCGGCCATGGCGGCGCCTCCATAGCTCGCGCGGCCACCGCGCCCACCTCGCCGTCCCACCGTGTTAGCGCGCTCCGCCAGCCTCGGCTACCCCTTCTCCGCCTACTCGCTCGAGCTGGAACGCACCGCAACGCCACGCCCGCGGTCATCTTCTTCCTTCGGGCATCCGAGATCGCCGCCACCGTACGTCGCCGTCAAGTCGTCCCGAGGCCCACGTTGCACACCTGCAGGCTCCCCGTGAGCACCACTCCCTCTCCCCTCTCCTCTCTCTCTCTCGTTCGAGCCGTAGCGAGCTCCCCCGACGTGCCCGAGCTCGCCGCCACGTAGCTCGTCACCGGCATCGTTCCGGCAACCAAACGGCCCCGCGCTCGTGCCCATTAGCTTCGCCCGCACGCATAGACGCCGCCTAGCTAATTTGCACGCCCGAGAGAACCCCGCAGCCGCTTCCCCGTAGCACGCCCGAGAGCCCCGCCGCCCGACGTCGTCGCCGGCGACCATTCCGGCCATCCTAGCCATCGTGACCCCCACCACCGGACGCGGCCTTGAGTGCTCGTTCCAGCAAGCCCAAGCACGCGCGAAATGGTCCCCCACAGAGAGATTCCGAGCTCGCCGGAGTTGCCGCCGCGCTCGGACTCGCCGGAGTAGCTCCGGTGGCCGGCGCTGAGCTGGCACCGACATGGCGGCCTCTGTGCCGCTGACCTGCGGGCCCCGCGGACCCAGTTGACTGGGTCAACCCGCTGACTGGGCTGGCCCAGCCACTGACATGTGGGCCCGCGCTGTTTAAAACATTTTTAAAAATTAAATAAAACATTAGTTAAATTGCTAATTAAATTAATTAGTTAATTAGCCACTGACTAATGGGTCCCACCTGTTAATTAACTTAATTAATTAAATTAATTACTGTTTATCCTAATTAGTCACTGACAGGTGGCCCCCACCTGTCAGGTTTGACTCTGGTCAGCCAGAGTTGACTGCTGACGTCACCCCCACGTCATGCTGACCTCATCTAACACTGTTTCGGATAATTCTAATTTAATTAATTAAAATAATTCCAGAAATTCAGTAAAACTTTGAAAAATCAAATAAAATAAACCGTAACTCGGATGAAAATAATTTATATATGAAAAACGATCAGAAAAGTATGAAGAATCCGAATATGCCACTCCCATACCTGCCACACCTCTCTAACTTACTGAACATGAGACTTTTCCCTCTGTTTCATCTGTCCGATAATTGCCTGGAGCTGGTAAAACACCTCCAGATGTTTCCCGCTCCGACTAACTTGCGTATTACTGCATTAGGGCACTCCTCGAATAGCGTGCTGCCATGCCGTGCATCTGTGATTGCATTTGTTGCTTGTATTTACTGTTTCTTCCCCCTCTTCTCTCCGGTAGACTCCGAGACCAACGTTGCCCCTGTGATCGACTACGTCCCCGACGACCTTTCCTCCTTTTCAGCAGAGCTTCCAGGCAAGCAAAACCCCCTTGATCATTCCTATATCGCCTATTCCTTCTCCCTCATGCTTGCATTAGATTTTGCTACTGTAATTGATTGCTCCTATTCTGATGCATAGCCTGCTTTTCTAACCTGCTATTGTTACTGTACCTGTCATCCTAAACTGCTTAGTATAGGTTGGTTAGTGATCCATCAGTGACCCCTCACCCTTGTCCCTGTTGCCCCGCTTAGTTACTAATGCCCCGATCAATGTGATCGACGGGCTGAGACCAGCACATCACCGCCCACCCCCTAAGTTGTTCGACTCTATAGAGTTATCCTTGAGTGACGAGGGTGATACCTCTTAACTCACTCCCGATGATGCCTTTGTAGCACAGCTAGTCGGACGTGGATTACCGAGGGTGATTCCTCTTCCTCTACCTCCGATGAAGCTTCTGTCGTGCAACCCCGCAAGTGTGAATACCATCGAGGGTGATTCTTCCTGGTTCTTCTTGAAGGATTACATCGAGTAGGAATCCATCGAGGGTGATTCCTCGGATTCCCCTTTGATGTGATGAACACACGGATACCCTACTTTTACTACAGTCCCCGGGTAAAGTCAGGTCGACCCTGAGGGGTACCCGCGAGAGTCGTGTAGTCGGGTTGACCAGGATGGTACCCGCGAGATAATTACGAGGCGCGGTCGGGCAGGCAGAGACCGCCCTAGAGAGGGATGGGCCTGGCCCTTGTTGCACTTCCTCGAGATGGGACGACAGGAGTACTGATCGTCACTGCGAGCTCCTAATAATGCGCTCGGATTTGGGTATTTGATCTGAGTTGGCCGCTGGCCATTTACGCACTATCACCACGTGGGATAATGGTTATGGGACCCTCAGCGCCATATGTATCAGCCAAAAGCTTTGTCAGATGTCCAGTTCAGCATTGTGGCCGGGTCGGATCGTGCCATCCAGGTAGAGTTGGCGCTTTATATAAGTATCCACCCTGCACACAACGACCCGGAGGGCACAGGGCGATGGCCCAAGACCCCTGAGCTCTTAGGATGTAGACCGGCGGGGACCTCTCTGCTGAGCTCTAGGTAGGGCTACGGTGTGTCGATCAGCCGAGGCCGGGCATGAACCGGAAAAGTGTGTCCGGCCAGAGTTAATCGAGCGTGTTGGGTAAGAGTAGTGCACCCCTGCAGGGAAGTTATCTATTCAAATAGCCGTGTCCACGGTAACAGGACGCTCAGTGTTGTATCCCGATCTACTACTACTTGAACTGGATACAAGTTAATTAATTGTAAGCTCCGGGATCGCTTTCTCGCAGGGAGTCGAGGAAGGATCCCTAGGCTTTGCTTCTACATGCTTGTTACTTTATAATATGCTAATCTGCACTCTTCTAATGCTGCAAGACGCTGAAGATGCTAGTCTTCGATAGGCTAGGCTTTCCCCCTCTATTCTGGCATTTCTGCAGTTTAGTCCAAAGATACAGCCCCATTCCTTTGATACTAATGCATATTTAGCATAGTTCTGATGTCAGTCTTGCGAGTACTTTGGATGAGTACTCACGGTTGCTTTGCACCTCTTTTTCCCCTTTACCCGATTGCTGCAACCAGATGATGGATCCCAGGAGTCAGCTGCTACCGACGACGACTGCTACTACACTTCCGGTGGAGCCTACTACTACGTGGAGACCAACGACCAGGAGTAGTTTAGGAGGCTCCCAGGCAGGAGGCCTTGCCTCTTTCGATCAGAGTCGTTGTTTGTTTTCGCCTTCTTAAGGCATCTTGTTCCCTTTTATGTCTGTACTCAGATGTTGTTGTTTCCGCTGACGCTTGATCGCGATCTTATGTATTCGGGCCCTCGAGGCCCCTGACTTGTAATATAAAGCTTGTATGCCTTTTATTTGTGTTTAGAGCTGTGTTGTGATATCTTCCCGTGAGTATCTGATCTCGATCGTATGCATTTGCGTGTATGATTAGTGCACGGTCGAGCAGGGGCGTCACAGAGAACAAACCCGGTAACGAGGTAACTGAGATTGTGGACAAGTGTTGATCCACGGGGATGCCGATAAATCTCACCTCGGGTGTTTGTAACATATCGCGAAGCAACAGGAATAGCACACGACAACTGGAGGTTCACTCGAATATTTATTCGTGTGGGTATAGGGGTCAATATGGGTGTCCACGACTCCGATGTTGATCATTGATCGGAAAGTGTTCCGGTCATGTCTATACTTCACCGAACCTATAGGGTCACACACTTAAGGGTCATCTATCTGCTGAATTCTAGACAGGGAGTTTGAGAAAAAGTCACTGGAAAAGTTTCGGAGACAACGGAAAAGTTTCGGAGAGAGAACACCGGAATAGTTTTGGTAAAACTGAAAAGTTGTTTCAGGGTATACCATTAGGTCAAATTGGTTTCGGCACACGCCTGGAAATTTTTGGAGGGTGCCAGAATTGTTCTGGAAACTTCTGGGATTTTTCCAGAGAAAAAACCCGGAAATGTTCCGGAGCTGCCGGAACCGCTTTGGTTGCTTTTCGCAGATGAAAATCACTAATCCAGAATTGTTTCGGAACGTGTCCAAAATTATTTTAGTGGGTACTGGAAATGTTTTAAGACCTACAGAAATATTTTCAGATTTAACTGTCGCGAGAAAATATCTCACGAATAGTGGAAACACTATTATGAATAGTGGAAGCACTATTGGGAGAAAATATCTCACGAATAGCGGAACCACTATTATGAATAGTGGAAACACTGTTGGGAGAAAATATCTCATGAATAGTGGAAACACTATTATGAATAGTGGAAGCACTATTGGGAGAAAATATCTCACGAATAGTGGAAACACTGTTATGAATAGTGGAAACACTATTATGAATAGTGTGAAAATATCTGAGGCATTTTGGTATTTTGGGAGCCACCCTACCCCTTGGGTTTTCCTATAAATAGAGGTGGAGAGGCAGTCTTTCTCACATACACATGCCATTGCAATGATCTGGCTTCTTCTCTCCCTCCCCGCGAAATAGTTTCGTAGAGCCGAAAGGCTGTCTGGGTTCCGTTGGAACTAGTTCTGGACGGCGAAGCCCTGCCAGATAGATGACACCGTATGTGTGCAACTCCGTAGAGAGATCGTAGTTTCGGTCTTAGTTCGAGAGTGCCTCCTGAAGGGCTGTCCGAGTGACCATCCGAGTTTCGAGGGTCCTCCCGAAGGGCTGTTCGAGTGACCGTCCGAGTTTCGAAGGTCCTCCCGGAGGCTGTCCGTGACACCGTCCGAGGGACTGTCCGACCGCCTCCCGGAGGGCTGTCCGAGGGGCAGACGAGGGAGTACATCCTCGCGGTTGGGAGGTTGTAAAATCCTAGCTGCGGGGATCTGCACCGCCGATCGTCATCGACTCTTCTTCCGCTGCGCTACGAGTCGGTAACGAAAAGATCAAAAACCTTGTATGCATCTCCTTAGTGGTCCTGGGCGTGCTCACAGTTCCGGAAATTTTTGTTTTCTGCTGCATTCCCCTATAGTGGCATCATGAGCCGTGCTATGCGTAGATGCAGGTTATGATCTAGAATACATAGAGATGTATGGGTGTTGCACAATATAATTTGTAGTAGATGAGTTTTACTGCTGATAATTATTTGTGCGGGTAGCAGATGAAATCTGTTACCCGATGTTCTTGTTGCTTCCCTGGAATTTGCATATTTCTGATCTTGATAACAGCATGGTGGAGTTTCAAAGTTCTGGCAATCCGCGATCCTGATTGATCAACGAAGTGCTAACAGTTCGTTGAATTCCACCATAGTTAGAGAGAAAGATGAAATTTCGCAGACAAAAGGGCAATACAGATATGATCTGCATGGGGGTCATGCGTATGACGAAGTACAGTATGGGGCTCAAGATTTTATTATCTCGTGTTTCATACACCCCGCAAAGTTAATCTAGCGACTTGAATAATCATACTTGATGATGGACGTTGGTAGCTTCGGTTTGTTTCGAAACCTTAGAAGCCACGTAAAATAATTTTTTGCATAAACCGATTAGAGGCGTCTAACTTGGTTTTGCAGGATGTGCATGTGATGTGGTATAGCAGTTCTCACGTTAATTTGATTATGTATGAGATGACTATACAATGTAAATTAACATGACCTGCGTGTCATGATTCGGCATGATGGCTGGAGCCATATGATTGTCACTTTAATGACCTGCGTGTCAACCTTAAGTAATGCACTTATTTTATTAGCTATAGAGATAGCAATATTATCTGGTGCATCGACAAGGTGGTGGCAATCTTCGCAAAGGTGAACACCGACGCGAATGCCGAAGACGAAGAAATTAAAGACTTCTCCGTCAGAAAGGGCTATACCATATCATGCTATTATGAATTGCCTGAGATGTTTATCCCTTATGATGCACCCTTCTTGATTGCGCGGTAGTCGCTTTTTATTAGGGTGATCTCTCATAAAAATATCAAGTAGTTAGTGTTCTCCCAAGTGTAGCACCGTCACGGCACCTATCTTTTCGGGGTGCGTCATGTTTCCATGAGTACGAACGATTAGAGAAGTGTGAGGCGGGTGAGTTGAGACCTCGCAGCGAGATCACTTGGTTGTCTTGACGTTCTGGCTTGAGAGTCCTGAGCTCGGAACACGCCCATCGAAAGATGAACATGAGTCACATAGAGATGTGATCGGCAAGTTGTCCTACCGATTGAAGTTCCCGTCATCAATGATGTTTCCATCAATGGCGTTGAATTGAAATGCGGGTCTTGTATCACTCACAATCAATTATGAGAGATATTGATTTGAGTGGGAGCGCACTTTAGAATTAATTCTTTTAATTCTTAGTGCAATTAATTATGAACTTTGTCTAAAGTGAAATTTGCATAATAGTTATAGAATAATGGCTCGCGGTTCCACCTTCCCTATTAAAATTGAATAGCTGTTAAATATCTAGTTAAAACTTTACGGTTGGTAATGTAATGTGAGGATTGTCCTCAAGAGTGCCGAGAAGGATTTTGTCCTATCGCATGCTTTCGGTATTCTCCCGCTAATGGTATGGATGATGCGACTCTCGTCCTTCGATCCAAAAGCTAGAATTCCGTTACGGCCAAGTGCAATATGTTTGCTTCCATGAGACCTGAACTTCAAAAGTTTGGGATAGCTATGTGATATTCATGGAACTAAAAATTAGTTTCAAATACAAACAAAGGCTAAAAGATATGAGATATCCAAAGCAATGTTTGTTTGCAAACTATTAGTAAAAGTGTTTACTATACATTTGACTAATACGAGAGGGATCCAGAAGAACGCCTATCATATGATGAAGGTGAATAAAACAACAACTTAAAGAGAAAGGAAATGTCCAAAGGGTGTTAGTGTGACTTACACACCTAGGAAGTCCGGGGCTAACGCCACTCTTAAGTTTAGTGCTTCTTCTGAGAGTAGGAGAAATACTAAAAGTTAAACTGTTAGAAGTATAAAGGCAAAAAGAGAGAAGACTGGAATGTCTAGCTCATGTATGAAAGTCATACAAGCTATTGATGTATAGAAGGCTGGTTAAAGAAATAGTTCTTGTGAATTGTGATTAAATTGTTAGTCACTAATTCTTGGGCATTGTGAGTTGATCACAAAGATACCCGCTCGATTGCATTCTGCTGCGACTCGATGCAAGAACTACTACGGCCTAAAAGACTTGCCGGAGTGAGGTTTAGATATGCGCTGGGAACATAGTAAAAGTTGCTATACTCAGTACATTACCGATGTATTTATTTTCATAATTCATTTTAGAGTTTTTATACA
Source organism: Elymus sibiricus (assembly GCA_039707655.1). Classification (NCBI taxonomy): domain Eukaryota; kingdom Viridiplantae; phylum Streptophyta; class Magnoliopsida; order Poales; family Poaceae; genus Elymus; species Elymus sibiricus. The sequence goes on from CM077676.1 coordinate 430,979,249, forward strand.
CTCTAGCCCATTGCATAAAGTATCTTGCAAGAAGGTTGTTCATAAGAGAACTTTTCATGTTCGGTGTTATGAATAACATAAGGGCCATGCTTCCATCATGGATGAGATGTATGTTATGAATATTGATAATAATATATTACCTCTGTATTTACTTTCATAATTCATTTTAGAGTTTTACACACTCTAGCCCATTGCATAATATTTGTTGCAAAAGGGTTGTTCATAAAAGAATAATTGTTGTTCAGTGTTATGAATAACATAAGGGCCATACTTCCATCATGAATGGGATGTATGTTATGAATATTGATGGTAATATGATATATCCATAACACTGACGCTAAATGTCGCAAGACTAAGAGAATACCACACATGTGTGGCACTGCATTCGGTCACATTGGAGAAACCCGCATGGAGAAATTCCATAATGATGGATTTTGAAGTCGTTTGATTATGAATCATATGACACTTGCAACTTTCCTCCGAAACGTGAAGTGACCAAAATACCGTTCACAGGCCATAAGGAACGAGCAACGAACTTATTGGTGATCATACATTTTGATGTATGTAGTCCGATAAATGTTGTTGCTAGCAGTGGATTTATCTATCTTCAGAACTGACTCAAGTAGATATATGGATATTTACTTGATGAGACGTAAGTCTGGATCTTTTGAAATCATTCATAAGGTTTTCAAAAATGAAGTATAAATTATTGTAACAAGAAAATTATGTTTCTGCAAACTAGATTGCCGAAAGGAATATTTGAGTTACAAGTTTAGCGAATGTCTGATGAGTTGTGAAAAGAGTTTCATAACTTACACCTCACGGAACACCACTGTGAGTGGAATATCCGTGAAGATTCAATCAAACCATTTATGACATGGTAAGATCAAAGATGACATAAATCAATTTGCCATTATCCCTTTTAAAAGTAATGCTTTAGAGACTGCGGCTTTTACACTGAAAAGAGCGCCATCAGATCTGTTGAAATGACTTCATGGTATGGTACACCCAACCATGTTATGTCTTTTCTTAACATTTGGAATATGGGGCTTGTGTAAAATATTTACAAACCTATTCCAAATCAGACAAGTGCTACTTTGTAGGTTATCCCAAGTTATTGGGTATTCCCCCACCACTGTACCGAGGCAAAAGGTTTTGCCACAAAGAACGGCATGCTTTTGAAGAAAATGGTTCTTGCAAAAGGGTGAGTGGGAGGACAGTGCGACTCGACGAGATAACAGTATCTTCATCATCAGATCAAAGGAAAGGAAGTTTGGAAGTGATTCCAGAGTTTCCAACTGCGACTGATACGGAAGCCTCTACATGAGATGTATGGACTTTGGTCGAACTTGCAGCTGAACCACGTAGGCAAAACTCGTGCAAACCTCTCAGGTGCGCATACGAGATATTGTTACTAGACAACAGTATACCTACGATACACAAGGAAGCGTTGATGAACCCTGACTCCGGAATTGGCTAAATGCCAATATAATCCGAGATAGTTTCCATAAATGATTCAAGATTAAAATCTTGATAAACCTTTCGGAAGACTTGAGAGTCTAACGAATGTTTATGGAACTATAAACTGATACGGATAAAAATGTTTTATCCATAAAGCTCGACTTGTTGCAATAACAAATTCAAGGAGTTGACTATGATGGGATTGTCTCACCGTTGCGATGCTTAAAGTCAGATCGGGTTAAACTAGCAATTAATACATATTTCAATCATGACATATGAAACATGGATGCCAAAAGGATTTCCATGAAATGGAAATACAACCTAGGACTTGCATGTGATACAGTCCAAGGTATTTTGTCAATCCAGAGGATGCTAGTAAGTATGCAAACTTCAGAGTTTCAGCAATGGGCAGAAGAGAGCAAAATGGAGTTGGAATCTTCGTTTTTGATGAAATAGTCAAAAGAGTTTGATTACATCAATGGATAACGAAGATGCTTGTGGTTTCAAGAAAGTAAGTGGGAGCATAATAATATTTCTAAAAACCTTGTGTGCTTGACACATTGTTGATTGGAAATAATATAAATTTCTTGACACGAATTAGGACTTCATTGAAAATAGTTTTAGATGAAGTGCTTAGGCTAGGTAGCCTCGGTATTAGGCATAATTATCTACGAGATAAAATTGCCTGATAGAGCTAAAGCCAAAAATACATATTGACAAGATGCTAAAACAGTTTAGCATTAAAACGCCAAGGAGTGATTCTTGCCGAAGTCACATGGAAAGGGTTTTTTCAAGACTCAATGTCCCAAAACACTGATGAGCAAAATACATAATGGAGATTCCACACACTCTTGTTTTTGGATTAATCGTGTATTCCATGGTATGTAAAACAATCAGATATGTCCGATACTCCCAAAGCTGTTGCGAGTATAGATACCAAAGTGATCAAAGTACTAATCATGGGACAACAGTGAAAAATGTCATTGAGTACTAAAGTAGCACTGATGACATGTTTTCTCGCAAGCACAGATTATGAAGTGCTCGTTGTAAGTAATTACATCGATATAGTCTTCATCAATACTCCATGTGATTTTCGATTTAAGTTAAGGTTTTTGTGTAATACACAATATGGTGGCACTGTATTTGGAAATTGTTCCAAACATGTTACTGTGGCGATTTTTATAACAAAGGCTAAGTATGTTGACGCTTTGGAAGTGACAAAGAAGATGTTGAATCATATAGTTCATCATGAACTTAGTATGGTTCCAAGATGGCTTTGGTCAATGGGACACTATTGCAGATAGTTGCTTCGTAGCTCAGTCTGAGGAATCAAGGTTTGACCTGTGATTCACATATATACAAAGCTAAGTCCACACAAAATATGAATTTTGTGAAAGCGTGAAAACGCGAGGAGATGCAAACATACACACGGAGCTGAAGTTGTCAGATCCGTTGGACATCAGGCTATACCACAAGCGAAGCATATTTTGCACCGGTATGCTAAAGGTGTAAAGTGCATTAGCATTGACTAGATTATTGACTATAGTGCAAGTGGGAGTCTATAGGAGATATGCCCTAGAGGCAATAATAAATGTTATTATTTATCCACATGTTCCTAATTAAGTTTATATTCCGTGCTATAACTGCTATGGTTCTCGAGTCTGCAATAACCACGAGGCTCGGAGGGAAACTCATATGCACGTGTGGAATAATAAACGGTAAAATGTATTCCTAGTCTGGCCTCTAAGACTAGCTCAAGTGTTGAATGATGGTTCTGTTTTCCTGATCATGAGCATGACTATGCCGTCAACTTTGAATGGACAATGTTAGAAGAACATTTGTGTTGAATCGACCCGATTGATGTTATGCTATGAGATACATTCGTCACAAGTTAATGGTTAATAACACAAAGAAAGTTTACGTCTGCATAATTCCTTAGACCATGAGAGTATCGAGTTTCTTCATGCTTGATTCATGAACTTTGGGGTTTGTTAAACGTCATCCGTAACTGGGTGGCTATTACGGCGGCTTATGGGTTCATGAGAAAGTATGTCAAGTAACTTGATAGCTCAAGATTGGGATTTGCTCCTCCGATGATGGAGAGATATCTCTGGTCCCTCTCGGTGTTACGGTATCCACCATCGTCTGGCCAGACACAATGTGATTTGATCATAGGGATGCCGGAACACGGAAACGAGAAAAGAGAACAAACCCGGTAACGAGGTAACTGGCATTGTGGACAAGTGTTGATCCACGGGGATGCCGATAAATCTCACCTCGGGTGTTTGTAACATATCATGAAGCAACAGGAATAGCACACGGCAACAGGAGGTTCACTCGAATATTTATTCGTGTGGGTATAGGGGTCAATATGGGTGTCTACGACTCCGATGTTGATCATTGATCGGAAAGTGTTCCGGTCATGTCTATACTTCACCGAACCTATAGGGTCACATGCTTAAGGGTCATTTATCTGCTGAATACTAGACAGGGAGTCTGAGAGAAAGTCACCGGAAAAGTTTCGGAGACAACGGAAAAGTTTCGGAGAGAGAACACCGGAATAGTTTCGGTAAAACTGAAAAGTTGTTTCAGGGTATACCATTAGGTCAAATTGGTTTCGGCACACGCCTGGAAATTCTTGGAGGGTGCCAGAATTGTTCTGGAAACTTCTGGGATTTTTCCGGAGAAAAGTCCCGAAAATGTTCCGGAGCTGCCGGAACCGCTTTGGTTGCTTTTCGTAGATGAAAATCACTAATCCGGAATTGTTTCGGAACGCGTTTAAATTTTTTTTAGTGGGTACTGGAAATGTTCTAAGACCTACAGAAATATTTTCAAATTTAGCGGTCGTGAGAAAATATCTCACGAATAGTGGAAACAATATTGGGAGAAAATATCTCACGAATAGTGGAAACACTATTGGGAGGAACTATCTCACGAATAGTGGAAACACTATTATGAATAGTGGAAACACTACTTGGAGGAAATATATCATGAATAGTGGAAACACTATTATGAAATAGTGGAAACACTATTATGAATAGTGTGAAAAAAACTGAGGGCATTTTGGTATTTTGGGAGCCACCCTACCCCTTGGGTTTTTCTATAAATAGAGGTGGAGAGGAACTCTTCACACTCACTCCTTCTCACATACACATGCCATGGCAATGATCTGGCTTCTTCTCTCCCTCCCCGCGAAATAGTTTCGTAGAGCCGAAATGCTATCTAGGTTCCGGTGGGAACTAGTTCTGGACGGCGAAGCCCTGCCGGATAGATGACACCGTATGTGTGCAACTCCGTAGAGAGATCGTAGTTTCGCTATGAGTTCGAGAGTGCCTCCCGAAGAGCTGTCCGAGTGACCGTCCGAGTTTCGAGAGTCCTCCCGAAGGGCTGTTCGAGTGACCGTCCGAGTTTCGAAGGTCCTCCCGGAGGGCTGTCCGTGACACCATCCAAGGGACTATCCGACCGCCTCCCGGAAGGCTGTCCGAGGGGCAGACGAGGGAGTACATCCTCACGGTTGGGAGGTTGTAAAATCCTAGCTGCGGGGATCTGCACCGCCGATCGTCATCGGCTTTTCTTCCGCTGTGCTACGAGTCGGTAACGAAAAGATCAAAAACCTTGTATGCATCTCCTTAGTGGTCCTGGGCGTGCTCGCAGTTCCGGAAATTTTTGTTTTCTGCTGCGTTCCCCTACAGTGACCATCTCCATGCTGGCGGAACCGCTTCGCTGTGCGTAATTTGTCTTCGGACGCAGTGACGGAGCTAGATAGCATTTGCTGGGGGGGGGGACATAAAATACAAGTGTTTGGGGGGCCAAAAGCTAAAAAAGTTCTCATTTAAGCCCTTACATTTTTTTCTTCATAAGTTGGTTCCATGCTCAGGAGACTACATAGCTCCGCCGTTGTTCGCACCCACCACAAGTATGAACCGCCGACTGGAATCACTTGTTTGAAATTCAAAGTTGGATGTATTATTATGTCTAGTGATTATTTCTTTTCAAAAATATCTGTTCCAAAAGCATAGTATTGTGTGTGTGTGTGTGTGTGTTTTTTTTTTTGAGCGGGAAAAATAGTGGCTGTTTGAAAAGTAAAAGTGTGAACGAAGCAGAAAAACGCCCCCGCGTCGCCTCTCTCGGGCAACACGGGCGGCTCCCTTCCCCACCGTAGGTAGCTAGCCCAGCCAGATCTGCCGGCCACCTCGCCGCCGCCGGAGGAGGTCGCCAGGCGAAGCCTGCGCCGCGGACGGCAGCGGCGGGGCACTCCCTGCTCATGCCGCGGCGGTTGGAGGCGAGCCCGTGCCGCGGTGGTGTTGGTCCTTGAGGCGGCGAGGCGCCATGGCCGGGGTGCCGTGGTTCCGGCTAGACGCGGCGACGGCTGGGGGTGTCCCCGGTGCGGGCGTCGCGGATCTGGGCCTTGTGCTCCAGATCGAGCCCTAGGGGAGCGGATCGGACCGGCGGCGCCTAGGCTGGTCCGGCCTCCGTCTGGGTGGTGGCTGGTCCATCCCTTCGCCTCCTCCCCTCGCGTCCATGGTAGTTGACCTCCGGTCAGCCGTCAATGGCGACGGGGCTGCTGGCAGTTGTCGTCCGTTCTCCCGTCAGATCCAAAAGTCGCGCTTGTCGGACGGGTGCGGTCGGCGGGTCTGTGGTATGGTGTTGCAGTGGTTATTCTCTGGTGGTGCGGTGGTCAGTGTTCTGGAGGTCGGTGGTGTCGGTGACGCTAGTGGAAGCTTGGGCGCAGCCGGAGGTCATGTGTGGCAATCCGGGCGAAAGCCCTGTTTCATCCCTTGTTGGAGCCGACGACGGTGACGCCTTCGGGTGCCGCTCACCTCTGTGGAGGCTGATGGAAATATGCCCTAGAGGCAATAATAAAGTTGTTATTATTTTATATTTCCTTGTTCATGATAAAGGTTTATTATTCATGCTAGAATTGTATTGACCGGAAACTTAAATACATGTGTGAATACATAAACAAATACCGTGTCCCTAGTGAGCCTCTACTTGACTAGCTCGTTGATCAAAGATGGTTAAGGTTTCCTAACCATAGACATGAGTTGTCATTTGATAACGGGATCACATCATTAGGAGAATGATGTGATGGACAAGACCCATCCGTTAGCTTAGCATATGATCGTTCTGTTTATTGCTACTGCTTTCTTGAATGTCAAATACATGTTCCTCAGACCATGAGATCATGCAACTCCTGGATATCGGAGGAATACATTGTGTGCTATCAAACATCACAACGTAACTGGGTGATCATAAAGATGCTCTACAGGTATCTCCGAAGGTGTCCGTTGAGTTGGCATGGATCGAGAATGGGATTTGTCACTCCGTGTTTCGGAGAGGTATCTCTGGGCCCTCTCGGTAATGCACATCATAAGGAGCTTGCAAGAAAAGTGACTAAGGAGTTACTTACGGGATGATGTATTATGGAATGAGTAAAGAGACTTGCCGGTAACGAGATTGAACTAGGTATGGAGATACCGATGATCGAATCTCGGGCAAGTAACATATCGACGGACAAAGGGAATTACGTATGTTGTCATTGCGGTTCGACCGATAAGATCTTCGTGGAATATGTAGGAACCAATATGAGCATCCAGGTTCCTCTATTGGTTATTGACCGGAGAGGCGTCTCAGTCATGTCTACATCATTCCCGAACCCGTAGGGTCCGCACGCTTAACGTTCGTTGACGATATAGTGTTATATGAGTTATGTGAATTGGTAACCGAATATTGTTCAGAGTCCCGGATGAGATCCCGGACGTCACGAGGAGTCTTGGAATGGTCGAGAGGTAAAGATTTATATGTGGGAAGTCATATTTTGGGTTCCGGAAAAAGGTGCAGTTTTTTCGGTATTGTACCGGGAAGCTTCCAGAAGGTTCCGGAGGATTCCGGAGGGGTCTGGAAGTCCACAAGTGGGTCCACCACGTCCCAAAGGGCTGGCATGGGCTAAGGGGAGGCGCCCTGGCCTTATTGGGCCAGGCGCACCAAGTCCTCAAAAGTCCACGCAGCTAGGGAAGGAAAAAAGGGAGAGTCCTAGTAGGAATAGGATTGGACTTTGGAGTCCAAGTTCACATGTGTACTATTCACGGTTACTGTTCACGTGGCACTATTCCTTCTACTCCAAGCCCCTACACATATATAAATAGAGGAGAGGGGGCGCCCCAAAGGACACAACATTGTCTTAGCTGTGTGCGGCGCCCCCCTCCACAGTTCCGTCCCTCGGTCATATTTTCTCAGTGCTTGGGCGAAGCCCTGCGGAGATAGCATCACCATCACCGTCACCACGCCATCGTGCTACCGGAACTCATCCACTACCTCGCCGTCTTGCTGGATCAAGAACTCGAGGACGTCACCGAGCTGAACGTGTGCTGAACGCGGAGGTGCCGTACGTTCGGTGCTCGATCGGTTGGATCGTGAAGTTGTTCGACGACATCAACCGCGTTGTTCTAACGCTTCCGCTTACGGTCTACGAGGGTACGTAGACACACTCCCCCTCTCGTAGCTATGCATCTCCATGGATAGATCTTGCGTGTGCGTAGAATTTTTTTTTGTTTTCCATGCAACGTTCCCCAACAGAGGCGTCGTTCGATGGAGCTGTGACACTACTCCTGGTCTGCGAGTCTCCGGGGGAAACCTCAGATCCATCTGGATCCGTCGATGGTGGCGCTTCATGCGTCGCTCCCCTCCTTGGAGGCATCGTTGGGGAGCCCCTCTGCTTGTCGGCTTGCTAACATTGTCAAGGGTCAAGTGGATTGTTTGTGGTGGTGTGATTGCTCTTCTTCTCTGGTGGTGCCTTCCTCGGGTGTGGTTCGGTGGTGCCGGAGTTTTCCTTCTGCGATCACGGTGGTCGGTGAGCACGATGAAGCGATCCGGGTGTAGACTCGGCTCCTTGATACCCTTCGGCTTCGCCGGTGGTGCCGCTGTTGTGATGTAGCCTCGGTTGTGTGTGACCCTTCGTCCGGGTGTGGACTCGGTCGCTCGTCGGCCCTTCGGCTGCACCAATAGCCTTGAGGCATCATGGATGGCCTCGGTTGATTGGAGCTCTTCGTCTACGGTGGTGGTGTTCTCGTGCAGCCTCCCGTCCGTGAGGACGATGGAAGATGATGGCAATCCGGCTCTTCTGTTTTCTTTTTGGAGCTTGCTCCCTCATCTTGACCCAACCATTCTTTTTCTCTTCTACTGTGTTAACTGGTGTAATCTATTTTCTCTCATCCTTGTATTCCCATGTAATTTCCCGGCTCTGCCGGTTCCTCTTCTTAATGAATGAAAAGTAGCACTGCTACATTTCGTCAAAAAAAAAGTAAAAGTGTGTGCCTACACAGATACCGAAATACGTCCACTTTATGTGACGCCGCGCTGGACATCTGGCACTAATTCGACGGCCGGGCGGAGAGCAGAGCAGTGCATACGGATCACTCCATGTGCTCCACGAACACGTGTCCCGAGTCCCGACCCGTGCCGAGAGGCGAGAGCAATGAAACGGCCGGCCAGGCCCCGGCGGATCGAGTCGCGCGTCAGGATCGATCGCCGGAACTCCCGTGGTGTAAGGTACCAGTTGCCTCTCTCACGATCTATTCCTCACTTACAATGGATACAAGCTTCGATTTGAGGTACAGGTAATGGAGACAAGAAGAACAGGGGAAGGGAGCGAGAGGTAGGAGAAGGGGAAGCCGTCCGTGCCGCCGTTGATCCACTGGATACCCCCTTCGTTGCTCCCTGTCGCGATACTTGTAGTCGTGGAGTTCTTGGGCAGGCCGGGCCCATGTGCAGTCCAAGGGCCGGCCCGTGTAAAGGTTAGGAGAGCGCCCGTCTCGTGCATGGCGACGGGGTCCGGCCGGCCGGGCGGTACGTGCGTGCCTGCCCAGATCGGGGAGCGGTGCGCTGCCGCGCGCGCTATGGCTCCGTCGCGCGGCCGGTGGCCCTTTGTCTCGCCCTTTTCCGGCTAGCTTCCGCGCCCGTGCTGGCAGCTTTCGCCACGGGCGATCGAAACGGATCCCGGTGACGTCTCATCGGCTCATTCACCGGCCGGATCGCCGGACGGGACGAGATCGGTCGATCGCGGCGGGGAATCATGTAGTACAAGAGTTCAAGCAATGCCGGTTTCGACGACCCGACAAGGGACAGCCTGCCGGCAGGCAACGTGACTTGGCGAGGAATTTCGCTCAACTTTTCCATGACTTGTTCTTCACAAACACATGATTCTGCAACGATGAATTCGAAAGAAAACGCAAACTCGTCCGCAAGACGTAAAATACAATGGTGCACGCTTACACCACCCAACCAGAAACAAACGAAAAATATCACGCGTGATGAAGGCCTCACTGGTTCACTCAACCAGCATCAATTTTCAGTGGTGCTTGCCCCAGCCGGACCCACCTCCGGATCCGTAACCCGGCCCAAACCCTCCTCCGCCCGCGCCGAAGCCCGGTCGTGCTCCAGGACCGACCCCTGCGCCTGAGGTTGAGCCGGACGTCGAGCTAGACCAGCTGGAGGATCCTGCTCCGGAGAACGGGCCAGGGTTTGAGCCGGAACCCGCGCCGGACCAGGCGCTCGAGCTAGAACCGGCGCCCGTGCCGGAACCAAATCCAGTAGACCCTGTAGAAAAATCAAGCATGTGTTAGACTTGACTGCACTTGCAAACGAATAAAACCTTTTTATTAGAGCATGTGTTACAATTGATTAGTACTTAGTGATCTGAACGCTCTTATATTTCTTTACGAAGGAAGTACAATGTTCCGTATCAACGTGCAATTGTGTAATAAAGTATTAATGACGAGAAGTAAAGATCGAACCTGAGCTCGAGTCGGATGTAGAGCTTGACCGTGAACCTGAACCCGTCATGGAGTTTGATCCACTGCTTGATGCACCGAACGCACCCGAGCTCGAACCAGCATCAGAGTTTGCACCCGACATAGAGCCGGAGTTAGAGCTTGACCCTGAACCCGGCATGGAGTTTGATCCACCGCCTGACGCACCGAACGCACCCGAGTTTGGCCCCGAGTTTGCACTCGACATGGAGTTTGATCCACTACCTGATGCACCGAATGCACCCGAGTTTGACCCTGAGTTTGCACCCGACATAGAGCCGGAGTTGGAGTTTGAACCGCCACGTGATCCACCAAATGAAACCGCACCTGAGAAACGTATAAGCTCGGTGAGACAGGTGAAAAAAAATGCGTGAATGGTAGCGATGAGAAGAATAACCAAACACGACCCAAAACACTAACCTGACCCAGACACTGCACCTGAGCCAGAGGAATCATATCCTGAGCCTATGCTTGAGCCGGAACCTGCTCCAGAATTCGAGTAAGAACCGGCATTTGACCCACCATAGTAGTTGGAGCCTGAACCAGCGCCTGAATTCGAATTTGACGAGGAGCCACCAACAACACCAGAGCCGGAACCGCAAGATGAGCACCCACCACTTGGCCCGATGTTCGACCCGCCACCAAACCCAGACGATACACCCGAACCCGAGGACTCACGACCATGTGAGGAATATGAACCACCACTAGACCCGGACCCAGAGCCTGAACCTGTGCCCACTCCGGAACCATAGTTTGACCCGGTACCCGTGTTACAGTCAGGGCCACCATTCGCCCCACCATTCGAGCCGACACCTACTCCGACATTTATCGATGTGCCCAAGCCTACGGAACCAGAGCCAGAACCCGAGCCTGTACAAGACGATGTACCCGAACCACAACCAGAAGCGGAGCCCCCATTACCCGAGCCAGAGCCATACCCGTAACCGGAGCCCGTGCCCGACCCACGACCGGACGCGGTATGAGAACCACCGTTCTGACCTGACCAAGCACTGTAACCTGAACCCTGACCTGAACCGGACCCACCTAGCCCAAGATCAAGCCCTATGCCTAGGCCACCACCTAAACCCAGACCCAAGTTGCTTCTCACTGGCCTACCCATTGCAGCGCCTACTGCCATTGACACTAGAAGCGCCACAAGAAGAGGACTATCAAGAGCTCTACGGGACGACGACGCCATTGGCGGTTGCTGCGACTGTGCTATGTATGGTCTTTGCTGATGAGGTGTGCAGTCCTGTGCCATGTATGCGTCTTTATATAGCCGCAGCTTAATGCTTAATGTATTGGTTGCACATGATGCTTACTGTAAAAGGTGGCGCAAATGGTGACTGGATGGATTCCTTCACGGGCGTTATAGCATGTGAAGCATGACCTAACTCTTTGGAGCTTAACCATTGGCGGTTCGTATTATCTTAGGAACTGATGAGAGGTTTGGCTCAATCTATGGTCGTTATTGCCAGTTTGCTAATACTATATACTGGTACTTCTCGTGAGTTCCGGATGGAAGTTTCTAGACTGGGTTCCCGCTGGCTTTGGTATGAAAATACATCGCCGGAAATGGACTCTGTAACTGTAAGCATATTGTAAATGCGCACAGTGATTAAACAGCTTTCATAACACAACTGAACTCCAACATATTATCGCACGAACTTGGAATGGAACTATCAAATATTTGTTGTAGCATCAAAGGAAGTGCATCTCATCTGAAGAATCCCAAATCGTGCAAAAAGTTTTCATCTGAGCTGAAGAATGCATTTGATGCTGATGCTGTCACATTCTGAACTTTGACAGTAGTTAAGAGTAAGTGCACACCTCCTAAGCGTAACAGACTAAAAAAGATCAAGACAGAAGAATTACAGGCTGGGATTGTGTAGTAGGCAAGTTGCACGGCACGGAATCAAAGTAACTGCGGCAGCATGATGACTGGACGCTAACGTGGAGTTCTTGACCACCACGAATATAATGTAGGCCTGAACATTTGGGACTTTATCTTTGTCTTCAGAGCCGCCCACAGAATCATCCTACACTCCTTCCCGTGAAAAACTAATAATCATTCTACACTCCAGTACCAAATCCCCACTCTACTACTGCCACTGGCAGATTTTTCTTTCAACATGCAGTGTAGCAATTACTCTGTTCTTCATACATCTACTATATCTAAAACAGTTCTTTTCATTGCCTAAGAATCATACAGACAAATTATATCTCAAACATTTCAGGTACGGTCATGGAAGCAATGAGATGTCTCTCTGGAGGTCAGAAAAATCAGCAGTTTAGTAAGCTAGCTTTTAGCACTGCAAAATTGGGCTTGCAGCTACTATGGTGGTAGAATATGTCCACCGGTGTTCTTGGAACGTCTTGTCCACGCAGCCTCATTAATGTTCTGTTCTTCCTGGAAGAAATTCAGAAGAAGGACCTGTTGGAAATCATCAGGTAGTGTGGTGTTATTGAGCAGAATCTCTGGCAGAAAACTTATTTCTTGCTGAGGTTTCTTCTCACTCAAGGTTCTAGCACGGCGGTATTCAACTGCGTAGTCTGCGGTTTTGTGGAATGGGCAGCTGCATTGCTAGTTAAGGGCCCAAAGGGCAGATGCAACATTCAGCTAGAGAACAGTAAGATTTTAGGCCCAATACATACATCAATCAAAGTACAGATTCTTCAGTGTAAACACGTATCAGATTAAATTTGTACAGATGTTCATGGGGTACAATACATGTGCAGAGTATTGCACACTAGCTAGGTAGCAAAGTAGGATACTGGACAGCTTTGGGAGCCTTCGACGGCATCAACTGCAAGAAGCACTCTGCACAACAATGAAACAGGACAAGATTTTTGAGAACTTGTCTGAGATGTAGCATTAATTTAAAGGAATGGGGGCATATGCTTTATAAGCAATGATATTCAGTTAGTAGTTCTGCTACGTCTGGGAGCAGGTTTTATTTTATAGCCCCGCCGCGGCCGCATCGCTGCGGCTTGCGGGTGTGGATTGTGGAAGGAGCAAAGCAGGAGAGCGGGGGGTGGCTGCTTTTTGATCGGCGGAGGGAAGCAAGGGATCAAAATTTGGACTCCTCTTTCTTTTCAAACGGGATGGGAGCGGAGTGGACGGCCACGATGCGTCAATCGTGACGTCGCTTTTGCGCAGAAGCAGATTACCAAACCGAACTGAAAAAATAGACAGAGAAACGAAAAGGCTTCTGAATATGTATTACTTTTCAGTGTCGGTGAGGGTTAAAAATTCAAAAAAGATAGAATTCCGTCGCCGGGACTTGAACCCGGGTCTCTCGGGTGAGAGCCGAGTATCCTAACCACCTAGACTACGACGGAATCTGTGAAAGAGCAAATACTGAAACATATCTGTACGCGCACACCACACAAAATTAGCACCAGTAGAGGTCAAGCCATATTCTTCACATCACAAAACAGCACGAACGACAGGGCTGGGCACGAGCTGCGCCGCAGATTTATTTGATTCAGGCATGGATAGAAAAGATCTACAAACCGAGAACAAACTGCATTTGCTCTATTCGATCCATTACATTTTTGAATTCCGCCATGCATGCGAACACATGGGCTGTTCGAAATTCAGACAAAGCGGATCCTGAGAATCCAAACCGACATATCATGTGTTTGTCTTGGACTAAATTCCAGCAATCTTCCTGCCTCCTCCCTGCGTTGGACTTGGAAGTTTCTAGACTGGGTTCCCGCTGGCTTTGGTATGAGAATGCGTCGCTGGAAAATGGAAATAGATGCCCTTCATGAACAGTTCAGGCAAACTGCATTCTTATCCGGACAATGCACTAAATGTTCTGCAATATGATTCGGTAAGCATACCGTAAATGCACATGGTGATTAAACAGCCTTTAGCTTCTAACAATACAGTATCAAGTTCATAGCACAACTGATCCCAACGTATTATCACATGAAATCAGAATCGAATAATCAAATATTTATTGTAAGATCTAACAAATGAATTGCATCTAGGTTGCACCTCATCCGAAGAATCCTGAAACGAGCAAAAAGTTTTCATCTAGGCTGAAGAATACCATTTGATACTGTCACATTCTGTAACTTCGACAGTACTTAAGAGTGAGCGCACACCTCCGAAGCTTAGCAAACTAGAAATGATAAAGATAAAAGAATTACAGGCTGGGATTTTGCAGCAGGCAAGGTGCACCGCACGGAATCAAAGCAACTCCAGCTGCATGATGGCTGGACGGTAACGTAGAGTTCTTGGCCGCCACAAATATAATTTAGGGTCTGAAAACTTTGGACTTTTATCTTTGTCTTCAGAGCCAGCTACAGAATCGTTCTACACTTCTGCAGCAAATCCCCACTCTACTTGTGCCACTGACAGAATATTTTTTGTTTCAGTTTGCAGTACTAGCAATTTCTCTGTTCTGCAAACATTTATATCTAAAACAGTTCTTTTCATTGTCTAAAAATCATGAATACAAATAACATCTGAAACATTTCAGGTACTGTCATGGAAGCATGAGATCTCTTCTCAAAGGGTCAGAAAAATCAACAGTTTGGTTTGGGAGCTTTTAGCACTGCAAAATCGGGCTTGCGACTCCTATGGTAGTAGGATATGTCCACCAGCGTTCCTGGAATGTATTCTCGTCGCACCCTCATGAACGTTCTGTTCTCCCTGTAAGAAATTCAGAATAAAAGTTTTGTTGGCAAATATTAGGTAGTATGATGCTGTATGTTGATCAGAATCTCTGGGCTGAGAGCTTACTTCTCGTTGAAGTTTCCTCTCACTCAAGGTTCTAGCACCGCGGTATTCGACAGCGTAGGCTGCGGTTTTGCAGAATGGACAGCTGCATTGCTAGTTAAGGGCCCAAGGTGATTCAGATGCAAAGTTCAGCTAGAAAACAGTCAGATTTTAGGCCCAATACATGAACGAATCAACGTAAAATTCTTCAGTATAAATGCAGAAGCATGAACCACAGAACAAGTATCAAATTAAAATTTTGTGATTAGAGATGTTCATGAGAGACATATGCACAGAGTATTGCATACCAGCTAGGTAGCAGAGTAGGATACTGGACAGCTTTGGAGACCTTGGACGGCATCAGCTGCAGGAAGCACTCTGCAGGACAACGAAACAGGGCAGGATAATTGAGAACTTGTCAGAACCAGTACAGTTAAAAACTTCTCTTGGACGTATTGCAGCATTTTATTTGTAAGGCATGGACCATGTTTTATAAGTACAAGTGTAATTCTGCAATTCTCAGTTCACTTGGCCTAACGTAGGAAAATACTACTTGTGAATTTCAGTACAAATTCGAGCAAAAAATTGTACTGAAATCAAGGGGAATTGTAACGGGGTCACCTGTGCAGATCCCTTTGCCGCAGCACTTGGATCGATTCAAAGTCGGGTAGAACTGCATCGGTCGACGGAGGACAGAAACCATCAGAACAACACAACAGAGAAGACCATTTGCCAGGCACAACGCCCAGGGATGGAACCAAACTAGCCCCAACTCTCTGAAGCAGTGAGCGGAATGATAGCGGGTACGTACGTGGAAACAGATGGGGCACTCCACGGCGCGGCCGTCGTCGTCGGCGGCGTCGAAGCACGGCGCGAGGTCGCCGGAGCGGATGAGCCGCCGGAGCCGGTCGGAGTCCAGGTCGGAGAGCTGCCGCACAAGGCGGCGCGGCTGCGTCAGCCGCTCCTCCACCGCCGGACCGCGCAGCCCAGCGTTGCCCATTGTGGTTGCGATCCCGGAGAGCAGGAGTAGAAGCTTGGGCTGCTACGGCCGGAAGCGGGGTAGGGTTTATAGCCCCGCCGCGGCCGCATCGCTGCGGCCTGCGGGTGTGGAAGGAGCAGCAGAGCGGGAGGTGGCCGTCGGTGGGTGCTTTTTGATCGGCGGAGGGAAAGGGCAAGTGGAGGGAAGGAAGCAAGGCATCAAATTTCCCTCTTTTCAGTGTTCAATTTTTTTTTTTCCCTCTTTTCAAACGGGACCGGAGCGGAGTGGACGGCCGTGATGCGCTCATCGTCACGTCGCTTTCCGTTTCCGGAGAAGCAGATTGCTTTGGTGAAGCAGAACAGCATGTCGACAACTTTTTATTTTTTTTGAAAAAATAGATAGAGAAATGAAAAAAGATTTCTAGACTAGGACGTGAAGCATGCCACTGAATATACTTTTCAGCGTTTGACGTCCACGCAACACAAACAGAACACCACGAACTGAATATACAACAGCCGTGTTTGCTCGCCGTAGTGTTTTCTTTGATCCATAACACATCTCTGAATTTCGCATGGCAACACATGATCAAATATAATGCCTCCCAGTGGATCGGTGTCTCTAAAGGTTAAGACTGCCATCACAAACCGGCCATCAGCTCATCAAGCATCTAGCTTGCTCAGATTTACTACCTAGCAAGTAGCAAGCATTTGCTTTCACCAAAAACTAGAAAGCAATCTCAAAATCAAGATAATCAAAGAGTGAGCACGTGACAGAAGGAGCTTCGAGATGAATCGCACATTACCAGATGCATTTATCCTTCACTGAGATCAGGGAAAATGATCATTCAACTTTAGGAATTTTTTTAAAAAAGATAGAATTTCCGTCGCCGGGACTTGAACCCGGGTCTCTCGGGTGAGAGCCGAGTATCCTAACCACCTAGACTACGACGGAATAGTGGTTTTCGCGTGGCATGTCTGTTCAGGTACACCACACAAAACAGCACCAACGTTAGAGCTGAATCGCAGCTTTGCTTTATTCAGACATGGCTATAAAACATCAACAAACCGAGAACAAACTACATTTGCTCTATTTGATCCATTACATATTTGAATTCCGCCAAGCACGTGAACACATGGATTGTTCTAAATTCAGACAAAGCGGATCCTGAGAATCCAGGCCAACATATGATTCCAGCAGTCCGCCTGCCTCCCTGAGTTGAGCAACCATACCGCATATGCAGGTACGCAACTGATCAAATATTCAAATACCACCACGAACTAGTCATCAGCTCGTCATTCGTCAAGTTTAGCTTGCAGGGATTTTGCTTTTACTGGGCACTGCAGAAAGATACCTCGAACTGTCTGTTGCTACAACAACATCCTGCGGCCTTAAAACTACTGAAGAAACGAATGTGATTTGTTGTGTGGACTTCCAGAAAGATATCCAAACAAATGACCAGAGAACTAATTCTGTGACAAGAGTTTTGTTGCTAACTACAGAAAGATATAACCCACACAACTTTTATAGTACGAACTCTGACACAACGCACAAATTATGTAAAAACTTTTATATATCCAAACAAATGACCAGAAGGTAATGCTTTTCTGATGGTGGAGGTGGACGGGAGCACCAACCCGGAAGCTGTTGAGGTCGCCCACATGCCGATATGGGCGCGAATCTATGACGCCCCACCGATCATGTTCTTCGAGACGGTGGCCAGGGAGCTGGGTGCAGAGCTAGGCAAGGTCCTGGAGGTGGATGCAGATAGTGAGGGCAGGATTTGGGGCACGTACATGAGGGTCCGAATTAGTCATGATGTTGATGAACCCATACGCAGTAAGCTAGAGTCCCATGATTTTGCTGAGGATAAAATGTACCGCCTGAATGTAAAATATGAGAGACTACCTAGGTTTTGTAGTTACTGTGGCCACTTAGGGCACGGACAGCGCGATTGTAAGCTGCCCGAGGACCTCCAAGAGATGAGGTTCTCGGCAGCAATGCGCTCATCACCCTTCAAGAGGAGTGGTACTAGGGGTGGAGTCGTAGTTCCAGAGGCTGCTAGCGCACGTCGCTTTCTTCACTTCGGTTCAGACAACCCCACGACTGCCTGCACAGCCCCTCCAAGACTCGCGGCGGAGAAATACCGCAGTGTGCCTGCGGACGTGTTGGCCGACCCGTTGGTGCAAGAAGCAATCGCGGCGGTGAGCGCGATCAGACTGGATGCGGGACGGCGTGACACAGCTGGTCGGAGTCCGACAACACCTCATGCTGTGATCCCGAGTGCCACAAATCCAGAGATGGCTGAGGCAAACATTGACATGGGGGGAGAAGGGGTCGACACCAACAATCCCCCTCTCGGCCACGCTTCTGATATTGCTCTGGAAAAACCCAGGACGGGCGGTGATGAGGTGGACCTGGAGTTCCCACCGGGCTTTGGCCCCAAAGCCCTCTACACCTTGGGTCCGGCTGACGCCCCTGCACCAACTACAGTGAACGTGGTGCCGAAGGAACATACTGCTGCTGCTTCTGAATGTGGGAAGGATGGGAACCAGGTAATCACTGCTGATGGCGCCGCGGCTGAAGGTGGGCTCGGCCAGATGACTTCCTCTGCTCCAGCGGCCACATAGACCATGCCAAAGGGTGCGGCTGCGGCCGCCCTTCCGTTATCTGCTCCGGATCAGGTACAAACTAGTGAGAGGGTCACAATACGGCAGGGTAAGATTGCTGCAGCACAAAATACAATCCTGGGAAAGAGGACAGGCAGAGGGAACGTAGCAGTAACTGGAGAGGAGGGGAAGAACGCAAGTACTGAAAATGAGCAGAAAAAGAAAGCAAAAGGAGAGAAGGGAGACATAGGGGAGGAGGACAATGGTGTGTTGGATGATCAGGAAGCGGCCGGCCCAGGGGCTGCCGGCAAACTGACGGGCGCTAATGGCGGCGCCCGTCAGGTGCCATGACGACCCTAAGTTGGAACTGCCGGGGTCTCGGGCAGCCCCGGACAGTTCAAGAGTTAGTATGCCTAGTGCATACATATCAGCCCAAGATCGTCTTCATCACTGAAACTAGGCAATGCGAGAATAAAGTAAAAGCGCTGAAGTGGAGGCTAGGTTTGAGGCACTGTTTGACACATGATGGGAAGGGTAAAGGTGCTGGAATCGCATTGTACTGGGATGAATCAATAAAAATAAAAGTTTTGTCGTATGGACCGAGGTATTTTGATGTGATTGTCACTGAACCCCATGGCCCGAAGTGGCGGGGAACTTTTGTGTATGGCGAATCAAGAGGTCAAGATAGGCATCTCTTATGGAATATGCTCAAAAGTATAGCTCCTAGATCGAGTGAACCTTGGATGATGATCGGTGATTTTAACGAAACCATGTGGCAACACGAGCACAAGTCTTATGCAATGAGATCTGAAAGGAAAATGTCAAATTTCAGAGATATGCTATCTTGGTGTGATCTTCATGACTTGGGCTACTCTGGCCCAGATTGGACATATGACAACATGCAGCAAGGAGAGAGGAATGTTCGGGCTAGACTGGATAGGGCAGTTGCTTCACCATCTTGGTCTGACATTTTTATAGATCATAGTGTAACTCATGTTTGCTCCACGAGATCAGACCATTTCCCGCTGCTACTACAGCTGAGCAAACAAAGTGGTTATAAAAACAGACAGCGTATGTTCCAGTATGAGCAAATGTGGGAGAGGGTACCTTCTTTTCAGCACACGGTTGAGGAAAACTGGAATAGTTCACGGCCAGCAAACAATCTGGGTGATGTCTCGGCAAAGCTTGATGGCATGCGGAAAAACCTGTCAAGATGGAGTCGGAACAGCTTTGGGTCGGTCCTAAAGAAGTCAAAAATAATCAGAGATAAGGTGAGGAAGCTATTGGAAGAACCTGTGTCCACTGAACGCGAGAGAAGACACAAGGCGCTCGCTGCTGAGTTGGACGAGCTTCTTCTTAGAGAGGAGATTATGTGGAAACAGAGATCGAGGGTAATGTGGCTCAAAGAGGGTGACAGGAACACGAAATTCTTCCAACGTAGAGCTACATGGTGCCGGAAAAAGAACTCCATTCGAAAACTGAAAAAGGAGGATGGAAGTTGGGTGGAGAATGAAAAAGACATGCAGCAAATGGCCACTGATTTTTTCAGAGATCTCTATAAGGCGGATGACGGGGTGCAGCCAAATACCATACTTGACCTCCTCACTTCACGAGTGACTGCAGATATGAACCGTGCTCTGATCAAAGAATTTACGGATGATGAAATATCAAACGCACTGTTCCAGATCGGTCCTCTAAAAGCTCCAGGTGCCGACGGATTTCATGCTAGATTTTTTCAGAGGAACTGGGAGTTAGTTAAAGAAGATGTTATAAAAGCTGTGAAAGATTTTTTCAATTCTGGAGTGATGCCACCAGGTACAAATGAAACGGTTATTTGTCTCATCCCCAAGGGTAGTGATCCGCAAGGTCTGAAGGACTATAGACCGATCAGCCTATGCAATGTACTTTACAAGGTGGTGTCAAAATGTCTGGTAAACAGACTAAGACCACTTTTGGACGAGATCATCTCAGAAACCCAGAGCGCATTCATTCCTGGTAGGATGATTACCGATAATGCGACCATCGCCTTCGAGTGCTTCCATAAGATCCAACATAGCAAGAACGCATCAAACACTCACTGCGCGTATAAACTGGATCTTGCCAAAGCATACGACAGAGTTGACTGGCGGTTTCTTGAGGGAGCAATGCACAAACTGGGCTTCTGCCAAACATGGATTGGATGGATAATGAGCTGTGTCAAATCGGTATCATATGCTGTCAAGTGGAATGGCCAACTCCTTGAATCCTTTACACCCACAAGAGGTCTCCGGCAGGGAGATCCCCTAAGTCCATACTTGTTTTTGCTGGTGGCAGATGGACTAGTCAGTGCCCTCGGGAAGGAGATTACAGCTAAAAGAATTACCCCTATTAAGGTGGCTAGGGGAAGCCCGGGGATTTCCAACTTGTTGTTTGCTGACGACAGTTTGCTATTTTTTAAAGCTTCATATGGAGAGGCTCTAGTGATATAGGAGGTTCTCGACAAGTTCCAGCGAGGCACGGGGCAACTACTGAGTCAAGCGAAGTGCTCCTTACTGTTTAGTGAGCACTGTCCAGCTCAAGTCCAGGAAAGCATCAAGGATACACTAGGGGTAGCGGCATCATCCTTTGAGAGTAACTACCTGGGCCTCCCAACCCCGGAGGGTAGGATGAAGGGTGAAAAGTTCCAACCTATCATGGAGAGGTTTGTCAAGAGATGCTTGGATTGGAATGAAAGGTAAGGTACATGTCTCACGCAGCAAAAGAGGTCCACGTGAAATCGGTTGCTCAAGCATTACCCACATACCCAATGGGAATTTTCAAGATGAACAAAGGTTTCTGCGAAAAGTACGAAAAACTTATTAGGGATTTTTGGTGGGGTGACGAAGAGGGACACCGGAAGGTACACTGGATGTCATGGGAACAAATGGTGAAACCGAAACGTGGAGGTGGACTTGGCTTTCGCGATATGCTGTCCTTTAATCAGGCCTTACTTGCGAGGCAAGGGTGGAGACTAATCCAATATCCAGATAGCCTATGTGCTAGGGTTCTTAAGTCCAAATATTACCCAAATGGGGAGTTACTAGACATAGTCTTTGCAACGGACGCGTCGCCGGTATGGAGAGGAATTGAATTTGGGCTGGAACTCCTGAAAGAAGGAGTCATTTGGAGGATCGGTGATGGACGGAAAATCAGGATACAGAGAGATAATTGGATTCCCAGGCTCAATGGACTAAAGGCGTCCACCTTTATAAGGAACTCACGCCTACGGTGGGTGAACCGGCTCATCAAACCGGATGCCAATGAATGGAATTCTGAGCTCATTCACCAAATCTTCCCTGCATACGATGCAGAGGCGATCTGTAAGATAAAGCTACCCACCAGAAGGTCTACGGATAGCATTGCTTGGCATCATGAAAACACGGGTATTTTCTCTGTAAGGAGTGCGTTTAAATTGGCCGAGGAAATCAAAGTGAGGGATAAGCCTCAGGCCTCGAGCTCTTCAGGTTCAGCAAATAATAGGAGTAGCTGGGACTTGATTTGGAAGTCCAAAATTCCCCAGAAAATAAAGATTAATGCTTGGAGAATTGCAACAAACTCTCTGGCCACCATCAAAAATAAAGTCAGGCGCACCTTGGGGGAGATTGCAACATGCACTATCTGTGGTCAGGAGGACGAAGATGAGTTCCACGCAGTGGTGGCGTGCACCAAAGCTAAAGCCCTCCGGAGTGAGATGAGAAGAGTTTGGGTTCTACCTACAGAGAAAGAATTCAGATACACGGGGAAAGACTGGCTCCAATGCCTCTTAGCGACGTGCGATGAGGACACAAGGGAGAAGCTAATGTTACTATTTTGGAGAGCTTGGTTCCTACGTGATGACTGCGTACATGGTGAAGGAAAAGCAAGAATATCTGTATCGGTTGATTTCTTGGAGAGGTACAATGAGGAGATCCACCAGTCGATGAGCGAAGTGACGGATGACAGAGGGAAAGGTAGTCTGTTCCCTGAGAAAATGTGCGCTCTCACCCACACTCCAAAGACGATCTGCAAATGGAACCCCCTCCTGAAGGGATTTGGAAACTAAATACAGATGCGTCGTTCGTCAGCGAATCCGAGGAGACATGTCTTGGATCGGTAGTTAGAGATCACAAGGGAGTTGTGGTCTTGTCAGTTTGTGGTAAGATCAAGGCAAGTGCGGTCCTGAAGAAGCAGAAGCTGAGGCAATCAAATTAGGGATGAGAGAACTGTCAAGCATGTACCAGGACAAACTAATCATTGAATCTGACTGCCTGTCCATGGTGAATTGACTGAAAACGGAAGGAGTAGACAAATCACAACTCCATCACATTGTCCAAGACATCAGAGACCAGATGGGGCTCTTCGAATCTGTCTCCTGGTCGGCGAGCAAACGAGAGGGCAATCAGCTAGCACACGCGCTGGCTGCTTGGGCAAGGAAGAATGGTGGCTGCAGAGTCATTGCCGGTGTCCCAAGTCAATTAGTTGATCTGTCTCTGACCGACTGTAACCCTGCCTAAAGCTGTGAATAGCTTTTGGCTTGCCTAAAAAAAAAAATGACAAGAAAACTAATTAGGTCGTCAGTCCAGACCTATACCCCCTGGAGAAATTAATCAAGCATCTTTTGATTTATCTCAAAAAAACTCAACTTGAATGTTGAACTGCGCATCATGTAAACTTGATGAATTTTATTTCTTACTTTTCTTCATAACAATGTTGATTGAATGATGTAAGGATTGAAAACCTTAAATTGCAAATTATATACTAAATAAATTGTCTTCCATCTCAATTTGGAGTGAAAGATCATTGAAAAATAAGATTAGAAATTAAAAAGGAACAAATTTAACATGATAAAGTATCTCAATACAGTTTGAATACTATAATCCTGTATGTCTCGATTGTCACATGAAATTCTTATGCAGCACTGAGACCATAATGATTTCTCTCATTTCAAAAAATGATATCTCTAAATGGTGATGCGTTGTAGCACACTGCCGTGAAAAAAGGGATCGATTTAGGAGCGAAACTCCATACCAGACGGAGTAACAACCTATTTAGAAACTGAGAATGCTCTCTACAAATTCGTGAAATTATATATTTTCAGCAGCCGGAGGTGGCCCGGGAGGAGTACATCCGCGCCATAGTTGGGTCTGGCTGCCCGAGCATTAGCAGAGTGGTGGCAGGGTGGTTCTTCTGAAGCCGGTGGAGTAAGCAAATGAATAACAAAAGTTTAATGACTAGGCTCATCCTATGATAAGATCTGAATCAATTAGAAAGCCATAATGCGAAAGCTCAACGTACCAACATGTAACATCCCCAGATCTTAACCCTGTCATTAAGCTAATTAAATTGCCATGTCATCATGATCATCCTAAATAAATTGCATTTAGAGAATAATTCAACTTCAAATTCTAATTTTAAAAAATAAAGTCAAAATTAAAAGTTATCCAAACAGTAGAACAAAAGTGTTCATAATATTGCAAATATTCCCAAAGCAATTATAAAAATAAAACCAACATTAATTGAATTCCAAATTTGATCCTAGCACGCAAAACAGTACCCAAAACAGCCGTAGTAAATCCATTTTCATTTTTGAAAAATACAAATGAATCCAATTCAGTCCCAAACTTCCGCTGACTCTTGTGTATCTCAAGCTTATGTATTCGAGCCCTCGAGGCCCCTGGCTTGTAATATAAAGCTTGTATTATTTTATTTTGTGTCTAGAGTTGTGTTGTGATATCTTCTCGTGAGTCCCTGGGCTTGATCGTGCGCATTTGCGTGTATGATTAGTGCACGGTCGAGCCGGGGGCATCACAAGTTGGTATCAGAGCCGACTGCCTATAGGAAGCCCCCTTTCCAACTCCTTGGCCGAAGTTGAGTCTAGTCTTTGAAAAACTGTTTTACTAACATGGCTGTGTGGCTTACAGTCCCACGTCGCCAATGGGTGGTATTATGATCTTTTATTCCTCTTCTTTACTCTGGGACTCTGATCTCTCTTCTATTCGGGTTAAAGATTTTACTAACACTAACATTAGGTTCTCGTGATCACATCTATCCGGAGAGCTGGATTGTCTGCAATTATTCCTTTTCATTGGTCTGTTTAATCTGATCATCACATTTTCCTTTTCATTGGTCTGTTTAACCTTTCTTGTAATCTAGCTTCTATCTGAGTAATGATAATTCCCTGCTTAAGCCAACACCCCCAAATGATTGTCCTCTGACTTGCCTTCTGTCGTGACCTTGCAAGATGTCACTGCCTTCCCACTCTTAATCGACACTCAACACAGTTCCATAGGATCAAAACCTGACTCTCCTATACATCCTTGATCCCGAAGATACCCCTTACCTCCACCTCTTAAATCTCGGGACGAGATTTCTTGTAGTGGGGGAGATTTGTAACATCCCCAGATCTTAACCCTGTCATTAAGCTAATTAAATTGCCATGTCATCATGATCAGGCCCGGCCTTGAGGGGGGCAGGGGGGGGGGCGGCCGCCCCGGGCCCCCCAAATCCAGGGGCCCCTCCCCAGGATGCAGGTAGGCTATGGGCTAGTGCTAAAAAAACTAAGGATCATGGGCCGTGGCTTGGAAGGCAACCAGGCATGGACGCCGGCAGATTAGCGATTCATTTGGTATTCCTTTTCTTTCGCTGAATCGATTCCGTCCTATTCCATCTCGTACCAGCCCTCTAATTCTGCTTCGTTCGGTTTTTTAGTACGCCGCCGTCCTGCTCGTTTTCTCCTAAATTCCGATCGCCAGTTCGTCCTCTCGTCAATTTCTATTCCCGGGGCCCTGGATCGCGAGACTCTAGCCTGTACCTGGTACGCGAACGCGACAGTGCTCTGCTCTCCCGCCTTCAGGCGCTGGACAAGCACGCACACAATGCTGTTTTGTCGAGTAGATCCAGACGCGAACGAGCACACGTAGCGTCAATCCAAGGTATGTTACCGTTCCCTAATCCCTACTATATATACGTACATTACTGATTAAGTAATTTATCCCTCGCATATATTTTCACTACGGCGAGAAGTGAATAAAATGTGTGGATTACCAGATGCAATCACAAAGAGAAACTATTAATACTTTTTCAAGAGCGGTACTAGTGCTTCGACGTTCCCAAATAATGAGTTGGAAATTCTGAATCTGAGCAAGAGATAAATGTTGGCATCAATATAAGTGAAAATAATGTAAGTGGTTCTAAGAGTACAGTTTTTTCATCAGGGACACATGCACAATCTGCTAGTGTTGATGAATATTCGGTTTTACCTTTTTCTGAGTTAAAATTATGAAATTCACTTTGCCGGATGGTGTAATTCTATGAATATTTTCGACCATGTCACAAAATTTGAGTGTTATTCTAATGTTTCTATTGTTTATCACATCTTATTTACAGTGCTTGTGACTGTCACATCGGCTGAAACTAGATTTTCAATGTTACAATTATTGAGAGGTCAACAATGACTCATGGATTTAAATGGTTTGGCAACAATATGTGTCCAGAAGAAATTATTGGAAGAGATTCAAATCAACCTCATCATAAGTGAATTTGCATCGGGCAATGATAATTTTTTTAAAGGTAATATGTATAATTACTTGATACGTATACTGATTTTGCATGCATTTAAGTGCTTATTGCTAATATTTTATATATACATATATTCATTATTATTATTTGTTGTTCTAAGGGCCCCGAGTTTTAGTTTCGCCCCGGGCCCCCAAAATCTCAGGACCGGCCCTGATCATGATCATCCTAAATAAATTGCATTTAGAGAATAATCCAACTTCAAATTCTAATTTTAAAAAATAAAGACAAAATTAAAAGTTATCCAAACAGTACACAAAAGTGTTCATAATATTGCAAATATTTCCAAAGGAATTATAAAAATAAAACCAACATTAATTGAATTTCAAATTTGACCCTAGCACCCAAAACAGCCGCAGTAAATCCATTCTCATTTTTGAAAAATACAAATGAATTCAATTCAGTCCCAAACTTTTTGTGGCAGTGCTAGACATTACCTAGTATTTGATTTGACAAGTTATGAAATTTACAAAACTCATTTAGGGCAAAATAAAAGGCAGAGTAGCTACTGGAAAATAAAACAGAGAAGGGAAATTAGAAAAGGGCCTAACACTACTGTGCGACTGGGCCTAAGTGCTACAGCGCCCACGGCCCAGCCCAGCGCTGGTCGTCTCCCTCCTCGCGCCTATCTCCTGCGTGTCAGCGCGCGCGCGCGCCCGAGCGCCGATGCGCAGCTGTCGACGATCCCCCGGCCGCATCCGTGGATAAGACCGACCCCGCGAACCCCCGAAACCCTAGCCCTCCTCAGATCCCCCTCTCGCTCGTCCCTCGCTCTCTCCCGCCAAGATCCGACGCTGCCATGGCCGCCCCTTGGTAAACGACGCGGCCACCGGCCACCCCTCTCTGTTCTAAGCTGTCCACGAGCTCCGTGGAGCTCGACTCCTTCGATCGCCCGCACAAGCTCGACCGGGAGCCCGCTGCATCGACGCCTCCGAGCTCTTCTTCGACCCCGATCCCGACGGCCGTTCCGGTCGAACCGCTCGTCTCCGACCAGCCCCGACCGCCTCGAGCTCGACACTACGCTCACTGTGAGCTGCCGCTCCTTTTCCCTCTCCGCCACATACGTTTTCGCCATCGCATCGCTCGTGGCCGTCGCCACCGTTGCTCTGCTCCGCCGCATAGCTCGCCGCCGTCGCTACCATTGCTATCATGGCCACCTGAGCACATGGACGTGCTCAGGGCATTCCTGTGGAGCGGCCAGTGCCCACCGTTCGCTCGCGTTCGAGCTGTAGCTTGGATTTCGTCGAGCTCCAGTGCGCGCCGCCGTCTACCGCCATTGCTCCGGCTAGCTCCGGCCTCCCCTGCTACTCCCTCCGCCGCAGATCGACGCAAGGTTCTGCCCGCGTTCGATCCTGCCCTTCCGCGCGTCGAATGGACCCCGGAGGCGCGTTTCCGACACCCTCCCGAGGTGCGCCGCCGCGTACTTTGGTCGCCGGCGACATGTCGCCGATGGGCTGACGTGTCCGGCCATTAGCGCCTAATTCCAGCGCTAATTACCCCCTAATACTCACTGATAGCCGGGCCCCACGAGGCTTAATTAACCCTAATAAATCTGTTTAGTTAATTAACTAAACTGACAGGTGGGACCCATTGCCACTGTTCAAACGGATAAGCTGGGACCAGTCAGCGTGCTGACTCTGCAGGGGCCCCACCAGTCAGCCTCTGCTGACTGGACCTAGTTGACCAGTCAATGGTCCAGTCAACTGCTGACTGGGCAGTTGACTGGCCCCACCAGTCAGCCTAATGAGCATATTGTTGGGTACACTTCTGTGTACCCGTAGCAATTTAGTTATTTAATTTTCGAATTTAAATAAATTCCAGAAATTCCAGAAAATAATTAAAACATTAAAAAATCATATAAAATAAACCGTAACTCGGATGAAGATAATTTATATATGAAAAATGATTAGAAAAATCCAAAGAATCCGAATATGTCATCTGCACTCATGTTAGAACCCTCTAAATAGATGAACATGGAACTTTTTGCCTGTTTCCGATAAATGAATAGTGCATGACTTTGGATAAATAATTCCAAATAAATTCCTAAATCATCTAAAATATTTAGAGATGCAGTATATCACCCCTGCATATCATTTAGGCATGTCATGCATAGTGATTGCATTTGTATGCTTGTATTTATCTGTTTCTTCCCCCTATTCCTCTCTGGTAGACTCCGAGACCGCTGACGAACCGGGGATCGACTACACCGTTGAAGATTCCTTTTCGTCTGCAGAGCAACCAGGCAAGGAAACCCCCTTGATCATTCCTATATCACCTATTCCTTCACCCCCTGTGCTTGCATTAGAATTTGCTACCGTATTTGATTGCTCCTACTCTGATGCATAGCCTGATTTTGTAACTGCTGTTGATACCTTACCTGCTATCCTAAATGCTTAGTATAGGTTAGTTAGTGATCCATCAGTGGCCCCACACCCTTGTCCTCGCTGCCATGCTTTACTACCGATGACTCGATCATCGTGATCGATGTGCAGAGACTTACGCAGCACCGCACACCCCCTTAGTTGTACGACTTTGCAGAGTTACTATCGAGTGCCGAGGGTGATACCTCCTACCTCACTCCTGATGATACCTCTGTAGCATAGCTAGTCGGTTGTGGGTTACCGAGGGTGATTCCTCTTTCACCACCTCCGATGATGCCTCTGTCGTGCAACCCCTCAAGTGTGGACCCATTGAGGGTGATTCCTCCAGGTTCACCTTGACGGTTACATCGAATGGGAATCCAATGAGGGTGATTCCTCGGATTCCCTTGATGTTACGGACACACGGGTACTTTGACCTTTACCTCTGTCCTTTGTTGAAGTCGGGTCTACCCCGAGGGGTACCCGCGAGAGATACATATGAAAGTCGGGCGGGCCCGGAGAGCACCCGCGAGAGTTACTGTGGCGGCTGGCTGTTTAGCGGTACCACCCAGGTTGTGGTGGTAGCTCCGGACTTGTCCCGACAATCGTCACTAAAATTAAATAATGCACTAACGGATTTGGGTATTGATCTGAGTTGGCCACTGGCCTATACGCACCACCACCACGCGGGATAATGGTTTAATGGGGCCCTCGGCGCCGTATGTATCAGCCGAAAGCTCTCTCAGATGTCCAGTTCAGCATTGTGGCCGGGTCCGATCGTGCCATCCAGGAGAGGGGTGGCACTGGTATCCACCCTGCACACAACGACCCGGAGTGCAAAGGGCGATGGGCCCAAGACCCCTGAGCACTTAGGATGTAGACCGGCGGGGACCTCTCTACGGAGCCTAGGTAGGACTATGTCGTGTCGATCAGCCGAGGCCGGGCATTACCCGAAAAAGTGTGTCCGGCCAGAGTTAATTGAGCGTGTTGGGTAACAGTAATGCACCCCTGCAGGGAAGTTATCTATTCGAATAGCCGTGTCCACGGTAACAGGACGGTCGGTGTTGTATCCTGATCTACTACAACTTGAACTGGATACATGATACTTTAATTAATATGTTGGCTCCGGGATCGCTTCCTCGCGGGGTTGTCGAGGAAGGATCTCTGGGCATTGCTGCTAATTAACTATTACTATATGTTATGTTACTAATCTGCACTCTTCTAATGCTGCAAGACGCTGCAAGATGCTAGTCTTCGATAGGCTAGGCCTTCCCCTCTATTCTGGCATTTCTGCAGTCTAGTCCTCAGATACAGCCCCCTTCATTTGATACCGATGCATACTTAGCATAGTTCTGATGTAAGTCTTGCGAGTACTTTGGATGAGTACTCACGGTTGCTTTGCTACCTCTTTTTCCCCATACCCGATTGCTGCGATCAGATGACGGAGCCCAGGAGCCGGAGATCCCCGACGGAGCCTATTACTACGTGGAGACCGATGACCAGGAGTAGTTTAGGAGGCTGCCAGGCAGGAGGCCTGCGCCTTTTCGATCTAGTTGTCGTTGTTTTGCTCAGCCTTCTTAAGGCAACCTTGTCTAATTATGTCTGTACTCAGATGTTGGAAATATGCCCTAGAGGCAATAATAAATTGGTTATTATTATATTTCCTTGTTCATGATAATCGTTTATTATCCATGCTATAATTGTATTGATTGGAAACTCAAATACATGTGTGGGTACATAGACAACACTGTGTCCCTAGTATGCCTCTAGTTGACTAGCTCGTTGATCAAAGATGGTTAAGGTTTCCTAGCCATTGACATGAGATGTCATTTGATAACGGGATCACATCATTAGGAGAATGATGTGATGGACAAGACCCAAACTGTAAACGTAGCATTTGATCGTGTCAGTTTATTGCTATTGTTTTCTGCATGTCAAGTATCTGTTCCTTTGACCATGAGATCATGCAACTCACTGACACCGGAGGAATACCTTGTGTGTATCAAACGTCGCAACGTAACTGGGTGACTATAAAGGTGCTCTACAGGTATCTCCGAGGGTGTCTGTTGGGTTGGCATGGATCAAGACTGGGATTTGTTACTCCGTGTGACGGAGAGGTATCTCAGGGCCCACTCGGTAATACAACATCACATTGAGCCTTGCAAGCAAAGTGACTAAAGAGTTAGCCACAGGATCTTGTATTACGGAACGAGTAAAGAGACTTGCCGGTAACGAGATTGAACTAGGTATAGTGATACCGACGATCGAATCTCGGGCAAGTAACATACCGAAGAACAAAGGGAACAGCATACGGGATTAACTGAATCCTTGACATAGAGGTTCGACCGATAAAGATCTTCGTAGAATATGTAGGAGCCAATATGGGCATCCAGGTCCCGCTATTGGTTATTGATCGTAGAAGTGTCTCGGTCATGTCTACATAGTTCTCGAACCCGCAGGGTCTACACACTTAACGTTTGGTGACGATTAGTATAATTGAGTTATTATGTTGGTGACCGAAAGTTGTTCGGAGTCTCGGATAAGATCCCGGACATGACGAGGATCTCCGGAAGAGTCCGGAGGTAAAGATTGATATATGTGATAATAGTGTTTTGATCTCCGGAAGAGTTCCGGAGTTCACCGGAATGGGTTCCGGATGTTTACCGAAGTGTTCGGGTGCAGCAACACTTTATATGGGCCAAAGGGATAAAGCCCACGAGGTATTGGAAAAGTGCAAAAAGTAGTTTTGCTGCCGCGTAAGCGGTACTACCGTTTTGTGAAGCGGTACTAACGCTTGTGTGAAGTGGTACTACCGCCCAAGCGGTACTACCGCTTGTGAGCGGTACTACCGCTTGTGCGCGGCTGTGCACGGTTCGGCAGGGATCCGAGTTGGACTCTTTCCCTGCGGGCCAAACCGACCTTGTGCGGGCAAAACCGACCTGGAGGAGGCTTTTACTCCAAGTTTAGACCCCAAGGCACAACATATAAATAGAGGGGCAGGGCTAGCACACGGGATACATCAAGATTTCCCCAAGCCGTGTGCGGCAACCCTAACCCTCTAGTTCCTCCGTCATAATCTCCGTAGCGCTTGGCGAAGCCCTGCAGAGATTGTTCCTCACCACCATCACCACGCCGTCGTGCTGCTGGAACTCAACCACTACTTCACCATCGCTCGCTGGATCGAGGAGGTGAAGGCGTCATCAAGCCGTACGTGTGTTGAACGCGGAGGTGCCGTCCGTTCGGCGCTAGTTCGTGATCGGATCGAGGGACGACTTGCGATTTGGATCGCGGAGACGTTCGACTACATCAACCGCGTTTCTTAAACGCTTCCGCTTAGCGATCTACAAGGGTATGTAGATTCACTCTCCCTCTCGTAGATGCTCATCACCATGGATAGATCTTGTGTGTGCGTAGGAAATTTTTTGTTTCCCATGCAACGTTCCCCAACAGTGGCATCATGAGCCAGGTCTATGCGTAGATGAGATCTCGAGTAGAACACAAACGAGTTGTGTGCGTGGGTGTATACATATTGCTTGCCGTTACTAGTTGATATTAGATTCGGCGGTACTGTGAGATGAAGCGGCCCGGACCGACATTACGCGTACACTTACGCGAGACAGGTTCCTTCAACTGACATGTAACTTCGTTTCATAAAGATGGCTAGCGGGTGTCTGTCTCTCTCACTTTAGTTGAATCGATTTCAATGAAGAGGGTTCTTTTAGAAGATCAAAAAGCAATCACTACACCACGTTGTGGTTTTGCGTAGGTAAGAACGGTTCTTGCAAACCCGTAGCAGCCACGTAAAATTTGCAACAACAATTAGAGGACGTCTAACTTGTTTTTGCAGGGTATGATGTGATATGATATGGCCAATTACATGATGAGATATATGTGATGTATGAGATGATCACGTGTTGTATAGAATATCACGACTTGCATGTCGATGAGTACGGCAACTGGCAGGAGCCATAGAGTTGTCTTTAATTATTGTATGACCTGCGTGTCAATCATTAAGCGCTATGTAATGCTTTACTTTATCGCTAAACGTTAGCAATAGTCGTGGAAGCAACAGTCGACGCGACAACCTTATGGCGACACGTTGATGGAGATCAAGATGATGGAGATCATGGTGTCATGCCGGTGACGATGGAGATCATGCCGGTGCTTTGGAGATGGAGATCAAAAGCACAAGTTCATGGCCATATCATGTCACTTATGATTTGCATGTGATGTTAATCCTTTTATGCATCTTATTTTGCTTAGGACGACGGTAGCATTATAAGGTGATCCCTCACTTAAATTTCAAGATAAATTGTGTTCTCCCCAAGTGTGCACCGTTGCGAAAGTTTGTCGTTTCGAGACACGCCGTGATGATCGGGTGTGATAGACTCTACGTTCACATACAACGGGTGTAAGCCATGTTGCACGTGCGGAAACACTCGGGTTAAACTTGACGAGCCTAGCATGTACAGACATGGCCTCGGAACACAAGAGACCGAAAGGTCGAACATGAGTCATATAGTAGATATGATCAACATGAAGATGTTCACCATTGAAACCACCTCGACTCACGTGATGATCGGACTTGAGTTGGTGGATTTGGATCATGTTACACTCGAATGATCGGAGGGATGTCAATTTGAGTGGGAGTTTTTTAAATAATATGATTAACTAAACTCATTATCTAGAACAATAGTCTAAGTTGTCTTTGCTGTATTTATGTTGTAGATCATGGCTCGCGCAGTAGCACCCCTGAATTTTAATGCGTTCCTAGAGAAAGCTAAGTTGAAAGATGATGGAAGTAACTTTGTGGACTGGGCCCGTAATCTAAGGATTATCCTTACGGCTTCCCAGAAGGCTTATGTCCTTGATGCACCGCTTGGTGATCCACCCGCTCCAGTTGAGTCTCTAGACGTTGTGAATGCCTGGTAGGCTCGTTCTGATGATTACTCAATAGTTCAATGTGCAATGTTGTATGGCTTAGAACCGGGACTTCAAAGACGTTTTGAACGTCATGGAGCATATGATATGTTCCAGGAGTTGAAGTTTATCTTTCAGAAGAATGCCCGGATCGAGAGATATGAGATCTCCGATAAGTTCTATGCTTGCAAGATGGAGGAGAACGGGTCTATCAGTGATCACGTGCTCAGAATGTCTGGGTACTTCACCCGTCTGGTTGAGTTAGGGATGCCCCTTCCGCCAGAGGCTATCACTGACAGAGTTCTTCAATCATTGCCACCTAGCTACAAGAGCTTCGTGTTGAACTATAACATGCACGGGATGAACAAGTCAGTCGCCGAGCTGTTTGCGATGCTGAAAGCCGCTGAGTCTGAAATTCAGAAGGAGCATCAAGTGTTGATGGTCAATAAAACCACTAGTTTCAAGAAAAATGGCAAGGGTAAGAAGGGTAACTCCAAGAAGAGTGGCAAAACAGTTGCTCCTCTCGTGAAGAAACCCAAGGCTGGACCCAAACCAGAAACTGTGTGTTTTCATTGCAAGGGAACTGGACACTGGAAGCGGAATTGCCCCAAGTATTTGGCTGACAAGAAGGCGGCCAACAACAAACAAGGTATATATGATATACATGTTATTGATGTGTACCTTACCAACTCTCGTTGTAGTGCCTGGGTATTTGATACCGGTGCGGTTGCTCATATTTGCAACTCAAAACAGGAACTGCGGAATAGACGGAGGCTGGCAAAGGACGAAGTGACGATGCGCGTGGGAAATGGTTCCAAGGTTGATGTGATCGCCGTCGGCACGCTCGCTCTTCGATTACCGTCGGGATTAGTGATGAACCTAAATAAGTGTTATTTGGTGCCTGCGTTAAGCATGAACATTATATCTGGATC
This sequence comes from Elymus sibiricus, assembly GCA_039707655.1. NCBI lineage: Eukaryota > Viridiplantae > Streptophyta > Magnoliopsida > Poales > Poaceae > Elymus > Elymus sibiricus. Next base: position 431,013,618 of record CM077676.1, read on the forward strand.
TTGTTTATTGCGAGACAGTTACTCATTTAAATCAGAGAATAATGGTTGTTCTATTTATATGAGTAATATCTTTTATGGTCATGCACCCAATGTGAGGGGTTTATTCTTATTGAATCTCGATAGTAATGATACACATGTTCATAACATTGATGCCAAAAGATGTAGAATTGATAATGATAATACCACTTTCTTGTGGCACTGCCGTTTAGGTCATATTGGCGTAAAACGCATGAGGAAGATCCATGCTGATGGACTTTTGGAGTCACTTGATTTTGAATCACTTGACACATGTGAGCCATGCCTCATGGGCAAGATGACTAAAACGCCATTCTCTGGAACAATGGAACGGGCAAGTGACTTATTGGAAATCATACATACTGATGTGTGCGGTCCGATGAGTATTGAGGCGCGCGGTGGTTATCGTTACTTTCTCACCTTCACTGATGACTTAAGTAGATATGGGTATATTTACTTAATGAAACACAAGTCTGAAACATTTGAAAAGTTCAAACAATTTCAGAGTGAAGTTGAGAATCATCGTAACAAGAAGATTAAATTCCTACGATCTGATCGAGGAGGAGAATATCTGAGTTATGAGTTTGGCAGTCACTTAAGACAGTGTGGAATTGTTTCACAATTGACACCGCCTGGAACACCACAGCGTAATGGTGTGTCCGAACGTCGTAATCGAACCTTATTGGATATGGTGCGATCTATGATGTCTCTTGCCGATTTGCCACTATCGTTTTGGGGTTTTGCATTAGAGACAGCTGCATTCACTTTAAATAGGGCACCATCGAAATCCGTTGAGACGACGCCATATGAACTTTGGTTTGGCAAGAAGCCAAAGCTGTCGTTTCTTAAAGTTTGGGGATGTGATGCTTATGTCAAAAAGCTTCAGCCTGAAAAGCTGGAACCCAAAGCGGAGAAATGCGTCTTCATAGGATACCCAAAAGAGACAGTTGGGTATACCTTCTACCTCAGATCCGAAGGCAAAGTGTTTGTCGCTAAAAACGGAACATTTCTTAAGAAAGAGTTTCTCTCGAAAGAATTGAGTGGGAGGAAGATAGAACTTGATGAGGTTGTTGAACCTTTACTTCAACTTGAGAGTAGCGCAGCGCAGAAAGTTGTTTCTGTGGAGCCTACATTAGCTGAAGAGGAAGTTAATGATGATGATCATGAAGCTTTGGATCAAGTTGCTATCGAACCTCGTAGGTCGACAAGGACGCGTACTGCTCCTGAGTGGTACGGCAACCCTGTCTTAGAGGTCATGTTGTTAGACAACGATGAACCTATGAGCTATGGAGAAGCGATGATGGGCCCGGATTCCGAGAAGTGGTTAGAGGCCATGAAATCCGAGATGGGATCCATGTATGAAAACAAAGTATGGACTTTGGAAGTATTACCTGAAGGGCGTAAGGCCATTCAGAACAAATGGATCTTTAAGAGGAAGACGGACGCAGACGGTAATGTCACCGTCTATAAACCTCGACTTGTGGCAAAGGGTTTTTCACAAGTTCAAGGAGTTGACTACGATGAGACCTTCTCACCCGTAGCGATGCTTAAGTCCGTCAGAATCATGTTAGCAATAGATGCCTTTTTCGATTATGAAATTTGGCAGATGGATGTCAAAACAGCGTTCCTTAACGGTTACCTTAAGGAAGAGTTGTATATGATGCAACCAGAAGGTTTTGTCGATCCAGAGAATGCTGACAAAGTTTGCAAACTCCAGCGATCCATTTATGGACTGGTGCAAGCATCTCGGAGTTGGAATCTTCGTTTTGATGAGGTGATCAAAGCGTTCGAGTTTATACAAGTTTACGGAGAAGCTTGTATTTACAAGAAAGTGAGTGGGAGCTCTATAGCGTTTCTAATATTATATGTGGATGACATATTACTGATTGGAAACAATATAGAAATGCTGGAAAGCGTAAAGGAATATTTGAACAAGAGTTTTTCAATGAAGGACCTAGGAGAAGCTGCTTTCATATTAGGCATCAAGATCTATAGAGATAGATCGAGACGCTTAATAGGACTTTCACAAAGCACATACCTTGACAAAGTTTTGAAGAAGTTCAAAATGGATCAGTCCAAGAAGGGGTTCTTGCCTGTATTGCAAGGTGTGAAGTTGAGTAAGACTCAATGCCCAGTGACTGCAGAAGATAGAGAAAAGATGAGTGTCATCCCCTATGCTTCGGCCATAGGCTCTATCATGTATGCAATGCTGTGCACAAGACCCGATGTCAGCCTTGCCATAAGTATGGTCGGAAGGTTTCAAGGTGATCCAGGAATGGAACACTGGACGGCGGTCAAGAATTTCCTGAAGTACCTGAAAAGGACTAAGGACATGTTTCTCGTTTATGGAGGTGATCAAGAGCTCGTCCTAAAGGGTTACATTCTGCTTCTCGTTTTAGTGTTAGCGGGGTGACATTTTAGTGTTAGTGCATGATAGTTCGTTTGTTTTGGGCCAAATTTCTTCAAAAACTGCCATCCATGCGATCTGGATTCTGTGGTTGTGCGGGTGTTCGCTGAAGCCTCCCTCCCAGCGAACGTTCGCCAGTCATCATTACCGTTATTTAAATGATTTCTTAATGGGAAGAAACTTGTATATCTACGTCATTGTACATCTCAATTGATTGTGAGAGCTTCAACCCCAGGAAGCTTAGTGAATTAAAGGATTATTACTCCGCATATATTATCTCTATAGCGCGGTATACTGTAGTATGTGCTAGTAAAACTAAGTTTTTTGCTTGATAAAAAATTTGCACATAAATATCACAACAATATTTCAATTTGATTTCTTAATTAACGGGGAATTCGTATATCTACACGGCTGGCAAACGGGGCTAGTAAAAGAATCTTCGCGTTGAAAACGGGGACTAAAACCCTTCACCAAACCCTGGACCTCCGCTTCTGATGGCGGTCACCGCCGGCTGTTCCGACGGTACGATCCCCCTCTCGGAACCGCGACGCCACGCGGCGGCGCCGGCACGGGCGCCCAATCTCCGTTTCCCCGTCACGCCCCCGCCCAGTGGCGCAGCCTCGAAGTTGCCGCCGACTAGCCATGACGACGCGGCGGCCCGTGAGGTCCCGGTTGCTGTCGCCCTGCTACTCGCCGCCGCGGCCGCGAACGTGGCCATGCCGCCCACCGCGATCGCCGCGTCCGGCGGCTCCATGGGCGGGCGCTCCTCCTCAAGATCCAGCAGCTCGTCCTCGCCACTGTTCAAACGGATAAGCTGGGACCAGTCAGCGTGCTGACTCTGCAGGGGCCCCACCAGTCCGCCTCTGCTGACTGGACCTAGTTGACCAGTCAATGGTCCAGTCAACTGCTGACTGGGCAGTTGACTGGCCCCACCAGTCAGCCTAATGAGCATATTGTTGGGTACACTTCTGTGTACCCGTAGCAATTTAGTTATTTAATTTTCGAATTTAAATAAATTCCAGAAATTCCAGAAAATAATTAAAACATTAAAAAATCATATAAAATAAACCGTAACTCGGATGAAGATAATTTATATATGAAAAATGATTAGAAAAATCCAAAGAATCCGAATATGTCATCTGCACTCATGTTAGAACCCTCTAAATAGATGAACATGGAACTTTTTGCCTGTTTCCGATAAATGAATAGTGCATGACTTTGGATAAATAATTCCAAATAAATTCCTAAATCATCTAAAATATTTAGAGATGCAGTATATCACCCCTGCATATCATTTAGGCATGTCATGCATAGTGATTGCATTTGTATGCTTGTATTTATCTGTTTCTTCCCCCTATTCATCTCTGGTAGACTCCGAGACCGCTGACGAACCGGGGATCGACTACACCGTTGAAGATTCCTTTTCGTCTGCAGAGCAACCAGGCAAGGAAACCCCCTTGATCATTCCTATATCACCTATTCCTTCACCCCCTGTGCTTGCATTAGAATTTGCTACCGTATTTGATTGCTCCTACTCTGATGCATAGCCTGATTTTGTAACTGCTGTTGATACCTTACCTGCTATCCTAAATGCTTAGTATAGGTTAGTTAGTGATCCATCAGTGGCCCCACACCCTTGTCCTCGCTGCCATGCTTTACTACCGATGACTCGATCATCGTGATCGATGTGCAGAGACTTACGCAGCACCGCACACCCCCTTAGTTGTACGACTTTGCAGAGTTACTATCGAGTGCCGAGGGTGATACCTCCTACCTCACTCCTGATGATACCTCTGTAGCATAGCTAGTCGGTTGTGGGTTACCGAGGGTGATTCCTCTTTCACCACCTCCGATGATGCCTCTGTCGTGCAACCCCTCAAGTGTGGACCCATTGAGGGTGATTCCTCCAGGTTCACCTTGACGGTTACATCGAATGGGAATCCAATGAGGGTGATTCCTCGGATTCCCTTGATGTTACGGACACACGGGTACTTTGACCTTTACCTCTGTCCTTTGTTGAAGTCGGGTCTACCCCGAGGGGTACCCGCGAGAGATACATATGAAAGTCGGGCGGGCCCGGAGAGCACCCGCGAGAGTTACTGTGGCGGCTGGCTGTTTAGCGGTACCACCCAGGTTGTGGTGGTAGCTCCGGACTTGTCCCGACAATCGTCACTAAAATTAAATAATGCACTAACGGATTTGGGTATTGATCTGAGTTGGCCACTGGCCTATACGCACCACCACCACGCGGGATAATGGTTTAATGGGGCCCTCGGCGCCGTATGTATCAGCCAAAAGCTCTCTCAGATGTCCAGTTCAGCATTGTGGCCGGGTCGGATCGTGCCATCCAGGAGAGGGGTGGCACTGGTATCCACCTTGCACACAACGACCCGGAGTGCAAAGGGCGATGGGCCCAAGACCCCTGAGCACTTAGGATGTAGACCGGCGGGGACCTCTCTACGGAGCCTAGGTAGGGCTATGTCGTGTCGATCAGCCGAGGCCGGGCATTACCCGAAAAAGTGTGTCCGGCCAGAGTTAATTGAGCGTGTTGGGTAACAGTAATGCACCCCTGCAGGGAAGTTATCTATTCGAATAGCCGTGTCCACGGTAACAGGACGGTCAGTGTTGTATCCTGATCTACTACAACTTGAACTGGATACATGATACTTTAATTAATATGTTGGCTCCGGGATCGCTTCCTCGCGGGGTTGTCGAGGAAGGATCTCTGGGCATTGCTGCTAATTAACTATTACTATATGTTATGTTACTAATCTGCACTCTTCTAATGCTGCAAGACGCTGCAAGATGCTAGTCTTCGATAGGCTAGGCCTTCCCCTCTATTCTGGCATTTCTGCAGTCTAGTCCTCAGATACAGCCCCCTTCATTTGATACCGATGCATACTTAGCATAGTTCTGATGTAAGTCTTGCGAGTACTTTGGATGAGTACTCACGGTTGCTTTGCTACCTCTTTTTCCCCATACCCGATTGCTGCGATCAGATGACGGAGCCCAGGAGCCGTAGATCCCCGACGGAGCCTATTACTACGTGGAGACCGATGACCAGGAGTAGTTTAGGAGGCTGCCAGGCAGGAGGCCTGTGCCTTTTCGATCTAGTTGTCGTTGTTTTGCTCAGCCTTCTTAAGGCAACCTTGTCTAATTATGTCTGTACTCAGATACTAATGCTTCCGCTGACTCTTGTGTATCTCAAGCTTATGTATTCGAGCCCTCGAGGCCCCTGGCTTGTAATATAAAGCTTGTATTAGTTTATTTTGTGTCTAGAGTTGTGTTGTGATATCTTCCCGTGAGTCCCTGAGCTTGATCGTGCGCATTTGCGTGTATGATTAGTGCACGGTCGAGCAGGGGGCGTCACACAACATCAAAGTGAACATAATATAATATAGTAACAAGGTATCTCACAAGTATTTAAAAAATGTCAACGATGTCAATATTATCCATGAGACATCAATGAATCCAAGATACAACTAAGCATACAAATCCGGAGTTGAAAGCATCACAGTCGCACATTACTTAATGTTACATATATATTAACAAAACGCATATAAACTAATAATGATAATCATGCTCTTAATAGTTGGTGCTTTAATAGAAGGATGGAATGACTCAATAAAATTAAAAGGATAGGCCCTTCACAAAGGGAAGCAAAAATTGTCATGCGCTTATTTGTAGTATTGAAAAGGTGGTTCAGCTCTTATTACCAAAGTTTTGGGTTAATGCTCAAGATTTTTCCATAGGAAATACATACATTTTCCATTGCCCCTCATAATGGTGCAAAGTAACACACACTCTATTTTATATATCTTTAGTTTTAGAAAGATTTGTCCTCCTTCCACTTTAAGAATTGGAGACCTGTATTTAGTAGGCCTTTTCCTGCATGTTTTATTGTCTAGAACCGCCATTACGAGATCGTGGAAAACACAATATGTTTACTATCATCTAAGCAATAGGAAACATTTAATAGTATATTTACTTTTTGTTAATGTACCAATGGCGATTTACTTTTAATATCTTTATCAATGATAAAATAAGTAGATATGGTGGACTCTTATGGCAAAACCTGACTCAAGGATTTGGCACAAGCAGAATTCATGGCTAGTATACATGAAGACTAGCAAAAGACTAGGAAGTGACCAACTAGAGAGCATGAACATCATAGTCATGCATTTTTAACATGTAATCATTACGTGGTAATATGAATATGATACTACTCCAAAGTTATAGTACCATGAAGGCCGATTTAAACATTTCATAACAAATATAAAATGTGCCAGGTCAGTCAGCCGGAACATTCAAAGGGAGATACCATGCTAATATACCACATTATGATTCATTTTGAATGCCCATTGATATTTTAGATGACACATTATAACTCTCTAATTAATAAAGAGTTAGCATGAGAAAGCATAAATCGCCAAATTTTTATTATGCCGGAGACCGACTGCTATGAGGAGAGGAAGCACTACTGCGAGGCTTGGCGGCAATGCGGCTGTGTGCCCACATGGTTTACCGATTATGCTGACGGGCAAGTCGGCGTGCTGGGAGGGATATTTTTTTTGCATTGATTGGAGAAAAGGAAGATATTGTCTTGCTTCATTCCAATGGCTAAGCGCTCGGGTCAGACGGTTGGCGAGCCAACTGATTTTTTTCCTAAAATCAGTCAACTGGCGCCTAGCAAACCTTTGCTCAGTAGTAGTAGTAGTAGTTCCTCATCCTGTAATAAGAGCCACAATATTCAGTGCATTGTAAGCTCACGACGCTAGTTAGAAGGTAATTTTCTTTAGCTTGTGTAATCCCTTCGGAGCCTCCTGAAAGGGAAAGCCATATGTAAATTATATTGTGGAAATGATGTAGTTTCGTCCTTCACTTGGTATTTTTATTTATGAATTTATGGGACGAGTTCTTATGCTAGGGATCCTGTAGGAGAAACCTCTGCCGGTAGTTCTCTATTTAGGCTTGTGTGGCGTTTGAATGAGAACCTTGTGGCCGTAGAGAAGTGTTCCCTTCGGGTGAAACTGCCTGGGAAGACGATAGGAATTTACCCCATAAATTTGCAATTAAAAACATCAAGTGAACGAACCTAGCTACATCTGAAACAACATAATGAAAAATATGATGAGTACTGAGTAGGATTTTACACTACTGCGCACACCCTCGGTCGTATTGTTAGCCTCGCCAGCCTTAATAGATCCTACATTAAATAACTCGCTTAGTGTACAAATAATAACAAAGAATTAAATATTGCTGTGAATAGCGAAGTACTATTCCAAATAGTGCACTGAATAGTAAACACTATTGTGAATAGTGCCCTACCTAGTGAATAGTATATACTATTCAAGATAAAAAGCCCATATCTGTCTACCGCGTCCACCTAATCTCATATTAAGCTAATTTAATCTGAAATAATATAATCATTTATTGCAAGTGTTAAAGAAAAGGTACAACAATCCAATTACTTGTCTCCATCCACCTCGTCAATGAGTTGTTATGACATTTATTTGTTTTCCAACCTCCCATCAAGTGTTCATGCATATATATAGTTCCCATCATGATCATGGTTCATAGTGATCACATAGCCATAAGCAGAGAAAGAAAGATACCCATCCGGTGTGCCAACATATTTCATCTCTGAGTGAGCTAGTCCTGGTGGATAGTACGCAAGACAATTCCCTCATTTTACTTTGTTAATGTCATGTTTTTAGGCAATAAAAAACACACATTAGGCCACGTGCGCACACTACCACAAACATGTTAATTAGATTTGGGAGACATTAGGAAATGCTTAGCTTGAAGTTCCTATTGGTTCTGCGGTGCATGTACTATGCATCATTACTCCACATTGTTATGATGTACTATACATCATTACTCCACATTGTTATGATGCACGCCGCCAATCCCATGAACAACAAAATGTAGAATCAAGAGTAACAAGAGTCGCCCACGCTACATGGACGATCTTGGCATCAGGCGCCCTATTGCGAGATAGCAGAAAGACTCTGTACGCATGCAAAAATCTCGAGCTCCTCGTAGCAGACCTCAAATCAGTGAACTGCTCCTCACTTGATGAAACCAGAACTAATATAAAGTTTTGAGAAAACCATGTGTGAGAACAACTTGGAACCAAGTCAGGTGAACTAAATGATTGCATATCGTTGTATGGATCGTGTTAAGACTTAATTAACACATGTCAATTAACCAAATCGTTCTGAGTGGTTGCTCCATCGCTCTCGACGACCCAATGCCATTGCTGATGCCGGCTCTGTAAAAAGGAAATAATTAATTGTGAAAGACGAGTGTTTCATTCCTCTCGCTAATCATTGAACTTCGAACTATCCACTAGCTCCTCCTTTGTTTGGATTCTAGCCCTTCCTTGTGGATTCAATATTCAAAGTAAATCTTTCCAGTTTCAAATGCTACTATTTGTTCGTGGGTAGAAAGTCCTAAATCTTTTTTTCTGGTACTCCTTACCCTTTTCTCCATCGTCCTACTTTCACTTCTATGGACCTAGCTTCTATCCATACGAGTTCCAGGATTGGTGAATTGATGTGAAAATAGATAAAACGATCGTTGAGTACACAGTATAACCGTATAGCTCATTTAGAAAACCATCAATGACCGGTATCGGGTTGAGTTGCCTATAATACATAGGCGCCACCAGGCATGGGAGACTCTGGTCACGTGACACTTGAAGACCACGACGACCAAAAAACAAAGAAGGCTTGATGGTCTTTGTGATGGTGGTCAACCCGAGCTACCAACATGTGTTCGGTGGAAGGCCAAGTAGGTAAGAAATTTGTTTGCTTGTTCCTTTTGATTTGTTTGGTTCAATTTAGAGAATGTGAATGTACATGTGTTCGAATTCAATCTCATGTAGTGATGTGACTTTCAATGTTGTGAGTTCGCAGACGCCACCGGCCACGTACATGAGCATGATGATTGAGTCGGTTGGGTTTGAGGACCCAACGGATCTTGAGCGATCCATATTGCTCCAGATGCCTCTTGAGTGTTTTGAGAGATATGAGGAAATAGAGAAAGATGCCTCTTGAGTGTTTTGAGAGATATGAGGAAATATGAAAATATTTCCGAGAATTTTGTACATTAATATCTTGTACAAGTAGCAAAGCTAGTAAGGTTTATACCTTGCCAGTGGGAACACAAGTGAAGCTATTATATCTATACTGTACAATTTAACATTGGTGGTGAAAGCTCTTACCTTCAGGGACGGATACCTTGGTTTTCATTGAGGAAAGTTTGATGCTTGCTGCAAACCCTTACACTTGTGGTCCAACACAGTGCTACTTTAGTCCCAGAGGTCAATCAACAAACAACACCAACAATCACACACGAAGGATCACACCAGAAAAGAGCAAAGTCATACAAGATCTAAGCTATGCATGGGTAGAAGAAAATAAAAAGGAATTGAAGCAATCAACACAATAATCGTCGAATACAACAACAACCGTCGGCAACAACCATCTATTGACAGAACAAGTACTATGAGCTCGAGAAAGGTTCTCCAAAAGCAACGCCTCTCGACGCCGCGAGCATAGGACACTGCGGCCAGAAACGAGTCGGTGCGAGACTCGGCGGCGATGCTGCAGAGTGCGGTGACGCTGCTCCGAACTTGCAGGTCTCCCGACGGTGTTGTCGGGTGGGTCGGCCTGCTACAAGGGGTTGTTTGCTACATCGGTGGGAGACATAGAGGACATCGTTTGCCTTCAATCCAACGGCAACGCGGTCGAGGTCGGAAGGTTGGCGAACCAACAGTTTTTTAAAACTAATCGCCTTAACTTTATCTTAGTATCCAACCAAGTGCAAGCAACTTACTTGTGGTTGAAAAAGTGGTTGTACAAACTCAAGCAATCGTCTGTAGTTTTGTAAAGAAAAAGTACAAGAAATCAACGACTTGACTCGTCACCATCCACCTTGTCGGTGAGTTGTTATCACATTTATTTTTAACAGCCTCCCCATCAAGTGTTCGTGCATCAACTATGGTTCACAGTGATCACATAGCCAGAAGCAGATAAAGAAAGATGCCCACCCGGTGTGCCAACATATTTTATCTCCGACTGGCGTAGTTATCTCTATTCCTAATGGAAGACTTCGTTGTCGTTTCGTCTCGTCGTCACCCCCCCCTCCCCCCATCGAACGATACCTCCACCACCGATCGATTTCATCCCCACCGATTTTTTCCTCTCCCCTGCAAAACCGGTGGGCATAAAACCAGGGAGAAAAACACCACAAAAAAAACCCACGCTTTCCTAATCTATCCCTCACCACGCTTTCCTAATGTATCTATCTAATCTAATCAATCTATATTCAAAGTAGATCTTTTCAAACCCATCGATTTCTTTCCAAACCCATCGATCCAAGGACTTCCCCTCCACCGATTTTTCTCCCCCTCCCCCCTCCTCCTGTATCTGTTTTTTTTTTCATGATAGAAAACTAAAAGATAAAAGCAGCAGAAACCTACGCACGCCACCACCCTCTCGCGTCTCTCCCTCTCTCGATCTGGAGACGCCGCTGACGCCGCCAACAATCCCATCTCTCAGCGCCGCCATCCTCTCCCTCCCCCCTCTCCCTCTCAGCTGTTCCCTCACCTCCCACGCCGACCCAGCAGCGGGCGGGGCGACGGATTTGTAGCGGGGCGGCGTGAGAGCGGCGACCTACCGGAGGTACGCGGGAGAGCAACGGGGAAGGCAGCGGCCGAATCCGTGCGCCGGTGAGGCCTGGTTGCCACGCGGGGCCGTGGTGGTCAGATCCGGGCCACGCATGGGGATCGGCAACATGGCGTCGAGGTGGGCGCTGCCGTCGAGGTCTGAGCCGGAACCACCTCCGTTGAGGACTCTGGGTATCGCCACCGAGGACGACCATCAAGCACCGATCTGGAAACGCCACCATCGAGGATGACAGGCTGCCACCGAGGCCGATTATTGTGGCCACGCCTGCCCACTGCCAGTCTTGCATCTCTGTTGTGTTCCGAGTAGCCGGAGAACTCCTACAGGTGCATGCCTCCTGCGACATGGTATTTGAAATACATGTCCCAATCGTCTTGGTTGTGGTCACATATGGTATGCATGAATCTCTGAGAATAATTTGGAATCATCTCATCTTCATGCTACTTCCAGCCAAGCAAACTTACTTATTTTTTTGATCTGTAGTTCATTTTTATTACAGGAGGCGATCTGAATTAAAGCAAGAATTCTACGGTGTCTGCTTGAATCAATTGTTCATCCCTACATTAACGAATAGGTATGGAGTTGCTTACTGTTACTTCAAAATAGCAAGACTGTCTGATACTTGCTACATAGTGATTACCACTAAATATAATATCTATTTTCTTTAAGAAATGCTATGTGCATTTGTTCTCTGAAACTGGAAGTAATTTCATTGTACCGGCTTGTCAATGTTGAAGGATGTATCACATTTTGTTTAGCTGTAGCTACAATCCAAAAGGGAGAAATGCAGAAGAATTTGTTCAGACTTCAGATATGTGTGGTTGAGGAGACAGCAACACCCAGCATTCTGCACTACACACTTGACATATGTGCAAAGGTGAAAATTTCCCTTTTCTTGGTGCTTCTAATTATTGATGTCTGATGGTTAGGATAATAAGTATGTACTTTGTGATGCTTTTGTTTTGAGACGGTTTGTCATGATATATTATAGTTATATTCTCTCAGATGACATTTGTTTTGTTATCTCTGATTAGAGCTTGCTCTGTGTCCATGTATAGAAGAAAATTATTTTTGGGAGCGTACTATGACATTTCTGTGCCATGGCACATTTGATTTCAGCTTTTTAGAGCAAACAGATGTAGATATCATGATAATCTTTTTCAAAGCATGTTCACGGAAATTACATTTATGTTGGATCATACTGAATTTTACTAACCTTGCCGGTAAGGCATCTGTGCATGATCGTAATTGTTCGGATATTATCATTCAACATGAATGGGCGGCCTCACAACCAATATATAGTTGTACCTCAATGGAACAACTTCATGTTAAACTGAAGTACCAATCTGCATATTGGCCCTTCTGTATGTGTAGGCTTTTTGGCGATATAATCATGCAGGTTAACCATTCATACAATTGAAGTGACACATCTAGATTTTAACTAGATTTTTGGGGAAAAGCTTTTGTATATTCCCCGCATTTGCTCTTAATTGTTATAGCTACTTTGCTATCTCCCTGCAATCTATATGAGCTGTGTGATCTGATGCTTTGAGTGAGAACACGCCTGATATGATTTACTTCTTTCTGCCCTGAATTAACAAGACACTCAGTTAATATCGTTTTGAAAAATAATGGATGGCAATGTGGATGTCAGATAGTTTTAAGGATTTGATTATGGTAGTTTTACCTATGACGATAACAAAATACAAAAGATACACACACACACACGCACGCGCACACACACCCACACCCACACCCACACCCACACACACACACACACACGAGTACTACCGAATTCTGTTGTTCTATAGGTCATCAGATATGTTCGTGGAGGCTTTGGCTAGCAAATTTGTTAATTTTTGCACATAGTATCCAATTAGATTTGCCAGATTTATTTTTTCACTCTGTTAGTTGCAGGCCTCAGATGATAACTTGCTTTGCTTTAGCCCGCAGGATCTTCAGTCAGATATAACGAGCAGAGCTCATCACAACATCATGTGACGTTCTCATCCATGTTGTCCTTCACGATAAAGATGTCTTGGGGGAGACAAGAGAGCATCCGAGCATGACCATGTTGAACTTGATGTCTTGCCGCAGTACGAGCGGCTGTTGTCCCTTGATCCAGGTATGACTTCCGGAGATTATTTCACTAATTAGCTCTACCCAGTGTAGATCTGGCACGTCCACTTCTATATGAACCAAAATATTTCAAGGTGATGCATTGTGTCGTGGTCGTTGTCTGTGCTATCCCTCTCCCTCATTTGTGCTAATTTGATTACTCTTTTTTTAATACTGTACATGATCATTATGGTGTTTATATATAGAAGGACGGCAGATTTAGAAGGACAAATGACTCTCACGTATGGCAGTGTTCACAGATTGTTTTGAGGGCAGTGCACCGTCAGCTTTCTCATAACATGTTGGTAGATTTTATTTATTGTCTTCTTAAGAAGTAGATCGACCCAAAACATTGTTCAGATTTACGGGTTGTTTATTTTCATAGATTTATAATCCAAATACACGACCCAGTACAAGATTACGAGCTTGGAGTCGTCCTTTTCGTTTGGGAGGGCAGATTTGGTACTAAACACCTCATTGGTGTTGATAACCTTGTACTATGAAAATCAATGGTAATATGAATAGACTGATACTGGTACACACAGGGTGACAAGGAGTTATTTTTTTCATTCCTATATGCAGCTTTTCTGAGACTAACCGATAGTATTGTGCTGCCAGAACACTGTACGCTTAGTACTGGTTAAATTTTATTAGCAGCAAGTCATATGCTTTGGTTTGGTGGTGCACACCGCAAGAGGTCCTTAAATTTAGGGACCCATCAAGCCGCAGTTTTATGGTTCTCAAGAAAATTCTAAATATTTTGGTACGAAATCGGTCTTTTCGTCATCCCATTGTTCTGATTTAAGTTGGATGACTTTCATTCAGTTAGAAGTATAAGAGCCGCAACAGTTGCTGAAGGGTTTTATTCAGTTAGAAAAAAACTTCCACATAATCTTGTTGCCAATAAAAATCAGCTATTAAGAAACCATTTTACAAAATAGATACAAGATCGTTATCAGTTTGAGATGTACAACTCCCAACTTGTCTTCTTGCTACTATTCTGTGCAAGTGTATCCTGTTGAATGGCATTGTACTTGTACATACTACAATTGCAGGCAAAACAAAGTGATGGATGGTCTACAAGATAATATGGATGAATTAATCTCCAGGGTAAAAGAAGCTAACCAGCGTGCATCTGTTTGGTTTGAAATAATATTGCCTTGAAAATGTATGAGTGTAGTCTTGGCATCTAATGTTGCAGAATCAAACATTGATGCTGCCTTACTAAGCATGTATGTAAATTCTCTTGCGGAGAAAAAGTATTAACTTGCAATTTGCAACATTGTCCCCAAAATGAGGTTCACACATATCATCTGTTTTTATGTGGTTTGTTATTTGTGATCAACCCAAATGCTTAGAATTTTTGATAGCATCATCAATGATCTTTATTTATAGCAAGATAAGTAATGAAAAACTGCCTGCAACAACTTTAAACCTAACTCTCGGTAGCTATAAGGCCTTAAAACGTTGTTTCCGATCTCCCATCCTGACTTGAAAAGTATGGTACCATCTCATATGATGAATGTTACTTTGGCGCACACCTCGTCCCCCTTGATAGCGGCGGTGGATCGACATGAACACTAGGGGAGGGGATCAAGGCGGAGAGCGGGGCAGTTGGCGGGGGGACTCCTCCTTGGCTGTCTGTGGGGAAGTATGGTGTGAAGGAGAGAGGGCACCATGGCGACGGTGAGGTGGGCGTCATCCGGTTTTCAAGGATTGGGCTTTAGGGAGAAATGTCCTGCTATGGCGGAAAACCGAGCGGGAAGGGGAGGGTCCGACAGGAAAAGGGAAGGGTACGTCGTGGGGTGTTTTTTTTGGACCGCGTGTTGGAGACAACATGGTGGATAGTCTCAACAACCATATTTCTCCTTCACATATGGGCTAGATTTAGGGCGAGCCCAGACTGTCCAGATGGTTGGATTTTGGTGATCCTGGATGCTTGTTTGATATCCGTACACGCTAGGACGTATGAGGGAAAAATGAACTTCAACCTTGGAGACGACCTAATCGTTTGGTTGATTCATTTATGTGAATTATAGCCCGTAGCAACCCGTACACGCTAGGACGTATGAGGGAAAAATGAACTTCAACCTTGGAGACGACCTAATCGTTCGGTTGATTCATTTATGTGAATTGTAGCCCGTAGCAACGCACAGGCGTTCTACTAGTGGTGGATAGTATTCAAGACAGTTCCCCCCATTTTACTTTGTTAATGTTGGGTTTTGAGGCAACACCAAACATATATTGGGCCACACGCGCACACTACCATAAGCATGTTAATTAGATTTGGGAAGCATTAGAAAACGATTAGCTTGTTGCAGCACTTCCCCCAGCGGTGCATCCACTCTACACTGTTGTGACGCACATTTTCTCACGTTATGAAAAAATGCCCAATAAAACAATGTTCATATCATGAGGTGTGACTTGAACCGGGGTCTCTCAGGTGAGAGCCGAGTATCCTAACCACCTAGACTACGACAGAATCATGACAGTGCAAATACTAGAACATATCTGTTCGCTCACACCACACAAACATGCACTAGTACATGCAAGCCATATTCTTGGCTAGCTGGGCATAAGCTGACATGGCTATAAACCAACCACAAACCGAGAGAAAACAACATTTGCTCTATTTGATCCGTTACACATTTGAATTCCGCCGTGTATCAGACAATGCATACACATGGACTGTTGAAAATTCAGACAAGGCGGATCGTGAGAATCCAAACCAACTCGTATGCTGTGTTTTTCTTGGACAGAGTTGGAGAAACCTGCCTGCCTCCCTACGTTGAGCAGACAACCATACACGCGGTATGCAACTAATCAAATATTCAAATACCACCACAAACTAGTCAACGGCTCATCATGCATCATGTTTATCTTGCAAGGCTTTTGCTTTCACGGAGCACTGCAGAAAGATATCTCAAACTGTTTGTTACTCCCTCCGTATAAAAATATAAGACGTTTTTCTTTTTCTTTTTTGACACTGTAACCGGATATTGTCTTTGGAGGCCGAGCTCCATGGAGCTCGGTTTTGAAAAATTTGAATTTTGTCGAATTTCATATTTTCTACATTTCAAAAAATTCTGAAAAAAACACACATATACATGAAGGCATAACACACATGTGTGTAAATTTTCAGGGCAAAATACGTTGAAATGAGGACTGTGCAGAAAAGACAAATCTGGAGCTTTTTAACACATGATACTATTCATCCTCCCATGCCATGAATTTGTCTTTTTTTGTACAGGTCGCATTTCAACGTTTTTCATTCTGAAATTTTACAGACATAACATACATGTTTACTTGCACAATTTTTTTCAGATTTTTTTGAAACCGAAAAGTTTGAATTTTGATTTGCTTTCAAAAAAGGCCTCCATGGCTCCGGGGAGCCAAACGTCCGCTCTCCACTGTAACGTCTTATATATTATACAGACGGAGTACAACGCTACATCATGCGGTCTTAACACTACTGAAAAAATGAATGTGATTACGGTTCATAACGACACACACTGTATTTTAAGAAAAGTCCACATTACAACCCTGAACTTGCCACTCGGTTTAAGTACAAAACCGATCAACCCAAACCCCGAACTAAACATCCGGTTTAAGTTTCATTCCCCCTCCCGGAACTTGCCACGCGGAAGGAAAAAAAACTCCCTCTCCCATCGTCGGTCCTCTTCGCCAGCGATGGCGCTCCGGCCGGCCTCTCGGCAGCAGCGACGCTCACCATGCCGTGAGCTCCCCTCCCACCTCAAGTCGCTGCTCATCTTCCCCATCGACCACCCGCTTCGCGACCACCTCCTGCTCACGGTCGCCTTCGCGCTCTCTGGGCTGCTCGTGTCCTTGGGGAGGAGGAACCATTGCTCGCGGGGCTAATCGGTGCGCTCCTCGCCCCCTCTCCGGGTCCTTGTTCTCCATCACCACCCTCTCCATCTGCATTGCATCTCTCCTAGTAGTCGATCTAGCTGTGCAAAACAAAAATTCGCAAGAGCCACATACGATTAATTATTCAATCACGGTGATCTATTGATTCCGGGCGAAGTCCGACGAAGGACGGTCACCTTACGCTTGCTGTCGGCAGCGACAAGGAGGCACACGCGGAAGGTGATGAAGACGACGACCCACCCATGGCCTTGCAGGAGCATCGACAACCGGACGGCAACCACGACCAGGGGTTGGCGCCCTGATCCTCCCTGCTCCCTCGCCGACGTCCGCCGAGCTGGGAGACGTGGCGTAGGATCCGAGGTGGCCGCGGCACGGGCGCTTACTCTCTCCTCTGGTGGAGCTTGGTTTGGTGGCGAGGAGATTCGAGGCGGCTCTGGCTGTTGATCTCGGAGACATGAGCACTGTTAGGAATAAGCCACGCCACGGTGGTGATCAGCGTGTGCGCGTGTTGGTCGAGTCCGGACGCCGGTGCGTGGCCGCGTCCGTGGCGAGTGAGCCCAGTGTGAGTGCGTGCGTGCGCGGCGTGCATGCGGCCGGAGTCAAGCAGCAGCGTGTGGCGTGCATGTACGTAGTTAGCTAGGTGTGCGTTCAGGCTGCAGAGTGGCCGGTGAGTCTGGCTACTTAAGCCATGTAATCCAGCCCATTGTGGCGCCGCGGTGTGTTGCCGAGCCGGGGTATGTGCCCAGTCTGCGGCCGAGGCGCCGTTCGTCGGCGTGGCACCGTTCGTGCGGCATGGCGTTCGTCGCCTGAAAAAATCCAGTGTCCCCTCCTTCTTCTTCCTCCGTTCGGCCCCAACAATTGGTATCATGAGCTTGGTTGTCTTGGGCGTCATTCCCCTTGCCGGAGGCGTGCCGGCGGTGGCGGCGTTCGCCGGCAGCTGCGCGATGAAGCTCCGGGCCGTGTGTCGGCCTGAGGAGATGCGCGGCGCTGCGGCTGTCAACGGCATGTGTTGCCGGAGCCGGAGGAGATGGCGTATGTCGCCGCGACCGGAGACGAGGAAGACGGCGTATGTCGCCAGAACGTCAGGCGTGTATCGCCGGCGGAGAAGGAGTTCGGCGTGTGTCGCCGAGGAAGAGGGTGGAGGCTGCGTCAAGCGTGGTGGAGGCCGTAGCGGCGGCCATGGCAACGACAACGACAACGACGGAGCTGCAGCAACTCCAGCGACGGCAAGGCAGGTCGTGGCTTAGGGGGAGAATGTTAGGAATAAGCCACGCCACGGTGGTGATCAGCGTGTGCGCGTGTTGGTCGAGTCCGGACGCCGGTGCGTGGCCGCGTCCGTGGCCGTGGCGAGTGAGCCCAGTGTGAGTGCGTGTGCGTGCGCGGCGTGCATGCGGCCGGAGTCAAGCAGCAGCGTGTGGCGTGCATGTAGTTAGCTAGTTGGCTCCATGCATGGTTGGAGTTAGTTGCGCTGGCCGAGTCATCCATAGGAGCTATTCTAGGAGGTGGGCGTCCGAGTGTGTGCATTGTTCTTCGTCTTCCACCTCCGTGAGTGTGAGTGAGTTGCCGATTTGCAACGACAAGCACTTGCTGGAGTCGAGAGGAGCAGAGGTGATCGATGGCAGCGATATGGCTTCTCCCAACCTGAGCTACTACGCTATGGGATGGATGAGCCCGACCTCCGCTCGTATCTGACCGATCATAGGGACAAGCTCCGGGAACCCGCCCACGCACTCAATGACATCCTGCTTCTCGTTTTAGTGTTAGCGGGGTGACATTTTAGTGTTAGTGCATGATAGTTCGTTTGTTTTGGGCCAAATTTCTTCAAAAACTGCCATCCATGCGATCTGGATTCTGTGGTTGTGCGGGTGTTCGCTGAAGCCTCCCTCCCAGTGAACGTTCGCCAGTCATCATTACCGTTATTTAAATGATTTCTTAATGGGAAGAAACTTGTATATCTACGTCATTGTACATCTCAATTGATTGTGAGAGCTTCAACCCCAGGAAGCTTAGTGAATTAAAGGATTATTACTCCGCATATATTATCTCTATAGCGCGGTATACTGTAGTATGTGCTAGTAAAACTAAGTTTTTTGCCTGATAAAAAATTTGCACATAAATATCACAACAATATTTCAATTTGATTTCTTAATTAACGGGGAATTCGTATATCTACACGGCTGGCAAACGGGGCTAGTAAAAGAATCTTCGCGTTGAAAACGGGGACTAAAACCCTTCACCAAACCCTGGACCTCCGCTTCTGATGGCGGTCACCGCCGGCTGTTCCGACGGTACGATCCCCCTCTCGGAACCGCGACGCCACGCGGCGGCGCCTGCACGGGCGCCCAATCTCCGTTTCCCCGTCACGCCCCCGCCCAGTCGCGCAGCCTCGAAGTTGCCGCCGACTAGCCATGACGACGCGGCGGCCCGTGAGGTCCCGGTTGCTGTCGCCCTGCTACTCGCTGCCGCGGCCGCGAACGTGGCCATGCCGCCCACCGCGATCGCCGCGTCCGGCGGCTCCATGGGCGGGCGCTCCTCCTCAAGATCCAGCAGCTCGTCCTCGCGCTCGTCCTCCTCCTCCTCTTCAAGATCCACTAGCTCGTCATCCTCAAGACCATCTTGGTACGACTCTTCTGCGACCCACGAATCGGTCGGGACGGCGGCCGCGCCACCCGTGGATGCTGCGGACGTGGACGGCGCCGTACTCCTGCTAGCGTGGGCGATGCTCACCGGCCTCATTCTCCTGGCTCTCGCCGTGTGGCACTACAACCGGCCGAGGAGAACCGTGGTCAAGCTCCAGGTAGGTTCACCTGATATTTTCCCATTCATAAGCAATTGAGGAGTACCTTTTTTGCCTCTGCTTACAAAAGCATGATGCTGGTCGATCGATGGAGTTCATGATGATTTCAGGTTGCATTGCTGGGCCTGGCAAAGCCGTTCCAGAAGGAACTGAACGAGATTGCTGAGAAGGTTTGAGTCTTCCAACCAGCGTTGGTATAAGTTCAAATTGACAGGTGATGAATGTGCTTTCTCAGTTTTCAGTCTCTAGGTGTAGTTAAGTGTATATGAATATGACTGCTCTGCATTGACTTCCATGCCCTCTTTATGCAATAGCCACTAGTAGAAAACAGGGCATTAGTCCCGGTTCCTAAGGGCCTTTAGTCCCGGTTCTGCAACCGGGACTAAGCAATCGGGACTAAATGCCCCCACTTTTAGTCCCGGTTGTGTTACGAACCGGGACTAAAGGAGCTCCACGTGGCCGTTGTGGGGCGCCCAGGCAGGAGGACTTTTAGTCCCGATTGGTAACACCGACCGGGACTAAAAGGCAGCCACGCGTCAGCACCTGCCAAGCGCTTTTTTTTTTTTGAAATGAGGGGTTTAGGGTTTTGGAGGGTTTAGGGGTTTCATATTGTGTTTCCCCCTTTTCTTTTTGTGTTTACCATTCAATTCTTTTACATTTAGGGTTTTCGTTTTTATTTTACGTTTTCGATTCAACTCGACACTAACTACTACATATAGCAATGAAGGAACCATTACACAAATCGTCATGAATATAGAGAGAAGTGACCTCTCTTTCTCCGTGCTTGGTCGAACAACAAGTTTTCGTATATCTATTCGACGCTACTACGTATAGTACACGTTCATGCATATATACAATGTAACATCTCTTACGATCCCTAATATCTAATTACCAACATTCACTATCAATTCTCGATGGTATACTCCGGTTTTAGCTATGATCTCTTGAAGGAAGAATCCCGCCAATTCCTCTTGAATTGCTCGTATGCGAGCCTTTGGTAGGAGTTTGTCCCGCTTCCGTTCGATCTAATTTAAAGAAGGGGGTAATAAAATAAATTTGTGAATATTGTTTACGTACTTCAAGTTTTTCCAAAAATCTGCCCGTCTCAGAGGTCGTCTGACGAATGAACTCGCAAACGTAGTATCCACATAAGTTATTCCCGGATCCCTGCCTCGAGCACTTTACGAGAATATAGTTCAATCAAAATAATAATCAAGCATGATAGTGGTATTGAAACTAGAATCAAAGAGATGCGCGGACCTAACTAGTACTACTTACACTGAGTTGTTCAAATCGCAGCTCCTCTCTCCATTCACCCCTAACCTGCTTGGTGAACTCTTTCCAAACCCTGCCCGGCAAAGAAAATGAATAAAGGAGTTATTAATTACTTGATATCAGGAAATGAACGATAGTTGCCGATATAGTGCGATAATGATTGAAATTACCTTTGGAGCATATCACGCAGGTCCGCCCACATCTTAGGGTCTTTACGTAGCGAGTCCATGACAAGTACTTTTCCTGCGTCAAACCGAATGACTAGCAGAATAAAGTGGAACCTGCGCACGCATAGCTTATCAATTACACTTAATATCGAGTAAGCGAAACAGAATGATGTGTACAAGACAGTATAACACTCACTGGAAGTTGTAAGGAAATAGTATTTCCCTTTTGTTTTGTTGTTCAATTAACGCCCTTACCAAGATCTTCTCTGTATCCTTGGCGTTCCATTTTACCGTAGCTTCATGAATAGTATTTGGGTTAATGAACCCAATGTCATAGATTTGTCCTCTTTTGCATTCGAGGATCTTCTTTCTGCATAATATATATAGTGAGGATAATTATACATGCAATGAACGAGCTGAGCTAGAGACTTAATTACAGAAATGATACTTACAAACAATAGCAACTGACGATAGATTTGTCGATGGCGTCTTGATTGTATAACTGAAATAATTCTTCAAATTCAATGAAAATCTCCTCGTCTCCATTGAAGTAATGCTCATCTTTAATTCCCGCAATGATATTGTTGCTCCCTTGCTTTGAGGCTTCCAAGTACCAGTCATGCAATCTTCGCATCATCGTTGGTAGATGCGGGAGCTCCTCAGGTCTGACGAGAGGCTTCCCGTGCTCGAATTTAAAGGCCAACTCAGCCATTTTGAACTGTACCTCATCGCCTAAGTAATCACCAAGAGTGAAACCAGGATCAGCGGCCGCTACTCCCGGATCATTAGCGATATCGGTAAACACCTTGAGTGGGGGGCACGATTGGTTTTTCTGTTCGCCGAGCTGGGGAATTGTTTTCCCCCTTGCACTACTGCTACTTCCCAACCGCTATTGTGGATCTCTATATGACTTTTCAATAGAGCGGTCATAATTTGATAGCAATGGAGGCGGCGGTGGTTTTGTAAGGTTTTCCAGCAAGCGCCTCGCTTTTACCGGATATATTTTCTCCGTTGGATCTGGACGGGTCGGTGCAAGCTGGCGTTTCACGTCGACAGCCACGATCTCCTTGGTTTCCTCCTCAGTCATGTCGTATGGTAACTTGGCAGGAGCCTTCTTGACGCTACCTGCTCTGGATTTCTTCGCTGTTGTAGTACTAGCCGCCGGAGCGGCGGCGGAGGAGGCGGAGTCAGCTGACGCTGCGGATTCTGCTGAGGGGCCTCCTCCGGTGGAGTCCGCTGACGCGGCGGAGACAGCTGAGGTGACGGAGTGTGCTGACGCGGCGGGGACGGCTGAGGCAACGGAGATAGAGCTGGACTATGAGGAGTCTGCTGAGGGGCCTCCTCCGGCCGAGTCTGCTGACGCGGCGTCCAGTATGGAAGCACGATGTGTTCCTTTCTCCATAGAATGGTAGTCCTTATGGCATCTCCCAGATGAGTCTCCCCTTCACCTGTAGGGTACTCAAGCTCCAGCTGCTCAAATCCATTGGTAACTTCATCCACCCCGACAACAGCATAGCCATCTGGAATCGGAGAGCAATGGTAAGTTCCATCAGGTACACGAGGTAAGGCATAGCCGACTGCCACCTTCAAGGTTATGTTCATGCATTTCGCATGTAGATCACAATGTTCCCTTTCCGTGATATCATCCTCGGGGTAGCGATCAGGAGCCGTGATATCATCTATGGGCGACCGAACGAGCAAGGAGGAAGCCACGCTGCTTTTCCGTTGAGATGGTGGGGTAGCTCCGTGGGAAGTATCGAATGAAGGATCTTCGTGCCGCTGAGATGATGGGCTGGTAGCTCGCTGGCTGTTAAGTGCCTCTATTTGCTTCTCCTGCAACGCTAATCTTTCTTCTACCTTCTGCAGCCGGTCTGCATCCTCTTTCTTCTTTCTCCCTCGGCTTCTATAAGTGTCTCTGCTGTCGGGAAACCCAACCTTCCACGGAACGGAGCCTGATGTGCCTCGTGTTCGTCCAGGGTGTTCAGGATTCCCGAGGGCGCGTGACAGCTCGTCCTTCTCTCTGTCGGGATGGAACTTCCCTTCCTGCACGGCCTGGATTGCATCCTGAATGTTTTTGACGGGTGTTGCAAGTTGAGCTTTCGTATAAACACACTTCCCTGTTTCTGGGTGCAAAGTTCCCCCATGCCCGAAGAACCAAGTTCTTGCCCGTTTGGGCCAGTTCAATGTCTCTGGATGGATCCCTTTATCAAGCAGGTCGTTCTCAGCTTTGTCCCACGTAGGCCGGGCAACCTTGTAGCCACCTGACCCCGTAACATGGTGATATTCCTTCTTTGCAGCATTTTGCTTATTTATCAGTGACCTTTTCTTACCTTTCTCCGATGTCTTGTATGCCACAAATGCGGGCCAGTGATCTTTCATCTTCTCATATTGACCGGTGAATGTTGGAGTCTTCTCTTCCAGGACAAACTTTTCGTGCAATCTTTTCTTCCAGTTCTTGAATTATTCGGCCATCTTCTTAAGAGCCCACGCCTTGACTTTTCGCTCTACAACATTGCTATTTGGATCCACCTCTACAACATTGCTACAACATTGCTATTTGGATCCACCTTTGGCTTATTCCATTCTTGAATGCTGACCGGGGTGCTGTCCCTAACAAAAACTCCGCACTGACTTATAAATCGGTCTGCGGTCCGCTTGGGAGCAGTCGGTTTGCCATCTACAACGATTTCTTCGATCGTGAACCTTTCATTCTCGCCCGACCTTTTCTTCGGGCCTCGTCTCTTTACAGAAGGTTGGCTCGATCCGGAGGGCTAAAAGAAGAAAGAAGCGTTAATATATGTACATACAAATCAATGAATGCATCTAGTCAGCAAGCTTAATTAATATACCTCACCGGACTTTGCAACAGTTAAGGCTCCAACACCGCCGGAGCCGTCATCTTCTCCCTCCATTCGATCACCGGAGCCGTCATCCTCTCTTCCCTCACCATCGGAGTCGTTGAGAAACTGTGAGGTGATATCATCACCTCCGTCACGGATTATATCCCCCAACATCTCTTCTTGTTCTAAGTCTCTGTCGTGTTCCATAGTTTCTGCAAATATTACAACATGGCAATATACAACCATGAGAGATAAGCTGTTTTTCAGACTTAATGAAATCTGGGAATGCAAAACAGTAACATTATGATGACAACTTGAGAGCAAGATTGAGTCATGCTACATCAACTTTACATGGCAACCAAGGGCATGGCATCAAAGTACACATTACATAGACCAAATCACAAGAAGAAATCATATGCATATGAGCAATGGATTAGTGGCAAACATCATGGAAAGTTGACAAGTTTTATAACAGTCAGTTTCCGGCGATCGTCGAGGACTCCTCCCCCCTCATGTCGAAGTTATACCAAAGTTATCGGGGTTATGTTTTAATGACCCCCCCCCCCCTAATATTGATGTTGGACTCGACTAAATATGCACTTCAAAGTCTAATCAACTATATAAGCCCACGGTGATCAAACACATACATGTTACAAAAATTTCTATGTTCACAAAAATATATAAGCCCGAGGGAAATTGAATGGCGACGGCTCACACAGCGGGGGCGGCGTTGCACCGAAGTTATACCGAAGTTATCGGGGTTATGTTTATACAACAAATGGACACCTTTTGTCGAACAACGGAGGGACGATCAGGGACTAACAGCTCCAACGTCGACGATCACTCCACGGAGATGCAACACCACAAATCCTGTAATTCCACCGAGTGAAAAAAAATTAGGTCACCACAATTTTGTTCTTCAATTTGTTTTAGCAAGATCATCATGATGAAGTAACCACTCATCATATGCAAATTTTAACATTTGTTTCTCTATCTAAAAAAACCTAAAAAAATTCTCTTCCATCTCATCTCATCTTCACAAAACATCTATCTATCACATTGAGTATATGTATCTAAAAACCTAGTAAAACTACACAAAACAAACAAAAAATTTCAGCCATCTCCATCTCATCTCATCCATCTCATCTCATCTCAATGAACAAAAATTTATATTACACATGAAAATATCATAAATTCATTACATACGCTCGGAACAAAAATATCACAAATGAAATGACTTTGATCATGAATAATGCTATAAAAAATGACTTTGATCATGAATAATGCTATAAAACATTTGCATAAATATTACACATGAATAATATCAATGACTTTGAGAACATGAATAATGCTATAAAATGGCCATTGAGAACATGAATATGAACTGGAACATGGCATGATTAAGAACTATAACTATATGCAGAGAAAATGGCCATGTACTACACTACAGTAACTTAGACAATTACTGATGAACAAACCATAGTATAGCAGGACAACCAGCAGCACCAAGTTGTCAATTATGAGGTAATTAGCAAGCCAGAGGATTAACCAGCTAGCAAACCCTAGATACGCCAATTTTAGTAAAACAACATCACCAGTAGCAACTAGAGGACCAAGTATTCGTCTAGATGAATTACAGGAGCCACAACAACATGAACCAAGCCATAAATCATCACAAGGACCACCACCAGCAACAAAATCAACAGGGCATAGCCGTAGCTCAATGGCCATTTTCATGTGTAATAAAATCAACAGGGTTGGCGACGTCGGCGACGGCGCCCAGCAGGGGGGGGGGGGAATAGGAGGAGGACGAGGGGATCGGGGCAGCGCTCACAGCGAGGAGGCGTCGGGGCAGCAGAGCGGCACGGGCGGCGTCGGGGTCGGCCAGCAGCGCGGGCGGCCGGCGTCGGGGTCAGTGGCGTCGGCGTCGGCTCACAGCGAGGAGGCGTCGGCGACGGCATCGGGGCAACGCGTCGAGGCGAGGGCGATGGAGAAGTTTGGGGGAGAAAGCGGTTTATATAGCCCGAGCTTTAGTCCCGGTTGGTGGATCCAACCGGGACTAAAGGCCTACCTTTAGTCCTGGTTGGAGGCACCAACCGGGACTAAAGCTAAATTTCAGCAGCCCAAAGGGCGCGAAACCCAGGCCTTTAGTCCCGGTTGGTGGCACGGACCGGGACTAAAGGGAGGCCTTTAGTCCCGGTTGGTGGCACCAACCGGGACTAAATCTGTTTTTGGTTTTAGACCTTTTTAGGATATTTTAGTTTTAGTTTTCTTTTAAACAGATTAAAAAACAGTAGCTTACATGCCTAGTTTTCATTTAATTCTTTTTGCTATTAAAGTTTTTAACAAAAAATACTTTATGAAATTTTAGTTGCATAAATTTTATATAGTTTTAAGTTAATATTATTTTGATCATAACTAGAGTTTTATAAAAGCTTTTTAGTTGATTCTTTTGCCTATTGAAGAATATTATAGTTTTGTTTTAGTTGATCAGAACTAAAATTCTAGCATGTCACAAATGCCATATTTGATGATCTTGCCAAGTCTCATGGCTTGGAGAACAAGATAACATCATCAAATTCCCTCGAAACCATCTCTGTCAATTTTCTAATTTGAGCAACTTAACATTGCTAAACATGTCCAAATGAGCTCAAACTTGGTACACCTGCTAAAATGGTCTAAATATTTGCATTGATTAACTCCTCAGTATAATTAAAATACTAAAGGATATGAATAATTGAAATTTCATAACTTAATAAATAATTATTCTAAAATCATGTTTCAAATGCCAAAATGCCCTAGCTAGCTCTTACAAAGATTCCCTTCGGTTTGTCCGAAGTGGCACTTTCCAGTTATAAGTCCGGAAACTCACAGTAGAGAGAAAGTGATGGCGGTGAAGCCGGTCACATCCCAGAGTGGGATCTTTTGGGGTATAAAACTATTTCTTCGCGTGTGTCCCTTGCTTATTGCATCGTAACCATGGATAATCTTCATCATTTAACAGGATGCTTGGGTCAGTCTTCATTGTGAAGGGAGGAATTTCATCAAACTTTTAATAATCTTCTGACATGTCTGTCTTGTCCTCCACTCCCACAATATTTTTTTCCTGAAAGAACTATGTGGCGCTTTGGCTCATCGTATGATGTATTCGCTTCCTTATCTTTTCTTTTTCTCGGTTTGGTAGACATGTCCTTCACATAGAAAACCTGCGCCACATCATTGGCTAGGACGAATGGTTCGTCTGTGTACCCAAGATTGTTGAAATCCACTGTTGTCATTCCGTACTGCGGGTCTACATGTACCCCGCCTCCTGTCAGATTGACCCATTTGCACCGAAACAAAGGGACCTTAAAATCACGTCCATAGTCAAGTTCCCATATCTCCTCTATGTAACCATAATATGTGTCCTTTGCCCTATTGGTGTTTGCTGCATCAAAGCGGACACCACTGTTTTGGTTGGTGCTCTTTTTATCTTGGGCGATCGTGTAAAATGTATTCCCATTTATCTCGTACCCTTGGAAAGTCAATACAGTCAAAGATGGTGTCCTGGCCAACAAGTACATCTCATCTCCAACAGTGGTGTTAGCCATGAGATGTGTTTGCAACCAACCGCCGAAAGTCCCTATGTGTTCATGTGTAATCCAGTCGTCAGACTGCTCCGGGTGTTTGGAGCGTAAAATATTCTTGTGTTCATTGATATACGGGGCCACCAAGGTAGAATTTTGTAGAAATTGTAGGAGATATGCCCTAGAGGCAATAATAAATGTTATTATTTATCTCCATGTTTGTAGTTAAGTTTATATTCCGTGCTATAACTACTATGGTTCTCGAGTCTGCAATAACCACGAGGCTCGGAGGAAGACTCATATGCACGTGTGGAATAATAAACGGTAAAATGTATTCCTAGTCTAGCCTCTAAGACTAGCTCAAGTGTTGCATGATGGTTCTGTTTTCCTGATCATGGGCATGACTATGCCGGCAACTTTGAGGGCACAATTGTTGGAAGAACACTTGTGTTGAATCGACCCGATTGATGTTATGCTATGAGATTCATTCGTCACAAGTTAATGGTTAATAACACAAAGAAGTTTATGTTTGCATAATTCCTTAGACCATGAGAGTATCGAGTTTCTTCATGAACTTTGGGGTTTGTTAAACGTCATCCGTAAATGGGTGGCTATTATGGCGGCTTACGGCTTCATGGAAAAGTATGTCAAGTAACTTGATAGCTCAAGATTGGGATTTGCTCCTGCGACGATGGAGAAATATCTCTGGGCCCTCTTGGTGTTACGGTATCCACCATCGTCTGGCCAGACACATTGTGATTTGATCACAGGGATGCCGGAACACGGAAACGAGAAAAGAGAACAAAACCGGTAACGAGGTAACTGGCATTGTGGACAAGTGTTGATCCACGGGGATGCCGATGATTCTCACCCCGGGTATTTGTAACATATCGTGAAGCAATAGGAATAGCACACGGCAACTGGAGGTTCACTCGAATATTCATTCGTGTGGGTATAGGGGTCAATATGGGTGTCCACGGCTCCGATGTTGATCATTGATAGGAAAGAGTTCTAGTCATGTCTATACTTCACTTCACCGAACCTATAGGGTCACACACTTAAGGGTCATCTATCTGCTGAATACTAGACAAGGAGTCTGAGAGAAAATCACCGGAAAAGTTTCGGACGAAACGGAAACGTTCCGGAGAGAACACCGGAATAGTTTCGGTAAAACTGAAAAGTAGTTTCAGGGTATACCATTAAGTCAAATTGGTTTCAGCACACATCTGGAAATTCTTAGAGGGTGCCAGAATCGTTCTGGAAACTTCTGGGATTTTTCCGGAGGAAAAACTGGAAATGTTCCGGAGCAGCCGGAACCGCTATGGTAGCTTTTCGCTGAAAAAAAACATTGTTCCAGAATTGTTTCGGAATGCGTTCAAAATTGTTTTAGTGGGTACTGGAATTATTCTAGGCACACAGAAATAATTTGGGATTTATCGGACGCAGAAAAATGTCTTCATGAATAGTGAAAGTGCTTTTTGGTTACTTTATGGAAAGCCACCTTTTAGGGCTTTTTGGAAAGGCTTCTAGAAGGACTTGGGGGCTAAGAAACCCCACTTGGGGGGCCCCCAAGAGGGTTGGCCGGCCACATGAGGGGCTCCTCCATGGGGCCCCACTTGCTCCACTACTTCCCCTTTATGCCCTTGTGGAGGACTCCATACATGGGCATTTTTGGGTTTTTGGAAGTGCCCATCCTACCCCTTGGTTTTCCTATAAATAGAGGTGGAGAGGTGCTCTCCATTCTCATCCCTTGCTCTCATACACATGCCATGCTCGTCTGGCTCTCTCTCTCCCTCCCACGAAAAGAGTTTTCGTAGAGCCGAAAGGCTGTCTGGGTTCCGGTGGGAACTAGTTCTGGACGGCGAAGCCCTGCCGGATAGATGACACCGTATGTGTGCAACTCTGTAGAGAGATCGTAGTTTTGGTCTTAGTTCGAGAGTGCCTCCCGAAGGGCTGTCCGAGTGTCCGTCCGAGTTTCGAGGGTCCTCCCGAAGAGCTGTCCGAGTGACCGTCTGAGTTTCGAAGCTCCTCCCGAAGAGCTGTCCGCGACACCGTCCGAGGGACTGTCCGACCGCCTCCCGGAGGGCTGTCCGAGGGGTAGACGAGGGAGTACATCCTCGCGGTTGGGAGGTTGTAAATCCTAGCTGCGGGGATCTGCACCGACGATCATCATCGACTCTACTTCCGCTGCGCTACGAGTCGGTAACGAAAAAGATCAAACCTTGTATGCAGTCTCCATAGTGGTCCTGGGCTGGTGCGTAGGTCGGATTTTTTTTGTTTTTTTCTGCGTTCCCCCACAGTGGCATCATGAGCCGTGCTATGCGTAGATGCAGGTTATGATCTAGAATACATAGAGATGTATGGGTGTTGCACAATATAATTTGTAGTAGATGAGTTCTACTGCTGATAATTATTTGTGCGGGTAGCAGATGAAATATGTTACCCGATGTTCGTGTTGCTTCCCTAGAATTTGCATATTTCTGATCTTGATAACAGCATGGTGGAGTTTCAAAGTTCTGGCAATCCGCGATCCTGATTGATCAACGAAGTGCTAACAGTTCTTTGAATTCCACCATAGTTAAAAAGAAAGATGAAATTTCGCAGACGAAAGGGCAATGTAGATATGATCTGCACGGGGGTCATGCGTATGACGAAGTTCAGTATGGGGCTCGAGATTTTATTATCTCTTGTTTCATACACCCCGTAAAGTTAATCTAGCGACTTGAATAATCATACTTGATGATGGACGTTGGTAGCTGTGGTTTGTTCGAAACCTTAGAAGCCACGTAAAATGAAATTTTGCATAAACCGATTAGAGGCGTCTAACTTGGTTTTGCAGGATGGTTTGCATGTGCATATGATGTGGTATAGCAGTGCTCATATTAATTTGATTATGTATGAGATGACTATATGATGTAAAAATTAACATGACCTGCGTGTCATGATTCGGCATGATGGCTGGAGCCATATGATTGTCACTTCAATGACCTGCGTGTCAACCTTAAGTAATGCACTTATTTTATTTAGCTATAGAGATAGCAATATTATCTGGTGCATCGACAAGCTGGTGGCAATCTTCGCGAAGGTGAACACTAACGCGAATGCCGAAGACGAAGAAATACAAGACTTCTCCGTCAGAAAGGGATATACCATATCATGCTATTATGAATTGCCTGAGATGTTTATCCCTTATGATGCACCCTTCTTGATTGCACGGTAGTCGCTTTTTATTAGGGTGATCTCTCACAAAAATATCAAGTAGTTAGTGTTCTCCCAAGTGTAGCACCGTCACGGCACCTAACTTCTCGGAGTGCGTCATGTCTCCATGAGTACAAACGATTAGGGAAGTGTGAGGCGGGTGAGGTCAGACCTCGCAGCGAGATCACTTGGTTGTCTTGACGTTCTGGCTTGATCGTCCTGAGCTCGGAACACGCCCATCGAAAGATGAACAAGAATCACATAGAGATGTGATTGGCAAGTTGGCCTACCAATTAAAATTCTCGTCATCAGTGATGTCCACATCAATGGCGTTGAATTGAAATGCGGGTCTTGTATCACTCAAAATCAATTATGAGAGATATTGATTTGAGTGGGAGCACACTGTAGAATTAACTTGTTTAATTCTCTGTGCAATTAATTATGAACACTTGTCTAAGTGAAATTTGCATAATAGTTATAGAATAATGGCTCGCGTTTCCACCTTCCTGTTAAAATTGAATAAGCTGTTAAATATCTGGTTAAAACTTTACGGTTGGTAACGCAATATGAGGATTGTCCTCAAGAGTGCCGAGAAGGATTTTGTCCTATCGCATGCTTTTGGTATTCTCCCACTAATGCTATGGATGATGTGACTCTCGTCCTTCGATCCAAAAGCTAGAATTCCGTTACGGTCAAGTGCAATATGTTTGCTTCCATGAGACCCGAACTTCAAAAGTTTGGGATAGCTATGTGATATTCATGGAACTGAAAATCATTTTCAGACACAAACAAAGGCTAACAGATATGTGATATCCAAAGCAATGTTTGTTTTGCAAACTATTAGTAAAAGTGTTTACTATGCATTTGACTAATAACAGAGGGATCCAGTAGAACGCCTGTCATATGATGATGGTGAATAAAACAACAACTTAAGAGAAAGGAAATGTTCGAAGGGTGTTAGTATGACTTACACACCTAGGAAGTCCGGGGCTGACGCCACTCTTAAGTTGAGTGCTTCTTCTGAGAGTAGGAGAAATACAGAAAGTAAAACTGTTAGAAGTATAAAGGCAAAAAGAGAGAAGACTGGAATGTCCAGCTCATGTATGAAAAACATACAAGCTATTGATGTATAGATGGCTGGTCAAAGAAATAGTTCTTGGGAATTGTGATTAAATAGTTAGTCACTAATTCTTGGGTATTGTGAGTTGATCACAGAAATACTTGCTCGATTGCTTTCCGTTGCAATTCGATGCAAGAACTACTACGGCCTAAAAGACTTGCCGGAGTGAGGTTCAGATACGCGCTGGGAATATAGTAAATGTTACTATACCTTCCATCGGTGTATTACCCTCTGTATTTATTTTCATAATTCATTTTAGAGTTTTACACACTCTAGCCCATTGCATAAGGTATCTTGCAAGAAGGTTGTTCATAAGAGAACTTTTTGCTGTTCGGTGTTATGAATAACATAAGGGCCATACTTTCATTATGAATGAGATGTATGTTATGAATATTGATAATAATACATTACCTCTGTATTTACTTTCATAAATCATTTTAGAGTTTTATACACTCTAGCCCATTTGCATAATGTTTGTTGCAAGAGTGTTGTTCATGAAAGAACAATTGTTGTTCGGAATCATGAATAACATAAGGGCCATGCTTCCATCGTGGATGGGATGTATGTTATGAATATTGATGGTAATATGATACATCCATAACACTGAAGCTAAATGTCACAAGACTAAGAGAATACCACACATGTGTGGCACTGCATTTGGTCACATTGGAGAAACCCGCATGGAGAAATTCCAAAATTGATGGATTTTGAAGTTGTTTGATTATGAATCATCTGACACTTGCAACTTTCCTCCGAAAAGTGAAGTGACTAAAATACCGTTCACAGGCCATAAGGAATGAGCAACGAACTTATTGGTGATCATACATTTTGATGTATGTAGTCCGATAAATGTTGTTGCTAGCAGTGGATTTATCTAACTTCAGAAATGACTCAAGTGGATATATGGATATTTACTTGATGAGACGTAAGTCTGGATCTTTTGAAATCATTCATAAGGTTTTCAAAAATGAAGTAGAAATTATTGTAACAAGAAAAATATGTTTCTGCAAACTAGATTGCCGAAAGGAATATTTGAGTTACAAGTTTAGCGAATGTCTGATGAGTTGTGAAGGGAGTTCCATAACTTACACCTCTCGGAACACCAGTGTGAGTGGAATGTCCGTGAAGATGTAATCAAACCATTTATGACATGGTAAGATCAAAGATGACATAAATCAATTTGCCATTATCCCTTTTAAAGTAATGCTTGAGAGACTGCGGCTTTTACACTGAAAGAGTGCCATCAGGTCTGTTGAAATGACGCCATGGTATGGTACGCCCAACCATGCTTTGTCTTTTCTTAACATTTGGAATATGGGGCTTGTGTAAAATATTTACAAACCTATTCCAAATCAGATAAGTACTACTTTGTAGGTTATCCCAAGTAATTGGAAATTCCTCCACCACTATACCGAGGCAAAAAGGTTTGCCACCAAAAACGGTATGCTTTTAAAGAGAATGGTTCTTGCAAAAAGGTGAGTGGGAGAACAGTTCAACTCGACGAGATAACAATATCTTCGTCATCAGATCAAAGGAAAGAAACCTTGGAAGTAATTCCAAAGTTTCCTACTGCGACTGATACGGAAGCCTCTACATGAGATGTATGGACTTCGGTCGAACTTGCAACTGAACCACGTAGGCAAAACTCGTGCAAACCTCTCAGGTGCGCATGCGAGATATTGTTGTTAGACAACAGTATACCTTCGATACACAAGGAAGCGTTGATGGGCCCTGACTCCGGAATTGGCTAAATGCCAATATAATCCGAAATAGTTTCCATACAAATGATTCAAGATTATATCTTGATAAACCCTTCGGAAGACTTAGAGTCTAACGAACATTAATGGAACTATAAACTGATGTGGATAAAATGTTTTATCCATAAAGCTCGACTTGTTGCAATAACAAGTTCAAGGAGTTGACTACGATGAGGTTGTCTCACCGTAGCGATGCTTAAAGTCAGATCGGGTTAAACTAGCAATTAATACATATTTCAATCTTGAGATATGATACATGGATGCCAAAAGGATTTCCATGTGATGGAAATGCAACCTAGGATTTCATTGTGGTACAGTCCAAGGTATTTTGTCAATCCAGAGGCTGCTAGTAAGTATGCAAACTTCAGAGTTCCAGCGATGGACAGAAGAGAGCGAAATGGAGTTGGAATCTTCGTTTTTGATGAAAAAGTCAAAAGAGTTTGATTTCATCAAATGGATAACGAAGATGCTTGTGGTTTCAAGAAAGTAAGTGGGAGCATAATAATATTTCTAAAAACCTTGTGTGCTTGACACATTGTTGATTGGAAATAATATAAATTTCTTGACACGAATTAGGACTTCATTGAAAATAGTTTTTGGATGAAGTGCTTGGGCTAAATAGCCTTGATATTAGGCATATTTATCTACGAGATAGAATTGCCTAATAGGCTAAGCCAAAAATACATATTGACAAGATGCTAAAACATTTTAGCATTAAAACGCCAAGGAGTGATTCTTGCCGAAGTCACATGGAAATGGTTTTTGCAAGACTCGGTGTCCCAAAACACTGATGAGCGAAATACATGATGGAAATTCCACACACTTTCGTGTTTGGATTAATCGTGTATTCCATGGTATGTAAAACAACCAGATATGTCCAGTACTCCCAAGGAGTTGCCAGTATAGATACCAAAATGATCAAAGTACTGATCATGGGACAACAGTGAAAAATGTCATTAAGTACTAAAGTAGCACTGATGACATGTTTTCTCGCAAGCAGAGATTATGAAGTGCTCGTTGTAAGTAATTACATCGATACAGTCTTCATCAAGTATGGTGGCATGGTGTTTGGAAATCGTTCCAAACAGGTTACTGTGGCGAATTCTATAACAAAGGCTAAGTATGTTGCCGCTTTCAAAGCGACATAGAAGATGTTGAATCGTACAGTTTGTTCATAAACTTAGTATGATTCCAAGATGGCTTTGGTCAATGGAACACTATTGAAGATAGTTGCTCCATAGCTCAGTCTGAGGAATCAAGGTTTGACCAGTGATTCACATATATACGATGCCAAGTCCACACAAAATATGAATTTTGTGAAAGCGTGAAAACGCGAGGACATGCAAAGATACACACGGAACTGAAGTTGTCAGATCTGTTGGACATCAGGCTATACGACATGCAAATCATTTTTACACCGGTATGCCACAGGTGTAATGTGCATTAGCATTGACTAGATTATTGACTCTAGTGCAAGTTCCCATATCTCCTCTATGTAACCATAATATGTGTCCTTTGCCCTATTGGTGTTTGCTGCATCAAAGCGGACACCACTATTTTGGTTGGTGCTCTTTTTATCTTGGGCGATCGTGTAAAATGTTTTCCCATTTATCTCGTACCCTTGGAAAGTCAATATAGTCGAAGATGGTGTCCTGGCCAACAAGTACAGCTCATCTCCAACAGTGTCGAAGATGAGATGTGTTTGCAACCAACCGCCAAAAGTCCCCATGTGTTCATGTGTAATCCAGCTGTCAGACTGCTCCGGGTGTTTGGAGCGTAAAATATTCATGTGTTCATTGATATACGGGGCCACCAAGGTAGAATTTTGTAGAACTTGTAGGAGATATGCCCTAGAGGCAATAATAAATGTTATTATTTATCTCCATGTTTGTAGTTAAGTTTATATTCCATGCTATAACTGCTATGGTTCTCGATTCTGCAATAACCACGAGGCTCGGAGGAAGACTCATATGCACGTGTGGAATAATAAACGGTAAAATGTATTCCTAGTCTAGCCTCTAAGACTATCTCAAGTGTTGCATGATGGTTCTGTTTTCCTGATCATGGGCATGACTATGCCGGCAACTTTGAGGGCACAATTATTGGAAGAACACTTGTGTTGAATCGACCCGATTGATGTTATGCTATGAGATTCATTCGTCACAAGTTAATGGTTAATAACACAAAGAAGTTTATGTTTGCATAATTCCTTAGACCATGAGAGTATCGAGTTTCTTCATGCTTGCTTCATGAACTTTGGGGTTTGTTAAACGTCATCCGTAAATGGGTGGCTATTACGGCGGCTTACGGATTCATGGAAAAGTATGTCAAGTAACTTGATAGCTCAAGATTGAGATTTGCTCCTCCGCCGATGGAGAGATATCTCTGGGCCCTCTCGGTGTTACGGTATCCACCATCGTCTGGCCAGACACATTGTGATTTGATCACAGGGATGCCGGAACACGGAAACGAGAAAAGAGAACAAAACCGGTAACGAGGTACCTGGCATTGTGGACAAGTGTTGATCCATGGGGATGCCGATGATTCTCACCTCGGGTATTTGTAACATATCATGAAGCAACAGGAATAGCACACGGCAACTGGAGGTTCACTCGAATATTCATTCGTGTGGGTATAGGGGTCAATATGGGTGTCCACGGCTCCGATGTTGATCATTGATCGGAAAGAGTTCCAGTCATGTCTATACTTCACCGAACCTATAGAGTCACACGCTTAAGGGTCATCTATCTGCTGAATACTAGACAAGGAGTCTGAGAGAAAATCACCGGAAAAGTCTCGGACGAAACGGAAACGTTCCGGAGAGAACACCGGAATAGTTTCAGTAAAACTGAAAAGTTGTTTCAGGGTATACCATTAAGTCAAATTGGTTTCAGCACACATCTGGAAATTCTTAGAGGGTGCCAGAATCGTTCTGGAAACTTCTGGGATTTTTCCGGAGGAAAAACCGGAAATGCCGGAGCAGCCGGAACCGCTATGGTAGCTTTTCGCTGAAGAAAAACATTGTTCCGGAATTGTTTTGGAATGCGTTCAAAATTGTTTTACTGGGTACTGGAATTATTCTAGGCACACAGAAATAATTTGGGATTTATCGGACGCAGAAAAATGTCTTCGTGAATAGTGAAAGTGCTTTTTGGTTACTTTATGGAAAGCCACCTTTTAGGGCTTTTTGGAAAGGCTTCTAGAAGGACTTGGGGGCTAAGAAACCCCCCTTGGGGGGCCCCCAAGAGGGTTGGCCGGCCACATGAGGGGCTCCTCCATGGGGCCACACTTGCTCCACTACTTCCCCTTTATGCCCTTGTGGAGGACTCCATACATGGGCATTTTTGGGTTTTTGGAAGTGCCCATCCTACCCCTTGGTTTTCCTATAAGTAAAGGTGGAGAGGTGCTCTCCATTCTCATCCCTTGCTCTCATACACATGCCATGCTCGTCTGGCTCTCTCTCTCCCTCCCACGAAAAGAGTTTTCGTAGAGCCGAAAGGCTGTCTGGGTTCCGGTGGGGACTAGTTCTGGACGGCGAAGCCCTGCCGGATAGATGACACCGTATGTGTGCAACTCTGTAGAGAGATCGTAGTTTCGGTCTTAGTTCGAGAGTGCCTCCCGAAGGGCTGTCCGAGTGACCGTCTGAGTTTCGAGGGTCCTCCCGAAGGGCTGTCCGAGTGACCGTCCGAGTTTCGAAGGTCCTCCCGAAGGGCTATCCGCGACACCGTCCGAGGGACTGTCCGACCGCCTCCCGAAGGGCTGTCCGAGGGGCAGACGAGGGAGTACATCCTCGCGGTTGGGAGGTTGTAAATCCTAGCTATGGGGATCTGCACCGACGATCGTCATCGACTCTACTTCCGCTGCGCTACGAGTCGGTAACGAAAAAGATCAAACCTTGTATGCAGTCTCCATAGTGGTCTTGGGCTGGTGCGTAGGTCGGAATTTTTTTGTTTTCTGCTGCGTTCCCCCACAGAACTGTGTACTGTGCTTGCGCCCAAGAATGCCCGTCCCTACATATTATTGCTTTCGGTCCTAGCGTGCCTTTTCCACCCAGTCTCCCCTCATGTCGCGATTTAGGAACACCAATCGGCTTAAGGTCAGGAATAAATTCAACACAAAACTCAATCACCTCCTTTGTTTCGTGGCCCTTGGAGATGCTTCCTTCTGGCCTAGCACGGTTATGAACATATTTCTTTAAGACTCCCATGAACCTCTCAAAGGGGAACATATTGTGTAGAAATACAGGACCCAGAATTGCAATCTCATCGACTAGGTGAACTAGGACGTGTGTCATAATATTGAAGAAGGATGGTTGGAATACCAACTCGAAACTGACAAGACATTGGACCAAATCATTCTGTAACCTTGGTAGGATTTCTGGATCGATTACCTTCTGATAAATTGCATTGAGGAATGCACATAGCTTCACAATGGCTAATCAAACATTTTCTGGTAGAAGCCCCCTCAATGCAACCAGAAGCAATTGTGTCATAATCACGTGGCAGTCATGAGACTTTAGGTTCTGGAATTTTTTCTCTGCCATATTTATTATTCCCTTTATATTCGACGAGAAGCCAGACAGGACCTTGATACTGAGCAGGCATTCAAAAAAGATTTCCTTCTCTGCTTTGGTAAGAGCGTAGCTGGCAGGACCTTGATACTGCTTTGGATGCATGCCGTCTTTTTCGTTCATACGTTGCTGGTCCTCCCGTGCCTCCAGTGTATCTTTTGTCTTCCCATACACGCCCAAGAAGCCTAGCAAGTTCACGCAAAGATTCTTCGTCACGTGCATCACGTCGATTGGAGAGCGGACCTCTAGGACTTTCCAATAGGGTAGGTCCCAAAATATAGATTTCTTCTTCCACATGGGTGCATGTCCGTCAGCGTCATTCGGAACAGATTGTCCGCCAGGACCCTTTCCAAAGATTGCTTTTAAATCCTTAACCATATCAAATATATCATCACCAGTACGGGGGACAGGCTTCTTCCGGTGATCTGCCTCACCTTTGAAATGATTGCCTTTCTTTCTTAAGGCATGCTTGGTCGGAAGAAATCGACGATGTCCCAGGTACACATTCTTCTTACACTTGTCCAAATATATACTTTCAGTCTCATCTAAACAGTGCGTGCATGCATTGTATCCCTTGTTTGACGGTCCTGAAAGGTTACTAAGACCAGGCCTTTCATTGATGGTTACAAACAGCAACGCTCGTAGGTCAAATTCCTCCTGTTTGTGCTCATCCCACACACGTACACCTTTTATATTCCACAACTGTAAAATTTCTTCAACTAATGGCCTTAGGTACACATCAATGTCGTTGCCGGGTTGCTTAGGGCCTTGGATGAGCACTGGCATCATAATGAACTTCCGCTTCATGCACAACCAAGGAGGAAGGTTATAGATACATAGAGTCACAGGCCAGGTGCTATGATTGCTGCTCTGCTCCTCAAAAGGATTAATGCCATCTGCACTTATACCAAACCATAAGTTCCTTGCCTCACCTGCAAACTCCGGCCACTTTCTCTCGATTTTTCTCCACTGTGACCCATCAGCGGGTACTCTCAACATCCCGTCTTTCTTACGGTCTTCTTTGTGCCATCGCAACAACTTGGCATGCTCTTTGTTTCTGAACAGACGTTTCAACCGTGGTATTATAGGAGCATACCACATCACCTTGGCAGGAACCCTCTTCCTGGGGCGCACGCCCTCAACATCACCAGGGTCATCTCGTCTGATCTTATACCGCAATGCACCGCATACCGGGCATGCATTCAAATTCTCGTACTCCTCACCACGGTAGAGGATGCAGTCATTAGGGCATGCATGTATCTTTTGCACCTCTAATCCTAGAGGGCAGATAACCTTCTTTGCTTCGTACATACTGTCAGGCAATTCGTTATCCTTTGGAAGCTTCTTCTTCATTATTTTCAGTAGCTTCCCAAATCCCTTGTCGGATAAACCATTCTCTGCCTTCCATTGTAGCAATTCCAGTGTGGTACCGAGCTTTGTGTTGCCATCTTCGCAATTTGGGTACAACCGTTTTTTTGTGATCCTCTAACATGCGATCGAACTTCAACTTCTCCCTTTCACTTTCGCATTCTCTCCGTGCATCAACAATGACCCGGCGAAGATCATCAGCGGGCACATCTGGTGCCGCTTCATCTACAGCTTCCCCCGTTGCAGTATCACCGTATTCAGGGAACATAGGATAGTTGTCATCATCCTCTTCTTCTTCATTGTCTTCCATCATAACCCGTCTTTCTCCGTGCTTGGTCCAACAATTATAGTGGGGCATGAATCCCTTCTCAAGCAGGTGGAAGTGAAGGGTTTTCGAGGAAGAGTAATCCTTCGTATTCTCACAGACAACACATGGACAGTACATAAAACCATTCTGCTTGTTTGCCTCAGCCACATTGATAAAATTATGCAGGCCCGTAATGTACTCGGACGTGCGTCGGTCACCGTACATCCATTGCCGGTTCATCTGCATTATGTAATTAAGTATATCAAAAACCATTACAGAACATCATGAATAGAGAAATGACCAAATTAATACAAGTTCATCATCACATTAAAACCAAAGTATAGTAGTGATCAAATATTATTACTGCAAAAATAAATACATAAAGTTCATACATAGTTCTCATAAAACAACATACAACTATGTAAAACATTTAAATGCAACAACAAATGCGATCAAAATCGCAACTAAGGTAACAATTGATCCAACAGCATAATTATACCAAGCCTCTTTATCAATGGCATATTTTCTAATCTTTCTAATCTTCAAGCGCATTGCATCCATCTGGATCTTGTGTAGATCGACGACATCGGCAACATGCAACTCCAATTTCATCTTCTCTTCTTCAATTCTTTTCAATTTTTGTTTCAAATAATTGTTTTCTTTTTCAACTAAATTTAACCTCTCGACAAGAGGGTCGGTTGGAATTTCCGGTTCACATACCTCCTAGATAAAAACATCTATGTCAAGTTGGTCGGCATAATTGTCATAGACACTAAATGAAACAAATAGTTATAAAAGATAATATACCACATCCGAATCATAGACCGGACGAGAGCCGACGGGGGCGGATACCAAAACCATGGCACTATATAATAACAAACAATAATACAAGTAAGAAAATTATACAAGTAGCTATCTAAATCATACAAGAAAGAATTTGTTCTTTAAAAAAAAGATAAGAACAAGAGGCTCACCACGGTGGTGCCGGCGACGAGATCGGCGCGGGCGATCGATGACGGTGAGGACGGGGACGGGGACGGGACGGCACCCTACACATGTGCAAACTAAGAAGTTAATTTGAGCTCAAATTGTTGATCTAAATCAAATAAACTCCCACATACACTCCTCCACTAAAACCCACAAACCACTCTACTTCTAGAGCATATAAAATGAGCTAAACTAGCAGTGAGAGATGAAAGGATGAAGTTGCTAACCTTTTAGAACACTTGGATAGTTGGTGCACCGCCAAATCTAGACAAATCTTGGGGAAAATGGAGCTTGGAGGTCGAGCTTGGAGGAAGAACAGAGGAGAAAGCTTAAGTGTGGCTCGGGCATTTCATCG
Organism: Elymus sibiricus; assembly: GCA_039707655.1. Lineage (NCBI taxonomy): Eukaryota > Viridiplantae > Streptophyta > Magnoliopsida > Poales > Poaceae > Elymus > Elymus sibiricus. The sequence goes on from CM077676.1 coordinate 431,055,046, forward strand.
AACACCTCATGTGCATAAGAAGTGAGAACAGAGTAGCACACACACCTCCCACCTTCTACGGCCAAAAAACAGAGGAGAGGGCGGGCAGGGGCGAGGATATATATAGGCATCTTTTTAGCCCGGGTTGGTGTTTAGAACCGGGACTGAAGACTAACCTTTAGTCCCGGTTGGAGACACCAACCGGGACTAAAGGGAGCGAGGCCCTTTAGTCCCGGTTGGTGTCTGGAACCGGGACTAAAGGTCCCAATCGAACCGGGACTGATGCCTGCCGAGGCCCGGCCGACGTCCTAGCCGCTCGAACCGGGACTGATGCTCACATTAGTCCCGGTTCGTAACATGACCGGGACTATTGCTCTGATCTGCCCAGAACCAAAGCCCTGTTTTCTACGAGTGAGCTTCAGTTTGTTGTTAGCTCTAAAGAAAGAAAGAAAATATCGGATATATACGTTGCCGATTATATGCACAATATTGGTCATTTACCTGTATAGTGATCACTGTGAGACGTTTTTACTGCAAATAATACATCTCGTAGAGATCTACGCTGATATCAGATGTTCATCAGTACTAGCTTGTTTATCCTATTCATGTGACTCATTAATTATGCAGAGATCATACGTTCCTTGAACCATCACAATGATTAATGCGTCTCTTCAAGCTTATCCGTAAGAAACATACTGTATCACTAGTAGAAAACGGGCCTTTAGTCCCGGTTGGGAAGGGCCTCTAGTCCCGGGTCACCAACAGGGACAGCCCAATCGGGACTAAAGGCCCCCACCCTTTAGTCCCGGTTGGTCACAAACCGGGACTAAAGGCCCTCCACATGGCTGCGCTTGTGCGCTGGGGCTGGGGGACCTTTAGTCCTGGTTGGTGACACCAACCGGGACTAAGGGTTTAGGGGTTTAGGGTTTTTGGGGTTTAGGGGTTTAGGGTTTTAGGGTTTTAGGCTTTATGGTTTATTTTTCCTTTTCATTTTGTGTTTTCCATTCAATTCTTTTTCATTTCAAACATATTTTACGCTACTACATACTGTACACGTTATGCATATATAATATAATTTCTCGTACGACCATACATATATCATATGATTTCTCGTACGACCATACACACATATATATATATATACAATTTGGTATATACAATTTCTTCTACAATTTGCAGATCATTACATGCAGGCATTAGGTGCAATGGTATTCTCCTCTTTCAGATATGACCTCCCTAAGCAAAAATCCCGCAACTTCCTCTTGAATTGCTCGTATGCGGTTCTTTGGTAGGAGCCTATCCCGCATCTCTTGCATCTTTAAAGAAGTAGATCAATATGAATATATTAGTTGTGTGTATATATATTAGATCATTAAAAAAAATTGTGAATAGTATTTACGTACCTGTAGTTGTCTTACATCTCTGCGCCATTCGGTCGTGATGCGAATGTTCTCGCAAACGTAGTATGCACATAAATTAGTCCCCTATTCCTGCCTCATGCACTTTGCGAGAATAGAATTCAATCAGATAATAATCAAGCATGATAATGGTATTGATACTAGAATTAAAGAGGTGCGCGGACCTAGCTAGTAGTACTTAATTACCTTGATCCGTCGCCATGACAGCTTCGGTTTCCATTCACCGACAACCTCTTTGATGAACCGTTTCCAAACCCTGCCCGGCAAAGAAAATGAATAAAGGAGTTATTAATTACTTGATATCAGGAAATGAACGAAAGAGGCCGATATAGTGCGATACTGATTGCAATTACCTGTCGAGCATCAAAATCAAGCAGGTGTATTCTTGAGAGTCTCTACGTAGTGAGTCCATGATTTCAACAGTTCCAGCGTCAACTTTAATGTTTAGCAGGATCCAGTGGAACCTGCGCACACGTTTATATAAGCAGGCATGTATAACTCTTGAACTACAGTTAACATCGAGTAAGCAAAAAATAGAATTTGTAGTACAAGACAGTAACACTCACTTGAAGTTGTAAGGAAATAGTATATCTGTTTTGGTATTTTGTGCCTTCAAAAACCTTAGCAAGTTCTCCTCTGTGTCATCGGGGAAGTCTTTTATACTTAGTTCATGAATGATATATGGGTCAACGAACCCAATGTCAAAGATTCTCTCTTTTTGGCATAGGAGAATCTTCATTCTGCATAATAGTGTACAAAAGAATATAGTGAGGATAATTACAGGCAATGAACGAGCTGAGCTAGAGACTTAAATTACAGAAAGAAATCACTTACAGACAATAGCAACTGACAATAGATTTGTCGAGTGCGGCTTGATTGTATAACTGAAAAATTTCTGAAAGCTCAATGATTATCTTGTTTTCATAGAAGTAATGCTCTTCCTTGACTTTCACGCTGAGCGTCTGTCGCCCGTTCGCTACTTCTTTCATGTACCACTCATGCAATCTTCGCATTTGTGTTGGTAGATGCTCGACCTGCTCAGGTCTGACCAGAGGGTTCCCGGGGACATATTTCCATACTAGATCACACATGGGGAGTTCCTCGGTGCCTAGGAGTTGTTCAACAGTGATACCCATCTCTCTAGCAGTGTCGGTTAGCGCATTATCGGTAATCACCTTGAGCGGGGGGATCGATTGCATTGCCTGTTCTCCGAGCTGGGGAACTATTTTCCCGCTTTTATTACTACTTGTACTTTTCGACTGCTGCATTTGATCATGATATGACTTGCTAATATAGCATTCATAGTCTGATGGCCTATTCTCCACATGTGCCGGGGGTCGCTCTAGAAGATCCACAAAGTGTTGTACGGTTTTCGCATGTATTATCTCCTTTGGCGGCGGGGGCGGTTTCGGTGCAAAATGGGACTTCACTTCGGAAGCCACGACCGATCTAGTTTCCTCCTCAGTCATCTCGTAAGCTAACTTCTTTTTGGCAGGAGGCTCGGGTTTCTTCTTTGGGGCTCTCTTCGGCTTGTGGCCCTACAGCTAGGACATAAGGGGTGGAGTCGGCTGACGCGGCGGAGATCGATATGGCGGACTCGCGCTGGGCTCCGTCTCGAGGTGGGGTGGAGTCGGCTGACGCGGCGGACTTACGTGTGTATTGCTACTCGGAGGAGTCGGTGGCCTTGGCGCCGAGTTTGGAAACATGATGCAATCCTTTCTCCATACAATGAGACCACGTATGACTTCTCCCAGTGTCTGCTCCCCTTGACCTCCAGGAATGTCAAGCTCTAGTGAGTCATATCCCGACAGAACTTCTTCCACCCCGACACGAGCATAGCCAGCTAGAATCGGATTGCCATGGATGGTTGTTTCAGGTGCATTCGGTAAAGCAAAGCCGACCGCCACCTTCATGGATATGTTCTTCATTTTCATGTGTAGCTCACAACTTGTCGTCTCTTTGATATCATCCACGGGGTAGCGAGCCAGCAGTGCATCATCGGCCGGGACCCCCGTGGAACCCACGCTGCTTTTCCGCATAGATGGGACGGTACTATCCAATGCTGGATCTGCTTGCTCCTGCCGCTGAGACGCCCTTTGCTGGCTAATTGTGTCGATCTGCTCCTGCTGCCGCATTAAAACGCGTTCCAACTCCGCGTTCTTTGATTCTACCTTTTGAAGCCGGTCTGCATCCTGCTTCTTTTTTCTCGCACGGCTTCTATAAGTGTCGTTCCACTCCGAAAACCCCTGAACCCATGGAACAACGCCTTTGCCTCGTGTTCGTCCTCCGTGTTCAGGATTCCCGAGGGCGCGTGTAAGCTCGTCGTTCTCTTTCTCGGGCTGGAACACCCCCTTTTGAGCATCTTCTATTGCTTGAAGTAGAGCGTCCGAGGCTGTTTTAAGAGATGCCTTTTCAATAATCTCCCCTATCGCTGGGTCCAACTTTCCCCCATGCGCATAAAACCAATTCCTGGACCTCTCGGGCCAACCCGCTATTTTTGGAGTGACCCCTTCAGCAATCATCTTGGCCTCAGCTGCTTCCCACTTAGGCACGCCACTCTTGTAGCCACCTGGCCCCAGAACTTGGTGATACTCTTTTTTCTCAGCATTTATCTTGTTTTTTCTCGACCTTTCTAGAGCTTCATCCGATTCCTTGTACTCCATAAATGCGTCCCAGTGATCTTTTATATTCTCTAGTGCTCCAGTGAATTCTGGAGTCTTCTTTTTTGCCTTGATGTACTCGCTCCATAATCTTTTCTTCTAGCTCTGGAATTGTGTGGCCATCTTCTTAAGAGCAAACTGCTTGACTTTCAACCGTTGGCCATCTGTGAAACCCTCTGGCAGGTTGAAATGTGACATGAGCGTATCCCAAAGCAAATTTTTCGATCTTTCGTCCACATAACTAACTTCTCGATCTTCCTTTGGCTTATTCCATTCTTGAATGGTGATCGGGATGTTGTCCCTAACAATAACTCCACATTGACTTATAAATTTATGGGCATTCTGTGCAGGAGTAATCGGTTCGCCATCTGCTGCGACTTCATCAATGTTGTACTTTATGCCATCGGCCAACTTTTTGGCCCGGCCTCGTACCCTTGTAGAAGATTTGCTCGATCCGGAGGGCTAAAAGAAGAAAGATTCGTTAATACATATATACAAATCAATTAATACATCTAATGATCACCAGAGGCCTAATATATATATACCTCGCCGGACTTTGTTAATTGGAGAACATTTTCTTCGCCATCATTGTTTGTTTGCCCTTCGTCTCTTGGTTCTTCCTCAAGTCCCTCACCGGACTCGTTCAGATATTGTGAGGCGTCATCTGGTTTATTCTCTGGGTTTTGGGAGGAGCGTATCATGTCGAACATGATATCCTCCTCATGGTCTCCGCCGCTATCGTCCATAGCTTAACTAATCCAGAAGAAAGATAAAACAATTAGAATGCATTCAATAAGCAAAAACTGAATCGGAGTCTACCGGAGAGAATAGGGGGGGGAGAAACAATAAATATAAAGCACATAGATGTAACACAGATGCACGACATGACAACTTGCAGCGCTAGGGGTGTTCTAACGCGGTACTACACGTTGCAGACGGAGAGGGAAAACATCCGGAGGGGTTTTCCCTGCGTTTGGCATTTTCCGGACAGATGAAAAAGTGGGGGACGGTTCCATGTTCAGCATGCTAGGGGCATGTGACAGATGAACGGATTGCATATTCTGATTCGTCATATTTTTCTGAGCAATTTTCATATATAAATTATTTTCATCCGAGTTATGGTTTATTTTATATGAATTTCTAAAGTTTAATTCGAAAATCATTTAATGTTAATTGCTAAGTGTACACAGAAAATGTACACAGAGAGTGTACCCAGTTGTTTGCTGGTGAGGCTGACAGTGGGGCCACTGAGCTGAGTCAGCAGCCCAGTCAGCAGTCAACATTTGACTGGTTGACTGGTCAAACCCGACAAGTGGACCCCACTGGTCAGTGAGACAGCTATTAAAACAGGTTTTAATTTAAACTTAACTAATCTAATTAAGTGTGGGGCCTAGTTGTCAGTGTCTTATTAATTTCAACTAATTAAGTTAATCATTTTAGTTAGTTAAGGGGGTGGGCCCTACATGTCAGTGCGCCTGTGGGGGGGCTTAGTGGCCTGGGACCCACCTGGCGGTGACCCAGGCGGCGGCCGCGCGGTGGCACGTCAGCGGTGGCCAAAACAGCGGCGGAGCCGCGCCGGACTCCGCCAGAAATGCGCTAGGGGGGGTCCTTTTGGCCAGGGGTTTGGGGCGTTCGGTCGCGGGCGTCGAGCCGCGCCGAACTACGGTGGTGGCCGGGCCGGGAGCGGCCGGAGACGGCGCCAGCGACGAGCGGAGGCGGAGCATGGGCGGCGACGTCGAGCGTGGGCTACGGGCACGGAATCGAAGGGGAAACGGAGGGGTCTTGACAAGGGGCTCACTTCGAGGTCGAGGCAATGCTCAGCGGGCTCGGGGAGGGGCCGGAGCGAGCGGGACGGCGTCGGCGATCTCCGGCGTCAGAGGTTGAAGACGAGTGGCTGGCGGCGTGGTGTTCGATCTGTCTCCCGGGTGGTGGCTGGTCCCGGGACACAACTTATATATGTGGGACCTTTAGTCCCGGCTCCAGCCTCGCACCGGGACTAAAGGTCCTTTAGTCCCGGTGCGTGGCTGGAGCCGGGACTAAAGGTTGGTCTTTAGTCCCGGTTCCAGCCACGAACCGGGACTAAAGGTCTCTTTTCGGCGGCCCAAATTAAGCGCGGGAGAAGGAACCTTTAGTCCCAGTTGGTGGTTGCAACCGGGACTAAAGTCAAATAACGCGAATCGTTTTCTTTTGTGGATCGGCCGTCCGCCTGTAGTTTTAGATCGCCCGCACCCGTAGCGAATCAGGAGCCGCCATGTGTCCAGTGCCCGACCAGTAGTGTTTTAGCCTTTTTCTGTTCTGTTTTATTTTCAGATTTTGTTTCTGTTTTAGAAATTGAATATCTTTTAGTTTATAGATCCGAATTTAGTGATTCTTTTTGCATTGGGTTCACCAAATTATGAAGTTTCTGTTGGTGCACTTAGTTTTCAAATTTGAGTTGTTTAAATTTGAATTTGCTCAAATTTGCTTCAAACACTATTTTGGGGATATCTTTTATTTAAAAATAGGTTTTTGAGTAATTATTTTTGCTACTGTTTTCTTATTGTTTTGTTTATATAGTAGCATCTAGTGATTTATTTTTAGTTTATTTTAAATTAGGTTTATTACAAAAAATAGTACTGTTTTGACTTTGGTTTTGTTTTCACTTTAATCCTTTTGACTTTGGTTTCCTGCTGTTTAATATTAGTGTGTTTTATCAGTATGTTCAATTTGGGAATTTTTAGGATATTTTAAATAGGTGTTTTAATCAAAAACAGATTCTGTTTAGCGCTTTTGTATAATTGCATTGATTAACTCCTCTGTATAATTAAAATACTAAAAGGACAGGAATAATTGAAAATTCATAACTTAATAAATAATTATTCAAAAATCATGTTTCAGATGCCAAAATGACAAAACACATATATACCCTAACTCTTACAAAGATTCCCTCTGGTTTGTCCGAAGTGGGACTTTCCAGATATAAGTTCGGAAACTCACTAGAGAGAAAGTGATGACGGTGAAGCCGGTCACATCCCAGAGTGGGATCTTGGGGTATAAAACTTTTTCTTCGCGTGTGGCCCTTGCTTATGATTGCGCCATAACCATGGAGAATCTTCATCATTTAACAGGATGCTTGGGTCAGTCTTCACTGTGAAGGGAGGAATTTTATCAAACTTTTCATAATCTTCTGACATGTTTGTCTTGTCCTCCACTCCCACGATGTTTCTTTTCCCTGAAAGAACTATGTGGCGCTTTGGCTCATTGTATGATGTATTCGCTTCCTTATCTTTTCTTTTTCTCGGTTTGGTAGACATGTCCTTCACATAGAAAACCTGCGCCACGTCATTGGCTAGGACGAATGGTTCGTCTGTGTACCAAAGATTGTGGAGATCCACTGTTGTCATTCCGTACTGCGGGTCTAACTTTACCCCGCCTCCTGTCAGATTGACCCATTTGCACCGAAACAAAGGGACCTTAAAAGAAGGTCAATAGTCAAGTTCCCATATCTCCTCTATGTAACCATAATATATGTCCTTTTTCCTATTGTTGTTTGTTGCATCAAAGCGGACACCACTGTTTTGGTTGGTGCTATTTTTATCTTGGGCGATCGTGTAAAATGTATTCCCATTTATCTCGTACCCTTTGAAAGTCAACATAGTCAAAGATGTTGACTAGGCCAACAAGTACATCTCATCTCCAACAGTGGTGTCATTCATGAGATGTGTTTGCAACCAACCGCCGAAAGTCGCCATGTACCAAATCATTCTGTAACCTTGGTAGGATTTCTGGATCGATTACCTTCTGACAAATTGCATTGAGGAATGCACATAGCTTCACAATGCAACCGGAAGTAATTGCGTCATAATCACGTGGCAGTCATGAGAATTTAGGTTTTGGAATTTTTTCTGTCATATTTATTATTCCCTTTATATTCGACGAGAAGCCAGACGGGACCTTCATACTGAGCAGGCATTCAAAAAAGATTTCCTTCTCTTCTTTGGTAAGAGCATAGCTGGCAGGACCTTGATACTGCTTTGGATGCATGCCGTCTTTTTCGTGCATACGTTGCTGGTCCTCCCGTGCCTCCGGTGTATCTTTTGTCTTCCCATACATGCCCAAGAAGCCTAGCAGGTTCACGCAAAGATTCTTCGTCACGTGCATCACGTCGATTGGAGAGCGGACCTCTAGGTCTTTCCAATAGGGTAGGTCCCAAAATATAGATTTCTTCTTCCAGATGGGTGCGTGTCCGTCAGCGTCATTCGGAACAGATTGTCCGCCAGGATCCTTTCCAAAGATTACTTTTAAATCCTTGACCATATCCAGTATATGATCACCAGTACGGTGGTTAGGCTTCTTCCGGTGATCTGCCTCATCTTTGAAATGCTTGCCTTTCTTTCTTAAGGGATGCTTGATCGGAAGAAATCGATGATGTCCCAGGTACACATTCTTTTTACATTTATCCAAATATATACTTTCAGTCTCATCTAAACAGTGCGTGCATGCATTGTATCCCTTGTTTGTCTGTCCTGAAAGGTTACTAAGAGCAGGCCAATCATTGATGGTTACAAACAGCAACGCTCGTAGGTCAAATTCCTGCTGTTTGTGCTCATCCCACACACGTACACCTTTTATATCCCACAACTGTAAAAGTTCTTCAACTAATGGCCTTAGGTACACATCAATGTCGTTGCCGGGTTGCTTAGGGCCTTGGATGAGCACTGGCATCATAATGAACTTCCGCTTCATGCACAACCAAGGAGGAAGGTTATAGATACATAGAGTCACATGCCAGGTGCTATGATTGCTGCTCTGCTGCCCAAAAGGATTAATGCCATCTGCACTTATACCAAACCATAAGTTCCTTGTGTCAGCTGCAAACTCCGGCCACTTTCTCTCTATTTTTCTCCACTGCGACCCATCAGCGGGTACTCTCAACATCCCGTCTTTCTTACGGTCTTCTTTGTGCCATCGCAACAACTTGGCATGCTCTTTGTTTTGGAACAAACGTTTCAACCGTGGTATTATAGGAGCATACCACATCACCTTGGCAGGAACCCTCTTCCCGGGGCGCTCGCCCTCAACATCACCAGGGTCATCGCGGCTGATCTTATAGCGCAATGCACCGCATACCGGGCATGCATTCAAATTCTCGTACTCCTCACCGCGGTAGAGGATGCAGTCATTAGGGCATGCATGTATCTTCTGCACCTCTAATCCTAGAGGGCAGACAACCTTCTTTGCTTCATACGTACTGTCGGGCAATTCATTGTCCTTTGGAAGCATCTTCTTTAACATTTTCAGCAACTTTTCAAATCCCTTGTCAGATACACCATTCTCTGCCTTCCATTGCAGCAATTCCAGTGTGGTACCCAGCTTTTTCTTGTCATCTTCGCAATTTGGGTACAACAATTTTTTGTGATCCTCTAACATGCGCTGCAACTTCAACTTCTCCTTTTCACTTGCGCGGTTTCTCTTTGCATCAGCAATGGCCCGACCAAGATCATCAGCGGGCTCATCTGATGCCTCTTATTCAGCTTCTTCCCCCATTGTAGTACCATCGTATTCAGGGAACCTAGGATAGTTGTCATCATCCTCTTCTTCTTCATTCTCTTCCATTATAACCCCTCTTTCTCCGTGCTTGGTCCAACAGTTATAGCCGGACATGAAACCGGACTGAAGCAGGTGGCTGTGAAGGACTTTTGAGGTAGAGTAATTCCTATCATTCTTACAGACACCACATGGACAACACATAAAACCTTTCCGCTTGTTTGCCTCAGCCGCACGCAGAAAACTATGCACGCCATTAATGAACTGGGGAGAGCGTCGGTCATCGTACATCCATTGCCGGCTCATCTTCATTACACAATATCGAAAAGACCAAATTAATACAATTTCATGCATAAAGTTCATACACACTTATTCTCATAAAACAACATACAACTATCTAGCTAAAGTATTTAAATGCAACAACAAATGCGATCAAAATCGCAACTAAGGTAATAATTAATCCAACAGCATAATGATACCAAGCCTCTTTATTAACGGCATATTTTCTATTCTTTCTAATCTTCAAGCGCATTGCATCCATCTTGATCTTGTGATCATCGACGACATCGGCAAGATACAACTCCAATTTCATCTTCTCTTCTTCAATTCTTTTCAATTTTTCTTTCAAATACTCGTTTTGTTTTTCAACTAAATTTAACTTCTCGACAAGAGGGTCGGTTGCAATTTCAGGTTCACATACCTCCTAGATAAAAATATCTATGTCAACTTGATGGGCATAATTGTCATAAACACAAAATGCAACAAATAGTTATAAAAGATAATATACCACATCCGAATCATAAACCGGACGAGGGCCGACGGGGACGGATATCAAAACCATGGCACTATGTATAACAAACAATCATACAAGTAAGAAAATTATACAACTAACTATCTAAATCATACAAATAAGATCTTTTTTTTACAAAAAGGATAAGAACAAGAGGCTCACCAAGGTGGTGCCGGCGACGGGACGTTGCGGGTGATCGACGGCGGTGAGGATGTGGACGGGAAGGCACTAAGTAAACCACACCTACACATATGCAAACTAAGAAGTTAATTGAGCTCAAATTGCATATAAATCAAATAAACTCCCAGATAATTACTCCCAAACTAAAACCCACAAATCACTATACTTAGAGCATGAAACGAGCTAAACTAGCAATGATAGATGAAAGGATAAAGTTGCTAACCTTTTAGAACCCTTGAATAGATGGGGTGCCTCCAATCTTGACAAATCTTGGCAACAATGGAGGATGAGCTCGAGCTAGGGGAAGGAAACAGAGAGGAGAGAAATGAGAGCTTGGGCTCGGGTTGGACGAAGCATCTATATATAGGGAGATCTTTAGTCCCGGTTGGTTATACAAACCGGGACTAAAGGTCCATCTCTAGTCCCGGTTGGTGATACCAACCGGGACTAAAGGTGCTCGCAGGGGCCCCAGCCTGCCGCCACCGGGACTAGAGGTCCCAATTGAACCGGGACTAAAGGGGGCCGTGCCCCCGTCCACTCCTAGCCGTTGGAACCGGGACTAATGATCACATTAGTCCCGGGCCCAAACCCGGCCGGGACTAATGCTCCGGATCAAAGGTAGGTTTTCTACTAGTGTATACCTCTTGCCTGATAAATATTGTTTATGGGGCTTGATGGTTCTTCTCTGTTGAGATGGCAACTAGGACCTTGCATGAAGTACCCTATATTTTGCTCACTGGATCTTGTATTTTTTATGCTCCGTTTACTTTAGTCTGATGTCAAAGTTGGAGCGGATTCATGGGAGGGTTATTTCGATAAAATTTCTCTGGAAGAGAGGAGCAAATTTGATGAAGAAACACTTTACAACTTGGATGGAATCAAGGGGAAGAAGCAGTACTCCAAAAAACCAGATGGATTCAGCAACGAATATATAGTTGTACAATAACTTTGACAACTGTACATTTCCAGAAAAATGGCCTTCTAGCTATGCGACCTGCTTATTGATTTGGACATGTTGGTGAAGATAATTCTTTTCGTAGCCTGATATTCTCTTGTTACAAATGCGAAGTTGCACGTTTGCAGATAATGACTTGTGTGATGATTAACAATTTCAGGTAACCATCCTAATGGCTGCTGATGGAGCACTGAAGTTCCCTGAAATCAAAAGACCCGCTGATCTGGTAGCAGTTCTGGAAAAACTTAACTCCATACCTACAAGAGAAATCCAGGTATATGGAGCATCTTTCCTACTATTCCATAATTCATAACTGCTTCCAGATGTAATTTCATCTGACATCACTGATAATTAATTCCTACTTGTTCTTGCTATCTCAGGGCATTAATGTTTTATGGACTCCTCAAGAAGAGAATGACGTTCTTTCTCAAGATAGGCTTCTTACGGATTATCCCAATCTGAAGCCCCTGAGTGATTACTAGGATGACGTTCCCCTCATGTTCTTAGATGACCTGGTCATTTTAAGTGCTATGTCTATAGGTACAATCATTTCAAGTATACTGTAAGTTCCAATCGCAGCAATTATGATGAGGCCTAAACTCTAGTTTTGATTGCGCACAGGTATATTTTCATTTTTTTCGCTTAGGATATGTGGCGCTAGTCATCAATGAACTTGCAAAAAGATTGAGTACATCGTACCTTCCTAATTCAAATTACTTGTAAAATTATCTTCATGAAACCACTAATTTTTTTCATGCAGGAACACTGTAAGTAATGCACATGTGCATTAATTAAATATAAAGAAGAAACAAATTATTGCAACTCCCTGGTTTGCATGGTCCCTAAACTATCATGGTTTTCTCACCTTTCGCCTATCTCCATATATTGCACTGAGATATTGAGATGGGAGTTAGCCCTCTCCATTAAAATTCTGTGGTTGAACTATTCCGATATTTCTAATCAGCCATTGTCAACATTTCTGATTACTATGTCAAAATGTAGATCTTACATATTTAGCATAACATACATAAATTATGCTGAATTAGTATGCGGTTAGCCACAACGTTATCACATTTAATGGAGAAGTGACAAAAATCATCATGACAAGTGCCTTTATAGTACTATAGCATGTACATTATACATGTGATGCACCATTTTTCTCACTACATTAGTGCCCATCTCAGCATTCATATTTGAGCCGTCAACATCCACCGTAGGAACGCCCATATTAGACTAACAGACAAAGGGAACTTAGTGGCAATGTTCCAGTAGTTTAAGGATCATGGCAAAGTTGTAAGTGTGGGGTGCTCCAATGCAATTTTATTAGCAATTCTACTCCATAGAAAGTTGCCCAACAAATTGTACGATAAGTGGATAACTCACCAAACGGCATCATTTTCCACCTCTGATTCTGTCAGCTCAACTGGAACAAGACGCCAGGTGTCCCGTCGCGCCCAGCCAAATTCAGGCACACTCTCCGCCACATGAGTAAATGGCACTACCGGTCTGAGAAGTTGCTCTGCGGGTGCACTTAAGTTGTGACGCCCCTGCTCGACACGTGCACTAATCATACACGCAAACGTGCACGCTCGAGATCAGAGACTCACGGGAAGATATCACAACACAACTCTAAACTCAAATTTAAACATAAATCATCATATTACAAACCAGGGGTCACGAGGACCCGAATACATAAGTCATACAAACCATAATATCTGAGTACAGACATAGTTAGTCAAGTTTTGCCTTAAGAAGGCTAGCACAAACAACGGCATGATCGAAGAGGCGCAGGCCTCCTGCCTGGGAGCCTCCGAACTACTCCTGGTCGGCTGGCTCAACCCAGTAGTAGTGACCTCCGGGGCTCTCCTGGTAGTAGCAGTCTGTGGTGGCGTCTGGCTCCTGGGCTCCATCATCTGGTCGCAATTATCGGGTATGGGGGAAAAGAATAGCAGAGCAACCATGAGTACTCATCCAAAGTACTCGCAAGACTGACATCAGAACTATGCTAAATGCATTGTATCAAAGGAATGGGGCTATATCTGTGGACTGTACTGCAGAATGTTGGAATAAAGGGGGAGAGGCCTAGCCTATCGAAGACTAGCATCTTGAAGCAATCTTGCAGCATCAGAAGAGAATAGAGCAAGATAATATATAGCAAACATAGTTTAGTAACTCCCTGAGATCCTTCCTCGACTAATCTGCGAGAAAGTGTTCCCGAGAGTAGTAGTAGCAGTTTAATAATGTGACAGTATTCATTTATAGTTGTAGCAGATCGAGATACAACTCTGAGCGTCCTGTTAGCGTGGACACGGCTATTCGAATAGATAACTTCCCTGCAGGGGTGCACTACTGTTACCCAACACGCTCGATCACATCTGGCCGGACACACTTGCTGGGTAATGCCCGGCCTCGGGTGATCAACACGAAGCAGCGTCCTACCTAAGCTCAGCAGAGAGGTCAGCACGCCGGTGTAAATCCTAAGCACGAAGGGGTCTTGGGCCATCGCCCTCCGCACTCCTGCACGTTGCGAGACTGGCCGGGGCCCAAGCGCGACACTGTATACACAAGTGACGTAACCAGCCCTCCCCAACAATCAGGCCGCATCTCTGAGCTGTGACATCTGAATAGCTTTCGGGACAAACGTACGACGCAGAGGGCCGCATTAAACCATTATCCTACGTGGTGGTAGTGCGTATAGGCACGTAGCCAACTCAGATCAAATACCTAAATCCGTTAAGCACGTTTAGTAACTCGCAGAGGCGAACAGGGTTCCTGTCGCTTCGACTTGGTAAGACATGTCGCGCGGGTGCTCTTGGAGCCGACCCGTCTTTAGTGGTATGTCTCGCGGGCACCCTTGGGGCCAGCCCGACTTTAACAGTTTAAGTATTGTAGTATGTAAATGTTTCCCGTGATCATCACCCAGTGTGATCACGGCCCGGTAACAAGCATGGCATACGGACAAGGGTGACGGGTCACCGATGAAGCAGTAGCACAGCTAACTAAGCATTGTGGGACAACAGGTGGAGTATCAATAGAGACTACAAAATCAGGCTATGCATCGGAATAGGTGCTATCGGAACAGTAGCAGGGGCAATTCTAATGCAAGAATAAGAGAGAAGGAGTGGGCGATATCGAGATGATCAAGGGGGTTTTGCTTGCCTGGAAGCTCTGCTGAAGGGGACTGGTCGTCGTACACGGCAGCGTCGTCGGCAATCTCAGGGGCTATCGGGAGAGAAGGGGGGAGAAGAAACAATAAATACATGACCAAAATGCAACAACGATGCATGACATGCCTAAATGATATGCAGAGGTACTTTACTTGCTATCTAAATGATTTAGTTAATTTAGGAATTTAATTGGATTTATTTTATTAAGGTTGTGCACTATTCATATACCGGATACGGGCAAAATGTCCCATGTTCAGTATGTTAGAGGGGTGTGGTAGGCATGTGGATAGGTTATTCAGATTCTACACATTTTTCTGATCATTTTACATATATAAATTATTTTCATCCGAGTTACGGTTTAAAACATATGAATTTTCTAAGTTTTAAACATTTTCTGGATTTTTGAATTTATTTAAATTAGAATTATCCGAAACAGTATTTGTGACGTCATCATGACGTAGGGGTGACGCCAGCAGTCAACAGTCTCACTGACCAGTCAAATCTGACAGGTGGGACCCATCTGTCATAGGCTGTTTATTCTAATCAGAGTTTATTTAATCTAATTATAATAATTAGCAGGTGGGCCCCTTAGTCAGTGACTAATTATCTAATTAATTTAATTAACGAATTAATTAACATTTTATTTATTTCTAAAAACGTTTTAATTTGCGGGGCCCGCATGTCAGTGGGCCATCGGCGCCACGTCAACTGCTGACCGGGGTCAACGGACCCACTGGGGCCCGCGGTTAGTGGCACCGAGGCGGGACCCAGCCGGCCACGTCGGCGACGGCTACCGGAGCTCTCCGGCGTGCTCGCACGACGGCGAGCAACTCCGGCGAGCCCGGGTTTCGTCTACGGTGCATCTTTTAGGGCGTTTCTTGCGGTGTTCGAACGAGTGGAGTAGCGCGCGTCGATCTAGCCTATCGGCGCTGGCTGCGGTGGTCGGAGTGGAGCGCTACGACGACGACGGCGGACGGCGGCGTTCGGACGAAGTCGGGAACGGCGATGCAGTGAGCTAGCGAGCAGGCAAAGCAGCTAGGGAGGCTCTACGCGAGCTCACGAACTCGATGGACAGCAGGGCGCGAGCGTTTGGTCGCCGGAGCACACCTGGCGACGAGCTCAGGCGGAGGCGCGTTCGGGTGCCGGTGGAATCGAACGGCAGAGGACGGCCGAGAAGGGGAGAGGAGAGGGGAGAGAAGGCGGTGCTCACAGGGAGCCTGCAGAGGTGCGTAATAGGCTCGGGGAAGGCTCGTGGTGGCCGGCGACGGCGATGATCGGCGGCGGCGATCCGAGGAAGGAGGAGAAGGTGGCGGCGTCGTTGGAGCTTCCCGGCTCCAATGACTGGGTCCAGGCAGTGTAGCGGACGGAGGCGGTGCTCTACGCCATCTCGGCGACGGGTGGGGAGGCCGGTAGCTGCGGGATCAACGGCGGCGACGGCGGGCGTCTTCGGGTGAGAGAGAGAGAGAGCGCACGGGTGAGGGGGGAAAAGATCAGGGGCCGGCTAGGGTTCCAGGGGGGCGGTCTTATCCGCCTCGATCCCCTGTAGCGACGCGGGCGAAGGAGAGGGTGCGGCGGCGGCTAGCCGACGAGCTCGCGGTCGGGCGCCCGGGCGACCGCGGGGATGAGCAGTGCGAGGAGGGAGGCGACCGAGCGAGGTGGGCTGGGCCGGCTAGCTGACTAGAGCCCAGCCGCTGCGGCCCTTTTCTATTTCTTCTTTTCTTCCTCTGTTTTCCTTTTTAGCTTTTGTTTAGTAAATAGTTTAGCCCTAATTTTAGTTTTGTAAAAGATGTGACTTAGTCCAATAATTAGTATGCAATATTTGCTAACACCAGAAATTTGTTTGGAGGTGATATAATTTCATATGACTTTTAAGTAAATAAGAAGGTATTAATAGTTGCTGAATTGGTTCTGTTTTAGGATGAAATGGTCATTTAACTAATTAAATAAATGTTGATTACATTTTTATAAATGCCTCTAGATTATTTGCAATATTATGAACATTTTAGTTTTCACATTTGAACAACTTTCATTTTCACTTTATATTTAAATTTCAATTTGATTTGGATTTTGATATGAGATATGATGCAAATGATTGATCAAGCACTGTTAATCATGATGACATGGCATTATCAACAGGGGTTACTGTAGCTATTACATGGGGATGTTACAATTCTCCTCCTCTAATAGAAATTCTCATCCCGAGAATTAAGAGGTAGGCTGAAAGAGAGAGGGGTATTCTTCACGAAGACGATCTTCGCGTTCCCAAGTGACTTCATCTTCAGAATGATTCGACCACTGAACTTTAAGGAACTTGGTTGCCTTCTGTCGGGTCCGACGTTCAGCTTGATCAAGAATGCGGATCGGATACTCTTGATAAGAAAGATCCTCTTGCAATTCAAGTACTTCATGATCCACTGCTCGGATAGGATCCTTGAAGCAGCGACGGAGTTGCGACACATGGAAGACATCATGCACTTGAGAAAGGTTCGGCGGCAATTCCAACTGATATGCCACTTCTCCTCGACGGGCGAGAATACGAAACGGGCCAATGTAGCGAGGAGCTAACTTGCCCTTGATCCCGAAACGGTGAGTGCCTTTCATCGGGGTGACGCGAAGGTAGGCTTGCTCGCCAGGTTGATAGACCATTACCTGGTGCTTACGGTCATAGTTGCTCTTCTGGCGGGACTGAGCAGTTTTCAAATGTTCACGGACAATGCGGACTTGTTCCTCAGCTTGCTGAATAATGTCCGGTCCAACGAGTGAACGTTCCCCAGTTTCTGACCAATTCAGAGGGGTTCGACACTTACGTCCATAAAGAACTTTAAACGGTGCCATCTTCAGACTAGCTTGATAGCTATTGTTGTAAGAGAACTCGGCATACGGGAGAGATTCTTCCCATTTCTTACCGAATGAGATGACACAAGCTCGAAGCATATCTTCAAGCACTTGATTGACTCTTTCAACTTGTCCCTGGGACTGGGGGTGAAATGCGGTGCTGAAGGACATATGAGTTCCCATAGTTTCCTGGAAACTGTTCCAAAATCTTGAGGTGAAGAGGCTGCCACGGTCTGAGCTGATCTCCAACGGAACTCCGTGGAGTGACCCGATTCTGGAAACATACAAGTCTGCTAACTGACTAGCAGTGATTGTCTCCTTGACTGGCAGAAAGTGAGCAACCTTAGAGAATCGGTCAATGACGACAAAAATAGCATCATGACCCTTCTGTGATCTGGGAAATCCAGTAATAAAGTCCATTTCCACTTTGTCCCATTTCCATTCAGGAATTTCAAGGGGTTGCAAAAGTCCAGCAGGCCTTTGATGTTCTGCCTTGATGCGACGGCAAACATCACACTCAGCAACATAACGAGCAATATCATGCTTCATATCAGGCAACCAGTACCATTGACGAATGTCTTGGTACATCTTGGTGCTACCGGGGTGAATCGAAAGAGGCGTATCATGTGCTTCTTTCATGACATTCGAATGAGAGTCCAGATTATGCTTTCTGGGGACCACTAGGCGGCCTTTGAAGAACAAGGCACCATCATTACCAACATGGTAGAAGGAAGAATTTCCCTTGGAGAGGAACTTCTTAATCTTCTCGACTTCAGAGTCGTATTTCTGTCTCGTCTTGATGTTGCACTCGAGGTCTGGTTCAACCACCAGGGTATTGAGATAACCCTGAGGAACAATATGAAGGTTCAACTTGCGAAGCTCTTCATAAAGAAGGGGTTGTGCTTCCTGAACCATGATGTTGTTGCAATACGACTTGTGACTGAAGGCATCGGCCATTACATTAGCCTTGCCAGGGGTATAAGAGATATCCATGTCATAATCAGCTATTGTCTCGAGCCATCTTTGTTGACGAAGGTTCAAATCTGGTTGAGTATACAGATACTTCAGACTTTGATGGTCCGTGTATATCTCGCAACGATTACCAAGAAGGTAATGTCACCACAGCTTCAGAGCATAAATAACTGCTGCTAACTCGAGATCATGCGTTGGGTACTTATCTTCGTGAGGACGCAACTGACGAGAGCCATAAGCAATCACTTTGCGCTCTTGCATTAGGACACAGCCTAATCCCTGACGGGATGCGTCGCAATATATGACAAAGTCCTTGCGAGAATCTGGAAAAGCAAGCACTGGGGCAGATGTCAACTTGTCCTTGAGTGTTTGGAAACTATCCTGACATTTTTCTGTCCACTCAAACTTAACGCCTTTGTGAAGCAGATCAGTCAGTGGTTTAGCAATCTTGGAGAAGTTCTCGATGAAGCGGCGGCAATAGCTAGCAAGACCGAGAAAACTTCTGACTTGCTTTACATTCTTTGGGGGAGTCCAGTCAAGACTAGCCTGAACTCGTTCTGGGTTAACGGCAATGCCATCTTTGGAAATCACGTGACCAAGATAGGTCACCTCAAATAACCAGAATTCACACTTGGAGAATTTGGCATACAGTTGATGTTCTCGTAGTCTCTCCAATACAAGCCGAAGATGTTCGGCGTGTTCTTCTTCATTCTTGGAAAATATAAGGATATCATAAACCACGACGAACTTGTCGAGGTAGTCCATGAAGATATAGTTCATCAACCGAGAGAAGGTTGCTGGAGCATTAGTCAATCCGAAGGACATGACGGTGTACTGATATGATCCATACCGAGTAACGAAAGCGGTCTTCGGAATATCCTCTTTTCGAACTCGGATCTGATGATAACCCAACCTTAAGTCGAGTTTAGAGAACACAGAGGATCCAGCAAGCTGATCATAAAGATCATTGATCCGGGGAAGTGGGTACTTGTTCTGGATTGTAGCTTGGTTAATAGGCCGATAATCCTGGACCAATCGGTTTGTTCCATCCTTCTTCTTAACAAAGAGAGAAGGCGCTCCCCAAGCAAAAGAACTGGGGCGGATGAAACCCTTTTTCAGTGACTTGTCGATTTCCTCCTTAAGTTCGAGAAGTTCATGCGGAGGCATCTTGTATGGGTGTTTAGCAATAGGGGTAGTGCCTGGTTTCAAGTCGATGACGAACTCGACTGCTCTAACAGGGGGTATTCCTGGAAGTTCTTCTGGAAAGACCTCCGGAAAATCGCGAACAACTGGAATGTTCTCAATTCCCTCAAGAGGTGAAGCGTTCAATGCATTCAGAGCATATATCTGGGCTTCGGCATTCCGAGTAATGCGGGCGGTGTAGTTTACTATCTCGTCGGAGGGGTGAAGGAGTTGGATGACTTTAGTGGCACAATTGATCGAAGCAATGTGAGCTTTCAACCAATCCATTCCCAGAATGAGGTCTATGGTGGAAGATTTCAGAATAATGGGAGAGGCAAGGAATTCCAATCCCTTGATTTCGACGGGGACGTTGGGTGCGATCATGTCAGCATGCCAATGGCCACTGGGGGTTTTAACGACTAGTGGAGTATGCATCTTCTCATATTATATGCCATGCATGAATGCAAATTTTCCTGACATGAATGAATGCGATGCTCCTGAATCAAATAAAACAGAAGCAGGTGCCGAGTTAACGAGAAGGGTATCCATCACAGTGTCAGGTTGCTCCTGAACTTCTTCAATGTCAACGTGGTAAGCTTGTCCACGTCCATAAGCAGCAGGCCCAGTATTATAGTTGCGGGTTTGGTTGTTGCCACGACCATTACGAGGAAAAGCCAATTGATTCTGAGTCTGGCGCAGTCCTTGGCAAGGTGACCTAGTTTGCGACACTTGAAGCACAGACCATCTTCGGGACGACGAGGAGCAGCACGTGGTGGAGCAGCTTGAGCTCTTGGCTGCTTCGATGGTGGAGGAGGCAGGCGGGGTGCAGCATATGAGGGCCTTGGCGCAGGGGCAGTTGGACGATACATGCTATTGGGGATCCACATCTTACGCCTTTGTCCTGAGCCTGAGGATGAGCCCACGTCACGATAGCGCTTCTGTGACTCCTTGTGCTTCATCTGAGCAGTCTCCATCAGGATAGCCTTGTTCACAAGGGTGGCAAAGTCGGTGAAGTCCTGAGCAGCAAGTGCGAGCTTGAGGTCTGGGTGAAGTCCACCACGGAACTTCTCCTGTCTACGAGCATCAGTTGGGATGTCTTCTTCAGCATAGCGGGACAAGTTAAGAAACTCCCGCTGATAAGCTTCGACAGTCTTAATGCCCTGAGTGAGGTTACGGAACTCTGTCTTCTTCCGGTCCATGATTCCCTAAGGAATGTAGCGAGCACGGAAGGCAGTCTGAAATTCGACCCAGTTGATGACTGTCCCCTCAGGTAGTGAACGCCTGTGGGTGGACCACCATTGAGCAGCGGGGCCTTTTAGGAAGTAGGTCGCGAAGGTGACATAGCTGTCAGGGGCGACACTGGCAGATTCCATCTCATAGGCGATGTCGCGAAGCCAGTCATCAGCATCCAGTGGCTGTTCAGAGTTGCGGTAGGTGGTTGGGTTGAGACGCACAAACTCCTGCAGAGTTATTGCAGCAGGTTGCTGATTCTGGTTGTTCTGGTGCGGAAACTGGGCCATGATGCCTTGTATGAATTGGCGGTTCACTTCAAATTGCTGCATCATAGCGGCCATGTAGTCGGGCAGTGGTGGTTGCTCGGGGGCACGACCATGACCACGACCACGAGCACCTGGCCTAACCATCCTGCTAAATTTCAACAGGGGGTAGTTTAGTAAAAGCATCTGCAAGTGTTTAGCGACAAACATGATGTAACACGACAATAATTAAGTAGGGTAATAGATACATAACAGTAGTCAATTAAGACATACAGATCCATACACAGAGTCGGTTACACGCGGACAGCATAACGGCGCAAATTTAAAAAGCTAGACGTACTAGGTGGCGCGCAGGCACGCGGTGGAGGGATACAACAACGTGACATAGCGATATGCTACATCAGCGTCGGAGAAAACCACGAAACTCGGGTAACTGCAAGTGACGACGCCGGTCACTCTCGCTGTGAGAATCCTGTGCTCCGTGGACACTCTGGTGCAGAACCTGGTCCCGAACTGGAAGAAGAGGACCACACGGAGGGATAAAACTTCCAACAGCAGGCCAGTCAAGACCTGGTGGCATCTCCGTCCTGCGCGGGTAAAGAATGTACTCTGGGTGCATCCGTGCATTGACTGCTGGCAGCAACTGTGTAATAGCGTCGTAAAGACGAGCACGAGTGGCGTGCAACTCGACAGCAAGAGCTCGAGCAGTGCGGTCCAGAGCCTGAGTGTATTGTACCAAAACCTGCGGGTCATAACGACGCGGCACGTAAGGAGTACAAACAGTGGTGTAGTATCCAGTATCATTCCCAGCAGGAGCATACGGAATGTATCTGAAGGCAGTATGCTCCAAGCGACTGCTATACTCTCCACGGAGGCGGGCAATAGCAGTATAGGCAGCATCATGGACCGCCATGTCGACAGTCACTCCAACACCGTGAAAGGTGTGCAACTCAGTGACGGAGGTGTCCTGCCGATCGAAGATGCAAACCTCAGCATGGTACTGCTCCTGGTTGAACTCGCGGTAATCCTCGTAAACAGTGTACTCGGGATACCAGCGATATCCCAGCCTGGTCAAGAGATCGACCAAGATAGCAGGGAACCCAGTCACATCCATAGCCATAGTCAGGCATACGAGCTGTCTTGCGGGACGCGGCGGAAACAAACGATCCATCTGAAACAGAGGAAATTCGAGATCGTCAAATGACAGTGAGTGAATTGTTGCATCGTGTATTCAAAGAAGTAATTGCAGATAATCAAAGCGCCGGGTGGATGTGATCACGAGGTCCTAGTGTCAGAGTTAGCAAAATCATTTAACCCGAAAAGAAGAGGATTCAGAGTCCCAGAGTATGGAAGAGGAATAAAAGAACCTAATACCATCCATGTGCATCGTGGGCCCGTAAGCCACACATCACTGTTAGTAAAATAGTTTTTTGGAAAACTAGACTCAACTTCGGCCAAGGAATCGGAAGGGGGCTTCCTACAGGCAGTCGGCTCTGATACCAACTTGTGACGCGCCTGCTCGACACATGCACTAATCATACACACAAACGTGCACGCTCGAGATCAGAGACTCACGGGAAGATATCACAACACAACTCTAAACTCAAATTTAAACATAAATCATCATATTACAAACCAGGGGTCACGAGGACCCGAATACATAAGTCATACAAACCATAATATCTGAGTACAGACATAGTTAGTCAAGTTTTGCCTTAAGAAGGCTAGCACAAATAACGACATGATCGAAGAGGCGCAGGCCTCCTGCCTGGGAGCCTCCGAACTACTCCTGGTCGGCTGGCTCAACCCAGTAGTAGTGACCTCCAGGGCTCTCCTGGTAGTAGCAGTGTGTGGTGGCGTCTGGCTCCTGGGCTCCATCATCTGGTCGCAATTATCGGGTATGGGGGAAAGAATAGCAGAGCAACCGTGAGTACTCATCCAAAGTACTCGCAAGACTGACATCAGAACTATGCTAAATGCATTGTATCAAAGGAATGGGGCTATATCTGTGGATTGTACTGCAGAATGCTGGAATAAAGGGGGAGAGGCCTAGCCTATCGAAGACTAGCATCTTGAAGCAATCTTGCAGCATCAGAAGAGAATAGAGCAAGATAATATATAGCAAACATAGTTTAGTAACTCCCTGAGATACTTCCTCGACTAACCTGCGAGAAAGTGATCCTGAGAGCAGTAGTAGCAGTTTAATAATGTGACAGTATTCATTTATAGTTGTAGCTGATCGAGATACAACTCTGAGCGTCCTGTTACCGTGGACACGGCTATTCGAATAGATAACTTCCCTGCAGGGGTGCACTACTGTTACCCAACACGCTCGATCACATCTGGCCGGACACACTTGCTGGGTAATGCCCGGCCTCGGGTGATCAACACGAAGCAGCGTCCTACCTAAGCTCAGCAGAGAGGTCAGCACGCCGGTCTAAATCCTAAGCACAAAGGGGTCTTGGGCCATCGCCCTCCGCACTACTGCACGTTGCGAGACTGGCTGAGGCCCAAGCGCAACACTGTATACACAAGTGACGTAACTAGCCCACCCCAACAATCAGGCCGCATCTCTGAGCTGTGACATCTGAAGAGCTTTCGGGAGAAACGTACGACGCAGAGGGCCCCATTAAACCATTATCCCACGTGGTGGTAGTGCGTATAGGCACGTAGCCAACTCAGATCAAATACCCAAATCCGTTAAGCACGTTTAGTAACTCGTAGAGGCGAACAGGGTTCCTGTTGCTCCGACTTGGTAAGACATGTCGCGCGGGTGCTCTTGGAGCCGACCCGTCTTTAGTGGTATGTCTCGCGGGCACCCTTGGGGCCAGCCCGACTTTAACAGTTTAAGTATTGTAGTATGTAAATGTTTCCCGTGATCATCACCCAGTGTAATCACGGCTCGGTAACAAGCATGGCATACGGACAAGGGTGATGGGTCACCGATGAAGCAGTAGCACAACTAACTAAGCATTGTGGGACAACAGGTGGAGTATCAATAGCAGACTACAAAATCAGGCTATGCATCGGAATAGGTGCTATCGAACAGTAGCAGGGGCAATTTTAATGCAAGAATAAGAGAGAAGGAGTGGGCGATATCGAGATGATCAAGGGGGTTTTGCTTGCCTGGAAGCTCTGCTGAAGGGGCCTGGTCGTCGGCGACGTCGTCGTACACGGCAGCGTCGTCGGCAATCTCGGGGGCTATCGGGAGAGAAGGGGGGAGAAGAAACAATAAATACATGACAAAAATGCAACAGCGATGCATGACATGCCTAAATGATATGCAGAGGTACTTTACTGCCTATCTAAATGATTTAGTTACTTTAGGAATTTAATTGGATTTATTTTATTAAGGTTGTGCACTATTCATATACCGGATACGGGCAAAATGTCCCATGTTCAGTATGTTAGAGGGGTGTGGCAGGCATGTGGATAGGTTATTCAGATTCTTCACATTTTTCTGATCATTTTACATATATAAATTATTTTCATCCGAGTTATGGTTTAAAAGATATGAATTTTCAAAGTTTTAAACATTTTCTGGATTTTTGAATTTATTTAAATTAGAATTATCCGAAAAAGTATTTGTGACGTCATCATGACGTAGGGGTGACGTCAGCAGTCAACAGTCTCGCTGACCAGTCAAATCTGACAGGTGGGACCCATCTGTCATAGGCTGTTTAATCTAATCAGAGTTTATTTAATCTAATTATAATAATTAGCAGGTGGGCCCCCTTAGTCAGTGACTAATTATCTAATTAATTTAATTAACGAATTAATTAACTTTTTATTTATTTCTAAAAACGTTTTAATTTGCGGGGCCCGCATGTCAGTGGGCCATCAGCGCCACGTTAGCGGCTGACCGGGGTCAACGGACCCACTGGGGCCCTCGGTCAGTGGTACCGAGGCGGGACCCAGCCGGCCACGTCGGCGACGGCCATCGGAGCTCTCCGGCGAGCTCACGCGACGGCGATCAACCCCGGCGAGCCCGGGTTTCGTCTACGGTGCACCTTTTAGGGCGTTTCTTCCGGCGTTCGAACGAGTGGAGCAGCGCGCGTCGATCTAGCCTATCGGTGCTGGCTGCGGTGGTCGGAGTGGAGCGCTACGATGGCGACGGTGGACGGCGGCGTTCGGGCGAAGTCGGGAACGGCGATGCTGTGAGCTAGCGAGCAGGAAAAGCAGCTGGGAAGGCTCTACGCGAGCTCACGAACTCGATGGACAGCAGGGCGCGCGCGTTTGGTCGCCGGAGCACAGCCGGCGACGAGCTCAGGCGAAGGCGCATTCGGGTGCCGGTGGAATCGAACGGCAGAGGACGGCCGAGACGGGGAGAGGAGAGGGGAGAGAAGGCGGTGCTCACAGGGAGCCTGCAGAGGTGCGTAATAGGCTCGGGGAAGGCTCGTGGTGGCCGGTGTTGGGGAACGTAGCAGAAAATAAAAAATTTCCGACCTACGCACCAGCCCAGGACCACTATGGAGACTGCATACAAGGTTTGATCTTTTTCGTTACCGACTCGTAGCGCAAGTAGAAAGTAGAGTCGATGACGAACGGCGGTGCAGATCCCCGCAGCTAGGATTTTACAACCTCCCAACCGCGAGGATGTATACCCTCATCCGCCCCGCGGACAGCCCTCCGGGAGGCGGTTGGACAGTCCCCCGGACGGTGTCGCAGACAGCCCTTCGGGAGGACCTCCGAAAATTGGACTGTCACTCGGACAGCCCTTCGGGAGGACCTCCAAAACTCGGACGGTCACACGGACAGCCCTTCGGGAGGCACTCTCGAACTAAGACCGAAACTACGATCTCTCTACAGAGTTGCACACATACGGTGTCATCTATCCGGCAGGGCTTCGCCGTCCAGAACTAGTTCCCACCGGAACCCAGACAGCCTTTCGGCTCTACGAAACTATTTCGCTGGGAGGGAGAGAGAATGCCAGATCATGCATGGCTTGTGTATGAGAGCAAGAGTGAATTTTTGGGCTGCCTCCTCACCCCTATTTATAGGGTGAGAGACTATGGTAAAAATACCAAAATGCCCTCAGATTTTCACTATTCATAATAGTGATTCCACTATTCATAAATAGTGTTTCCCACTATTCACAATAGTGTTTTCCACTATTTTCGTAATAGTGTTTTCACTAGTCATGAGATATTTTCTCCCAATAGTGTTTCCCACTATTCATAATAGTGTTTCCACTACTCATGAGATATTTTCTCCCAAAAAGCACTTTCACTATTCACGACGACATTTTTCAGCGTCTGATCGAACTGAAAATATTCATGTGGGCTTAGAAAATTTCCAGTACCCACCAAAATAATTTTCAACGCGAGCCGGAACAATTCCGGTTTAGTGATTTTCATCTGCGAAAAGCATCTGAAGCGGTTTCGGCAGCTCCGGAACATTTCCGGTTTTCATTCCGGAAAATTCCAGAAAGTTTCCAGAATGATTCTGGCACCCTCGAAGAATTATCAGGCATGTGCCAAAACCAATTTGACTTTATGGTATCCTCTGAAACAACTTTTCAGTTTCACCGGAACTCATCCGATGACCTCTCTCTTTGGAACTTTTCCGCTGTCTCCGAAAACTTTTTCTGGAAACTTTCTCTCAGACTCCCTGTCTAGTATTCAGCAGATAGATGACCCTTAAGCATGTGACCCTATAGGTTCGGTGAAGTATAGACATGACCCGGAACCCCTTCCGATCAATGATCAACATCGGAGCCGTGGACACCCATATTGACCCCTATACCCACACGAATGAATATTCGAGTGAACCTCCAGTTGCCGTGTGCTATTCCTGTTGCTTCGCGATATGTTACAATTACCCGAGGTGAGACATGTTGGCATCCCCGTGGATCAACACCTTGTCCACTATGCCAGTTACCTCGTTGCCGGTATTGTTCTCTTTTCTCGTTCCCGTGTTCCGGCATCCCTGTGATCAAATCACCCTGTATCTGGCCAGACGATGATGGATACCGTAACACCGAGAGGGCCCAGAGATATCTCTCCATCGTCGGAGGAGCAAATCCCAATCTTGAGCTATCAAGTTACTTGACATACTTTTCCATGAACCCGTAAGCCGCCGTAATAGACACCCATTTACGGATGACGTTTAACAAACCCCAAAGTTCATGAAGCAAGCATGAAGAAACTCGATACTCTCATGGTCTAAGGAATCATGCAAACGTTAACCATCTCTGTGTTATTAACCATTAACTTATGACGAATGAATCTCATAGCATAACATCAATTCGGGTCGATTCAACACAAGTGTTCTACCAACATTGTGCCCTCAAAATTGCCGGCATAGCCATGCCCATGATCAGGAAAACAGGATCATGATGCAATACTTGAGCCAGTTTTAGAGGCCAGACTAGGAATACATTTTATGAGTCTTCCTCCGAGCCTCGTGGTTATTGCAGACTCGAGAACCATAGCAGTTATAGCATGGAACATAAACCTAATTATGAACAGGGAGATAATCAATAACATTTATTATTGCCTCTAGGGCATATCTCCTACAGCCGGAGACGGCGACGATCGGCGGTGGCGATCCGAGGAAGGAGGAGAAGGTGGCGGCGTCGTTGGAGCTTCCCGGCTCCAATGACTGGGTCCAGGCGGCGTAGCGGACGGAGGCGGTGCTCTACGCCATCTCGGCGACGGGTCGGGAGGCCGGTAGCTGCGGGATCGGCGGCGGCGATGGCGGGCGTCTTCGGGTGAGAGAGAGAGAGAGCGCACGGGCGAGGGGGGAAAGATCAGGGGCCGGCTAGGGTTCCAGGGGGGCGGTCTTATCCGCCTCGATCCCCTGTAGCGACGCGGGCAAAGGAGAGGGTGCGGCTGCGGCTAACCGGCGAGCTCGCGGTCGGGCGCGCGAGCGACCGCGGGGATGAGCTGTGCGAGGAGGGAGGCGATAGAGCGAGGTGGGCTGGGCCGGCTAGCTGACTAGAGCCCAGCCGCTGCGGCCCTTTTCTATTTCTTCTTTTCTTCCTCTGTTTTCCTTTTTAGCTTTTTTTTGTAAATAGTTTAGCCCTAATTTTAGTTTTGTAAAAGATGTGACTTAGTCCAATAATTAGTATGCAATATTTGCTAACACCAGAAATTTGTTTGGAGGTGATATAATTTCATATGACTTTTAAGTAAATAAGAAGGTATTAATAGTTGCTGAATTGGTTCTGTTTTAGGATGAAATGGTCATTTAACTAATTAAATAAATGTTGATTACATTTTTATAAATGCCTCTGGATTATTTGCAATATTATGAACATTTTAGTTTTCACATTTGAATAACTTTCATTTTCACTTTATATTTAAATTTCAATTTGATTTGGATTTTGATATGAGATATGATGCAAATGATTGATCAAGCACTGTTAATCATGATGACATGGCATTATCAACAGGGGGTTACTGTAGCTATTACACGGGGATGTTACATAAGTCATGGTACTTGCAAACCAGAAAAACCCGTCACAGAACTTGTGTTGCGGGTGCATTTAAGGCACAGATGTGAGCTGAACCGGTCGGACTCTTGGTTTTCTCTGTTTTGCAGTCACATGCGGTGCACGTGACGCCTCTAAGGATAGGCTTTTTTGCAGACAAGTCCCTTTTTTAGTGCGAGGGTCGTATTGCAAAATTGCTAGTTTTATAACCGAATCGAGTCGGATTGGATCGAAACCAAATCCCTAGCTCTCCTCTCACACCTTGCGGTGACGGTGTTGACGGCGGTGAGACATCAAGCTGTGGCGTCGTCCCTTCTAGCTACAGTGCTTCCTCCTCCCTTGTTGGAAGTAGCCGCACCGCCGTCGTCATGGCAGACAGTGTGGCAGTCTCGGGCGAGAGCGATGAGAGCATGGCTCTGGCTAGCCGCAACGGCGTCGGTAGGGGGGAGGGGGGTCTTTGGTCTTTCCTCAAGAGGTCTGGAAGCGCGGTGAGCCGGAGATGCGGCCTGAGCACGGCCGCGTTGTCATTGCTCGTAAAGCGGGCATGGTGGAGCTCAAGCAGGATTTTCGCGGGCGTGTCTTGTATGCCACCATCATTGGACAGTCGTGGAGCGTGGTGACATTGGAGGCACTAGCGGCGGTGATGGAGTCACAGTGCGTTGTCCGATGGACGGCCACGAAGGTGGAGGTCACTTTCCCACCATTCAACTTTTTCGTCCGCTTTGACTCGCGGGAGGATTGCACTCATGTGGTGCACGCGTCGGACCAGTAGCGTTGTGGCAACACTAGAATTGGTTTCCAGCGCTGGTCAAACTTCTCGCGTGGTACGCCGGGGAAGCTCGAGTACAAGACAACATTTAGTTTCGAGGGGCTCCCGGAGAAGCTTGGGATCCGGACACCGCCAACCTGGTGCTCGCCGGTGTCGACAGCGCGCTCATCGACATGCTCCCGGCTACCGACAAGTGGGTGCTGACGGTCACCGTGTGGCTACGTGACCCTAGTGGGGTGCCAAAGGTGCCCACTATCTCTATTTCGGCACCTCCTCCGCAGCCATGGAAGCCAGACTCCGACGACGAGAATGCACATTCACCGCCGCCTCCGAATTCTCTGACAGAGCGTGTCACCATACACATTCCAGTGACTATGCATCTGAAAGCGGTCATCAACCGTGGCCCATTGGTAAGTGAAGACTTGACTGATGAATTTCTCCCTGACGAAGGCGTAGACCTTAGCTGTAAACACACTTTCACCACTTGGTGTGGCAAGATAGATGGCACTGGCCCTGGTCAGTGTGGCAAAGCTTAAGCGTTGAAGCACTGAAGCTGGATTATTAGAGAGTCATTGGAGCATTGGAGCTGGAGTGTTATATTGTCAGTTTGGTTATTGTCATTTGAACTTGCTAAAATGTAGTCTGTTATGTGAACTTGTTGTGTGTTGTTGTCAGTTTGGTTATTGTCAGTTTGGATGTTGTATTCTTGGATGCTGCCTGTTAGAGATGTTGAAGCAGTTTGTGAACTTCCTGCTTGTTATGTTGTAATCTTGGCTACGGTGTCATGTGTTAAAACTATGTTCGACAATTGAGTGAATTTTCTGCTTATTTATTTGCAAGTGAGTGCCATATATGAGAGCTAGCATGAACTTGGCTGATTTCACATATGCAAATTCACTGTGGTACATAGTTTTACCAAGTAGTTCAGCAAGTTCATAACTACCAAAAGATTGGTACATAATTTCATACATTTTCTGGCCACTTCTGAATAAACAAAAGACCATAGCGAATGCAGTTCACATAGATTGAGATGATTTAGTTCAGTACTTAATAGTACTACTTCAGGAGAAGAGAATATAAAACATCTCATACTTCATCTAATGGTGCTCCTTGGTTGAATTGGAACTCAACTTGATCTTGCTCTTGCACATGTCCAGTTCTGCTTGTCCCTTCCCCAAATTAAATCCAGACCACTCCCCTAGTTTTCGTTTTCCTGCTCCTTGTAGGACCCCTTGTTCTTCTTGAATCGTTCTTCCTCTTCTTCTTGGTTGTTCTGGTTCATGTTGATCTTCTGGTCCTCTGCCTGCTGCTTGTGGCCCACCTCTTCTTCCTCTTGCTCCTCCAGCTCCTCTTCCTCTGTGTGGTGCTTGGGCTGGTGCAGCAGCTCTAGCAACTGGTATGTTCGCCCTGTGCTCAGCTACAAATGCACTTTCTTTTGGAATAGGTGCACCCTACTAACATGAACTCCTTGTGTTGGTCCCTATACACAGAAATAAGTTAAAGACAGTGTCATTTTCATCATACATCAGTTAATGGCAGTGCACTTAAAAATAAATAATAAAATATTAAATTGTGTTATAAGTACCTCATGTGATAAAATATGTACCATGTTGTCTTCTACCTGCGTTGGGTCCAACTGTGGGCTCAATGTTTTAAACCTATATATGGGCTTCTCCTTCTTCTTTTTTTCTTCTTATACTCCTCATCATCAGTCACTTTTGTGTTTTTTCTCCCAGTCATCCTATTCTGGCAGTTGCAGATCATCCTCATAAACATCATCTGCCCCAGGAACATGCCTATACTCAGCTCCTATGTTTCTACCCTTCTCAAACAAAACATCTTGCACAGTATCATCTATATTCTTATCATACTCCTCATCCACCTCCTCCATTCCATAATCACTGTCATACCAAGTAGGATCTATGTCTGAATCACATTCATACTCTTCTTCTGAAATTTCTGAATTCTCTGATATATCTGAATTTTCTGCATCCTCTATACCAGCTGCATCTGCATGTTGCTCTGAATTCTGTGCATTAGCTGCATTTTCTGAACTAGCTGCCACTTTATATGATTTCATCTTTCTAATCTTATATATCCTTGCTAAGAGGGATCATTATAACTTTAGGTAGTTCAGGGGAACCTTTCATTACAATGTCATTTTCCTCCTCCTGCATCTCAGTTTTTCTGATATGCTTGACAAACAAAACCAGGACCTTTGAGTGAACAGAGGCTCTAGCCATCTTCAGACAGTCAACCTCAAAGTTTATTTGCACCAGATCTGCAAGTGTTTTACTCCTACCAGGTGGGCACTAAAACATAATTTTCTGCTGATCAGGATAATTCAATTGTCCTGGCATGTAGTCTATCATGTCATTACACAAGTATTTCTGTCCAGGTTATCAAACCACGATATCTTCTCATACAAATATGTTAGACTCACTCCCTTCCCCATGAAAACCCCACCATGATGCACCTCCACACTGAATTTCATCGATTCAAACCCTACATTGGACAATGCATCAATTATTATCGAAGACAATATCGACTAACCCTAGCAGGCAGCCCCAAATATGAAAATTGGTACAAATGATAGAACAATACCAAGATACACTAACTACTACTGTCGATTCACGTCCTAAAACAACTAGGATGCACCGACGATCATCATCTATCGCCTACGGGAGAAAATCCTAACGCTATGTTCGGATGTCTGTATTGGAGACCTTTGTATTGAATTGGTTTCAATTCCAATTCAGGGAGGAAACTGTAATGGACATGAATACGAATTCACATGTTCGGATGCTCATGAAATTGGGCCATGGAATCGCAATACCAAATCATGTTCGGATGACAAACTATGGAATTGCATATGCTTTGTGTTTTATGCATCAAATCAAAATCTGTACAATTGTGTTTTATTCGGTAGTAGAAGCAATCAATTCCATATGAGACATGAGACAATTGTAATTCATACACAATCTACAGCCACATAACCATGCATTATTCAATCGATTAGCACACAATCTATAGTCACATAACCATGTTCTTCCCCTCAGCAGCAACACCTGCAAAAATGAACAGGTGGTTAGTAAATTCATGGGAACATGGACAACAGGGGAAGAACAGAACAAGGGAAGAGGAGAAACTTGGCTAGGTAAGGAAAAAAAGAGAAAGAAGGGGATCCATGGGTGGGGAAGAAGAAGATGGAAGAGGAGGTCAGGAGGGGGAAGAAGATGGCAGGCGGTGGAGGGGAGCCAGCGAGATGGCCGAGATGGAAGGCGCGCCGGCCAGCGAGATGGCCGGGATGAAAGGGTTGCGCCAGCCAGATGCAGTAGCGGCGCCGCCTCGTGCGGGAAGGAGCTCCGTGGGGGAGGAAAGGGGCGGCAGCCGTGAGAGCTTGAAGCTCCGCCGCCGCCAGAGGGGGGGCGGAGGGCCATGGCGTGGGGATCCATACCTGCGCCGCCGCCGGCTGGGGCTTGCGTCTCGCGCGGGGAGGAAAGGCAGGTCGCGAGCGAGACCTGTCTCAAAACGTTTTGTTTTGCGGGACTTGCCAATTCAACCCAAATCGGAGGGTCGGACCTCCGTATCGTGGGAGGGCTGCGCGCGTATAGGCTGATTCGGCTCTGTATCTGGCCCGTTTCGGTTCTCTCGATTCGGTATACATCCGAACGTCTGAATTGGCAGGTAGTCAATACCATATCCAATTCGATAGGTCTAATTCAGACATCCGAACGCAGTGTAACTAAAATATGGGGGGGGGGGCTCACTGTAGATCGGACGCCCATGCCCTTCGGTCCTATGGTGCAGAAAATCAATCGGCGGATTCACCATCGTCGGCGATGCCTGACTTGCCGCCGATGAGCTCGACACGCTAGCATTGCCGCCTGTCTCCTCTCCCATCGGCAACTAACACGAACATACAGAGAACAAACGAGAGTATCAATGCGACATTAGCTAAGGATCCATGGGTCTTTGTGCAAAAAAACGATGCCGCCCAGAGGCATCACGTGCGCCACGCGTGATTGCAAAACAGAGAAAACCGGGCGTCCAACCGGTTCAGCTCGCCTGTGTGACTTAAATGCACCCGCAACGCATGTCCGCAGCACAAGTTGGCTGATACACTTCATAAGGTCATTGCTTCCATGTCCACGGCGGTACCACATCCACAAAATCCGGGCTATTTTCGACGACTTGAACATATGAGACAATGCATTGGGAGTGCTCTACACTATCAGGGATTTTCTCGCACTTCATCTATCTCCATGTTTCAAGATAATAGCCAAAAATCATTACATTTGAGGTCAAGTTTGCAGAAAACTCCGATTTTCAAAAGTTTAGTAAAAAACCATCAGTAATGATTTTGCAGATGATGACCGCTTGATCCCATTGTAGACATTTCAAAATTCAGTAGTTTTTAACTCTAAAATGGTACAATTTTTGTCACATAACTCATACTCAAATTCACGGCCAAAATTTGAACCAAAATACGAGGATGCTTATAATCTTAAAGGGAGGGAGATCTGAGAGTACATCAATGTTCAAGCGTGACGAACTGCAGCGACAGGATTCGAATTGGAGGAGGAAAGGGGTCGGAGGTAGAGAGAGAGCAGCAGGATAGGCTAGATAGAATGAGTGGTCAGAATTTGATTACAATCTTTTCGATCCCTTTTCTCTACCCCGCTCCCCTGCTTATAACACGCAGGTTACATGGCTCACCCACACCCGGCCCATTGGCCCACTACACCCTCACTTACAGACACCGTGGCCCAAGCATCGTTTGACTCTTCCCGCTGCTACTTTACGCCTTCGCCCTGTCTCCTTTACGCCTTCCTTGCCGTGAACCCACCATCGCCATCACCTGAGGACTGACAATACCTCCCCCTGAAGAACCAGCGTGTTCCCATGCTGGTGCATCTGGATAACGATCCTTGAGTGCTTGGTAATCCTCCCAAGTCGCTGAAGATGCAGGAATAGACGTCCATTTGACCAATATCTGGAGATGAGAGGCATTTCCTTTTTTAACCAGCCGGCGATCCAGAATCTCTTCAGGTAGTACTCCCAGCACTGACAGATCAAGAGGAACAGGCAGTGTAGTAAACACTGGAGTATGATCTGGAACGTGAGTCTTGGGCTGAGAGACGTGGAACACCGGATGAACCATACTGCCGCGCGGCAACTCCAGATGGTAGGCCGCAGTGCCTATTTTGTCCAGCACTTTAAATGGCCCAAAATACTTGAGAGCTAATTTGGGACAAGGGCGATTGACCAATGACGACTGGGCATAGGGTTGTAAGCGCAAGTAAACCATCTCCCCAGCTGCAAACTGGCGGTCAGACCTTTTTCTGTCAGCAAAATGCTTATACTTGCACTGAGCTCTAGCCAGATGATCCTTTAACATGGTTGTATGTTGAGTATGAGAGGACAACCAAGTCTGCACATCAGGATTCATAGAAGTGGAATGTCCTGCCAGCTGTCCCACGTTTGGGTCCTGTCCATATAAAGCTTTGTAAGGGGTGCAACCCAAGGAAGAGTGGTATGTAGAATTATACCAGAACTCTGCTTGAGGAAGCCATGCCGCCCACTTAGCTGGAGAATCGTGTACTGCTGTACTCATCTCAAGGCACTGATTAACGCGCTCCGTCTGGCCATCCGTTTGAGGGTGATATGCTGTACTCATCTGCAGCTCTGTGCCCCACACACGAAACAGCTCCTTCCAGAATGCACTTGTAAAATTTTTATCCCTGTCTGATACAATGGACAAGGGCAGCCCATGTAGTCTGACAATGTTATTGAGGAATACCTTAGCCACTGATGCTGCTGTAAACGGATGCTTGAGTGGAAGAAAATGACTGACTTTAGTGAAACGATCCACTACCACCAGAATAGCATTAAAACCTTCCGATTTTGGCAATCCTTCAATAAAGTCTGTGCTAATAGCCTGCCAAGGACGATCTGGCAAAGGAAGAGGTTGTAACAGTCTTGGTGTTTTGCACAGCTCTTGTTTAGCTTGCTGACATGTGTTGCACTGCTTCACAAAGTTCTCAACATCTTTTTTCATCCCAGTCCAACTAAACAGTTGCTTAACTCGGTGATAAGTAGGGAGTATACCAGAGTGGCCCCCCACAGGTGTGGAGTGGAAAGCCTGAATGAGCTTGGTTTGCAAACCTGCATTAGCTCCAATCCAAATCTTGTCTTCATGCTTGATTAGTCCATCTTGCAACATAAATCCAGGACAAGCACTATTATCTACTGCCAATTTCTGCAACATCAGCTGTGCAGCAGGATCTACTGTATAGGAGTTCAATACTTCTTGGATCCAAAGTGGTCTGCTGGAAGATATTGCCTGGACAGGAAACAAGTGGGCCACTCTAGAAAGTGCATCTGCAGCAGTATTTTCCACTCCTTTCTTATACTGGATGGAAAACTATAATCCCACAATCTTTGCCATAGCCTTCCTCTATAAATCTGAAGTCAGAAGCTGATCTCCTAAATGACACAAGCTTTGGTGATCTGTTTTAATCACAAAAGGTGCTCTGGCCAAATAAGATCTCCACCTATCAATGGCCATCATAATTGCCAGAAACTCCTTCTCATAAATACACAGTTTCTGACTGGCTACTCCAAGGGCCTTGCTGTAGTAAGTAATGGGATGTCCTTCTTGAGATAGAACAGCTCCCACACCAGTGTTACATGCATCTGTTTCCACAGTGAAAGTTTTTTCAAAATTTGGTAGGGCCAACACAGGAGTGATAGCCATAGCTTGTTTCAGCTGTTGAAAAGTTGTCTGAGCTGTTTCAGACCATTGAAAGGCTTGTTTTTCAGTAAGATAGTCAGGGGCCTAGCCAACAGACCATAGTTCCTTACAAATTTCCTGTAATAGCCTGTAAGCCCAAGGAAACCTCTCAACTCAGTAACATTAGTAGGTACAGGCCAATTAACCATAGCTTCTATTTTTGCAGGATCAGTAGATACCCCTTTATCAGAAATAATGTGGCCCAAGTATTCCATGGACTGTTGTACAAACACACACTTGCTCTGCTTCACACATAACTGATTTTCTGTCAATATCTCAAACACAGACCTCAAGTGCTGTATATGGTCTTCCAAAGACATGCTAAACACTAAAATATCATCCATGAACACCAGCACATATTTTCTGTTAGGCCCTGCTAGAAACACATTCATATTGCACTGAAATGTGCCTGGAGCAGTAGCTAGCCCAAAAGGTACAACCCTGAACTGGAACTGGCCATGGTGTGTTTTGAAAGCTGTTTTATACCCATCTTCTTCCTTCATCCTAATCTGATGATATCCAGCCTTTAGATCCAGCTTAGAAAACCACTTTGCACCTCCTATTTCATCCAGCAACTCATCAATTACTGGTAGTGGAAATTTGCTTTTAATGGTTATAGCATTCAACCTCCTGTAATCCACACAGAATCTCCAGGTACCATCTTTTTTCTTGACTAAAAGGACAGGAGAAGCAAAAGGACTAATGCTAGGAGTAATAAGACCAGCTTTGAGCATCTCAGACACTTGTCTCTCTATTTCATCCTTCTGTAATGGAGAGTATCTGTAAGGCCTGCAGTTAACTGGAACAGCACCTGGTACCAAGTGAATAGCATGATCTAAGGGTCTGTGAGGAGACAAAGTTTGAGGATCCTTGAACACTGTGGCATGTTGATCCAACAACTGTTGCACAGCAGGTGGGACTGGAGTTTCAGGTGCCATCACAATACGATTAAGTACAGCAGTAGCCCATACCTCATTGCCTTTTTCCCATTTTAACAGTTGCTCAGCAGACACCTCTTCTATTACTGCGGGTGTTACAGGCAGAATACCCT
The DNA here is from genome assembly GCA_039707655.1 of Elymus sibiricus. Taxonomy (NCBI): domain Eukaryota; kingdom Viridiplantae; phylum Streptophyta; class Magnoliopsida; order Poales; family Poaceae; genus Elymus; species Elymus sibiricus. The sequence goes on from CM077676.1 coordinate 431,092,257, forward strand.
GCAACTTAACATCTTGCCCCAAATACTTGAACTGAATCCACTTTTCTGCCCAATGACACTGCATAACTCCCCATTGTTCCAGCCAGTCCATACCAAGTATAATGTCATGCCCTCCCAATGGAAGTACTTGCATAGCATTGGTAAAATTGTGTCCCTGGATCCACCAAGTTAACTGAGGAACTATTTTAGTGCATGTAACCAATTCTCCATTTGCAACTTTTACTTTCAGAGGTTGGGTCAACTTCTCAGCAGTAACTGAAATCCTTCTTAACAGTGCCTGGTCCACAAAAGTGTGAGTGCTCCCCGAATCCACCAAAATGAGCACCACTTGGTTTCCTACCAAAGCCCTCAATTGTATGGTCTTGAGATGAGCAGCCCCTGACAGAGCAGTAACTGAAATAGTAGCACATTCTTCTGTAGATTGTTCTACAAGAGCATCCAACAGAGCATCAGAGATGATCTTATTAGGCACTACAGCTTCAGCTACCTTAAACTGAGCTCCAGGAGCAGGCAATTGACTACAAACATGGCCAGGTGCAAACTTCTCCCCACATTTGTAACACAGACCATTTGCACGCCGATACTCTTTTAGTTGTTTTGCCTTCCATAGATCACCAGTGGCCAAAACCGGACGAGTTTCAGCTTTAGCAAAGGCAGTTTTCGGATAATTTGATCTAGCTGTTTTCTGCTGTAGCAACAGCCCTTCCTGCACAGCTGCATACATTGCTGCGGTTTGGACATTGGTAGGTATCTGTAATTCCACAACAGCTCGGAGTTCTGCCTTGAGACCCATAATGAAACGAGTGACTAAGAAGGTGTCACTAATGGATGGTTCATATAGCCTGATAGTATACACTAGCTGCAGAAATTGTTGTTTGTACTCCTCTACTGATTCTAACTGCTTTAGTGACATCAGGTCTTTCATCTTCTGCCTATAGACATTAACATCAAACTCCTGCAATATTGCTGCACAAAACTGTGGCCAAGTATGATATGCACTGGACTGTTTGAACGCCTGATACCAATGTGCAGCATTGTCAGACAGATACAGAGAAGCTGAAGTGACCTTGAAACTATCAGGTATGTTGTACAATCTGAAAAATGCCTCGCACTTATCTAGCCAAATCCTTACATCATTGCCATCAAACCGGAGAAAATCCATTTTCGGCATCCATTGGCGCTTGCCTGAACTATCATCCTGGACTTGCTGTACAACATGTGGCAGAACAGGAGCACTGGGAGGTACCTGAACTGGTCGAGGCGGCATATGGGCGTTGAACGTCGGTCCTGCTCCAAGTATTCCATCCGACACCTCCGACGCTGTTGGAGACGAGATCTCTGGCCCCTCAGGTGGCTTCCCTTTCTGTGCCGCATGGAATTGACTCTGTTGAACCTGACCCAACGTGTCACAGGACAGATCAACCTTCACCTGCACTTGGTCGAGGCGCGCAGACTGCTCCGTCAGCTTGGCGTTGAGGGCCTCTAACTGCGCGCAGATGCCGTCGACCACCTCCAGCTTGCGCTGCGCCGCGCGCAGCTCGGCGAACTCCTTCAGCATCCGATCCTGGAACGCCTCCATCTCGTCCGCGAGGAAGCGCGTCTGCGGATTGGGCTTGAATGTCGTCGTTGTCTCCGATTGACCCCAAATCAACCCACCTCAGGTCAGGGATTATGCAGATCAAACCCTAAGGTGATCCGCGACCATCGCCTCGGATTTGCTGGGTACGATTCGGGGAAAAAAATTTGGAGCGAGCGCACGGGCGAAACACACGGCGGATTGAAGGCTCTGATACCAGATTGTCACGACCAGGCTCCGGTGGAGTCTCGCCGGCGACGAACTGCAGCAACATGATTCGAATTGGAGGAGGAAAGGGGTCGGAGGTAGAGAGAGAGCAGCAGGATAGGCTAGATAGAATGAGTGGTCAGAATTTGATTACAATCTTTTCGATCCCTTTTCTCTACCCCACTCCCCTGTTTATAACACGCAGGTTACATGGCTCACCCACACCCGGCCCATTGGCCCACTACACCCTCACTTACGGACACCGTGGCCCAAGCATCGTTTGACTCTTCCCGCTGCTACTTTACGCCTTCGCCCTGTCTCCTTTACGCCTTCCTTGCCGTGAACCCACCATCGCCATCGCCTGAGGACTGACAAATACGAGGATGCTTATAAACTTAAAGGGAGGGAGATCTGAGAGTACATCAATGTTCAAGCGGTCATCAAGCAAAGCTTCGTCAGATGCACATAATCAGGCCAATTCAAGAAAATAAGGCAAACATAAACATAAGCAGAAGTTCATAGCAGGCACTCTCATCTGCAGACACAGCGCATGCACACTGCTGCCAACAAGGCAACATAGTCCCCGAGCTAATGCAAGAGCAAATCTCTAACAATCTCTGTCGTCAATGAAACGGCGTCATCTTCCACTTCTGGTTCGGGCCGCCGTTGGCCTGGAACAGGATGACGGGCGTCCCGTCGTGCGCCCCGCCGGTCTCGGGCACGCCCTCTGCCGCGTCGAGGACATACCCGAGGTCGCTGACGCTGCGGATGCAGTGGTACCCTTCCCCAAGGTCGCCGCCCCTCGTCCACAGCAGCGCGACGTCCACCGAGTCCGGGCAGTAGCCGACCACTTGAAGCTTCTGGTCGCCGTGGGAGCGCCTCAGCGCCTTCCCGGTGGCCTTGTTGACCAGCGCGAACGAGCTGCGCCCCTCCTCGTCCGTCACGCGCCCGGTGTTCCGAAAGCTCTGCACCCAAGCCTACGTACAACGAATAAGCAATTGTAACATGCCGTGCTAAATGCAAATGACTCGTGGGAGCATGAAGGAACCGGCAAGGCGGGAACTAACTTGTGCGTCGTCCTCCAGGTCGGTGCGCGCGAGCACGGCGGCGCGGTCGCGGACGGTGAGGCTCAGCTCGTCGCTGCTCTGGCACGAGACCCGCATGGGCAGCCCACGCCCAGCCGGCGCGTCGGAGATCCTCCAGAGCTGGTTGTCGCCGCGGATCCAGCGGAAGAGGATGAGCCGCGTGCCGTCCCGCGCGCCGCCATACTGGGGGCCGCCCCTCTCGGCGTCGAAGATATACTCCATGTTGTTCACCATGTGGACGCGGCTGAAGCCGCCGGCCACGTCCCTGCTCTCCGCCCACAGCACCGACTCGTCCAGGTACCCCGGGTTGAACCGTATCGCTCTCACCTATAGAGAAAGAGAAACCAACCACAGTTTGTTAAAGCCAAAAAATGGTACTATTGCACCGATGAACAGACAGAGTTGTTGGCTTACCGGCAGATGGTAGCCGAGGGAGTGCTTGAGGGCGTCGCCGGTGGCCTTGTTGACGAGGGCGAACGCCGGGTTGCCGGCCTCGTCCTTGAGGCCGCCGGCGTACATCACGTCCTTGTACCACCGCTGCATGCATCGAACGCACAGAGAATGCACGGATCACAAGACTGTAGTACACCGGAAGGAGGAGAAAACGGACGCGTGGAAGCAGACGGCGGAAGGTACAGTAGGCTTGCCTGGCGGTCGTCACCGGGGTCGGCGGCGGCGAGGACAACTTGGCCGTCGACGAGCGCGAGGCTGTGGTCGTCGGAGGCACGGCAGTGGATCCGGAACGTGTAGGCCATGGCGACGAAGTACCGTACGTGCTGTCGATCGTGGTGTGGGATTTGATTCTTAATTCGATCTTTATACTGCTACCTTGGAAGTTGGAAAGTAGATAGGCACCGACGTTCGAAATTCTGGAATAAACTGGCGTCGCGAACGGTTCGTGTCCCCATTGCATAGGTTCGCTGCTGCGCAAAAAATAATAAATATATCAAAGTTAGCTGCCCTGGATACAAATAAAAAAGTGAATTCCGTCGCCGGGACTTGAACCGGGGTCTCTCGGGTGAGAGACGAGTATCCTAACCACCTAGACTACGACGGAATCGTGGTTATTGTTTGATACTTCCTTACAAAGAAAATACAAAGCAGGACACTACAGAAAGCTGTAAGCCGCCCTATATCTGTATGTTTTGAGTATAAATTCATGGATACTCGGCTTATATTAGCCTATACACCGAATATCTAAGGAAGAAAACACGGCAACAAAATTGTCCCAGCTAAAATGACCGTAAGCCGAGCGTGACAAAAAAATATGATCGGCAAATACCACAAAAAAGCACAACTTATATAGCCATCCCGACAAAGGTTCGTACCACGTGGCCATCACGTAGGTGGTTGATGGCTCCGTGAAGATGTTGCCTACAAGCCAAGTGTATCCATATGACACTCGGCTTATATAAAAGGTAAGCCGAGTAGTACCCGATAAATGACACTTGGCTTATATTTTATTGATTTTTTTTGCATACTTTTTAGTGCAAAAAATGATTTTTTAATGTTTTCCATTACATTTATGTTTACTTATTCGTTCCGAAATGACCTTTCGAACGTACTCTAATGACAAGTAAGTGATGAATTACACTTATTTGTTGACATCACGTATTAACATGCATGCAAATGACATGAACAAACGTATGGAACCATACAAAAACTACAACCAGTTTATTCCGGAGTCTAGAGGTTAACACTTCTTATTAAACTTGCAAGTTAACAAATAAGAGTTCGAATGCCAATAGGGAAGGAGTCATCCTATAAATTCAATATTACAAAGTATAATTCACAAAAACTCAAAGAGACTCAAACTATCTAGATTTGACTAAATCTCAGCATGGGAAAATGTAGGCATTCCTAACATATTATGGGTTAACCTATGTTTTGTGGCCTCATATATCAAAAACTTCTTAATTTGCCTACTTCAAACAACAATAGCATTAACTTCATACCGGATCTCATAGTTTGCAGTAAGACATTTACAACTACGACCAAGGTAACAACATGGTCATGCTATGAATTCATGGCATACACTAAAATATGAAAAAGACAAGTGGAATCAACTTAAATGTATTTTTGAATGACCAACAAATAGAAAGTGAATGTAAGTTTATACTTGTTTCTAAATAATACGATAAATCCCACTGTTAACCTGCATCCAAATTGTGGAAACGCTCCCTCACTGACATGTATATAAGGGTGGTGTAAGGTGGATATAGACAATACACAACTTGGGCTCAATTTTGGTTTTCCATATTGCTATGACCTACCCTATAACACAAACAAAGAGAAAATCCTCATGGTCCACCTCTTTCGAAGCCAGTCAAATAGCAGGATGACGCGGGGCCCATGGATCTGGGTTTCGTCCCAAACCGCGTGAGCTAGGATATAGTCAAATCTTTACCTATTATTTACCTTTGATAGCGTCGATCAATTCATCGATCTTGGCGGTCAGCTCATTGTTCATCTCCTCAGTGATGGAGTTCACCTTTCTTGTGGTCGACCTTTCCACATGCCATTGGGCATGGTTTTCTTACAAGTCATAAAGTAGTTTCTTAGCTTCTTCAATTGGCCGTCCCATGATGGTTCTCCTACAGTTGTGTCTAACATGGATTTTGACATGGGGTTAAGGGCATTATAAAATACATGGATAATAAATCACTCTTTTCACCCCCATGGTTTTGGGAAGTTTCTTATGGCCTCCTTCATGCGGTCCCATGCAGGTGCTAGTGCCTCGCGATCTTCCTGCTTAAAACCTGCAATCTGCGATCGTAGTTGCATAATTTTTGCAGGGGGGCAAAACTTAGACATAAACATGTTTCAACACAAATTACATGAAGTTATAATTCCTCTAGGCAAAACTAGAAGTCATTATTTCCTTTTTATTTTAAATAAAAAGAAAATAGAGCAACTTCAAAGTGTCAGGTTCATAATCTTTAATATGTGGCATGTCGCACAGTTCAGTAAAAGTATGCGAATGCATACCAACATCTTCGAATGTAGAGCCTCAAAATTAGTTTGTTGAACCATAGTAGCAAAACGGAGCTTAATTTCAAATTTTTCGGTAGCAACATTGGGCAATGCCATTGGTGCACTCATAAAGTTCTCATCAGGAGTTGTAAACTCTCCGAGTTTCTTAGCCATGATTTTTTTTATTGAAACACGAACTAGAAAAACAAATAAAGACAAAAAGGAAAATAGAAACAAGAACTGAAACAAAAACTCCAATCTAACGACCAGTGATAGCAGTGCCTTCCCGACAATGTAGCAAAAAAACGTGGTTGATGACCATTAGTGATCCGGTTTCGAATTGCAGATAGTCCTCTTACCTTTTCCCCAAGGAGTGATCCTGGGCATTGAACCCACGGGAGGATGTGCTTATGACAAAGATTCAAACAAGATATTATTCTCGCAAAATTTTCTAGGGTCTGGACCTTTTAAACAACCTTTTAGAAGTAACCAATAATACCTTCATGGGTATGAGGACTTCTACAACCTTGTACTTATGAGCGGGATCTCGTCTTGGTCTACAACATGGCTCTGGCAGACACCCGTTACGTGTGCTCACAACGCGATGAAGTGGGGGATGTGTCCAAAGTATGTCACGACCGGTTCACGAACTGAATTGAGAGTCAGTTGTCCAACTATTGTAACTCACCTCCTGTTTAAATGCAACAAAGCGGCCGAGTTATAGCACCTTTTAGGGTTGTATGAGATTATGAAGAGGGCATGTGACATCGACAGTGTAGGAGATATGCCCTAGAGGCAGTAATAACAGTTCTTTTGTATCTCCGAGTTTGTAATGAATGATTATGTTCCATGCTATAACTGCAATGATTCTCGAGTCTACAATATCCACGAGGCTCGGAGGGAAACTCATGTGCACGTGTGGTTTAATAAACGGTGAAAAGTATTCCTAGTCATGCCTCTAAGACTAGCTCAAGTATTGCATGATGATCCTGTTTTCCTGATCATGGGCATGACTATGCCGGAAATTTTGAGGGCACAATGTTAGTAGAACACTTGTGTTGAATCGACCCAAATTGATGTTATGCTATGAGATACATTCGTCACAAGTTAATGGTTAATAACACAGAGATGGTTAATGTTTGCATAATTCCTTAGACCATGAGAGTATCGAGTTCCTTCGTGCTTGCTTCGTGAACTTTGGGGTTTGTTAAACATCATCCGTAACTGGGTGGCTATTACGGCAGCTTACGGGTTCACGGAAAGGTATGACAAGGAACGAGATAGCTCAAGATTGGGATTTGCTCCTCCGACGATGGAGAGATATTCTCGGACCCTCTCGGTGTTATGGTATCCATCATCGTCTGGCCAGACACATTGTGATTTGATCACTGGGATGCCGGAACGCCGAAACGAGAAAAGAGAACAAAACCGGTAACGAGGTAACTGGCATAGTGGACAAGTGTTGATCCACGGGGATGCCGATAAATCTCACCTCGGGTGTTTGTAATATATCGTGAAGCAACAGGAATAGCACACGGCAACTGGAGGTTCACTCGACTATTCATTCGTGTGGGTATAGGGATCAATATGGGTGTCCACGGTTCCGCTATTGATCATTGATCGGAAGGTGTTCCGGGTCATGTCTATACTTCACCGAACCTATAGGGTCACACGCTTAAGGGTCATCTATCTACTGAATACTAGACAGGGAGTCTGAGAGAAAGTCACCGGAAAAGTTTCGGAGACAACGGAAACGTTCCGGAGAGAACACCGGAATAGTTTCGGTAAAACTAAAAAGTTGTTTCAGAGTATACCATTAAGTCAAAATGGTTTCGGCACACGCCTGGAAATTCTTGGAGGTGCCAGAATTGTTCTGGAAACTTCTGGGATTTTTTCGGGATAAAAACCGGAAATGTTCCGGAGCTGCCGGAACCGGTTTGGTTGCTTTTCGTAGATGAAAATCACTAATCCAGAATTGTTTCGGAATGCGTCCAAAATCATTTTTGTGGGTACTGGAATTATTCTAAGACCCACAGAAATATTTTTGGATTTAACGGTCGCGGAAAAATGTTTTTGTGAATAGTGAAAATCACTTTATGGTTACTATTTTGGATAGCCACCTTTTAGGACTTTAGTCAAAGTTCTAGAAGGAAGAGGCTTGCAAGGGAAGGAACCCCTTTTGGGGGGGGGGGCATGGGGTGGCCGGCCAAGGGTGGTGCTCCTCCTTGGAGCTCCACATGGCCTCCCATTATGCCCCTAATACCCATCATATGTGACCTAATGCATGGGTGTTTTGGTATTTTTTGGAGGTACCCTTCCCCTTGGCTTTCCTATAAATAGAGGTGGAGAGGAGCTCTCCACACTCATCCCTTGCTCTCATACACATGCCATGCATTATCTGGCTTTCTCTCTCCCTCCCATGAAATAGTTTCGTAGAGCTGAAAGGCTGTCTGGGTTCCGACAGGAACTAGTTCTGGACGGCGAATCCCTGCCGGATAGCTGACACCGTATGTGTGCAACCCCTTAGAGAGGTCGTAGTTTCAATCTTTTGCCCGAGGGGCTGTTCGAGGGTCCTCCCAAAGGGCTGTCCGAGTTACCGTTCGAGCTTCGAGGGTCCTCCCGAAGGGCTGTCCGTGACATCGTCCGAGGGACTGTCCGACCGCCTCCCGAAGGGCTGTCCGACGAGGGAGTACATCCTCGCGGAGGGAAGGTTGTAAATCCTAGCTGCGGGGATCTGCACCGACGATCTACATCGACTCTACTTCCGCTGCGCTACGAGTCGGTAATGATCAGATCAAACCCTGTATGCAGTCTCCATAGTGGTCCTGGGCGTGCTCGCTGTACCGAATTTTTTTGTTTTCTGTCGCGTTCCCCTATAGTGGCATCAAGAGCCTTGCTATGCGTAGATGCAGGTTACGATCTAGAATACATAGAGATGTATGAGTATTGCATAATATAATTTTGGAGTAGATGAGATCTATTGCTGAAAATTATTTATGCGGGTGGCAGATGAAATCTGTTACCCGATGTTCTTGTTGCTTCCCTAGAATTTGCATATTTCTGATCTTGAAACGGCATGGTGGAATTTCACAAAGTTCTGGCAATCCGCGATCCTGATTGATCAACGAAGTGCTATCAGTTCTTTGGTTTCCACCATAGTTGAGAGAAAAATGAAATTTCGCAGACGAAAGGGCAATGCAGATATGATCTGCACGGGGGTCATGCGTATGACGAAGTTTAGTATGGTTCTCGAGATTTTATTATCTCGTGTTTCATACACCCCGCAATGTTAATCTAGCGACTTGAATAATCATACTTGATGATAAACGTTGGTACCTGCGGTTTAAGTCAAAACCTTAGAAGCCACGTAAAATAAAATTTTGCATAAATCGATTAGAGGCGTCTAACTTGGTTTTGCAGGATGTGCATGTGATGTGGTATAGCAGCTCTCATATTAATTCGATTATGTATGAGATGACTATATGATGTAAATTTATTAACATGACCTACGTGTTATGATTCGGCATGATGGCTGGAGCCATATGATTGTCACTTTAATGACCTGCGTGTCAACCTTAAGTAATGCACTTATTTTATTAGCTATAGAGATAGCAATATTATCTGGTGCATCGACAAGGTGGTGGCAATCTTCGCGAAGGTGAACACCGACGCAAATGCCGAAGACGAAGAAATTAAAGACTTCTCCGTCAGAAAGGGCTATACCATATCATGCTATTATGAATTGACTGAGATGTTTATCCCTCTTGATGCACCCTTCTTGATTGCGCGGTAGTCGCTTTTTATTAGAGTGATCTCTCACTTAAAAATATCAAAGTAGTTAGTGTTCACCCAAGTGTAGCACCGTCTGAAATTCGTATCTTTTCGGGGTGCGCCATGTCCACATGGGTACGAACGAATCGAGAAGAATGAGGCGGGTGAGGTCAGACCTCGCAGCAAGATCACTTGGTTGTCTTTGACGTTCAGGCAGGATAGTCCTGAGCTCGGAAAACACCCATCGAAAGATGAACAAGAGTCACATAGAGATGTGATCGGCAAGTTTGCCTACCGATTGAAATTCTCGTTATCAGTGATGTCCACATCAATGGCGTTGAATTGAAATGTGGATCCTGAATCACTCATAAATCAATTTTGAGAGATATTGATTTGAGTGGGAGCGCACTTTAGAATAAAATTGTTTATTCACTGGTGCAAATTAATTATGAACAAAGTCTAAGTGAAACTTGTGTTTACCGTTGTAGATCAAATGGCTCGCAACACCGCGTTCAACTTAGGCCCAATGTTAGAGAAAGAGAAGTTAGCTGTGACTGGAAACAACTATGCGGACTGGGTCCGTAACATGAGGATTGTCCTCAGGAGCGCTAAGAGGATGTATGTGCTTGAATCTCCTCTTCCAGCTAAACCGGCGGTAACTGCCCCGGAAGATGAACAAAATGTCTGGGCCACTAAGGATGATGATTACAACTTAGTGCAGTGCCTTATGCTAGCTTGCATGAGTCCAGAGCTTTAAAAACGTTTTGAATTCCATAATGCCCGCGATATGATCCGGGAATTGGATGCTCTATACAAGAAAACCGCACGGTCTGAACGGTTTGATATCATGAAGGCCGTGATGGATTGCAAGATGGCTGAGGGCAGTTCAGTTGGCGAACACATAGTCAAAATGATTGGCTATGCTGAAAGGCTTAAAACCTTGGAATTTCCAATTCCACCAGCCCATATGATGGACATGTTGCTTTCTTCACTCCCCCCGTCTTACGACGGTTTTGTCATGAACTACAACATGAGTGGGATGGAGAAGACACCAAATGAGGTGCTCGCCATGCTGAAAACTGCGAAAGGAGGACTGCGGAAAAATCGCAAGCAAGTGTTGCTTGTGAATAAAATCGCGAGTTTCAAAAAGAAAGGCAAGTCCAAGAAGGGCAAGGGCGCCGGTAAGACCGGCTCCCAAAGCAACTCTAAGGGCGGAGCCAAGAATGAAACTGAGTGCTTCTACTGCAAGGGCACAGGACACTGGAAGAGAAACTGCAAGAAGTATCTGGAAGATAAGAAGTCCGGGAAAACCGGAAAAGGTATAATTGTTATACAGGTTAATGTCATTGACGTTTTGCTTGCTACCGAAAATTCTAAGTCTTGGGTATTTGATACCGGATTGGTTGCTCACATTTGCAACTCGATACAAGGGCTTCAGAAGGTGCGTAAGCTGGCAAAGAATGAAGTCGTGATGCGTGTCGGGAACGGCGCTGGGATCGCCGCTCAAGCCGTCGGCATTATGCCTCTACGTCCCCCTTCAGGATTTACCCTAGAACTAAGTAACTGTTATTTTGTTCCAGCATTGTGTAGAAACATTATCTCTGGATCATGTTTAGTACACGATGGGTATTTCTTCAAGTCTGAGAACAATGGTTGTTCACTTTATTGTAAGGATATGGTTTATGGATTTGCACCCATTGTTGGGGGTCTTTTCATACTGAATCTTGAATGTGGAAATGATGTCTTTAACGTGAATGCTAAACGCCTTAAGAAGGCTGATACCACCACCACTTTCATGTGGCACTGTCGGCTTGGCCACATCAGAAAGAAATGCATGCAAAGACTCCATAAAGATGGAGTTTTACCGTCCTTTGATTTTGAATCATTTGACACATGTGAAGCTTGCTTGATGGGGAAAATGACCAAGACGCCGTTCACGGGTCATCCTGAACGGGCGGGTGAATTGTTGGAAATAATACATAGTGATGTATGTGGTCCGATGAGCACGGCCGCACGGAGTGGTTATTTCTACTTCGTGACTTTTACTGATGATTTAAGTAGGTATGGATATATCTATTTGATGAAGCATAAGTCGGAAACCTTTGAAAACTTCAAAGAATTTCAGAATGAGGTAGAAAATCATCGTAACAAAAGGATTAAGTTTCCGCGATAAGATCGCGGGGCGAATATCTTGGTCATGAGTTTAGCCAACATCTGAGTGATCGTGGAATCGTTTCACAGCTTACGCCTCCCGGAACTCCACAGCGAAACGGAGTGTCGGAACGACGTAACCGAACCTTGTTAGACATGGTAAGGTCGATGATGTCTCTTACAAATCTGCCGATATCTTTGTGGGGTCACGCACTACTCACTGCCGCTTATACATTAAACAGAGCACCGTCTAAGTCTGTTGAGACGACACCATACGAGTTATGGCATGGGAAGAAACCCAATTTGTCACATCTCAAAATCTGGGGTTGTGAAACTTATGTAAAATGTTTACAACCAAGCAAACTCGATCCCAGATCAGACAAATGTTACTTTGTAGGTTATCCCAATGAAATAGTTGGGTATTCTTTCTACCAACCCTCCGAGCGCAAAGTGTTTGTCGCTAAAAACAGAGTCTTTCTCGAGAAAGAGTTTCTCGCTAAAGAATTAAGTGGGAGGACAATGCAGCTTGATGAGATTAGTGAATCTTCGGCAACCGTTGATATGGCTAAGGAACCGGAATAAAGTCTACTAATTATCCCTACAATCGAGCCGGAAGTTGTCGCATGTGATGCGGAAACTTCAGACAAGTTTGTATTTGAACCGCGCAGATCAGGTAGGGCTGTCGAGCCACCTGAGTGGTTTCATAACGAAATCTTCATTCTTGAAGACGATGAACCTGCGCACTATAAGGAGGCGATGACGGGGCCCAGCTCAAGGGAATGGCACAAAGCCATGAGATCCGAAATGGAATCCATGTACGAAAATCAAGTTTGGAACTTGGTAGAACTTCCAAAAGGCGTAAAGCCCATTGGTTGTAAATGGATTTTCAAAAAAAATACGGACGCGGATGGTAACATTACTATCCATAAAGCTAGACTTGTCGCGAAAGGGTTCACGCAAGTTCCTGGAGTGGACTACGACGAGACTTTCTCGCCTGTAGCTATGCTTAAGTCTGTACGGATATTACTAGCAATAGCTGCTTATTTCGATTATGAAATATGGCAGATGGACGTCAAAACGGCTTTCCTAAATGGAAATCTCAAAGAAGATGTATACATGATACAGCCTGAAGGTTTTGTCGTTCATGAGAATGCTGGAAAGGTATGCAAGCTTCAGAAAGCCATTTATGGTCTGAAGCAAGCATCAAGGAGCTGGAACATTCGTTTTGATGAAGTAGTCAAAGAGTTTGGCTTCATCAGGAATGACGAAGAATCTTGTGTTTACAAGAAGTTTAGTGGGAGCGCAAAAGCATTTCTAATCTTGTATGTGGATGACATATTGTTGATTGGAAATGATATGAATTTTTTTAGCGAAATAAAAGACTCATTGAAGAAGAGTTTTTCAATGAAAGACTTAGGCGAAGCGGCATATGTATTGGGCATCAAAATCTATAGAGATAGATCAAAACGCCTGATAGCGCTTAGCCAAAGCATGTACATTGACAAGGTGTTGAAAAGGTTCAACATGGAGAACTCCAAGAAAGGCCTACTCCCCATGTCACCTAGCATAGTGCTTTGCAAGAATCAGTGTCCTCGGACTCTCGATGAGCGAGTACAAATGAATGATGTTCCATATGCCTCGGCAGTTGGTTCTATTATGCATGCCATGCTATGTACAAGACTGAACGTTTCCTATGCGCTAAGTGTTAGCAGCCGGTACCAAAGTGATCCAGGACTGGAACACTGGGCCACAGTCAAAAGTATTCTTAAGTACCTCAGAAGGACCAAGGATTTACTACTTGTGTACGGAGGTGATGAAGAGCTCATTGTAAGTGGTTACACTGATGCAGGCTTCATGACTGACCCAGATGACTTCAAATCTCAATCAGGCTATGTTTTCATATTGAATGGCGGCGCAGTTGATTGGAAAAGTTCCAAACAAAAAGACTGTGGCGGATTCTACGACAGAGGCGGAATATGTTGCAGCTTCAGAAGCCTCCAAGGAGACGGTATGGATCAAGCAATTTCTTAAAGACCTTGGTGTGATTCCATGTGCTCTGGACCCGGTGGAGATCTATTGTGATAATAGTGGCGTCGTGGCTCAGGCAAGGGAGCCAAGTTCGCACCATAAGACAAGACATATTGAACGCAAATATAAACTTATTTGACATCATGTCGAAGCAGGTTTAGTGAAAGTACGCAAAGTTCACACGGATTTGAACGTGTCAGACCTGATGACAAAGCCTCTACCACGAGCAAAGCATGAGCAGCACCGGATAGCCATTGGTGTTAGGGAAGCCATGTAACTGGATTATGACTCTAGTGCAAGTGGGAGTCTGTAGGAGATATGCCCTAGAGGCAGTAATAATAGTTATTTTGTATCTCCCAGTTTGTAATGAATGTTTATGTTCCATGCTATAACTGCAATGATTCTCAAGTCTACAATATCCATGAGGCTCGGAGGGAAACTCATGTGCACGTGTGGTTTAATAAATGGTGAAAAATATTCCTAGTCATGCCTCTAAGACTAGCTCAAGTATTGCATGATGATCCTGTTTTCCTGATCATGGGCATGACTATGCCGGCAATTTTGAGGGCACAATGTTAGTAGAACACTTGTGTTGAATCGACCCAAATTGATGTTATGCTATGAGATACATTCGTCATAAGTTAATGGTTAATAACACAGAGATGGTTAATGTTTGCATAATTCCTTAGACCATGAGAGTATCGAGTTCCTTCGTGCTTGCTTCATGAACTTCGGGGTTTGTTAAACGTCATCCGTAAATGGGTGGCTATTACGGCAGCTTACGGGTTCACGGAAAGGTATGACAAGGAACGAGATAGCTCAAGATTGGGATTTGCTCCTGCGACGATGGAGATATTCTCGGACCCTCTCGGTGTTATGGTATCCATCATCGTCTGGCCAGACACATTGTGATTTGATCACTGGGATGCCGGAACGCGGAAACGAGAAAAGAGAACAAAACCGGTAACGAGGTAACTGGCATAGTGGAGAAGTGTGGATCCACGGGGATGCCGATAAATCTCACCTCAGGTGTTTGTAATATATCGTGAAGCAACAGGAATAGCACACGGCAACTGGAGGTTCACTCGACTATTCATTCGTGTGGGTATAGGGATCAATATGGGTGTCCATGGTTCCGCTATTGATCATTGATCGGAAGGTGTTCCGAGTCATGTCTATACTTCACCGAACCTATAGGGCCACACGCTTAAGGGTCATCTATCTGCTGAATACTAGACAGGGAGTCTGAGAGAAAGTCACCGGAAAAGTTTCGGAGACAACGGAAACGTTCCGGAGAGAACACCGGAATAGTTTCGGTAAAACTGAAAAGTTGTTTCAGAGTATACCATTAGGTCAAATTGGTTTCGGCACACGCCTGGAAATTCTTGGAGGGTGCCAGAATTGTTCTGGAAACTTCTGGGATTTTTCCGGGATAAAAACCGGAAATGTTCCGGAGCTGCCGGAACCGGTTTGGTTGCTTTTCGCAGATGAACATCACTAATCCGGAATTATTTCGGAACGCGTCCAAAATCATTTTTGTGGATACTGGAATTATTCTAAGACCCACAGCAATATTTTCGGATTTAACGGTCGCGGAAAAATGTTTCCGTGAATAGTGAAAATCACTTTATGGTTACTATTTTGGATAGCCACCTTTTAGGACTTTAGTCAAAGTTCTAGAAGGAAGATGCTTGCAAGGGAAGGAACCCCTTTTGGGGGGCCCCCCATGGGGTGGCCGGCCAAGGGTGGTGCTCCTCCTTGGAGCTCCCCATGGCCTCCCATTATGCCCTTAATACCCATCATATGTGACCTAATGCATGGGTGTTTTGGTATTTTTTGGAGGGACCCTTCCCCTTGGCTTTCCTATAAATAGAGGTGGAGAGGAGCTCTCCACACTCATCCCTTGCTCTCATACACATGCCATGCATTATCTGGCTTTCTCTCTCCCTCCCACGAAATAGTTTCGTAGAGCCGAAAGGCTGTCTGGGTTCCGGCAGGAATTAGTTCTGGATGGCAAAGCCCTACCGGATAGCTGACACCATATGTGTGCAACCCCGTAGAGAGGTCGTAGTTTCGATCTTTTGCCCGATGGGCTGTTCGAGGGTCCTCCCGAAGGGTTGTCCGTGACATCGTCCGAGGGACTGTCCGACCGCCTCCCGAAGGGCTGTCCGACGAGGGAGTACATCCTTGCGGTTGGGAGGTTGTAAATCCTAGTTGCGGGGATCTGCACCGACGATTTACATCGACTCTACTTCCGCTGCGTTACGAGTCGGTAATGATCAGATCAAACCCTATATGCTGTCTCCATAGTGGTCCTGGGCGTGCTCGCTGTACCGAATTTTTTTGTTTTCTGTCGCGTTCCCCTACAGACAGGGAAGGTGAAGCTGTACTAGATTTTTTTTTATCCAAAGTCCTGTACAGGAAATTGGTCTTCTCGGTCAGAATAATATACATGAAATAGTAGCCATCTCCTCTTGGTACCTTTGGCAGGAAAGAAGGAAAATTGTCCATGGTGAGAAAACACATAATTCTAATCAAATAGTATCAATCATCAAAGCTTTAACAACGAACTTTGTCACATCATTGGATCCAAAGGCAACGACGAAGAAAGATGGGTGGCTGAAACTACCAGCTGGTTTTGTCAAACGTAACGTGGATGCAAATTTTGATCAAGACCTCCTAAAAGGTGCATCTGGACTGGTCCGTTGTGATTCATCTGGTAATTTTCTAGCTGTAGCTAACTGGAAGATCAACGTCTTTATGGATGTACTATCTGCTGAAGTTATGACATTACGTTGGCGTTTATCTCTAGCCCAAACAGAGGGATGTAACAAGTTGTTGATTAACTCAGACAACTTAGAAGTTGTGAAAACTATGAAGAATGGTGGTCGATCAATTGGGAAAGTAGTGGCGATTTTTGATGACTATTACAGTCTTCTTGCGAGTTTCCTTGTACTAATTTTTTATCATTGTAGTAGAGTAGCTAATGACGTAGCGCATGAGTTAGCTAGGATTGCCATGAGAGTTCCTTCTTGGATGATGCCCCATCGGAGCTTCTTCTCTCTTGTTGAATGATGT